>CAJZBQ010000044.1:0-600000 GCA_914767885.1 Blepharisma stoltei
ACCCTAACACCCTAACACACCTAACACCCTAAACACCCTAACACCCTAACACCCAAACACCCCTAACACCCTAACACCTAACACCCTAACACCCTAACACCCTAACACCTAACACCCTAACACCCTAACACCCTAACACCTACTACACCCTAACACCCAAACACCCAAACACCCTAACACCCTAACACCCTAACACCCTAACACCCTAACACCCTAACACCCACCCTAACACCCTAACACCCTAACACCCTAACACCCTAACACCTAACACCCTAACACCCTAACACCCTAACCACCCTAACACCCTAACACCCTAACACCCTAACACCCTAACACCCTAACACCCTAACACCCTAACACCACCCTAACACCCTAACACCCTAACACCCTAACACCCTAACACCCTAACACCCTAACACCCTAACACCCAACACCCTAACACCCTAACACCCTAACACCCTAACACCCTAACACCCTAACACCCTAACACCCCTAACACCCTAACACCCTAACACCCTAACACCCTAACACCCTAACACCCTAACCCTAACACCCTAACACCCTAACACCCTAACACCCTAACACCCCTAACACCCTAACACCCTAACACCCTAACACCCTAACACCCTAACACCCTAACACCCTAACACCCTAACACCCTAACACCCTAACACCCCTAACACCCTAACACCCTAACACCCTAACACCTAACACCCTAACACCCTAACACCCTAACACCCTAACACCCTAACACCCTAACACCCTAACACCCTAACACCCTAACACCCTAACACCCTAACACCCTAACACCCTAACACCCTAACACCCTAACACACCTAACACCCTAACACCCTACCCTAACACCCTAACACCCTAACACCCTAACACCCTAACACCCTAACACCCTAACACCCTAACACCCTAACACCCTAACACCCTAACACCCTAACACCCTAACACCCTAACACCCTAACACCCTAACACCCTAACACCCTAACACCCTAACACCCTAACACACCCTAACACCCTAACACCCTAACACCCTAACACCCTAACACCCTAACACCCTAACACCCTAACACCCTAACACCCTAACACCCTAACACCCTAACACCCTAACACCCTAACACCCTAAACACCCTAACACCCTAACACCCTAACACCCTAACACCCTAACCACCCCTAACACCCTAACACCCTAACACCCTAACACCCTAACACCCTAACACCCTAACACCCTAACACCCTAACACCCTAACACCCTAACACCCTAACACCCTAACACCCTAACACCCTAACACCCTAACACCCTAACACCCTAACACCCTAACACCCTAACACCCTAACACCCTAACACCCTAACACCCTAACACCCTAACACCCTAACACCCTAACACCCTAACACCCTAACACCCTAACACCCTAACACCCTAACACCCTAACACCCTAACACCCTAACACCCTAACACCCCTAACACCCTAACACCCTAAACACCCTAACACCCTAACACCCTAACACCCTAACACCCTAACACCCTAACACCCTAACACCCTAACACCCTAACACCCTAACACCCTAACACCCTAACACCCTAACACCCTAACACCCTAACACCCTAACACCCTAACACCCTAACACCCTAACACCCTAACACCCTAACACCCTAACACCCTAACACCCTAACACCCTAACACCCTAACACCCTAACACCCTAACACCCTAACACCCTAACACCCTAACACCCTAACACCCTAACACCTAACACCCTAACACCCTAACACCCTAACACCCTAACACCCTAACACCCTAACACCCTAACACCCTAACACCCTAACACCCTAACACCCTAACACCCTAACACCCTAACACCCTAACACCCCTAACACCCTAACACCCTAACACCCTAACACCCTAACACCCTAACACCCTAACACCCTAACACCCTAACACCCTAACACCCTAACACCCTAACACCCTAACACCCTAACACCCTAACACCCTAACACCACCCTAACACCCTAACACCCTAACACCCTAACACCCTAACACCCTAACACCCTAACACCCTAACACCCTAACACCCTAACACCCTAACACCCTAACACCCTAACACCCTAACACCCTAACACCCTAAACACCCTAACACCCTAACACCCTAACACCCTAACACCCTAACACCCTAACACCCTAACACCCTAACACCCTAACACCCTAACACCCTAACACCCTAACACCCTAACACCCTAACACCCTAACCCCTAACACCCTAACACCCTAACACCCTAACACCCTAACACCCTAACACCCTAACACCCTAACACCCTAACACCCTAACACCCTAACACCCTAACACCCTAACACCCTAACACCCTAACACCCTAACACCCTAACACCCTAACACCCTAACACCCTAACACCCTAACACCCTAACACCCCTAACACCCTAACACCCTAACACCCTAACACCCTAACACCCTAACACCCTAACACCCTAACACCCTAACACCCTAACACCCTAACACCCTAACACCCTAACACCCTAACACCCTAACACCCTACACCCTAACACCCTAACACCCTAACACCCTAACACCCTAACACCCTAACACCCTAACACCCTAACACCCTAACACCCTAACACCCTAACACCCTAACACCCTAACACCCTAACACCCTAACACCCTAACACCCTAACACCCTAACACACCCACACACACACACACACCCTAACACCCTAACACCCTAACACCCTAACACCCTAACACCCTAACACCCTAACACCCTAACACCCTAACACCCTAACACCCTAACACCCTAACACCCTAACACCCTAACACCCTAACACCCTAACACCCTAACACCCTAACACCCTAACACCCTAACACCCTAACACCCTAACACCCTAACACCCTAACACCCTAACACCCTAACACCGAGTTTTATGGTAATGGTGTAATTTTATAATGCCACTGCTTATTAAGATATCACCTGATAAAAAGAGTGGCCTTACTAATTTATTTAAAGGAGTATCATGAAGCTTAATGCCCTCTGCAAAATAAATGGCACTTTTTCTCTTGCATTTTCTAAATATAGAAACTGTCAGAAGAGACAGCTGCCCGCTCGCTGCCAAAATCCTTGAAAAAGTCTTAAGAACCCTTTTTGAAAGAGATATTTCAGCTGTTTATAATATTATGCAACGAGTGAAATCAGATCTTAACAGGAAAGGCTAGGCTTATTGACCTCATTTTCCATCAAAAAGTTTCATCAGATCCTACAAGAATCCACCTCCAGCAGCCATTGTTGCCAAACGGAAAGAAGAAAATGACGAAATGGCCAAGCCTATATGAGGAGAAAGGGTTGGATATGTAGTAATTTGTGGTCCTCCTGGCGATACACTGTCTTCCCAAGTGGTAAGTCCTGAAGACTACTTATTATCACATTAATTATGCATATTATATTGAAAAAAAATAAATGTCATCCTTAATCGATCACTCAGCGCTGTTGGGATTGATGTTAATGCTTGATACCAGAGATTTCCTCAAAAAAGATGAAATGCAGTGCTGCATACCGGTAAGCCTTTAAAGCCTATTGGTAGAAATTGATCCACTAGACTTGATAAATATTACCAATCAGCACATTGCTTGATATGCAGAACTCAGTCCAGTCTTGATGTATGTGAATCTTGCTCTAGTGACACTATGAAAGAAAGACTAGCACTAATGGAGGCTTTCAAAAAGCAAGAAAAAAAGCTGTTGAGCCTTAAAGAGGTTTGTAGATCCTGCACTGGATGTGTAGGGGAAATTGAATGGATTTCTTTAGACTGCCCAATATATTTGGAAAAATTGAAAGTAAAGAAAGGGATTGAAGTAAAATTTGGTAAAATCCTAAAGAATAATAAGAGGAATTAAGGAAATTTCTTAATTAAAGTTTAAAACAATTGCATGAATAAATAAATGAAAATTTAAAATACAAATGGAAAACGACCAAAAGTCTGTTGATGGAGAAAGCAGTGCTGAAGAAGGTTGCAAGGCTTTTGAAGAAAGTGATTCTGAAGAAGCAGCTCCAAAAAAAAGTAAAAAAAAAGCTAGAAAAATCATAATGAACGTGGCGCTGACTAAATACTTACACCCCTTATGCAAAAGAGCATAAATGTGTAGCATACAAAATTTCATATTAAATATTTTGTATATAATTAATGGCATTATAATGATATCTCTAGCTGGCTCTATTGTTTTTAACAGTTTCCAAATTTCATAATAAATTACTTTAAGTTGGGAATATTTATATTTCAAATAAAAAAATTAAAAAAATGACCAAAAAAGAAATTTTGCTATAGGGGTCAGTAGTGAAGAAAGCAGCCACAAAATACTTTGGATGAAAGCTGACTAAAACTGAATGTGACGAAGATTGAGATGTATTCTGGACCGATAGCGCTGTAGAGCCTGACAAGTTGGCGAGAATGAAACTCTATCAAAAAATCAATCACTTTCCAGGCATGTATGCGCTAGCAAGAAAAAATCATCTTGCAAAGAATCTAAACAGATTGAGAAAATCTCTCCCCAAAGATTTTAAGTTTTTCCCTCGCACGTGGCTGGTGCCAGCAGAGTTTTCTGACTTAAGGCAGTACTCAAGCCAAAAGAAAAATAAAGTTTTCATCGTAAAGCCAGAAGCAAGTTGCCAAGGAAGAGGAATTTTTCTAACAAAAAAATTTGACGACTTTACTTTAGACGATCGGTATGTTGTTCAAGAATACTTAAAGCGTCCCTATCTTATTGATGGGCTTAAGTTCGACCTAAGGATCTATGTGCTTGTGGCTGGATGTGACCCATTAAAAATTTTCCTTCACAAAGAAGGCCTTGCAAGATTTGCAACGGAGCCTTATATACAGCCAAACAGCAGTAATATGTCAAAACCCTGCATGCATCTTACGAACTACGCAGTGAATAAAAATAACGAAAACTTTATTTTCAATGAAGACCCAGAAAATGATGATGTGGGACATAAGAGAAGTCTATCCTCAGTGTTTGCATACCTTGAAGAAAAAGGCCATGACATAAATAAGCTCTGAGCAGATATTAAACAGTTGATAAATAAAACCCTTTGTTCAGTCCAGCCATCACTGGCACATACTTATAAAGCTTGTCAGCCAGATGACCCCTACAACGGAATGTGCTTTGAGTTGTTAGGGTTAGATGTAATCCTGGATAAGAAACTGAAGCCATGGCTGCTAGAAGTTAACCATTCTCCTTCATTTTCAACTGATTCTCCTTTGGATTGGAAAATAAAGTATGAAGTGATCACAGAAGCCCTCACCTTGCTCAATGTTTCTTACAATAACCGTATTCGGGTTGAAAATAAGCAAAAACAAGATGTCCTGAAAAGATCAACGGGAAAGAAGAATGAAGTCGTTAAAGAAGACAAGCTCCAAGAAATTGCCAAAGCGCAGCAGCTAAGAGATAAGTGAGAAACAAAACACCTAGGAGGGTATACCAAAATCTTTCCATGCGAAAACATGGATAAGTTTAACCATATTCTAGAAGTCGCAAAAGAAATTTATGAAGAATGGACAGGCGCTTCGAAAACTAAAAAGGAAAATATTAAGCATGAACTTCCCTTGCCGAAGCCTACAACAGATATTAGGGCACATGTGAAATCTGCTAACAGCAAGTCAGTCCGCAGCATATCAATGGCAGTAACAAAGGAGGAAAACAAGAAAATCCACACTAAAGCCAATCTTTCAGGAGTTTATGAGAGATTATCTAACAATCAAAGAAAGCTGAAGCCTGAAAACGTCTCTTTCAGTCAGCCGTATCAGCCATTGATATACTAATTGACCAAGAATAGCCCACTAAGGAGCCATTCTTGGTCTGCCAGAAAAAATTTTGACAAAAGATCCTAATCTGCCATTTACCACTGAGTTTTGGTGTTTCCAAATTTTTTGGGCAAGCCAAATGCAATAAAAAAAATTGTTCTTTTGCGATGATGCATTTGGCTTGTCAAAAAAATTTGGCAACACCAAAACTCAGTGGTAAAGACAAACGATCCTAATCTGCCATTACCACTGAGTTTTGGTGTTGCCAAATTTTTTTGACAAGCCAAATGCATCATCGCAAAAGAACAATTTTTTTTATTGCATTTGGCTTGCCCAAAAAATTTGGAAACACCAAAACTCAGTGGTAATGGCAGATTAGGATCTTTTTGTCAAAATTTTTTCTGGCAGACCAAGAATGGCTCCTTAGTGGGCTATTCTTGGTCAATTAGTATACATTTAGACAGTAACTATACAACGACGCCTTCTTCTGAAGCTGTTCTAGAGCTTTGCATCCAAAATATTCAGATTCAAAAGCCAAAAAACAGTAGCAAATCTAAGGACTCTTCTCCGAAACATTTAAAGCTAGAAGAGATCCTAAAAGAAAAAAGATCTTTGGAGACAATGAAGCGAAACTGGATGGTAAAAAACCGATGCCCACTTACAATTCACTCTTTTGTGTCAAAAACCGACGAAGATGTGTCTTTTTCGTAAAATTCATATAGATCGGGGAATTTCTTTATTCCCAGAAGCATAACATCTTTAGGCGAAACTCGAAAGCCTAGCATTTATTTGCCAAAAAGTGAATATATTAGAAGGATAAAGGCTCTTGGGCTTTAACATTCGTGTAAATATAAAATCTCCAAATTTATGATTATTGTGCCTTGGCTCTTTTTAGACACAAGTGCACGGGTCATACTGATGACTAGTTCTGTATTTTCCAAAGTCTAAGATAGGGAACTGGTAATCAGTATGACCCATGCACTTGTGCCCAAAAGGTCTAAGATAGATTATTTCAATAAAATGTCTATTAGCTTTTATTTTTTCCTTTTCTTTTTCTTCGTAGACTTAGGTCCAAGGAGTTTTTCAACCTTATCAGTAGCTTCAATTTTTCTTATTGAAGTTGAGTACTCAGCAAGCGCCATAGTCAAATCTCAGTTTTTGCTCCTCTCTATTTCGCTCATATTTTTTTCAATGTTTTTCAGCTCATCAACTTCATGTTTCAAGCAGTAAATCACCTGGTTGCTATCTTCTTTGCATTTATTTCTATAGATATAAGGAAAAACTAAGCTTACACACTCAATGATCTTTTTTATTTGTCCATCATTGCCAATCAGATTGATAGAAAGCACTCCTGAGTCACTTATCAAAGAATAAAGCTTCTGTAAGAAGCTTTGATCTACAAAAATCATTGGAGGTGTGGGCTCACCTGGTAATGCAATGCAGATGTCAAGCAAAATCAAGTCATAAATATTATTGCTGGCCTCCACAAAATTTAAGGCATCTTGTATAATAATCTGAAGCCTATTGTCATTTGGGACCCCAAAAAACCTTTTACAGACATCAATAAGCTCTCCATTCAGATCTACAGCTGTTATTTCAAAATTAGGAAAATGCTTGAGGAAAAATGTAGGGAGCACACATCCTCCTGCTCCCAAAATTAAAATTCTGCTAATTTCATTAAGCGCCTTGCTTAAATTAAATGCATAAATAAAATGGCATTCGGTTCGAGAGAAATTAGCTTTGCTAATTTTCTCTCCCTCATGGAATTTTATTTATGGGGTTGGGTTTTTCTCTCGAGAACTTCTGCACAGCAATAGCTGTTTAACTTTGGGGATAACCAAAGGAACAGCTCCTCAGTGCGCTCAAGATTTCGGAGTTTTACCTCTCAGCACATCCCCACGGGAGGATGACCCTTAGGCGGAACACGCGCAGGAGCTGAGTCGAGGCAAGGGCGACGGCAACGCGCCGGGTGAGACGTGCGGCGAAGATGGGCGAAGTGCAGGTGAAGGCTTGGCCAGTGGGCTAACCATCGCGATTCCAAGATGGCCCGGCGACGTCATCAATTTTTCGCTATAACTCCATTTTTATGGGGTGCGGCACTAGACACCTTAAATACCAGACACTAAGTTAAGTTAAGTTAAGTTAAGCTTAAATTAAATGCTAAAGATACTAAAAATGCCCTCTGGCACTCAAAGGTAAGAAAGTCATAATCAGGCTCAATTTTATTTCCCCATTTCACTGCGCATGATCCTACAGAGAATAAAGAATTCTCACTCCCCCCCCTTAAATTGAAACAAAAAAATTTTGTTTCAAATTAAAGGGGGGTTAAGAAAATTTTTTTCAGAGATAAAATTTTATGGTTCATTCTGTGTTTGATTTTTAATTTTAATTTCATGAAAAATTAATTCATAAATTTCTCAATCTCAAAGTGTAAACTTGCTGAAATGGTATTCTTCTAACTCTCCCCATAACAATTGGACAAAATAGAGTTTAATTTCTAAATCTTATATGTTTGAAGCATATTAAATAGGGTATTAACGTATTTACATATAAAATAATGATTTTTACCTATAAAATTTTCTATTATAATAAAATTTTGTTTCAATTTAAAGGGGGGGTAATTTCCCAAAAAAGTAGGAAATTTTACCTATATTTTGTTTCAATTAAAGGGGGGAGTCAGAATCCTCAACACATTTGAGACGAATTTCAGACTGGATTAGCTTAGGGTTTGATAAAAAGATAAGTTGCCTCTTATAAGTATCTCCATCGCCAATGTCTTCAACAATCATATCATGTATTCTATACACTAATGACTTTTCTCCAGTTTCCTCAGAGGTCATGAATGGAATCTCTGAATTTAATCACAGCGGAGGGACAAATTTTAGTGCTGCTTCGGTGAATTGATATTGAAGTGCTCCGATATTCTCTTCGCTAAATAAATCTGATAGAGAAATAAGCAGTAGCCTTGAAACTTCAGCCTGAGATAGGATTTCGTCTTGGCCCTCATGTGTTGTGTATTGTCATGAATTTTCTAGTCCTAATGGAATAATAAAAGCACCATAGGAATTTTGAGATAGCATTTCGTTGCCAATAGAGTCCATCAATTTCATCTGGCAAATTGGGGAGATTTCTGAGATGGCTTCATAAATAAACATGTCTAATCTCTGTCCATGTGAAAGGGGAATAAAAGAATTTTGGGAGAGAATTCCTGGAAGACTGATAACTCAGCCATTGGAAAGCTTAATGATAGCACTATGTTCCATTTATTTAAAACATTATTTATTATGCTGTGCAGGAGTCGATATAGCCTTTCTTTAAATTTTATAAGAATTGATTATATAAGTCAGTCATTATATACTCCTTCCTTCTGTAAGTGAGCAAAACTATTGGAAATCCTTTTTTATGAAAAATTAACTCCTTAGAATTATGAAGAAAAAGATTTCATAATATAAGTAATAAATATTATAAAATCTTACTAATTCTATTAACTTGTAGCATTTTAACTTTAAAAACATGAATTTCATAAATAAACGTAAGCTTTTACTTCATTTAAGCTTGAATTATTAGGAAAAAAATTAATAAAAACTTCTTTCATGAGCAACCAAAATATCTGCTCTTTTTATAAAGTGGGGCAAGCTAAAATTAGCTTTACTTATAATAAGATCCTTGTCTTAAATATTTAAATTAATACTAGAAAAATAAATGTAAAGGATTTATATTTACAGTTTATTCTTCCGATGGGGTTGGCGGACTTGTATCTCCAGATATTGAGGATACTGAAATTATAATTGGAGAGCGAAATTTCTTATGCAGAGGAGACCCTGCAAGCTTCAGCACTCTAGGTTTGCGTGAAATAATTGTTTGTTCAGCAAGATACTTGAACCGTTCCATGTGCTCTGTTGATAGAGTTCTTTTTTTCCCTTTTTTTGCACATACCCCCGATGAAGGAATTCCAGTAGTTTCCTGAAGTTCCATATAAATTTCAATCCACTTTCCCAAGATCGCATTTAGCCTGTTAACTTCGGCTTGCTTTCGGGCAAGCTCCTTATTGCAAAGATCTTTGAATTTTTCCAAATAGACTTTCCAGTGATTTTTCTCAAGTTTATAAATTGATAAGTTTTCTTTCTGGATATTTGCTAGACGAGCAGAAAGTTCTTGATTTTCTTGCATAAGCAGATCATAACTTTTATGAATCTGCTGATGGTAAATTGTTTGGATCTGCAAATCACTTTCAAGGTTTCTCAGCTTGAACGTGTCAACCTGAATTTCTGTAAACCTGCCGTTGTCTTCACAGTTTGAATCAAAATTCTGCGAATTTTGTCTCTTAAAAGTGTTCATTTGATGCAGACTTGCTTTAAATGTATTTGCTGGCTTCATTTTTCTAACGAACTTAGGCTTAACAGTTTCATCTCGAGGAGCGCTTCCAGTTTCTATTTTACTTGACAATTCTACGATTTTAATGTTTGTAATGTGCATTTGGTCTATGCAAGCTTCAAGCTGTTTAACTGAATTTTCTAGATGACTTATAAGTTTATTCTTCGAGTTTAGTTTTTCTGCTAATATGTTATATTTACATTGCACATCATAGTATATTCTGAGCAATTCGCAATTTGCTAAGCCAGATTGAATCAATTGAGTTTTTAACTGGTAAATTGTAGTCTCATTACTGACTGGGCAACCATCTACTAAGGCTTCTTGCAAAGCTTTAGTGAAATTTTTATCTGATTTTAATATATCATCAAAAGGAGTTTCTATTGTTTCTTCTACTTCTGATACTAGTGTTTTATAAGGATCATCAATTGAGCTAAGTGCATCATCACTAGTCCTAGGCGAGATATCTGAATAGTCTGACTCAGTTATAATCTGGCCTGCAGCAATCTTTTTTAGCAGATGATCCATTCTCTGGCTAGATTTCTGCAGATAAAATTCGAGCATTTCAATTGTGTTTTTCAGGTTCATATTTTCATCTTTATAATACTGCATTGAGTTCGCTTCATTATTCTGCTTTAGCAAGAGCTTTTGGTACATCTCATAATGCTGATTTATTTGAATTTCTGCCTGAACTCGCTTTCTTTTTTCATGACTCAGTTCTTCTTCAAGCTCTTTTATTGTTTTCGTAAGGCTCTTATTTTCTTCTTGCAAGGCACCATAGTCACTGCTGTAGTAGCCTTCTGCAAGATTTGAAAAAGTTGTGCCTTTTTCAACATAGGAAACACATGAACTATCGTTTTCTGAGTGCGGTGAAAGAGACATCTCGTCCACATTAGGAGAGGAACAGCTTTGGACAATAAGACAATTTGATTTCATCAATATGTCATTTTCATGCTCGTCTAAAAGCTTTTTGTTTTCTTCTTTCAGGCTTTGGATCTTATGTCCAAGTTCCTTAATAATATGATTGTAAGCTGAAGGAGATTTTTTAATGTTGAGTTTCACATTATTTTTTATATTTTTGACTCTTTGTGCAAACCTAAGAGAGTTGATTGTTACTTCAACATTTCGAGGGTCAGGGTTACAGTTGACGATAAGCGTGGTTTTGTAGTTTCCTCCGAGGGATTCTTGAAGAAGCCTTGTCAGTTTAGAGTCCCTATAGGGAATAAAATCTGCTTTGCTTGAAAGAGCATTAATGACATTCCCCAGACAACTCAATGATAAGTTTATTTTTTTAGCTTCTTCCAGTTTGCTTCCAGTAACTCCTGACTCTTTTACTTTTTCAGTTCCAGCAAGGTCGATAAAATTCATAATCCCTCGCTTCTCTGTATCATCAGGTAATTTTTGATTTACTTCTAAAACAAAAAGCTGGTGGCTTCTTGAGCTCACTTCGTTTAGCTTGGTTGAAGCCACAGTTCGCTTACTTTCAGCAAGAGCAATTAAATTCATCAGTTCCTCTTCACAGACCACATAAACTTCTTCACGTCCTTGGACAAATACACCTTTCCTTGGGTCCTCTTTTATTTTAAGTCTCACGCCTGAGTTTGAAAGGAGATCTCTTAGGCTTTCTTTATAGATTTCAATGATAGAGCACTTCAAGGTATACTCTATTTCACATGTTGATTCTTGGAGCTTGCTAAAAATTAAATTGCTTGCTCTTGGGATAATTCCTTTAGTTTCAGGGTCATAGAGATCTAAGCCCATCATAGTGTACGATTTGCCTGACCCTGTTTGCCCATAAGCAAAAACAGTGCCATTATAACCTGTCAAAATATCTTCAATTATGGGTTTACCGACAACCTCAAATATTTCTTCTTGGGAAGAGGTTGGTGGGAAAACGCGGTCTACTGTAAAAGTTTCAGCATTTTCTGGCGACTTTTTTATTTCTATAGTTGAGGGATTTGGGTAGGTATAAATGTTATTTTCATCATTTTTGAAGGCATCAATTAGTGGCCTGAACCTTGCAATTGCTTTAATTTCTAAGCCTTTGTCTTCCCTAGTAGTTTGCGTAGAACTTTTTCTACTCATTTTATAGTTAATTATTAAAAAAATATATTTAACATTTCATATTGGGATTGCTTTTATTTTTTTTATTCCAGTAAGTATTATTTTTAAGGCTTTAAATAATTAGCAGCTGGAAATTTCTCTGCCTTAGTTTACCATAAGCTTATCTGATGCCAAAGAGTGTAAAAAAGATGTATAATAATATTTTATTTATACTTGAGAAAATGTGCAAGATGCTTCTGTATAAGATAATTTATTTAGAACTTTAATTTATTTTGTACTTAAGCTAAGATAAAAAAACAATTATCTCGCCTTTTAACTATAGATTATTAAGTGGTAGTCAGTTATACAAAATTGTACACTTACACGGTTCCGCATGGTTATCTACACATTTGAACGATTCCATATAAGGAATACTGCTTCATCACGTGGAATAAATTCTCTACATGTAGAACTCGGCAAAAAATATACTCAAAAAAGAATAATAATTTTAAGACTCTCTCCAAATCTTTACATTTAGCACATGAAAACTTATGAAATGCAAGCCTATACCATTTCATACGGAATACTCAATCTGTCTTTTTTTCTATAAAAATATAATAATTATTATAGTTTTTTAAGTCTAGATTCATCAGTAATTGTCAATAATTTAGTATAAGTCAAGATTATACCATCTCAGATAAGAATCCTTCATTTAAGCCTAAAAAAAGGCACGAATTATAGTCTGGTTTGCTAAAAATTAAAGGCCTGCTCAAAGATATTCGATTTTATCAAAGTCTCAGATACATATTTTTCATTTTATGTATCTTAACTGAATCTATTTACCAATTAGCAAAAGCAATGCTATTATTTAAGAGTAAAAATTATATATAAAGTTTTTATATTGACAGTTTATTCATCCGATGGGGATGGTGGACTTGAATCTCCAGGTATAGAAGATACTGAAATGATAGCCGGTGAATGGAATTTCTTATGAAGAGGAGACTGCACAAGCTTCAACTCCCTTGGCCTTCTAGAAATAATCGTTTGGTCTGTAATATATTTGATTTGCTCTATATATTGTATCGACAGTGTTCTTCTATTCCCTTTCTTTCCAGACTCTCCAGATGAAGGAATCCCAGTACTTTCCTGAAGCTCCATATACATTTCAATCCACTTTCCCAAAAGTACATTGAGTCGGTTGATTTCAGTTTGCTTTCGAGCAAGCTCTTTATTGCAGAGGTCCTTGAATTTCTCCAAATAAACTTTCCAGTGGTTCTTCTCAAGTGTATAGATTGATAAATTTTCTTTCTGGATATTTATAAGACGATCAGAAAGCTCTTGGTTTTCCTGCTTTAGCAGATAATAGCTTTTATGAATCTGCACTTTGTAGATCGTTTGAATTTGCAAATCGCTTTCAAGATTTCTCAGCTTAAATGGATCAACCTTTATTTCTTCTAATGTCCCTTTTTCTTCGCAATTTGAGTCAAAATCCTGAGACTGTTGTCTTTTCTTACATTCTGGCTGCATACAAAATTTAATAGTGCGCGCTGGCTTCATTCTTCTGACGAACTTTGGTTTGATTGTTTCTTCTCGAGGAACGCTTATAGGTTCTAATTTGCTTGCCAGGTTTACAATTTTTATATTTGTGAGATGCATTTGGTCTAAGCATGCTTCGAGCTGTTTAACTGAACTTTCTAGGTGACTTATTAGTTTGTTCTTCGAGGCCAGTTTTTCTGTAAGCATACTATACTTTCACTGGACATCATAGTAGATTCTTAATAATTCGCAGTTTGCTAAGCCGGATTGGATCAGCTGAGTTTTTAGTTGATAAATAGTGGTTTCATTACTGATTTGACAGCCATCTACAAGGGCTTCCTGCAAAGCCTTACTCTCCCCCCTCCGTGAGCGAACAAAAATTTTTTTAATAGAATAATTTTTTATATAGGAAAAAAATTTTGATATTTAAGTGATAACTAGTATCATGAAATCTCGAGCTAATTCTGTTTAATTTTAAACAAATTGCGTTTTAAAACATAAATTTTACAAATTAAATTAATATTTGCTTCCCAATTTTTGCAAATTAGGATTTTTTTTTAAAATTTCTAAAAAAAATTTGTTTCTATAAAATTTATATATAAATATTTTTAAAAAAAATTAACCCCCCTCAGTGAGCGAAAAAGATTTTTTTGTTCGCTCACGGAGGGGGGGAGTTAGTGAAATTGTTATCTGATTTTAATATATCGTCAAAAGGAGTTTCAACAGCTTCATCTACTTCAGACATAAGTGTTTTATAAGGATTATCAATTGCACTAAAGTTATCATTGCTAGCTTCTGGCAAGATTTCTCCATAATCCGACTCAGTTATAGTCTGGCCTGCAGCGATTTTATTTAGCAAATGATCCACTCTCTGACTAGATTTATTAAGGTAAAACTCAAGCATTTCGATGGTGTTCTTAAGATTTTTATTTTCATTCTTAAGATATTCAATTGAGTTTGCCTTATTGTTCTGCTTTAGCAAGAGCCTTTGATACATCTCATAGTGTTGGCTGTCTTGAATTTCTGCCTGGATTCGCTTCTTTTTTTCATGATTTAGCTCTTCTTCAAGCTCTTTTATAGTTTTGCTAACTCCCCCCCCCCCCTCCGTGAGCGAACAAAAACCATTAGAAAAAATCGCCATTTTTTGACCAAAAACCCACCCTCCGTGAGTGAACAAAAATTTTTTTAATAGAAAAAATTTTAATGGAAAAAAAATTTTGATATATAAGTGATAATTAGTATAATGAAATCTAGAGCTAATTCTGTTTAATTTTAAACAAATTGCGTTTTAAAACATAAATTTTGCAAATTAAATTAATATTTGCTTCCCAATTTTTGCAAATTAGGATTTTTTTTTAAATTTCGAAAACATATTTTTTTATAAAATTTTATATATAAATTTTTTTTAAAAAAAAAAATTAACCCCCCTCCGTGAGCGAACAAAATTTTTTTGTTCGCTCACGGAGGGGGGGGGGGAGTAAGGCTTGTTTTTTCCTCTTGCAGATTGCCGAAGTCAGTGTTGCATTGCATATATCCTTCCACAAGATTTGAAAAAGTTGCGCCTTTTCCCGGTCAGCAGTGGCTTGAATTGTCGCTTTCTGAATAAGGAGAAGTAGGCATCTCGTCAGCCATTAGAGTAGTAAGGTTTTTAACTATGAGACAACTAGATCTCATGAGTAATTCATCTTGCTCATTAGTCAGCTTTTGGTTTTCCTCACTTAAGTTTTGGACCTTCTGTCGTAACTCATTTATAATCTGAGCATAAGCTGCAGAAGATTTTTTGATATTTGGCTTCGCTTTGTTTTTTATATTTTTGACTCTTTGTGCAAACTTAAGAGTGCTCATTGCTACTTCAACGTTTTGAGGGTGAGGACTGCAGCTGACGATAAGTGTTGTTTTGTAGTTTCCCCCGAGGGATTCTTTAAGAAGCCTTGTCAATTTTGAGTCCCTGTAGGGAATAAAATCTGCCTTGCTTGACAAAGCGTTGATGACATTGCCGAGACAACTCAGTGATAAATTTATTTTTTTAGCTTCTTCCAGTTTTTCTCCAGTTTTTCTCCAGTAACTCCTGACTCTTTTACTTTTTCGCTTCCAGCAAGGTCGATAAAGTTCATAACTCCTCGTTTTTCGGTGTCATCCGGCAACTTTTGGTCAACTTCCAAAACAAAAAGCTGATGACTTCTTGAGCTGACTTGATTTAGCTTGGTTGAAGCCACAGTTCGCTTACTTTCAGCAAGAGCAATTACATTCATTAGTTCCTCTTCACAGACTACATAAACTTCTTTAAGTCCTTGGACAAATACGCCTTTCCTTGGGCCTTCTTTTATTTTAAGTTTGGCACCGGAGTTCGAAAGCAGATCTCTGAGGCTTTCTTTATAAATTTCTATAATAGAACACTTCAAGGAATATTCTATTTCTCTGTTTGACTCTTGCAGCTTGCTGAAAATTAGATTCGTTGCTCTGGGGATAATACCTTTTGTATCAGAGTCATAGATGTTTAAGCCCATCATAGTATAAGACTTGCCTGAGCCTGTCTGCCCATAGGCAAAAACGGTGCCATTATAACCTGATAATATGTCTTCAATAATTGGTTTACCAACAACGTTGAAAATTTCCTCTTGGGAGGTAGTTGGTGGAAAAACACCGTCTAATGTATAAGAATCAGCATTATCAAGCGATTTTTTGACCATGACAGTTGAGGGGTTTGGGTAGACATAAAGATCCGTTTCATCGTTTTGGAACGGATCAATCAGTGGCCTAAATCTAGCATATGCTTTAATTCCTATGTTTTTGTCTTTTCCAATAGCTTGAACATAACCTCTTCGACTCATTTACATATATTAATAAAAAAATGCTTCAAGCAGTTCACATTAGAAATGGCTTCTCTTTTTAATTACTTAAAAAAAATCTGCTTGAGTCTTTAAACATTTAGCAGTGGAAATGTCTTTGCAGTTATTAGCTTTTTAGTGCTATAATGATGCAGAAAATACGAACAAAATATTAATAACATATTTGGAGCACTTTTCGATTAGTTAAAAAATTATATAGTTTATCTTATAATTTAATTAGGTTTGTGCTACTCTAATACTAAGAAGATAATTTACACATAGGTGCTTTAATTGCAAGAATTAACAATGAAAGCCGTTTCTATAATGCTCTTATTGTGGCAGTAATATTTTAATTTCGAATTTTACCGATTTTTATTTTCAGATTAAAGAAGGTTTTAATTTAAGCGCATCCTTATTTCAGGCGGGTAATTTTTATAACTCGAGAATTTTGAAAAGTTCGCCTCATTTCCAGCCCCAAAGCTTTAATATCCAGCTTCAGATGAAGGAGAAATAGGGATCTCGTCATAGTTGGAGAAGAAGAGCTTTGAAACGTGAGAAAACTTAATTTAATCAGAATGCAATCATGCTTTTTAAGCAGGCTTTTGCTTTCCTCTTTTAGGCTTTAGATTTTCTCTTCGAGGGCCAGGGTTACAGTTGACGAATAAGCGTGGTTTTGTAGTTTCTCCGAGGGATTCTTGAAGAAACCTTGTCAGTTTGGAGTCCCTATAAGAAATATAGTCTATTGTCTACTTTAGTTTCAGTTTTTCTGACGACTTTTTGATTCGATAATTAAGGGGTTTGGGAGAGTATAATCCGCTACTTCATTTTGGAAAGGATCAATTAGCGGTCTGAACCTCACATATTCTTTGTTTTTAAACCCTTTTCTTCTCTGATAGATTACTCCTCCGCTTTAAATTGGAAAAAAAATCCTGTTCGAATTTAAGCAGGTATATTTATTTTTAAAAAAAATAAAAATTATGTTAAATTTTTCTCAATAAAATGTTTTTTTTAAAAAAATTTTTGAAAAAATTAATTGAAGCCAATTTCATTGAAATTTAATCATTTTTATAAAAAAATTAATCGATTCAGTTGTGAAAACTTTTAAATAATATATTCTTAATTTTTCTGTTAAATAGGTCAAAACTAATTATAAAAATTAGTATTTTTATCAATGTAGCTATAGATCGGGCTATAATATTTCTATATTTAGAAAAAATTGCTCCAATTTGGGCAAGGTTAAGACACCCAAAAAATCGAAATTTTATATGTATTGTTTAAATTTAAAAGAGGGAGAGTGAGTAGAGCCTATGTTACTCATCTTATAATTAATTAAAAAAAATTTACAAAACTAACATTAGAAATGTCATTTACTTGCTTTATTCGAGTGAGTTTTAGAGATTTTAAAATTCATTAGGTGAAAAATCTTTATCTGATGCTTACGCAGCCTAGAATACTAAAAAGTAAAAGACTAATTCCGCCCCTCGTGAGCGAACAAAAAAAATTTGTTCACGAGGGAAGTGTTTTTTTTAAAAAAATTATATTTAAATTTTTTTAATAGCTCGAAATTCAAAAAAATTCCAATTCGCAAAAAATTGGAAAATAAATATTTATTTAATTTGTTAAATTTATGTTTTAATATGCAAGCATTAGCTAGATATTTCATTATACTAATAATCACTCATATATCAAAATTTTATTAAAAATTGTTTGTTCGCTTATGGAGGCTGGGTTTTTGTGCAAAAAATTGGGATTTTCCAATGGTTTTGTCCGCTTATAGAGGGAACAGGAGCAAGGAAAAATATTTTAAGACAGTTCTAAAGAATTTTTCTATAAGGGACTAATTTTTAAATAGCTCTTTTACTTTAATACATAGGCATGGAAGGATAAATCAATAATGATTCTTACTATATATGCCTAAAAGAAGGGTTTTTTATTTATTGAAATTGATTTGAGATATCTTTCAAATTTTTATACTTTGCTATGAGATAACTCCTGCAGATATAAAAATTGTTCTTTTTATTGATAAAATCATATCAATGCTCTTCTTAAAATACAAAAATGGCATTTGAAGTCTATTAAATAACTAGTTATGATAATAACAGTTATCGAAGAGGAAGATTCAGGGTCATCTGACTCCAACCAACAAGAAACACAATTTTCCAATCTGAGGATAGTTCCAATGCTGATACAGTAGAAGATCAAGAAAAATTCACCGGAGAAAGTCTAACTCATCAAGACAGCATAAAAAACTTGCATAAGTTCAGGTCTGAAGACTCAAGGCGAGATTCTATTGGCAAGCCCTCAAAATCCCAGCAGCTTGAGTTTCCATCACTTGTCAAAGGCCTAGATCTTGACTTAAGTCATCATAAGATGATGGACCTACAACAAAAATCGAGCCTTCCTCATAAAGACTCAGGATCTCTTCCAAGAGGGAGGGGATGACAAGGAGCGAAATGATGCTAGAAAGGGATTCATATGACTGTCTAAGCGATTTTGAGGATCCAGCTGGCAGATCTTTTTATTCATTAGACAAAAGCCTCACAAGCAATATAGGCCAAGGTGGAGCCACTTCATCAAACTTCACAAAGAAGCCGTCTATAGAGGCCAATGAAACATTAAATAAGATAATCCAATCAACAGGCAGGATGATCCAAAAAGCATGCTTTTCACAGTCATCGAAAGACGCCCAGATGATGGAACTACCAATAAGCATAGGTTTTGGTAGAGAATTGGGCTAAAAGAAAATAAAGACAAAGACTCTCAATGGTACGCTTTAGCACTCGATAAAAAGACAAGCTGCCTCTTATAATTATCTCCATCACCGATGTCTTCAACAATCATATCGTGTATTCTACACACCAATGGCTTTTCTCCAGTTTCCTCAGAGGTCATGAATGGAATCTCTGAACTTAATCACAGCGGAAGGAAAAATTTTAGTGCAGCTTCGGTGAATTGATATTGAAGTGCTCCGATATTCTCTTTGTTATATAAATCTGATAGAGAAATAAGCAGTAGTCTTGAAACTTCAGCCTGAGATAGAATTTCGTCTTGGATACATAAAAATGGCGTGGTGAACCAACCTGCCCTTTTAACACCTGTAGCTGGATAGAGTCTTGTGGAAGGGAGAGCAGCGTTCGGTGATGTGTATCCAGCCGGTTTTACTTGGTCTGTTGGAGTGCAATGTCGAGCTGCCGACCGCAGGCTCACATCCTGGACAAGGTTTTTACCCCGAGGAGGAAGGGACTCGGAAGTTGGAAAGTGATAGCCCAGCAAGGCTAGAGGGTGTTCGCTTAGCTAATCGGGCATTTTCCTACGTGAAATCGGGAGTTACGCCCTGGGCTACGAGCTTCATCTTGGCCGACAATCCTGACCAGAAAATTCACTTTTTGAGTTTTCGGAAAATGTAAACCTCGTTTGACGTACTGCAAGATGGCCTAGCGTCTTTACCTCCGGGTAGCAAGTGCAGGCCCTTGTCCGGAGGAAGCAAGACAATTACCGTAGGCTGTGATACCAGACTGGCGAGCAAGGGGGTGGTAAACAAGTGACGTGAAAAGCCGAAATGCTGGCCGGGAGCTTCTCTATAATCTAATTAAGTAAGTAAGTAAGGATTTCGTCTTGCCCTCATGTGTTGTGTATTGTCATGATTTTTCTGGTCCTAATGGAATAATAAAGACACCATAGGAATTTTGAAATAGCACTTCGTTGTCAATAGAGTCCATCAATTTCATCTGGCAAATTGGGGATCCTTCTGAGATGGCTTCATAAATAAACATGTCTAATCTCTGTCCAAGTGAAAGGGGAATGCAAGAATTCTGGGAGAGTATTCCTGGAAGACTGATAGCTCAGCCACTGGAAAGCTTAATGATAGTAGTGTGTTCCATTTATTTAAAGCATTATTTATCATGCTTTACAGAGATCGTTATAACCTTTCTTTAAATTTATAAGAATTGGATATATAAGTCAGTCATTATATACTCCTTCCTTCTGTAGGTGAGCAAAACCATTGGAAATCCTTTTTACGGGAAATTAACTCCCTAGAATTATGAGGAAAAAAAAATCATATATAATCAATAATGATTATGAAATCTCACTAATTCTAATTAAATTGTTGCATTTAGTTTTAAAAGATAAATTTCATAAATATTTTTACTTTAAATTTTTAAGCTTGATTTCTTAGGAAAAAAATTAATAAAAACTTCTTTCATGAATAACCAAAAACTTCTGCTCACTTATAAAGTGAAGCGATTTAAAATTAACTCTCTTATAATAAGATCCTTGTCTTAAATATTTAAATTATTCTAGAAAATAAATGTAAAGGATTTATATTTGCTATTTATTCTTCCGATGGGGATGGCGGACTTGTATCTCCAGATATTGAGGATACTGAAATTATAATTGGAGAGCGAAATTATTTATGCAGAGGAGACCCTGTAAGCTTCAGCAATCTAGGTTTCCTTGAAATAATTGTTTGTTCAGCAAGATATTTGAACTGCTCCATGCACTCTATTTATAGAGTTCTTTTTTTCCCTTTTTTTGCACATGCCCCGGATAAATGAATTCCAGTAGTTTCCTGAAGTTCCATATAAATTTCAATCCACTTTCCCAAGATCGCATTTAGCCTGTTAACTTCGGCTTGCTTTCGGGCAAGCTCCTTATTGCAAAGGTCTTTGAATTTTTCCAAATAGACTTTCCAGTGATTCTTTTCAAGTGTATAAATTGATAAGTTTTCTTTCTGGATATTTGCTAGACGAGCAGAAAGTTCTTGATTTTCTTGCATAAGCAGATCATAACTTTTATGAATCTGCTGATGATAAATTGTTTGGATCTGCAAATCACTTTCAAGGTTTCTCAGCTTGAACGTGTCAACCTGAATTTCTGTAAACCTGCCGTTATTTTCACAGTTTGAATCAAAATTCTGCGAATTTTGTCTCTTAAAAGCGCTCATTTGATGCATACTTGCTTTAAATGTATTTGCTGTCTTAATTTTTCTAACGAACTTAGGCTTAACAGTTTCATCTCGAGGAGTGCTTCCAGTTTCTATTTTATTTGACAATTCTACGATTTTAATGTTTGTACTATGCATTTGGTCTAAGCAAGCTTCAAGCTGCTTAACTGAGTTTTCTAAATGACTTATAAGCTTATTCTTCGAGTTTAGTTTTTCTGCTAATATATTATATTTACATTGAGCATCATAGTATATTCTGACTCCTCCCTCCGCGAGCGAACAAAAAAATCTTGTTCACTCACGGAGGTGGTTAATTTTTTTTTTAAAAAATTAATATATAAATTTTCCTCAAGAATTTTTTTTTCGAAATTTAAAAAATTCCCAATTGGCAAAAATTGGAAAGCAAATTTTATGTTTTAAAATGCAATTTGTTTAAAATTAAACGGAATTAGCTAAAGATTTCATTGTGCTAATAATCACTTATATATCAAAATTTTTTCCATAAAAAAATTTTTCTATTAATAATTTGTGTTTGTTCACGGAGGGTGGGTTTTTTGGGCAAAAAATAGATATTTTTCTAATGGTTTTGCTCGCTCACGGAGGGGGCAGTTAGCAATTCACAATTTGCTAAGCCAGATTGAATTAACTGGGCTTTTAACTGGTAAATTGTACTCTCATTACTGACTTGGCAGCCATCTCCTAACTCCCCCCTCCGTGAGCGAACAAAACCGTTAGAAAAATCCCTATTTTTTGCCAAAAACCCGCACTCCGTGACGAACAAAAATGTTTTTAATAAAAAATTGTTATGAGAAAAAAAGTTGATATATAAATGATAATTATTATAACGAAACCTCTAGCTAATTCTGATTATTTTAAACAGTTTGCGTGTTAAAGTATAAATTTCGTAAATTAAATTAATTTTTGCTTCTCATTTTCAAAAATTGGATTTTTTTTAAATCTTGAAAAAAAAAATTTCTAAAATCTATATATATAATTTTTTAAAAAAAAAAACTTGATCCCCCTTCGTGAGCGAACAAAATTTTTTTGTTCGCTCACGGAGGGGGAGTAAAGCTTCTTGCAAAGCTTTAATAAAATTTTCATCTGATTTTAATATATCATCAAAAGGAGTTTCTATTGTTTCTTCTACTTCTGATATAAGTGTTTTATAAGGACCATCAATTGCGCTAAGCGCATTATCACTAGTCCTAGGCGAGATATCTAAATAATCTGACTCAGTTATAGTCTGGCCTGGCTAGATTTCTGCAGATAAAACTCAAGCATTTCAATTGTGTTTTTTCGGTTCATATTTTCCTCTTTAAAATACTGCATTGAGTTCGCTTCATTGTTCTGCTTTAGCAAGAGCTTTTGGTACATCTCATAATGCTGATTTACTTGAATTTCTGCCTAAACTCGCTTTCTTTTTTCATGACTAAGTTCTTCTTCAAGCTCTTTTATTGCTTTAATGAGGCTCTTATTTTCTTCTTGTGAGGCACTAAAGTCACTGTAGCAATAGCCTTCTACAAGATTTGAAAAAGTTGTGCCTTTTCCAGAACAGGAAACACATGAGCTATCATTTTCTGAGTGCGGTGAAAGAGACATCTCGCCCACATTAGGAGAGGAACAGCTTTGGACAATAAGACAATTTGATTTCATCAATATGTCATTTTCATGCTCGTCTAAAAGCTTTTTGTTTTCTTATTTCAGGCTTTGGATCTTGTGTCGAAGTTCATTAATAATCTGACTATAAGCTGCAGGAGATTTTTTAATGTTGAGTTTCACATTGTTTTTTATATTTTTGACTCTTTGTGCAAACTTAAGAGTGTTGATTGTTACTTCAACATTTCGAGGGTCAGGGTTACAGTTGACAATAAGTGTGGTTTTGTAGTTTCCTCCGAGGGATTCTTGAAGAAGCCTTGTCAGTTTAGAGTCCCTATAGGGAATAAAATCTGCTTTGCTTGAAAGAGCATTAATGACATTGCTAAGACAACTCAGTGATAAATTTATGTTTTTAGCTTCTTCCAGTTTGTTTCCAGTAACTCCTGACTCTTTTACTTTTTCGCTTCCAGCAAGGTCAATAAAATTCACAATCCCTCGCTTCTCTGTATCATCAGGTAATTTTTGATTTACTTCTAAAACAAAAAGCTGGTGGCTTCTTGAGCTCACTTCGTTTAGCTTGGTTGAAGCCACAGTTCGCTTACTTTCAGCAACACAATATTAAAAAATGTCAATTAGAGATAGGCCATAACTCCTGACTTCCAGGTAAAGGACCTATTATCGGACTTATGTGAAAGAGGTTGTCCTCTTGAGAGTCTTGATAAAGGAGAGAAGAGGTCATTGCTGAGTCTGGCGATGATCAGAGAAGTCTTAACGGACTTGTTAACTTTAACGGTTCGACGGTTAGGCCGGTCCACCTACCGTTGTTCAGAGCTATTAAACAAGTTGGACCTCAAGCAAGGAGACTGCATCCAAGTATGCAAAAGAGTAATTCAATTAAACTGAAACTTAAATTAAACTTAAACTTTCCACAAGAGCAATTATATTCATTAGTTCCTCTTCACAGACTACATAAACTTCTTCAAGTCCTTGAACAAATGCGCCTTTCTTTGGGTCCTCTTTTATCTTAAGCCTGACGCCTGAGTCTGAAAGGAGATCTCTTACTCAACCCTTCCTGGGCAATTTTTTTCTCTTAATATTTATTCTAAAATTGCCACATATAATTTAAGCTAAAATTAAAAAGGTTTCACTTTTCAATACTTTGCCTCCAAAAAGAAGAAGTTAGGCTTTCTTTATAGATTTCAATAATTGAGCACTTCAAGGAATACTCTATTTCACAGGTTGATTCTTGGAGCTTAGTAAAAATTAAATTGCTTACTCTTGGGATAATTCCTTTAGTTTCAGGGTCATAAATATATAAGCCCATCATAGTATATGATTTGCCTGACCCTGTTTGCCCATAAGTAAAAATAGTGCCATTAGCCTGTCAAAATATCATCAATTATGGGTTTACCGACAACCTCAAATATTTCTTCTTGGGAAGATGCTGGTGGCAAAACGCGGTCTATTGTAAAAGTTTCAGCATTTTCTGACGATTTTTTGATAGTGATAGTTGAGGGATTTGGGTAGGCATAAATACTATTTTCATCATTTTTAAAGGCATCAATTAGTGGCTTAAACCTTGCAATTGCTTTAATTTATAGGCCTTTGTCTTCCCTGATGGTTTGGATAGAACTTCTTCGACTCATTTTATAGTTAATTATTAAAAAGATATATTTTATAGTTCATATTGGAAATGCTTTAATTTTTTTATCTCAGTAAGTGTTATATTTAGGACTTTAAATAATTAGAAGCTGGAAATTTATCTGCCCTTGTATAGCAAAGCTTATCTGATGCCAAGGAATGAAAAAAAAACTTGCATAAACAGATTTTAAATATATTTTAGAAAATTATCAAGATGATTATGTATGATATAATTTATTTAATAATTTTAATTTAAGCTAAAATTAAAAAAAATTAATAGGCTTTTAGCTATAGATCATTAAGTGATAGTCGGTTATGCAAAATTGAGCATTAAATTAGGATTTTAATAATCTTACCAAATCTTTACATTTAGCCTATGAAAATTTTATAAAATGCAAGCCTATGCTATTTCATTATGGAATTTTCAATATGTCTTTTTCTTAGTGAACAATATAAAGATGGCTATAAATTTTAAGCCTAGCTCCATCAGTAATTGTGAATAATTTAGTATAAGTCAAACTGCATCATCTTAGATAAGAATCTTTTATTTAAGCCTTAAAAATGCACAAATTATAGTGTAGCTTGTAAAAATTAAAGATCTGCTTAAAAATATTCGATTTTATCAAAATCTCGATACATATTTCGTTTTATGTATCTTAACTGAATCTATTTACTATTTAGCAAAAGCAAACACTATTATCTAAGAGGGAAAAAAATTATATATAAATTTTTTATATTAGCAGTTTATTCATCCGATGGGGATGGTGGACTTGAATCTCCAGGTATGGAAGATACTGAAATGATAGTCGGCGAATTATATTTCTTATGAAGAGGAGACTGTAAAAGCTTCAACTCCCTTGGTCTTCGAGAAATAATCGTTTGCTCTGTTATATATTTGATCTGCTCTATATATTGTATCGACAGTGTTCTTCTATTCCCTTTCTTTGCAGGCTCTCCAGATGAAGGAATCCCAGTGCTTTCTTGAAGTTCCATATACATTTCAATCCACTTTCCCAAGAGTACATTAAGTCGGTTGATTTCAGTTTGCTTTCGAGCAAGCTCTTTATTGCAGAGGTCCTTGAATTTCTCCAAATAAACTTTCCAGTGGTTCTTCTCAAGTGTATAGATTGATAAATTTTCTTTCTGGATATTTATAAGACGATCAGAAAGCTCTTGGTTTTCCTGCTTTAGCAGATCATGGCTTTTATGAATCTGCACTTTGTAAATCGTTTGAATTTGCAAATCACTTTCAAGATTTCTCAGCTTAAATGGATCAACCTTTATTTCTTCTAATGTCCCTTTTTCTTCGCAATTTGAGTCAAAATCCTGAGACTGTTGTCTTTTCTTACATTCTGGCTGCATGCAAAATTTAATAGTGCGCGCTGGCTTCATTCTTCTGACGAACTTTGGTTTGATTGTTTCTTCTCGAGGAACGCTTATAGGTTCTAATTTGCTTGCCAGGTTTACAATTTTTATATTTGTGAGATGCATTTGGTCTAAGCATGCTTCGAGCTGTTTAACTGAACTTTCTAGGTGACTTATTAGTTTGTTCTTCGAGGCCAGTTTTTCTGTAAGCATATTATACTTTCACTGGACATCATAGTAGATTCTTAATAATTCGCAGTTTGCTAAGCCGGATTGGATCAGCTGAGTTTTTAGTTGATAAATAGTGGTTTCATTACTGATTTGACAGCCATCTACAAGGGCTTCCTGCAAAGCCTTACTCCCCCCTCCGTGAGCGAACAAAAATTTTTTAATAGAATAATTTTTATAGGAAAAAATTTTGATATATAAGTGATAATTAGTATGATGATATATCGAGCTAATTCTGTTTAATTTTAAACAAATTGCGTTTTTAAAAACATAAAATTTTACAAATTAAATTAATATTTGCTTTCCAATTTTTGCAAATTAGGATTTTTTTAAAATTTAGAAAAGAAATTTTTTCTATAAAATTTATATATAAATTTTTTAAAAAAAAAATTAACCCCCCTCCGTGAGTGAACAAAACTGTTTTGTTCACTCACGGAGGGGGGGGGAGTTAGTGAATTTGTTATCTGATTTTAATATATCGTCAAAAGGAGTTTCAACAGCTTCATCTACTTCAGATATAAGTGTTTTATAAGGATTATCAATTGTGCTAAAGTTGTCATTATTAGCTTCTGGTAAGATTTCTCCATAATCCGACTCAGTTATAGTCTGGCCTGCAGCGATTTTTTACTTACTCCCCCCATCATTCAGCGAACAAAACCATTGGAAAAATTACTATTTTTTTCCGAAAACCCACCCTCCATAAACAAACAAAAATTTTTTTGGAAAAAAACAATTTTATATAAGTCATAATTATTATAATGAAATCACTAGCTAATTCTGTTTATTTTTAAACAGCTTGCATTTTAAAACATAAATTTTGCAAATTAAATTGATTTTTATTTCTCAATTTTTACATTTTGGAATTTTGGAATTTTTTTTAAATTTTAAAAAAAAATTTATTATAAAATTTATATAAAATTTTTTAAAAAAAAAATTAACCAAACAAATTTTTTTTGTTCGCTCACGGGAGGGGGGACTTAGTAAATGATCCACTCTCTGACTAGATTTATTAAGGTAAAACTCAAGCATTTCGATGGTGTTCTTAAGATTTTTATTTTCATCCTTAAGATATTCAATTGAGTTTGCCTCATTGTTCTGCTTAAGCAACAGCCTTTGATACATCTCATAGTGTTGGCTGTCTTGAATTTCTGCCTGGATTCGCTTCTTTTTTTCATGACTTAGCTCTTCTTCAAGCTCTTTTATAGTTTTGTTAAGGCTTATTTTTTCCTCTTGCAGATTGCCGAAGTCAGAGTTACATTGCATATACCCTTCCACAAGATTTGAAAAAGTCGCTCCTTTTCCTATTCAGCACTGGCTTGAATTGTCGCTTTCTGAATAAGGAGAAGGAGGAATCTCGTCAGCCATTGCGGTAGAGGAGCTTTGAATTATGAGACAGCTAGATTTCATGAGTAATTCATCTTGCTCATTAATTAGCTTTTGGTTTTCCTCGCTTAAGTTTTGGACCTTCTGTCGTAACTCATTTATAATCTGAGCATAAGCTGCAGGAGATTTTTTGATATTTGGCTTCGCTTTGTTTTTTATATTTTTGACTCTTTGTGCAAACTTAAGAGTGCTCATTGTTACTTCAAAATTTCGAGGGTGAGGACTGCAGTTGACGATAAGTGTGGTTTTGTAGTTTCCTCCGAGGGATTCTTTTAGAAGTCTCGTCAATTTTGAGTCCCTGTAGGGAATAAAATCTGCCTTACTTGACAGAGCGTTGATGACATTGCCGAGACAACTCAGTGATAAATTGATTTTTTTGGCTTCTTCCAATTTGTTTCCAGTAACTCCTGACTCTTTTACTTTTTCGCTTCCAGCAAGGTCGATAAAGTTCATAACTCCTCTTTTTTCGGTGTCATCAGGCAACTTTTGGCCAACTTCCAAAACAAAAAGCTGATGACTTCTTGAGCTGACTTGATTTAGCTTGGTTGAAGCTACAGTCCTTTTACTTTCAGCAAGAGCAATTACATTCATTAGTTCCTCTTCACAGACTACATAAACTTCTTCAAGTCCTTGAACAAATACGCCTTTTCTCGGGTCTTCTTTTATTTTAAGTTTGGCACCGGAGTTTGAAAGCAGATCTCTGAGGCTTTCTTTATAAATTTCTATAATAGAACACTTCAAAGAATATTCTATTTCACTGTTTGACTCTTGCAGCTTGCTAAAAATTAGATTCGTTGCCCTGGGGATAATACACAATAAAATGGTGATATCACGAACTGTTCTTTCACAGACATATTTAAGGGTTTGGGAAATGTATGTTCATGAAGAAATGTCTGATAGCATATCTGAGAAGAAGCTGCTTCAGCTTTTAGCTAGAGACTGCACGGATTCAGAGAAAAATTATTTGTAAAAATTCTTATGATGATATTTATTAAGCATTTGATGAGCTGGAAAGGATGGAAGATGAGATCATACAATTTGGCATTCAGATAGGTAAAGTTAGAGTTGGATATAAAGAAGAAAATCATTTGAAGCAGAAGAATTGAATTTGAAGAGGTAAAAGCCTGCGGCTCGCGCCGCGGAACGCAATTTTCAGGAAGTGGGGACTATAAGACACTGGTCTAGTTAATGTTAATCGTCCTAGTCCTCTGGGGATAATTCCTTTTGTATCAGAATCATAGATGTTTAAGCCCATCATTGTATAAGACTTACCTGAGCCTGTTTGCCCATAGGCAAAAACGGTACCATTATAGCCTGATAATATGTCTTCTATAATTGGTTTACCAACAACATTGAAAATTTCCTCTTGGGAGGTAGTAGGTGGAAAAACACGGTCCAATGTATAAGATTCAGTATTGTCAGGTGACTTTTGGACCATGACAGTTGATGGGTGTGGGAAGGCATAATATTGAGTTTCATCGTTTTGGAACGGATCAATCAGTGGCCTAAATCTAGCATATGCTTTAATTCCGATGCCTTTGTCTTTTCTAATAGCTTGAACAGAAGCTTTCCTACTCATTTACGTTTATTAATAAAAAATGCTTCAACTAGTTCACATTAGAAATGGCTTCTCGTTTAATCACTTAAAAACATCTGCTTGAGTTTTTAAACATTTAGCAATGGAAATGTCTCTGCAAGTATTAGCTTTTTAGTGCAATAATGATGCAGAAAATACAAACAAAATATTAATAACATATTTTAGATAAATTTGGAACACTTTCGATTGTTTATAAATTATATAGTTTAACTTATAATTTAATTAGGTTTGTGCTACTCTAATACAAAGAAAGATAATTTACACATAAGTGCTTTAATTATGAATATTAATAATGAAAGCCTTTTTCTTTAATTCTGTTTCATTTTGATAGAATATTTTAATTTTTAAATTTTACCTATTTTATATACAGATTAATTAAGATTTTAATTTAAGCACATCCTTATTTCAGCTGGGTAGTTTTATAGCATGAGAAGTTTAAAAAATTCGTCTCATTCCCAGCCCCGAGACTTGAATATCCAGCATCAGATGAATGAGAAATAGGATTTCGGCACCAGTTGGAGAAGAAGAGCTTTGAAGCGTGAAAAAACTTTTAATCAGAATCCAATAACGCTTTTCAAGCAGACTTGGCTTTCCTCTTTTAGGCTTTGGATTTTCTCTTGAAGTTCATTGCTAATCTTATTTTAAGCTGCAGGAGATTTTTTGGTATTGGGCTTTACTTTGTGTTTTATATATTTGATTCTTTGTGAAACACTTAGGAGCGATAATTGTCACTTAAAGATTTTGAGGGTCAGGGTTACAGTTGACAATAAGCGTGATTTTGTAGTTTACTTCGAGGGATTCTTGAAGAAGCCTTGCCAGTTTGAAGGCCCTATAGGAAATATAGTCTGCTTTCCTTAAAAGAGCATTAATGGTATTGCTGGGACAACTGAACCTATTTGCCCATAATCAAAAACAATGCCATTATAGCTCATAAAAATATCTTCAATTATGGATTTCGTAAGAGTTTCAGCATTTTCTGCTGACTTTTTGATTTTGATAGTTAGTGGGTTTGGAAGAGTTTAAAGATCCGTTACTTCATTTTTTAAAGGATCAATTAGCGGTCTGAGCCTCACATATTTAATTTTTAAGCCCTTTTCTTCTCTGATAGATTGACTCCCCACTTTAAATTGGATAAAAATCTTCAGGCATTGATTTGCTTTAAAAAAAAACTATATTAAATTTTTTTCAATAAATTTGTTTTAAAAAAAAAATTCACAATATTTTTGATTTTTATAAAGAATTAATTCAAAAAATTATTCGATTAAGTTGTGAAAACTTTTAAATAATATTCTCTAATTTTTTCCCTTAAATAAGCCAAACTAATTATAAAAATTAGTATTTTTATCAATAATATTTCCATATTTAAAAAAAGAATGTCCAATTTGGGGCAAGGTTAGGACACCCAAAAAATGGAAATTTTATACGTGTTGTTCAAATTTAAAAGAGGGAGAGAGTAGAGCCTATGTTACTCATCTTATATTTAATTTACAAAAAAAGATTATACAACTAACATTAGAAATGGCATTTAATTGCTTTATTCGAGTGAGCTTTTGGAGATTTTAAAAAATTATTAGGTGAAAAATCTCTGTCTGATGCTTATGCAGTCTAGAATATTTAAAGTAAAAGACTAACTCCTCCCCTCCATGAGCGAACAAAAAAATTTGTTCGCTTACGGAGGAGTTTTTTTTTTAAAAAAATATTATATTTAAATTTTTTTAATAAAATATTTATCCCGAAAAATTCCAATTCGCAAAATTGGAAAATACATATTTATTTAATTTGTTAAATTTATGTATTAAAATGCAAGCTGTTTAAAATTAAGCAGAATTAGCTAGACATTTTATATACTAATAATCACTCATATATCAAAATTTTTTATTAAAAAATTGTTTGTTCGCTCACTGAGGGTGGATTTTTGTGCAAAAAATTGGGATTTTCCAATGGTTTTGCCCGCTTATAGAGGGAACGGGAGTGAGGATAAATATTTTAAGGCAGTACTAAGGAATTTTACTATAAGGGACCTTTGCTCCTAATTTTTAAATAGCTCTTTTACTTTAATACATAGGCATGGAAGGATAAATCAATAATGATTCTTACTATATATGCTTAAAAAGAAGATTTTCTATTTATTGAAATTAATTTGAGATATCTTTCAAATTTTTATAACTCCTGCAGATATAAAAATTGTTCTTTTTATTGATAAAATCATATCAATGGTCTTTTTAAAATACAAAAATGGTATTTGAAATCTATTAATAACTAATCATGATGATGACAGTTATCGAAGAGGAAGATTCAGGGTCATTTGACTCCAACCAAGGTTCCACAAATCTCAAAGTAGGAACAAGAAACCCAATTTTCCAATCTGAGGATAGTTCCAATGGTGATACAGTAGAAGATCAAGAAAAATTTACCGGAGAAAGTCTAACACATCAAGACAGTATGAAAAACTGGCATGAGTTCAGGTCTGAAGACTCAAGGCGAGATTCTATTAGCAAACCCTCAAAATCCCAGCAACTTGAGTTTCCATCACTTGTCAAAGGCCTAGATCTTGACTTAAGTCATCATAAGATGATGGACCTACAACAAAAATCGAGCCTTCCTCGTAAAGACTCAGGATCTCTTCCAAGAGGAAGTGAAGGAAGCAAAGGAATGACAAGGAGCGAAATGATGCTAGAAAGGGATTCATATGACCGACTAAGCGATTTTGAGGATCCAGCTGGCAGATCTTTTCATTCATTAGACGAAAGTCTCACAAGCAATATAGGCCAAGGTGGAGCCGCTTCATCAAACTTCACAAAGAAGCCCTCAATAGAGGCCAATGAAACATTAAATAAGATAATCCAATCAACAGGCCAAGAAGACCCAGAAAGCATGCTTTTCACAGTCATCGAAAGACGTCCAGCTGATGGAGCTACCAATAAGCATGGATTTTGGCAGAGAATCGGGCTAAAAGAAAATAAAGACAAAGACTCTCAATGGTATGCTTTAGCACTCGATGAATGGAACAAGACTGACGCCCAAATCAAACATCTAAAACGAGAAAACGAGACTCAGCTATATGAAATCAATCAGCTAGATACAAATGTAATGGTAGCTGTCCAAGAAACTAGTGAGCTTGAAGAAAGCTCATTTCAAATTAAAAAGAAAATAATTGACGAAAAGATGCAATTAGAGATAAAGCTGGAAGCCAAAAATAGTGAAATTGACGAGACACTCAGGGTGCAAGAAGAGCTCCTGCAGAGACTGCAGGACTGCAAAGACAGTTATACCTTAAGAGACGTTGAGGAAGAAGAAAGGGAAGAACGATGGACTATGAGAATTGAAGACTTGCGGTCACATTTAATCACAATTATGAACGAAAGAATTGCAGCAGAAAAAGAATGCAATGAAAATCAGGTCTTTTTGGCACAGATGGAAAATGAGAGAGACCAGCAAGCTGTGCTGAACGAGCAGATTGATATTTCTCTAGACTTATTAGGGGAGTCAATGAAATTTTTTACACAGTCAGATAAGCATTTGAATTTCACAGCTGAATTCTGTGAAGTCTTACAAAACTTAAGAGACGCTACTTTTGAAGCAATTGAAGCTGAAAAAGAGTTTAAAAAGGATGCACAAACGGACCCCAGAACTATCATGCCTTATTCAAGACAATCAGAGTTTTTGCCAGGAGCTTCAACTCGACCTGAAAAAACACGACTCCTTAAATTCAACTAGGAATTTTCCTTTGCTAAATCTATTAAAATGTTTATAATTTAAAATGGGAGAACGTAAAGTGATCAACAAATATTACCCTCCAGACTTCGACCCGCTGAAGCTCAAAAAGCCCAAAATGCCACCTGACAAGCAAATAAAAACCCGTATGATGCTCCCTTTTACTTGCAAGTGCAATATATGTGGCACATACCTACACATCGGCACGAAATTCAATATGAGAAAAGAAACAGTGACTGACGAGTCCTATTTAGGCATTGAAATCCTCAGATTTTTCTTCAAATGCACCAGATGCACAACTGAGATCACAATGAAGACAGACCCAAAGAGCCATGACTATGTGTGTGAGTCCAATGCTTCTCGCCAGTATGACGAGCGAAGAGATCTAGAAGCTGCAGAGTCAGCGCTACAAGAAATGAAGGTCCAAGAAAACGAAGACCCGATGCGCTTTTTAGAAGCTAGGACTTATGAGTCACGGCGAGAAATGGACATTATGGACGCTTTGGGGGATATTTTGAGCATTAATAAGATTCAAGGCAAGGTGGACTATGAAAATGTGATCAGTGAGGTCAGAAGGAAGAGAAAAGAGGAGGAAGAAAAAAAGGCGATGGTTGAAAAGTACATGATGACTAGTGATGAAGTTAAATCACAGCTTGTCAAAAGAATTGACGAGGATGAAGCAGATCGAGAGATGTTTAGAAAACACAAAAAAATGGTTGATGAAGTGAAGGGTTTGCAGAAAGGAGATAAGGAGAAGAAAAATACAGTCTTTACGAGGTTGAAGCCTAAATTTATTGTAAAAAAACAAGTTTTAAGTTAAAATAAGCGCATATTTAGCTATGGCTGTTTTTCATATCATGTATGATCTCATAACGGTTTAAACTTAATTTAACTATAATTTTGATAATAGTTTCTATTTTATAAATAATTTATTTTTAGATAAAGATGGAAAATGGCGAGAATACTACTATCATTCTCAGTGCTTTCTATATTCAAATTACACTTCTGAAATCATCCAATTAAAAAATTAAACAAATAAAGCTTTCAACCTTATCTTAGTGCCCTTAATTTAAGCTTAAATTATTTTTAAATTCATTTTATTCAAAGACTTTTTTTGAATTTTTAATTTCCGCTAAAAGATTTTGAGAGCGTGAGGCATTAAGATTTGTTTTTATCATATTTATATTACATTATTATTCCCCTCAATGAATGTTAGTCTACTAACTTGGGATGTGTCCCACATTTGTGAACGCCAGTGCCACCAAAGACCCAGAAACAATTCCGTAAAGAAGCCCCATTGACATTAAAGATCCAGCTTTGGCTTTCATGTACCCTTCTACTTGGGCTGGGCCCAAAATCATTGCACAAGTTGATGTAAACCCGTTTGTGTATGCAAAAATCGCCATGTTCACAAATTTGAACCACGCATAGCTGAAGAGCCAAGCAGGGGAAATACTTGGATCATCAGATGCTATCAAAATAAAGGTAATCCAAGTGACAAATCTTGCTAGGACAATGATTCACAACATCCTTATGGATAAAATATAGAACCTAGGGGTTGATCTGCCTAAGAAATCGAATATATTGAAAGTTGTGACCATGAGCGTCGAGAAGTATGAATAAGGCATTTCTCTACATAAAGGTTACGGGATACTCGTTGCCAGTGCTACGCCAGACAGCATTCCAAAAGTTATGACGTAGCAAAGCCACACTAAAAAGAGAGGCTGCCAGATTTTTGATAGTAATAGCTTGTTGTCGATTTGTTTGATAGGAGCTACTGGGACTGTGCTGAGCAGTTTTGAGGTCTTGTCGTCAGCTGGCTGTTCATCTTCTACGTAGCGAAGTTCTTCGTCTTTTCGGTCACCTGCTATTTTGGCTCCTGTTTTAGCTAACGACTCAATCATAAGAGGATTTTTGATTAAGTGAATTTGAGCAAAAATGCAGATGATCAAGACAGCAGCGGCAATGACAAAGTACACTAAAGTGCTTATAAAGTACCCAGTTCTGTCTTGAGGGAAAGATGCTAAGCAGATAAGCCTAAGTAGATCGACAAAGACACCTACAACACCGTTTCCAATCATCACGTAATTAGTGTACTCATCTGGCAAAGTCCCAGCCATTGCAAACGCTGTAGTCTGGCATACCACATTGGACATGCCCATAACCAGAATGACAATGCACATGATTGGGAATCCAATTGAGCCGCCCAAAAAGTGTGAGAACAGCGGCGAAATAACCAGCATGGCTGCGATTATTGCATAGCTTATGGTTATGCGCTTACTCCCCCTCCATGAGCGAACAAAACCATTAGAAAAATCCCCATTTTTTGCCCAAAAACCCACCTTCCATGAGCGAACCAAAATTTTTTTTAATAAACAAATTTTTTATGAAAAATAATTTTGATATATAAGTGATAATTATTATCATGAAATCTCGAGCTAATTCTGTTTAATTTTGAACAAATTGCTATTTAAAGCATAAATTTTGCAAGTTAAATTAATATTTGCTTTCCAATTTTTGCGAAGTGGGATTTTTTAAATTTCAAAAAAAAAATTTTCTAAATTTTTTTAAAACAAAAAATTAAACCCCTCCGTGAGCGAACAAGATTTTTTGTTCACTCACGGGGGGAGGAGTTAGTATAACTGAACTTATGTCCGTAAAGAACAATTAAAGGCTGAATGATGATTGAGGTCCCATTGTTAAGGATTGGGAAGATGAACGATGGATTATCACCTGAAAACTCTGCATTGAAGAAGTCAAATGAGGCAAGGATGACATTTCATGCCATTAGGATGCCAATACCTTGCAAGAGAATTTCTATCTTGAAAAGACCGTCACCCATTTCCTTTTTATTATTCCACACTAAAGAATGTCGCATTGCCATTTTGTGCGGATAGTTTTCAATTTCGTATGAGGATACTGAGCATTCTGACTAGCTGCTTTTAAAGAGAAATTAAGTTTCTTCCTTAATAATTTACCCTAAGAATCAATTAAAAGCTAATCTTTGCAGAATTAAAGCAATATTTGATAGAAGACTACCAAGCGAAAGAATGAGTGATGGAGGCGCATCAATCTAGAGGTGACGTCACAAGGCAATTTTAAGGCAAAAGACTTAATGATATGGAGAAATTTGATCGCAGGATATGAGGATCCTTCAAATTTCATACTTTCCATAATATTTTTTATATTTATTTTATGACATTAAGTATATAGTCAAATGAACATAATCTGAATCACATTACTTGCATATGCCTACGGGACTTTTATAATCGGGGTAAGCAATGCTAACCCTTTTGCATCTTGTGGGAACACCTTTTTTGGCTATGAAGTCGATATAGTTAGGGAAGCCTTAACAATAAGTGGATGAACTTATGGGACTGACTATGTTTTTGCATGCAGTGATTCAGGCCAAAATGCTACAGTTGGCCGCCAATTAATAAGTTCCAGTGGAATGGGAGATGGCTACACTTATTCTCTCCCTACTTATAATGGCCAATTGAGTATTTTGATATACCAAGATCGCCATTTCAACACTCTTTCAACGTTAACTGTATTTTCGACATGGCTGTGACTATCTTTTGTCTTAACTGCAGGAGTGGTAGGCTTGCTAATCTGGTTTATGGAAAGCACAGAGAAATCCAATGTAATTTTGATCACCAAAGAATTTTTAAATAGCCAATGGATCACTTTTCAAGGTCTTTTCTTTTCAACGACGAGGAGGCTTAGTGCTCGCTCAAACTGGGTCTTGATGTGGACGTTCTGGGGCCTAGTTTATGCTTTTACAGCGTTATTTATAGCTACTTGTGTTTATCAAGCTATTCTTGTATACAGGCCGATAACATATCCTGACTTCCTTTTTAATTTAAAAGAAAAAAAATTTCTATATTTAATGAAAGGTTAATTATTTTTTGATTATGAATAATTTTGATATTTATAAGAATTAATTTATAAAAAATTAATTATTCAGTATTTCAATTTTGCCTACACTCATCTGATTATTAGATCAAAGAAATTATTATTTGTACTATTGAAAAAATGTATAAATACCCAAAAATGCATTTTATCAATATTTTTTGTTCCAATCTGAATGGAGGAGTGAGAAGCTGAACGGTAAGAGATATTTGACATCAACAACCTATTTAAGCTTTACAAGTCATTACTCTGGGTATCATACTGAGCAAGAGATATCGCTAGATGACTATGATCAGCAAATAAAATTGCTAAAAAATAAAGAAATTGACGCAATTATATTTGAGAGGGAAGTGCTTAATCCCCATTAATTCAGAAAATTGGAAAAGAAAAAAAAATTTTTTATTGTAAAATTAATAACAATATGTAAATAGTTTTGATGACGATAAATTACGTCAAAAGGGGGGAATCAAGAATAGAAATGCAATTTAACCAATACCTCAATGAATTTATAAATTAATTCTCTATGAAAATTGTAAATTTGAGCAGATTTTTAATTCCAACCTAAGGGAAGTTAAAAAAATAGCAGCCACAAACTGTGATTACCAAGTAGTAGGTGATCCATTCATATCTATTCTCTATGCCGTAAAAATTGAGCCTGGGACCGATTCTTCATTAAAAGCAGCACTTGATAATGGGATTACTTTGCTAATGGAAACCGCCAACCTGCAGACAATCAAGGAAACCTATACATCAGTGAGCGATCCCTGTGCAATTTCTAATGACCCGAACGCCATAAGCCTCTATTCTTTTGGCGAGCTTTGGATTACAATTGGGGTTTCAGTCGTTTTTGTGTTCCTGCTGAGAAGTTTTTTAAAGAAAAACGAGCTGTCAAGAGAGAGGAGAAAGCACATTGAAGAGGTCAAAACTTTGATGTCGAGGCCTGAGACTAAAATTTTAAGAGTCACTGAAAAACAAGTCAGAGAAAGCGAAATCGAAATGACTAAGCTATTGCACGATATTGAAAAAAGCTTGAAACGGCAGAACTCCTTACAGTCTCAAATGACTAATATGCTGAGGCATAGGGAAATTCTACTTAAATAAAATCTGTATGTTCGAGGGTAATATTTAAATTTTTAATAGTAAAATGGATATCCACCTACTTGATGAATTTTCCCAGTTCTGTGTAGAAGTCACTGTAAGATTTTCTTCATTAGCAAGCATTGTGCAGGCACTTTTAATAAATAGCCTAAACGCACTTGCTGACTATGTAGAAGTTTGAAGAGATGGAACAAATATTGAAATCAGAGACAATGGATACGGGATTTCACCAAGCGTGCTTAAAAAAATGAGGGACGAGATGGGCAGCTCAACCCTTAGCAAGCTTAAAAGAATTTCAGATCTAAAAATCATTACCTTTACCCGAGAGTTTGGGTGCTGAAAAGCAATTTATAGCGAAAATACCGTTGCAAAAGCACATTCAATGAAGAAGCCTGGAACGATTATTAGACTTGAAAACATCTTCAGAGGAATCCCAGCCAGGGCAAGCCAGTTCATTAATGAGTCTGTGCTGGCTTCTGTGCAAGCTATTGAGCCTTTATTGTATCTTACACAAAGCTTGACTTTGAAATTATTTTGCAATCAAAATTTATATTGTGAATATAGAAAGGTAGAGAGTTTAAAAGAAAGATTGAGAAATGTCACAAAAATTTCTAAATTCCAGCATGTGAAATATGTTGGGAAGGCAATTGATATTGAAGGTTATATTACAAATTTGGAATATTGTGTGTTCCATGGTAATTATCAATACTTGTATAATGAATTCCAGCCTGTATACAGCCAAGAGATTTCTGATAGGATCAATGAGCTTTATAATAAATGCATTGTGGCGAGATTTCCTGAGAACTCAAAAGAGTTTATAATGAAGCAAAATCCTGCGTATCCGGTTTATGTGCTCTTTATGGCACTTCCTGAAGGAAGCTATTGGATTAATTATCAGCCTTATCGAACAGTTGAGCTTGCCAATTCTTTTGAAGTTCTAGCTTCTTTCCCATTATATAGCGAAACCTGATGTTTTTTTAAATAAAAAAATAAAGTAATAAGTTCTGAAAATAAAAAGCAATATTTAAATGAGGAGAGTAAGAGAAATTACAAATATGCTAAAGGAGCAAATATTCAAAGATGATATTAAATACAGTTTGCTAAATATTTAAGCTCTTTACTTCTATAAGCAGCATTCTGCACAGCTTCGTTAGGTGGCCCAAGCGATTTGGTGAGCTTACTTCTCGCCGAGTTCCACCTTTTCTTCACTCTTATACGCCAATCACCTGTATCAAAACTCCAGTAAATCGTTCTATTTAATAACCCTTTGCTATGTCTTCGCCTAATTTACCTTATTTTTTCAGGTCATCCCTCCAAATTCTCTCAGCAACTTCCGCAATTGGGGGAAAACCGCAATAGCAGCTTGAACAAGTCAGTCGCCCTGCTCGTCTCAGGGCTGCTGGCTGGGAGCCGCTAGCAAAAAGGAGCTCCAAGTAACTGCCCATTGGATCACAAACAAAACTGCTAATTCGTGCGCGAGTCCCTCATCTTGGGATCCCAGATATTTGCTGGGCCCACTTGAGGCTCCAAAATTCATGCCTGAATATACACGCATTACCATCACTGAGAGGGTCATCATTGCCATTTTATATATATAGGTATTTAAAGATACTATTACATCTAAAGTTTGTGAAAAATATCTCGAAAAAACTGTCAAAAAGAGAAAAAGGGCTGAATTTATAGCTCCCCAATGCTTTTCCTTCAATGGGAAAATCGATGATTTGTCTTTGCTAACTCCCCCCCCCCCCCCTCCGTGAGCGAACAAAAAAATTTTGTTCACTCACGGAGGGGGGTTAATTTTTTTTTTTTAAAAAAAAATTTATATATAAATTTTATAAAAAATATTTTTTTCGAAATTTAAAAAAATCCTAATTTGCAAAAATTGGGAAGCAAATATTAATTTAATTTGCAAAATTTATGTTTTAAAAACGCAATTTGTTTAAAATTAAACAGAATTAGCTCTAGATTTCATTATACTAATTATCACTTATATATCAAAATTTTTTTCCATTAAAATTTTTTTCTATTAAAAAAATTTTTTGTTCGCTCACGGAGGGTGGGTTTTTGGTCAAAAAATGGTGATTTTTCTAATGGTTTTGTTCGCTCACGGAGGGGGGGGGGAGTAAGGCTTCTTGATGAAAACAAAGAAAATTTATCTCCAGAAGATTTTACCTCTCAAAAACTTCCTAATGAAAATGTCTTAATAGAAGCTGAAGAAAGTTTCAAAACAATGAAAAAGCCTATCAAGCCCACTATATCAGACTTCACAGACGAGATCCTCAACACAGTGCGAGTTTCTCTTACCCCGCTTCTTCCAAAAAGTTTAAAGCAGTTCCACCCCCCAAAAGAAATTTCAATCAAAAAGTCTCAAAAGCTTCTATACTCAGACTCCTCTTTTTCAATAAAAAATCTCAAATTTTCAACCATCATCTCACAGGTCGATAAAAAGTTCATACTCTGCCTTCTTGACATAAACTCAAGACAAATCATAGCAGCTCTTGACCAACATGCATCTCATGAGCGTATAAAATTAGAAGAAATCGAGAGAAAGCTGCCTCAACATTTAGAATCTGAAGAATGCATGATTCCTCTACAAGTTTCAAACTATGAGAAATCAGTATTGCTTCAACAAAGCAAAAGACTGGAAAAATGGAAATTCAAAATAACGGCAATTGGGGATGCGCTAGCTTTAACACAGGTCCCAAAGCTTTTTGGAAAGGTTTTAGGCCAGCCAGAGCTGCTACTAAGTGCTCATACCCAATCGTTAATCCCTAATCCAATTTTGACTATCATGAAATCCAAAGCATGCAGAAGCTCAATAAAATTCGGAGACGAAATAACTGTAGAAGAATGCGAAAAAATCTGCAAAGACTTAGAAAACTGTGCCTTGCCTACACAGTGCGCACACGGCAGACCTACAGTTTACCCTTTAATGGAGCTTCCTCCTTATATCTCTGAGCTCCCACCTATAAACTTTAGTTTGTAATAATAACGCATACTTTTAAAAATGCATTCTCATCAGAAAAAAGCGCTTCTCAGCTGCTCTGGGAATCATGCAGCTGCTATTGGGATTTATGGACACCTTTATGTATGAGGCAAAAACACAACTAGCGTCGAAGAAGCCACTCTATCCCTTACACGTGAATCTGCACCAGCCAAGGTCCAAGAACGTTTTACCTCCCAGCTCGGCTTCAGTGACCGTGAAATAACCTACATAGAATCACCTATCCCGCTTAAGCTAAAACATGACGTTTACCACATTCTTGCTGACCAAGTCGCCTGTGGGCCCAATTTTACTTGCATTATTGGAAAAGAAAAAGTACCTTTTGACATTTTCAAGACTGAAGAGGAGGAAGAAGAAGGAAAAGATGAATCCCAAGAAGAAACTGAAGACAAAACAGAAGACCCTTTTGACTATGAAATAGCAGACGATGACTACAAGCCTACAAAGGCAGCTCTTGACAATTTGAGATCTCCTGAAACAAGCGGATCTCTAGAAGAAATCATAATGGTTGGAAAACATCTGAGGTCTGAAATCACCGGATATTTGAGTGAACACAAGCTTGAAATAATGACGCTTTTTAAGTCGAGCAGGCTAAAAGAAGTAAGCTTTATTAATATCTTGAAAAATCAGATCAAGACTGTAATCCATGAAAATAAACTGACCACGTATATTAAGGCTAAAAATATGAGGGTCCCTGGCTCAAAGGTATACTTAAAGCCTATTTATGAGCTAGTTAGAAAGTGCAAGGAAAGTCAAGGGACTTTGTTTATATTTGGTAATGACGCTGCACCTATGAAGGGAGAACAATATCAAACCCAAAGAATAATAGAACCAACCATGACCTATCATTTGGTGCAGCTGCCTATAGGAGTGATTTGTACGAAGGTCAGCTGTGGTGAAAATTTTGTGCTTGTGCTTTCTAATGTCGGAGATGTTTACAGCTGAGGAAAAGTCAAAATTCCGGCGCTTGGCATTAAAAAGCCTACCAACTTTACTTCAATCACTCCTATGGGGGAGCCGCTGAAGGATATAACTGATATAGCGTGTGGGAAATCTCATTGTTTAGCTTTAAGACATGGAGGTATTGTGTATAGCTGGGGCGATGGAGAGTTTGGAAAGCTAGGCCAAGGCAATAATGATAGTTTTAGGAAAGCTGAGCCAATCAATCTTGATAATGATAACGGCCTTTTTATCAGAGCTGGAGACAGAAGCTCTTTATGTGTAGTTGATTCTGACGTTTTTTATGCATGGGGAGACTCATCTCAAGGCCAGTTTGGTAAAGAAGGGATCTTTGATAAGCCTGACAAGATCAGAACTCTTTTTCCGATTCATGATGCAGCCATAGGCGATAAGTGTATAGTATTTGTGAGCCAGTATGGAGAGTTGCATGTCTATGGTCCGCGCTCCATTGCTAGTGAAGGGGAAACTAATATTTCTGAGAAGCACAGACATCTCAGCGAGGTGAGGTTTGAAATGATAACTGCAAAAGATGACGTCTTCTTTGCGCTCACTACAAATGGCTCAATTTATTCTTGGTCTTACAAAATGGACATTGACGGTAAGTTCATTGCACCTCCAAACATAGGCAGGCCAGTCTCAAAAAAATACCCAGCAGAAATTCCTTACGAAATTTTATCAGCTTCTCAACAATTTGTATCACATGAAGCTAAAGAAACCAAAGAAACTGAAGAAGTTGATGTGATTCAAAAATCGACTAGGATAGTTAGAACAGGCTGTTTAGAAGAAAATACTGTGCTTTTGAGTGACGCTGGGGAAGTTTTTATAACTGGGAGTGGGAAATATGGCCAGCTTGGGATGACTTTAGAAAGCACCCTTGAAGAAGATGAAGAAACTAAAGGGTATGAAGAAACTGAGCCAGAGCTTAAACAATTTAGTCTTATCCCAAAGCTTTCTAATAGACTGCGCTCAAAAATAGTTTCCATTGTGTGTGGATATCATCATGTTATAGCAATCAAAAGTGATGGAGTTTTCTTAGCATGAGGACTTAATGCTCAGGGGCAACTTGGACTAGGAAATTTTGCACAGAAGCATAAAATACCGATGCCTATTGAAGCTTTAAAAGGAAAAAGAGGAGTTTCAGCTGCCGCTGGAGAGTCACATACTCTTGTAATTGTAGAAGAAAACGGTGAAAAAGCAGTTTATGCCTTTGGGAGTGCAGAAAGTGGTAAACTTGGCCTGGGGAATATAAAAAGCACCACACTTATAGCGACTCCTAGAGAAATTCCTAGCTTAAAAAACGCAAAGCATGTGTCTTGTGGAGAAATTCACTCTCTAGCGATAGGGTATGATGGAAATATCTATACGTGGGGAGATGGGTATAAAGGCCAACTAGGCCATGGGAACAGAGAGTCTTATCTAGAGCCTAAAGTCTTTTCAGGGACAATGGAATGAAATGCTGCTGAGTGCGGAGCATATCATTCAGCAGCAATAGATAGACTAGGCAAGGTATGGCACTGAGGAGAAAGCAATTTTACAGATGAAGAAAGTGGACTGATCTACGCTCCTATAAGGTTAAAAGGGCTTGAACAAGTCCCTTTTTCTGCTTTGGCATGTGGCTATGGATATACAATGGCAGTCACAGAAGCCAGAAGTACCGTTTATGCATGGGGAAAGCAGGTTCATATGAGACTTTTCACCTTGAAAAACGATATCCCTGAAGGAGAAAACACTGCCAATCCTATCCCGAATACTATCCCAAACAGAGAAAAAGTCGAGTCAATATCAGCTGGAAAATTCCATGGGATCATCGCCACCAATGATGGCAGTGTCTATGTCTGGGGATATGCTTACAATGGCCGACTAGGCGACCCTGAGGCAACTTTGACCAATAAATGCAAACCTTATGATGGAAAGCCGCTTGATCTAAGCTATATCTTGACAAAGGTCGATGAAGACCAAGACGCCATGAAGACAGAGGACGCCAAACTGACCTTACAAGAGCTGCTTCACAATGAACCTGACGAGCTTAAAGAAACCAGCATCAGAGAGTGCGACAAAGAAAATATCAAGAAATTCACTGACTGCATTGACAGATTTTTAGAGCTTTCCCAAATGGACAAAGTCCAAGAAAGCTTTTTCAGCAGGATTAAGCACAAGCTGTTATCAAGAATCCAACAAGAGCCTTTTAAATGTGTATTTAATGACAAAGGTGTTGAAAAAAATGAAGAATTAGAAGAAAAGAACTTTTATTACTGCGCCATGATGACTACTTATCAAATGCACGCTTGTTACTCATTTAAGCTGCTGAATAGGAATATCCCAGATGACCGTAAGCTGAGCTTCATGAATTTGATTTTTACTGATATGGAAGAAGACAGGCGGCTTATTTATACTGCAATTTATCTCTGTCAGATGCTTCTCAAAAAGAAGCTGGAAGAGGAAAGCATTAATTACCCTGATTTTCTGAACGATCCTAACTTATTGTATAGAAAGCTCTTTGTGAAAACAATTTGTGCAAGCAGCCAAGATTATGATGTCATACGAAGCATTGCGCATTCCTGCATCAGCAATATGGTCAATGTTATAAATGATGACCCACATGGAATTGACCCAAACCCTATGGTTGGTCTGAAAACTCAGGCCCAAAATTTGATCACGGCTTATGCTATGAACAGGAGCAACGTCGATAAAAGAATGTCTAAGCTGAAATCTGTGATAGATGCGATTGCAATGAACATTAAAAAGCATTTACAGTCAAACCCAGTTTCTAGCGTCGTCATTTTATTAGTAAAAGATTTATTAATGCAATGTAAAGCAAGGTTTAAAAAACCTATTCATAAGCTGGAGCCTGGAAAAGAGCTGACAAACCGAACAGTGCATGCTGTGCTTGGGATGGTTTTTGAGCCAGTCGAATTCGCCATAAAAGACCCCACTTCTTATCTGGTGCCTTTAGAAGCAAGCATGGAAAATCAGCAGAAAAACTTGGACTCATTAGGAGAAGCTGTCAAAGGCTTTTTCGCTGGAGTTCAGCTTGGAGAACCAGAAGAGAGGTGGTATCGTGAAATAAATGAGCTTAATATCAACAATGAGTTGTACCTTGTCAATAAAAGAGAAATCGTCAGAGAGATTTTCACACAAAAGGCTGTTTTAGAAGAAGAAGCAGTCTTAGCGCTATTTGAGCACTCGCTGAATCCTACTGATAAGGTGATCACTATAAATGTGCAAAACCTTGTAAGGCTGCATAATGTGACTCAAAGCAACTTAGAAGCTTTGAGGGTGAATAGTCCCAGTTATGATCCGCTCTGCATATTAATGAGCGCTCTTAAAAACGTCCCATCCCTAAAATCATTCGGAAAAAACGAAACAGTTAACCTCAGACTTATGACAAGAGCCCTCAGACAAGACCAGTCACTTGTAAGATGTCCTAACTGTTCAATGCTTGTCCCCAGAGAAATGGCCCCTAACAACTTTAAGCCTGTTATCTCTCTTTATGATCCAATGCCCCCTAACTCAGGACAGTATATGCTTACTAAAATCATGGGTGAAGGCTACAAGAAAAATGATAAGGTCAAGATATCAGAGTATTTAAACGAGTACAGAAATTTATGCGAAAAATACATGAAAGACTTCGACACCATTGAAAAAATCACTTTACTGCTGATTGATGTAGACACAAAAATAGCCTCAAAAGATGAAGTGGCCGTTATAAGTGACGAAGATGAAAGAGAAGATCTCTGTGTGAAGCTTAGAGAAGAAAACTTAAAAGGGACTGAAGCACAGTGCAAAGAAGAGTTCAAAAGGAGAAAAGAACACTATATTCAGCAGAAAAAACTGATGAGCATGCTGGACAGGCTGGAAAATGCTTTAAATCAATATTCAGCTACAACCCTGATCCCTGAAGGTACGAGAAGAAAAGTGCTTTTCAACGTAGAATACGGATGCAGCAACAGAGACCTTGAAAAGTTTTCTGACTCCGTCATATATTCCATCTATATGAACAAAATCAGAGACTACACAGTCAAGAAAACCATGTCTATCGAACTTTTTGAAAACCTCAAAGAAGACATGAAAGACAATCTACGAGGCTTCTGCAAGCGAACTCTCGCTGAGCTAAAACGGAAAAAAATCATCAGTGACTTCATAATCCCTCAAAAATTCAAGCCAAAAGACATTTACCTTACTTTTGAGATAGAGGAAGACATAATTACTTTTATCGCGACCTATTCCCCAAGCAAAATCAACTTTTTAGGGAGAAATGACTTTGGGGAGGAACAAATTTTATGCAATGAAAAATTGACGATACATATGCTGGAACAAATGAGGGAGGAAGTAAAGCAAGCAAAGGAAGAGGGACAAGAAAAAGTAAGAACGATTCCTGAACAAAATAAGGCCTCGACAGTAAAGTTTGAGTTTTTCACAGATAAGCTGATCAAGCTTATTGGGACCATTGAAGACCAAGTAGCAACATATGTGCAGAATGTGATTATTAATGAAGGAGAAGTGGCAGCTCCAGAGACTCATCATAGAGGGTAGAAATTGATAATATAATTGCTTAAATAAATCCCAATTAATTAAGGCAAAGTGTCTTGGGATGTCTTTATGATGACCGTTTTGCATTCTAAATAGTTCGCAAGCCCTTCTTCTGTGACTTCTCTTCCTACTCCTGACTGTTTGAATCCTCCAAATGGAGTGTTTTCTGTTGTGTAATCATAACAGTTTACGTAAACGCTCCCTGCGCGGACTCCGTTTACAATTTTAATTGCTTTTTCTAGGCTAGTGGTTTGGACGCCTGCCCCAAGGCCGTATTTTGTATCATTTGCCCTTTTTATGACTTCGTCTATTGTTTTGAATTTTAAAATAGACATAAATGGACCGAAAATTTCTTCTCGGGCTATGCTCATATTGTCAGTTACATCAGTAAAAATGATTGGCTCAAGGAAATATCCTTTGCTTCCCCAGCGGTTTCCTCCGATTACAAGTTTTGCTCCTTCCATTTTGCCTTTGTGGACATATCCCAAAATCTTTTCTAATAAGCTTTCCTCTATTTGTGGACCTGACTGGGTTTCAGGGTCTAGTGGGTCACCAATTTTTCTTACCTTAGCCAACTCTACAGACTTTTCAAGGAATTTGTCATAAATTCCTTCTTGAACATAGACTCTGCTCCCTGCAATGCAGCATTGTCCGACAGCATCAAAAATCCCAGTATGTGCATTTGTAACGGCACAGTCTAAATCTGCATCATCAAGAATTATATTTGGGCTTTTCCCTCCACATTCTAATGAAACTCTTTTCAGACCATTCATGCCTGCATTTCTTTGGATTTCTAGTCCTACTTCAGTTGAGCCTGTAAATGCAATTTTATCGACCCCAGGATGAAGTGTCAGATCTCTCCCTACGTCTCCAAATCCTGGTAAAATATTAACTACTCCTTCTGGAAACCCAGCTTCTACTATTAAATCGCCGATTTGTAAAGCAGTTAGTGGGGTCTGTTCTGCTGGTTTTAGTATCATGGTGCAGCCAGCTGCTAGTGCAGGAGCCATTTTCCAGCACTGCATAAGTAAAGGATAATTTCAAGGGATGATCTGTGCACATACCCCGACTGGCTCATATCTTGTATAGCAATTATAAGGGCCTGTAATTGGGATTGTTTTTCCTCTGATATTATTAGCTAAACTTGCGTATTGGCGGTATGTGTCTATTGTTAAAGGTAAATCTACATATGTAGTGTCAGTGATTGTTTTGCCTCCGTCAATTGTTTCTAATTTAGCGAGGTTGGCTTGGTTTTTTATGATTAAATCAGTGAGTTTATGGATCAATTGGCCGCGCTCTCGGCCGCTCATTCTTCGCCATGGGCCATTATCATATGCGGTTCTTGCTGCTTTTACAGCTAAATCGACATCTTCTGTGCTTGCTCTTTGGACTTCAGCAATGACTTCTTCAGTTGCAGGGTTTATAGTTTTAAAGGTTTGGCCTGACTTAGAATTAACCCACTTGTTGTCAATAAATAGCTGTGTCCTTAGGTGAGAAATTAATTTTCTGCTTGATGAGATCATTTTATTTCTAAAATTTAATTTTTCCACAAATAATATATTTTGAATTTTTATAATGAATATTAGGTTTTTTAGCTTAAATTTGGGAATAACTATTCCTAGCTCCCCAAGTATTGCTTATTCGTGAGGATTTAAATCCAAATAGTAAACTTTATATGAATATAAGAAATTGGCTTATTATTGAGGATAAATGTCTGCATTTTGGCATTTTTATTTGAAAACCCTATAATAAAACATTTTGATCAATTCATATAAAATTTGCTATTTGTTAAACCCCAACAAATAAGCAAAATTTTGCTTATTACTGGGGTGAGTAAGATAATTTCCTCGTTTATGCTAATTAACGATTAATTATTTTAATATCATTAATAAAGCTTTATGGAAGGGTGTCAGCAGAATTCTTGATTATTACTGTTTTGCATTCTAAGTATTGGTAAAGTCCATCCTCACCTAGCTCACGGCCAAACCCAGACTGCTTATATCCACCAAACGGCGTATTTTCAGTCTGATAATCATAACAATTCACATAAACAGTTCCCGCTTTCATTGCATTAGTCACCTTAAGCGCTTTTTCAATATCCATAGTCTGCACACCAGCCCCAAGACCATATTTTGAGTTATTTGCTCTACTAATCACCTCATTAATATCTTTGAACTTCAATATGCTCATAACAGGCCCAAAAATCTCTTCTTTGGCAATCGTCATTTCATATACATTAAAATGGCGTGGAGAACAACTCACCCTCTTCATTCTTGTAGCTGGCATCCTCAGGGTGTGCAGGGAGCTTAAAGAAGAGACATGCGCTCCTAAATGTGCATTTCACCCAGGTTTTCTTGGTTTGGAGAATCGCAATGTCGTTTAGTTGACGTATCCTTTCCTCCAATGCCCAGTTTTTGCCTCAGAAGGAATGGTAAGTTCTCTATAAGTCTAACAAACGCAAACGATACAATCGTCATCTCATCTTTCACATCAGTAAAAATAGTGGGCTCTACGAAATAGCCTTTATTTCCCCATCTATTCCCTCCTGTCACAAGTTTGGCTCCTTCACTTTTGCCTTTCTCTATATATCCTAATATTTTTTCCATCTGAGTTTGATCTACTTGCGGACCATGATGGGTTCTTATATCCATTGGGTCTCCAAGGAGCCTTGCCCTGGCCATATATACAGAATTTTCAATGAACTGATCATAAATCTTCTCATGGACATAAACTCTGGTCCCCGCAATACAAGACTGCCCCATATTCCCAAAAACTCCAAAATGGGCACACGCAACTGCGCACTCCATATCACAGTCATCAAAAATAATATGTGGGCTTTTCCCTCCACATTCTAAAGAAATCCTTTTCAGCCCTTTTGTCCCTGAGTTTCTCATAACTTCGCATCCGACTTCAGTTGAGCCTGTAAATGCAACTTTGTCAACCCCAGGGTGTAAGGTTAATGCCCTTCCCACATCTCCATACCCTGGTAGTATATTAATAACGCCTTCAGGGAATCCAGCTTGAATAATGAGTTCTCCAAGTTTTAAAGCTGTCAGAGGAGTCTGCTCAGCAGGCTTCAATACAAGTGTGCACCCAGCAGCAAGTGCAGGTGCCATTTTCCAGCACTGCATCATCAGAGGATAATTCCACGGGATTATTTGAGCACAGACCCCAACTGGCTCATATCTAGTATAACAAGTATAAGGGCCTGTGATTGGGATTGTTTTACCTCTGATATTATTTGCCAGTCCTGCGTAGTATTTATAGAAATCAATAGAAAACGGAAGATCGATCGTTGTGACATCTTTAATTGGCTTGCCGGAGTCAATGATTTCTAAAGTGCTCAGAGGGCTGAAGTTGTCTGCGATTAGATCGCTGAGCTTCAGTATTAAATTTCCACGCTCTTTTCCGCTCATTCTTCTCCATGGTCCTTTATCAAATGCAGTTCTGGCTGCTTTTACAGCTATATCGACGTCGGCTTCGTTGGATTGCTGGACTTCAGCAATGACTTCTTCAGTGTAGGGGTTGATGGTCTTGAAGGTTTGTCTGGATTTGGAATTGACCCATTGGTTGTTGATGAACAGTTGGGTTCTTGCAGAAGATATAACCCTTTTAGGTAGTGATCTTAGCATTAGTAATGAAATAAGAAAAAATGTGGAATTATGTAGGGAACTTGTGAATAATTATATGATTGTATATTAGGGTATATAGGACATAAATTTTGCTATTAGAATTGGATTTTATCATTAAATTATTTCTGATCTGGATCATCATGTATCATTTCATTTACGTTCTTGAGAAGTACTGTCTTGGCTTCAAGATAGTTATAAAGTCCTTCTTCTCCCAGCTCACGCCCTACACCTGACTGCTTATACCCTCCAAAGGGTACGTTTTCTATTTCTAAGTCATAGCAGTTGACATATACACTTCCAGTCCTAATTCCATTAGTAACTTTTAGTGCTTTATCAATATCCTGCGTTTGTACTCCAGCCCCCAGCCCATAAGGCGAGTTATTTGCCCTTTCAATTACATCATCAATATCCTTAAACTTCAAAATGCTCATCACAGGCCCAAAAATCTCTTCTTTAGCAATCGTCATTTTATCTTTCACATCAATAAATATAGTAGGCTCCACAAAATAGCCTTTATCTCCCCATCTATTGCCTCCAAGCACCAGCTTGGCTCCTTCACTTTTCCCTTTTTCGATATACCCCAGGATTTTTTCCATTTGGGCTTTGTCTACTTGTGGTCCATGCTGGGTTTCTGGGTCCATTGGGTCTCCAATTTTTCTAGCTTTGGCGGCTTCAATGGTTTTATCAATAAACTTTTTATAGATTTTTGAGTGGACATAAACCCTGCTACCAGCTACACAGTTCTGCCCCATATTCCCAAAAGCTCCAAAATGGGCACAAGATACAGCATTTTCTAGGTCACAGTCATCAAAAATAATATGTGGGCTTTTCCCTCCACATTCTAATGTAACCCTCTTAAGCCCATTAGTCCCTGCATTTTTTTGAACTTCTAAGCCTACTTCTGTTGACCCAGTAAAGGCGATTTTATCCACCTCAGGGTGCAAGGTTAGTGCTTTTCCAGCATCTCCGAATCCAGGCAAAATATTGACAACACCAGGTGGGAAGCCAGCTTTAATTATAAGTTCTCCTAGTTTTAAGGCTGATAGAGGTGTTTGTTCTGCAGGCTTTAAAATAAGGGTGCATCCAGCAGCTAGTGCTGGAGCCATTTTCCAAGCTTGCATAAGGATTGGGTAATTCCATGGGATGATCTGGGCACATACCCCAACTGGCTCATATCTTGTATAGCATGTAAAAGGGCCTGAGATAGGGATTGATTTTCCTTTTATATTATTAGCCAGGCCAGCGTTATACTTATAAGTATCAATTGTAAAAGGCAAGTCACCGTTTCTTATATCAGAAATTGGCTTGCCGGAATCCATTACTTCTAAAGCTGCTAGCTCTTCAAAGTTAGCAGATATTAATTTGCTTAAACTGTAGAGGAGTTCTCCTCGTTCTCTTCCACTCAATCTTGACCATACTCCTTTTTCAAGGGCTTTTCTGGCTGCTTTTACAGCAATATCGACGTCTTCTTCGTTTGCCTGCTGGACTTCAGCAATAACCTCTTCAGTGGCAGGATTTATGGTCTTGAAGGTCTGTTGTGACTTTGAATTTACCCATTGGTTGTTGATAAATAGCTGGGTCCTAAGAGTTGAATTGAGTCTTTTCAGAATTGACACCATTTTCAAGAATGCTGGCAATATAATATGAATTTGTTGTGGTAATTTCCAATGGTTCTATATTTAATTTAGCTTTTATTAACAGTTTGGTATTTCATATATTTAAATAATTCAAAAATGCTATATAGAATAAAATTGGTATTGAGGACAAGCAGCCATTTCTTATGCATTTAATAATTAGAAGACAATATAAGTCTAATCTTATGAATGGATTTTTTGGTTTTCTAGCTATATATAAAAGGAGGACCAATTTCCATTTTTATTCATAATATATTAATATAAGTCTGATAAGAAAGGCAAGCTTTTACAATTAACTGATATCGATAACTTTTTTTTCAATAACTTTTTTTAATATTTCACGGTAAACTGGCTTTTATCCTTTCTCCCTCTATTTGCCTATAAAACAATAATAATTTCTGTATCAATTAGAAAGCCAAAATTCCTTTAAAAAATCTGCTTTCTCTTATAACTATCTTTTTGCATTCAAATTTCTTTCAGTTTCGCTCTGATGAATTAAATTCTGTTTTAAATACATTTTTAATAACAGAGACCCATATGCACTCAAGAAGAAATTCCTCAAGAATAATCATTACATCCAATGAAACACATAATGACCCTATTCCTCTTAAAATTAAAGTCCTAGAGCCTTCAAAAAGTACCGTAAATTTAAAAGATCCTTTTTTGAGAATGTGCAACTCTAGAAAAGGTACACCCTCCTTAAAACCTATGTGTGCATCCGCAAAGCAGACCCCAGAATCCTCTATCCTGATCTCATCCCCACCCACAAAGCCCAAAGAGCCCAAATTTTTACGTCGACTTTTCCCCAGCCCAACTCGCAAGCTCCAAAAGCACGCTTCTGAAGCTATTTTGCATATCCCTCCGCCTTCACACCGTCCAAACCGTTCAGAACTTCCCAAAAACCCATCATTTTCTAAGCCTTTTTCTATAACCAAAGATACGAAATCGTCAAAAAATCTTCCACCTTTTTTAAGATGGAATTTTATTCCATGTGAAGGCAAGCAGGAATCCTCAAGAAAGCTGCAGACGCCTATGTTTTCAAGGAGAAAAAGCGAGTATAAGCCTTATGCAAGTGAAATAATGTCGATGCCACAGAGTCCAAATGCGAGTTTTAGGAGACTGAATAAGCAGCAAAATATGAATGAGGAGGTAGCGAAGAAGCTGAATTTTTTGATACAAAAAGAAGAAGGATGGGATAAAGAAATTTCGTTCGGGAATATAGAAGTTAACGAAATGAATATGATTTTTTCAAGAAAAGTGTGGTAATATGTCTAAATTAATTAAGCTTATAAAATCTGCTGCATACTAATTATTTGCCACTGATCAGTCTGTTGATTTTGACTTGCTGCGAGTCCCTCAGCGTTCTCCAGGCTTCTGCGAAAACTGCTGACTGCCTGCTATTAAGCCTCATCAGTATTTCTTTGATTTTCCCAGTTGTCTCAGCTTCAATATACTTGGTTTCCAAAGCGTCGCTTAAAATATGTAGGACTTTGAGCATCCTTTCACCGTTTTCTCCTAATGCAATATTTTCAGAGCTTATCACAAGGTCAGCTAAAACGTCATTCATATATTTAGCCTCCATTTTGTCGAATTTGATAGGTAGCAGCTCAATAAAGGCAGGGACTACAATTGCCATGTCTAAGTTCATATGCTGGAATTTTATTACCCGTCCCATTGCGGCGACTGCGTTATCTCGGGCATAGCCATGGGATTTTGTATTTTTCTCACAAGCCACTTGTAAAGATTTTTCTATAGCAGAAATCACAAATGGGACCCAAGGCTTGAATCCCTCTGGGCTTGTATTTGCAGCAAAAATGCCAAGACCATAGCAAGCTGCTTGTCTGACTGCGTCATTTGTGTCTGTAGCAAATTTCACTAGGACTTCTCCAATTGCGTTTCAATAGTCTTTTATTAAGTTTTGGCCTAAAAATTCAATGATATCGTCAAGAATAAAAATGACCAATTTATGGTCTTCGTCAAGTGCTTCTTGTGAGAGCAGCTTTGGGAAGGTATTTGTCATTAGATAATTTATGATAGGCAAACTCTTTTCTTTTTGGGTTTTAAATATCACTCCAAGTACCTCTGATATAGCTGTATGCAAGTTGTCTTCTTCGCCTTTCCGGTATTCGTTATAAGCTTCGTCTTCTTCTTCGTCGCTGTTTTGTGCCACATTTCTATTTTGGATACTTTTTTGTAGCAGCTTTATCAGTTTTTCTCCCATAGAAGTGACGTCAGTTTGGGTAAGATATGGGACTCCAGTGATGTCTATTATTTTTTTGATAGCTTTAAGCTGGTCAGTTTCTGCTTCACAGACGTATTCTTCTTCGACAGCATGCCAGAGAAGCTTTAAAAAGACTTGGGATAGGTGCATAGTATCCTGGACTGCGTTTTGTTCGCCACTTACTCCCCCCCCCCCCCTCCGTGAGCGAACAAAAAAATTTTGTTCGCTCACGGAGGGGGGTTATTTTTTTTTTTTTAAAAAAAATTTATATATAAATTTTATAAAAAATATTTTTTTCGAAATTTAAAAAAATCCTAATTTGCAAAAATTGGGAAGCAAATATTAATTTAATTTGCAAAATTTATGTTTTAAAACGCAATTTGTTTAAAATTAAACAGAATTAGCTCTAGATTTCATTATACTAATTATCACTTATATATCAAATTTTTTTTTCCATTAAAATTTTTTCTATTAAAAAAATTTTTGTTCACTCACGGAGGGTGGGTTTTTGGTCAAAAAATGGCGATTTTTCTAATGGTTTTGTTCGCTCACGGAGGGGGGGGGGGAGTTAAGAACTTTACCTCTATAAGTCCTGCTAGTAAACTGGCAGCTGCTCCTCTGACTGATTCATTCAAATGGAAATGCATCATAGGGACAGCCACTCTTACCACTGAGTCAATATATTTAGAAAACTGCCCTTTCAAAGTGGTCACAAAGGACAATAACGTTTGCATTGCCAGCTCTTTGTTTTCGGTAATAGTCGTACTCACTGTCGCTTTTTGTTCGCCTAGCTCTTTGTGAATGTCTACAAAGGAGTCTGGGTTGGTATAGACGTGGATTTCCATCTGTCTATCTACCATCTGTATAAGTCCAGGGACAACTTCATCTAAATAGCCAGAAAAATCACTTTCCATAATTTCACAAATTCTTTGCCAGCCGCTTAGCAAGTACCCGACCAGTTGATCGCTGTTTTCTAGGTCTCCTTCTTGCATATTTTTCATAATGTTTATAATAGGCTCAGCATGCAGCATGAAAACTTCTTTTTCTACATTTTTGCTCATTGACATGATGCACTCAATGACTCTTCCCCTTACTCCCACCCCATCCTTGATCGAACGACCCTCTGTCGCTTGTTCTAGGATGGGGGTTTAAAATATTTTGAAAAAAATTATATATAAAAATCCTATATTATTTTTATTGTTCTGGTGTACTTTTTAAATGAAAGGATTAATATAGTAGATATTAAAATTATTAAAATGAAAAACTGTGTTAATTAAAAAATTTTAGTTCTCTTTCCTCTCTATAAAATATTTCTGTTTCTTATTATTAATTATTTTTAATTTATAATAGTTATATGAAATCGTTTAATAAGGGGCTAATATTCCCAATTTTAGGAATTTTAAATGGAATCGTTTGATCAAAGATAGGGAGGAATTAGTGTTTTGTAGTAGTCTTCTTTGTATTTTTCAAATAAACTTAAAAGATAAGGCATAATTATGATATAATCATCCTTAAAATAGTCTTTGCAGGAGGTTGCAATTGCAGCGATTGCAGTGCAGGACTGTTCAACAACAATGGATGGGCAGTTTTGTGACAGAAATGTGATTAGTTTTGGGATAAAAGCGACAGCATAGGATGAAGCAAGAGAAATTCCTGCATCTCTAATGAACTTACTGATTGCCAGGCAGCAGTGAGCGACAACTCTAGGAGTTGAATCATTTAGACCTTCTACAAGTATTGGGTATATTTTTTCATGGTGAGATGATTGGAATTCTTGAGGGTAGTCTTGGCTGGCTTCTCCAATTATGCTAGATTACTAAAGATTTAATTGAGCATTGCTATCAATCTTCCTAAAAAATTTCATATAAATTTCATATAAATGAGTATAAATGAAAGACCGCGTATCTTACCTTAGGATTTTGTGATTTCGAAAATATGGTCAAAAAATGGACAAGCTCAGTAATTTTTTCTGGCTCTGAAATATAATTCAATATCTCGCTCAATGCCATCAGCGCTACATAAGTCATTCTTCAGTCATTTTCAGCACTTAAAGCTTGCTGTATCAATCCCAGCGTCGGATCCAACAAATACCTATCTCCTACCGCCTCTATAAGCCTAGAAATCAATCTTCTGCCTATTTTGGCATAGTCCATTTCCAGGTCTCCTTCTTCGTCATCTTTATCCTGAAACCCTTCTTCAGGCACTTTTCACGCCTCATCGATTTCTTGGTCAATCCCAACCATCATTTCCATAATCTTCGAAATCGTCTGAACTGCCAGCTGGACATTCTGATGTATTACCTTTGGCATCCTTTCACATACGCATACAATGAATTCCAAGGCTAAATTTTTGCTTGAAATATCAAGGCCTTGTTTATTACAAAGGTGATGGATCAGCTCAAAACAGTGTAGAATGGACGGTTTAAATATTTTTGGCTCACTGTCTACAAGTTCTCGGAGGAGCTCTAAAGATTTATTTCCTGTGTATAAGTCTATAGAAAGAATATAGTCAATGGACTTTAGGATGTCAGGGACAAGATCTTTATAATATAAAGCGGTGGCTGTATCTACTATTGAGAGTAAAGAATTTACTGCTTTTAGGCAGGAGGATCGGGTAGAGATGTCTTCGTCGTTTAAAGCGACCTTGAAGACTTGGAAAATCTTGTCGTTGCTATCCATGAATTGGTCAAATAAGTAAGGGAACAGTGTTGCTAATACTTCAAGAGCGGAAACTCTGAGCTGCCCACTGGCTTCTAAAGATCGGTATATGAAAGGTAGAAGCTCATCCCAAGTGCCATTTTTGCCTTCAGAAATCAAGATATTTGAGCCTAGCAGGCCTACAACTTCACAGATATGCTCTCTGATTTTTCTATTTTCTTCGTTAGAAATTTTGTCAAGCAGCATTTGTTTAGCTAAATTTTGGACTTCTAAAGGTAGTTTATTTCATATGTCGTGCGTAGTGATTGGGGCGACTAGTTTTTTTATGCTTTTTTAGCTGAGCTTGGCAAAGAAAATATGGCTATTTAGTATAGAAAAGTTTCCTAATTCAGCTTTTCTAGTATAAGTAAAATGCTTGACAGAGTTTTGACTGATAAATCAGTATTATTCAGATTATAAACTAAGCACATAAACAGCTTCCCAGGCTGCTGCTGAAGAGCAGCGTTATATTGAGCTTCACACTGCTTTCGAAATGTGTTATTCGATGCCAGAACTCCTGCTAAAAGCTGAGAAACCTCCTGGATTTCCGCCTCTGTCACTTGTTCCATTTTTAGAAATAATAACTACTCAGTTAGTTAAGTGAATTAAAGAAATTCGTCCAGTCAGAAACGCTAGTGAAATTATACGCATCAGGCACCCACACACCGTTTACCAAATATGATGGGACTCCAGGAAGATTTCTTGTTGCGCCATATTTCCATGAAACTCTGGTGCTCCAGTTGACTGTTTGGTTACTAATTCCCTAGCGGGGCATTGAAAAATCTATTAGAAAATCAAGCCTTTATCTTTCACAAAGAATAAAATATATATGAAAAATTTTACTATAGAAACAATTGGATATAATAGTTATAAATTTATGCTTGATGTGTAATATTTGAAGGAAAAATTAATTTTTTTTTCATATAATTTTGATGCTTGCTCATTGCCGAAGTAAGCGCATTAGTGATACCAGTTATAGGTACTCCTGTTGCAGCGTTGGTGAGCTGAGCAATTTTAGCATTAGCAGTTTGGAAGTCAAGTGTACCAATGCTTGAAATGAAGGACTGTTGATGGGCAAACCAATAATTCACAAAGTCCATATATTTGGTTCTGTAGTTTTGTTGGATATATCTTCCAGCTTGAGAGACAGGGAATGAGAAGAGATTGTATGACATTGGGAATTGATGAATGATCAGTTCTAGCCATCCTTTTTGTGAAGACCAATAACTTAACACAGCTGGAAAGGCTGTAGCTGATCTTGTATCAAGAAAATCGATAAAAACTTCGAGAGTGTAGTTGGAGCGGGAAGGACCTTGAATGAATCCATCAGAAGGGCTTGGGACTGGGACTACTTGGATAGCTGCAGCAAGGGAAAGTAAGAAAGCACAAACTATGAGCTTCATATTTATTTCACCATGTGAAAGTTTAGAAATGGGAATTTAATACAATTTCGTAATTCCCCATTGTGATTGAACTAAATTTTTATTTAAAAATAATAATCTTTTGATTTTTTTTTAATAAGGCAAAAGAGGAGTGAAAAATTTCCTAACCAAATGAAATAATTTTCTGATGCATAATGGCACATTGTGCCAGAATAGAAGGAAATTATCCATGTGGGTTTATTGAGAAAATCTTATGGTAACTGCAGTATCTGTGGTGAATAGAATTGAAGATTGAAGACTTGAAAAAGAATTAGAAGATCATTTAATTTACGGAATGATAAATTTATATTTAAAATGTTTAAATTGTTGTAATTAGCTTGAGATTCATAATAATTATCATTAATTATAAGCCAAAAGATTTTATAATACATTGCACTATTTATAAATCCATTTTAGAAGAGTCAATTTAATACAATGGAGTAAGAGTTTTGTGGAAGAAAGGATAGGAAAATGCATGTGAAAACGATTAGTTTAAGTGTAGATAAGGTTTGAAGGGATTCAAGAAGGATTAATAGAAAATCATTAATAAATTAAGATAATCAGAGTATCGGCATTTTGTTAATATTTGAAGCATATAAATCTTTTCTTTTGGCATCCTTGTCTTGCGTTGGGAGGAGGCTTGACTGGCTGGTATTCATTTGGATTGAACCTTTCTTCTTTGTCTCTTCTGCTAAAAGCACAGCCCATATTTATTATATTCAAAAAGCAATTGAAATCTCTCACAGATTCTTGCATGTTACACTTGCCAATAATGATAAAATAGCTGCATTTAAATTACCATAAACTTTTGTGGCAAGCATTTTCTTGAAAAATTCTTTATATATAATCAATTTCGTAAAATAATAATCTAAATAGGTAAAATATAATGATTTCCCTAATTGGCAAGGATTTTTATAATCTCTAAATAAAATTCTGGAAAATAGCTCTTCTCTCAATAATAATTAATTTTATTATGGCAAGTGAAGGGTCAGAAGAAATAGTAAAATTAATCCAAAAAGTAGATCAAGCAGGACAATCTCACATACTGCATTACTTACTCGCCCCTTCCGTGAGCGAACAAAAAATTTTGTTCGCTCACGGAGGGAAGCTAATTGTTTTTTTTAAAAATTTCCAATTTGTAAAAATTAAGAAACAAAAATTAATATTATCTGCGAAATTTATTTTTAAAATGCAAGCTGTTTAAAAATTAAACAGAATTAGTTGAGATTTCATTATAATAATTATCATTTATATATCAGATTTTTTTTCATAAAAATTTTTACATTAACAAAATTTTTGTTCGATTACGGAGGGTGGGTTTTTGGGCAAAAAAAATAGGGATTTTTCCAAAGGTTGTTTGTTCACGGAAGGGGGAGTTAGGAGAATTGGATCGAGAAAAAAAAGAAACCTTATTAGAAGAAATAAAAAGCGTTGATTTCGGGCTAGTTAGCGAACTCTACAAAACTCATCATGTCGAAGGAGTCAAACAAGCTGAAGAAATCATAATCGAGCCATACCCAAATATCCTAGACATCAGCACTCTATCAAAACAACACCTAAAGAACCTTCACAAAGATGGACTCAAACTGATTGCAGAAGGCAAAGTAGCCGTTTTAATGTTCGCTGGAGGCCAAGCTACACGTCTCGGAGTTTCTTACCCTAAAGGAATGTATGATATCGGACTACTATCTCACAAATCTCTATTCCAAATTTATTCAGAAAGGCTTATCTCTCTTCAAACTCTTGCATCAGAATCTTTATCATCCCCAGCCCCACCCATTCCTTGGCTAATTATGACAAACCAAGAGTCCTTGCTGCTTATCCAAAGCTATTTCCGCTCAAATGCTTATTTTGGCCTAGACCAGTCCCAGCTTTTTTTCTTCCCCCAAGAAATGCTCCCAGCTATTGATTTTGATGGAAAAATCCTCCTCTCCCAAAAAAACAAACTCAGCTTGTCCCCTAATGGCAACGGTGGGGTATACGAAAGTTTAGAAAAATCAGGCGGCTTATTGTGGCTCGAAAACAAAAGAATTAAATTTTTGCACATTTGTGGAGTTGACAATGCTTTGCTTAAAATTTGTGACCCAAAGTTCATTGGGTATGCAGAAGACCAAGATGTAGATGTGGTAAGTAAAGTTGTGGCAAAAAAAAGCTATGTCTATTTATAACAAATAAAAAATCTGTCTATTAGATTCTAGTAAAAACTTACTTATATTTATTAAAAATGAGGATATAATGAAGCATGTGGAGTTTTGGCGATGAAAAATTCAAAGCTTTGTGTGGTAGAATATAGCGAGCTTAGTGAAGAAATGGCCAAATCAGTTGATGAAGAAGGCAAACTGAGGTATTTTGGCGGAAATATTTTGAATCATATTATGAAAGTTTCTTTTATTAGGAGAATTGTGAGTAACCATTTATCTGAATTAAGGTCAAAATACCATGTGGCTAGAAAAAAGGTACCGCATATTGAAAATGGGCAGGTAGTCACTCCGAATGTCCCAAATGCGCTTAAATTTGAGCTATTTTATTTTGACGTGCTAGAATTAGCAGAATCTTCGGCTGCACTATGCTGTGATAGAGACAGCGAATTTTCTCCTGTAAAAAATGCAAGCGGTCCTGATAGTCCTGAATCAGCAAGAACATTGATAAATAATTTACACTTAAAATGGGTGGAAAAAGCAGGAGGGATTTTACCACAAGGAATTCCTGATGGAATTGTATGCGAAATTTCTCCTTTGGTCTCTTATGATGGTGAAAATTTGAAATTCTTGGAAAATAAAAAAATTTCTCTTCCGTTTTACCTTTATTACTAACTAAAACATTCTTTATACCATTCATAGAATTAAGTTTTATAGACATATTCAGCTGAATTTAATAATAAGATTAGCCTTAATATAGTTCTCTTGACTTGGGCCAATCTTCAGCTGGCTTCCCTTTTTCTTCGATGTATCTCTTTATAGAAAGAGATGGCCCATCTTCGTGTATATCGGTAAGCGCTTTTTCTAAAAATTCTTTAGCTTCTTCCCATTGCCCGGAAATATAGTCTACATAAGCATGCCTAAACGAGTCAAAGAAATGCTGTGGAATATCTTGTTGCAGTCCTGTGATATCAGAATCCAAAGTAAACATATAATCCACACCTTTATGCTGGAAATTCTCAACATTGACTGCATCAAGCTTGGCTAACTTAATTATTCTTAATATAATTAGGCCTTATCTTAGCCAAATAAAGGCTTTTTCTTTGCAAAATTACCAATTATAATGCAATTTAATCTAATATAGGTTAATTTCCCAATATAATGAGTATCTGGGGCTGGGAGCTCTTTTTCCGTGATATCAAAAGTATACAACCCAAATGTATTTGGTAAATAATTTACATAAACAGTGTCAATCCTTCTGCAGCAGTTTTTGGCTTTGACTGACAAGTAGCCATAGAAGTCTTCACTCATAAGAACAGAGCAGCCATATTCTTTTCTAGCTTCTACTAAGTTGTACCCAACTGAGATGTGAGGGGATAAATAAGCTGGGTCAATTTTGAAGTCAGAGCCAATCACCCCTTCTATAGCCCAGCCTATGTGGATTCCAATGGTTAAGTCTGGGGAAAAAGTAGGCCCAAATCGAGAAATAATTCTGGGGTGAACTTTATATGCCTGGATTTCTGCAGATCTCCTGATTTCAGCTATAGTCTTTATAGTAGAAACTAAAGCACGATTAGCGAGATCAGTGCGCTGCATAGCAGGATTGGATAAATCGTCTTCATCAGTGTCCTTTTCACTAACTTCTGGAAGCTTCCAGACCAGCAAAAATGACCCTTGAATGTTTTTAGATACTAATCCGCCCCATTCTTTGCAGCATGTATGTATAACATTGCTAAGTTTATTTATAAAAATATGGTATAGGTATTATATAATGGTCTATTAAACGACAAAAATTTTTTTTCCAGTATATTAATAGGAAAAAAAATTACCTGAAAATTCGCTGTGTTTATTGAGGATTGCCCAAAATATGGGACTCCTCCTGCAAACATTCAGAAACCAACGTAAAATTTTCTACTTTTATTACCTGAATTACCAGTGATACTTTATTTCCAGGCCTCATCAAATTAAGCTCCCCTTCCCCACTGGTAATATTTTTGCTTAAAATATCAGCACCATCTTCCCCAAAAGACAGCTGCAATAGTGCACTTATTTTTGCAACGGTTTCTTCTAGCATATATGTTGACTCTTCTTTCCTTATATCAGAATCTTCAGTTTTTTCTTCTTTTTCGATCCTTTTCAAAGGATCGTCAGCCAAAGTTTTGATAATTAAAACCATTCTCGTAATAGGCCCAATCAGGATTTTTTGTGTATCTGCAGTAAACATGACCGCAGCTACAGTCAAAATCAGCCCTACAAAAAGGGTCGTAAAAATGTTCATCAAAGCGTCGTTTTCGCTTTGGGTTTTTATATCATATATAAACTGGCGTGAAGAATCAACCCAATCTCTTAGCAACTGTAGCTGGGAGACCCAGTGACCTTGTGGAAGGGAGTTTTGGAGTTCGATATGCGCATCCGGCTGGGCTTTACTTGGTTTGGTGGAGCGTAAAGTCTGAGCATGCGGACCGCAAATTCACATCCAGGTCATGAGTTCGGAGTTGGAAAGGGTAGCCCCAAAAATATTAATGGGCTAGTCTTGGTCAATCGGGAACCTTCCCCAGAGTGATACCACGCAGTGCGTCCTTGACTACGAATTTTCATTTTGGCTGAGAGGTGACCAGAAAAATTTGTTTTTCGAATTTTCTAAAAGCCAAACCGTTGGTGTATGGCACGGTGACCCAAACTTTCTGACTGCCAGGGAGCATGTTCAGGCCTATGTCTGGTCGGAGCAAGACTTTGAAGGTTGAGAGAGATGCAAACTAGTGGAACCCTTATTGAAGGGAATAAGGATCTTCGGATTCAGGCAGGGAGCTTTTCTATAATCTAACTAAATCTAAGTGTAAATTGTAAGGGTTTTTATATCAAATCTAGCATAAGCTTGCAGGTTCTCACACCCTGAAACTGTTTTGTCTTTGCATTCATCAGGAGTATATACAGCCAGCAGCATTTCGACATCTCTTAGGTTGCATTCAGAGCTGAATTACTTTAATTATTGAGGTTTTAATTTTTTCGTGGGGCTTAATATCAAAACCACTTTAATTCCAAATTGGTTCGCTGTGAGCATTCTTCCCTATCCCTTTTTATTGGAAGTACTCTTATCGCATACAATCTCTCTGTCCAAAGGCTTAATGACTGCGTTCCCTTGCTTTTCACTAACTCCTGAGAGTATGCTGGCTAAGGATCTCTTTCCTTAGGAGTGCCAAGTACCTAAAAATGAAAGGGTCAAAGCCTCCTAGCCTATGCAGTTGGTCTTCTGGCATAGCTAGATATGGGTTTCCCATGAAAAGCCTCATTTGGGTTGCTTTTTTGGTCTGACCAAGTAATCTTGGTCAGAACAAAATTGATTAAAAATTTTAATTTGGTCGGACCAAAAAAGCAACCCCTTGGTCAATTCATGGCCAAATTGGGCTTTTCATGGGGAAAACCCATAAGAATTACTAAGAAAGCTGAGCCTCATAATTATTCTGGGAGAGAACTAATTCCGACGATATCATTTTATTATTCATTCAGAGCCGACAGTCTTTCCTGAGCAGTTTTCATCCTGTGTTCATGCAATGCCCGAAAGATCGCTTTTTTTAATAGACCTGATTTCATGGATTTCTCCATTTTGAAAATAATCTGGCAAATACATCCATAAGAGAGGGTATTGGGCGCTTTTCCCATCAGTTTCTATTGTGCATAATGTATAGCGATATACAAGCTCATATCAGCCAAAACTTGTCTCCCAATTAATATTATTAGGATCGTCACAGAGAAATTGGTCAGTATTAGTGCAGGAACTCCAGCCCATTCAAAAGAGCTGCTGGAGGCCATATTTTGGAGCGTTATCAGTTTCTAAAACTTGCATAATAGGGATAAAAATGACCATCAGCAGCACCACAATGATCACTCTTCTCGTCGTTGTGTCCGAAAGAATCTTCCCTAGTCTTGTAGGGTCCATTTCTCTATTCATCGCGGCTTGTTTTGCAGTTTTTGCTAACTTCTGAGCTTGTTTCAGCCTCATTTCTTGTTCTTCTGTATCTCTTTTGGTCACATATTTATAAAGTTTCACTATTCTGACCAACCTAATAAGCCTAAACGACTTCAACACCTTTTTCGCAATATTTTGCCCTGACTGACTTTCCCCAGTCGAAGTGTTCACAGTGACATCAGCTGAATAAGGCAGCCCTCCAAATAGAACCGTGATGTAGTTAAAAAAGAAAGGGATGTCTGGGATAAGCGAAATAGCAGCAATTATGTCCAATCAGAAGAAAAATGAATACTTATAGTCGTCGACGGCTATGCTGTTTAGGAAGATATCGAGTATGAACAAGCCAAGCATGATGACGTAAGAGACGTAGAAAGCGGTATCTGCGTCTTTGTCTGTGGTTAGAAGCCGTATATCATCTCCAAACAGGGCTCAAAGGGTAGCACTTGTCATGAGCAAAGTTACGAGTTTTCCATCCAGGATGTCTCGAAGACGCTGCCTTATCTTTGTGTCTTCGTCTTCAGGTCTGCCTGATCTCGGTTTTTTAGCAGAAGTACTCATTTTTTGAATTATATGGTTACATTTATGCTTAATTTAAGAAGTTTCTTTTTATTTTATAATGTTTCTTTTTCTCATCTCAACAGTGAAAAAATTTGTGAAAAGAGCGCCTATAATTCCACCCAAGGAAGGAGCAATAATGAAAATCCAAGTATTTTCAAAATGCGTCCCATGCTTGATGTAATAATATATATTAACTCCTAATCCAATTGCAGGATTAAAACACCCATTCGTTATATGCCCTACTGTAGAGATACTTCCAAAAACAGTCAGCACAATAGCAGCATTAAAAACCACTTTATCTATATGCCACATTTTTCCCATCATCACTGCGTTTGCACAGATAAGCATTGTAAAAATCAGCTCAGCCCAAAAAGCCTGGGCAATTGAGTAGTCGTCTAAGGCATCGAAAAACATGTTGTGATGGACAATTCCCCATGCGCATAGAGCGGAAAATAAAGCCGCTATAAATTGGGTTACAATGTATAAGAGTGCATCAGTCACATCTATTTTTGAGACTTTTTTATTTAAATATTTGTCATAGAGAAGAGCAATTGTTACAGCTGGGTTGAAATGAGCACCTGAACACAATCCAGAAATACCTTGGCCACATCAGATAGCACCACATACAGCAAAAGGTTCGCCACCACTTACACCTGAAGTAAAAACTATTAAAAAGACTCCTGCGAACTCAGCACAAAGGCGTCTGAAAAGCATGGGCTAGTTAATTATGGATTTTTAATATTAAATGAGTATAAAATATAATACTTATTTTAAGCTAACTATTTAAATGCTATTTGCAATTTGTTTGCTATATGCAAATGCCTTTATTATTCACAAACAATTTTAAAGTCTGACAATTGCATTTCCTCTTACTAAGCTTAATAATAAAAATGGTGGAAAAAGTTGTGGGAAAATACAGTTAAACATATCCGAGAGTTTATCGGGATAATGTAAAAATAAGAGAGATTGACTTCTTTTGAAGTGGTAGGCTTAATTTAGAATATATTATTTTATAAAGTCTCTTTTATTCATCTCTGCATTGAAAAATTCGTGAAAGAGCTCCTATAATTCCATATAAAATTCTATTCCTCCTAGAATCATTTCGTCCTACTATTCCGTATTGGTGGATAAAGGAACTCATAATAAATATTGCGGAGGAAGAAACCATTTCATGCATAGGCATTTTCTTCTTATTCCTCTTCAATCGAAAGAAAATCAAATCTTATATATAATTTTCAAGTTTCTATGATTTTACTAAACTCCTGCATTAGGAAATTATTAAAATCAGGTGATCCGTAATTAATCCACTATTTATTGAGAGAATGAGAATAAAAAAATTAAAATGTTCAACAGACCCTATGCTCAGCTAATTATAATTCAATGAGCAGCCAGCTCATAGTCAGCTACTAAAAGTAAAAAACAGCATCTCAGAAATAAATGATAAAAAATGCTTATCAAGCTATTAAATATAGAAAACAGATTGATAAATTATTTAAGCAACAGAAAGTATAAATCAGAAGTTTGAGCGCCCCTTTTTAAAAAAAATGAAGGATATCAATACTAAAATCCAAAATTTGAGCTTTTTTTAGAGAGCGAGCAGATTTCTTTTCTCTAGTTATTTATTTTCACGTGAATTTTTAATTCTGCAGCATCTGGAACTGGTTGATAATTTTATGCACCTAATATAGCCCAATTGAAGCTCCATCTCTTGCAATTGGTTCGGGCCAAGAATATCACGAGCTGACAAATGTCAATTATGAGTACTTTTCAAATCGTGGAGTTGGCTTGATAAGTTTTAATGCCAAAATGAAAAATTAATTTTTATTTGAAATATGAAATTTATTGACAATTTAATCAATTAGAGGCAAATTTAAAAGAATAGAGAGATCAAAAGCATAGATTAACTTAAGATTATATTATTTTGAATTTTTGATTTCATAAGTTAATATATAGAATTTGAAATGAAACGCAAAATTTGCCATTATCAGCAAAGCGAATTTTTCAATATGGATGCAAAAAATTGTTCAAGCTCTAATAAATAGCTTTGGCTCCTTTTGAACCTCTTAGCTGATTTTTTATGAGAAATATTACTCATAGTTTATTATTTATAGACTCTCTTATTTTTTAAAATTAAACAGCTCCATTCTCAACCCTTAAACAACTTTATTAATAAATTTAGTAAATATTCTCCATAATAATTCATTAAAAATAAAACTTATAGCCTCAAAAGTGCGTACAACTTCCTTAATTTACCTCTAAGTAAAGAGTTATTATTATAAAGAAGCTAATAAAAATATTCCATAAATAATCGTATACGAACTAACTCTGAAAGGAGAGAAAAAAGTAATATTCGGCTTGCTTAATAATTTTTACCTTGGGATATACTTTTTCTTTTTCTTATCTACCGACATAAATATTAGGATATTCAAATTCTGATATTTATTAAAGAAGCTGTTTTCTAAGTTTTTTGTCAATTTTTATTAATTTTAAATCCTTCAAAAATTCTGATTATTTATTTATATTTACCAGTAAAAATTTCTTTGATTATCGTTTGAATTCCTCATTTTCTTTCAAAAATCCTTTAAATAAAAATTTTTGTGAACAAATTAAAATTATGAATTCTGAGGCAAATTCTAGAATATTTCAATCATTCCTATCATTCTTAGGATATCGTTTATCAGATTTACTTAACTTTCCTCCACTGGACCATATTCGAATAATGAAAATGGATGGTATACATTTGATTTAAAATGCCACAGACATCTATTTCTAACTACCAAATATTCACCGAATAGCCATTACATTATAATAAATGAAATCAGGAAGCCAAAATAACAACCAACCAAGACACCGTAAAACCCAAAGGCTTATTGAGCCACTTTACCAAGCATCCTACCGAGAAGTAATGCATGATCTCAAACTGCTTAATGATTTATCTCCAAAAAAGCCAGTTATCCCGACTGAAACAATTCTTCCCCTAAAGCGGCCGAGACCTGAAAGACCCGTCGAAACCATCGAGGAGACCCAAGCCCTTGAAATGCTCGTTTCTTTAATAGAGAAAACTGAGGTCAAAATTCCTAAGGCCCAATCTCCAAGAATAGAAAAAACAACAGTGAAAAGTCCTAAGGCCCAAACTCCTAAGTCGGTGAATGTACAACCAACAGGAGCGTATCAGCAAGCCCAGATGATGAAGTTAGGCATGTTTTGGAGCCAATACATGATGATGATGCAGTGGCAAAATTATTATGCTAACTTGAATTACTATGGAGGCCCAGTAAAAAAGTTTCAAACAGAAATCAAGCAGAACGTTTACACTGATGTGTCTGCTGGAAATTTGTAATAACTTATGACAAAATTAATTTTTTATGATGTTTTGGTGAAAATTGAGAAGGGAGAATAATAAATTAATAATGGGATTATTCTTGGGGATGAAGGATATAAATTTTGGCTTTTATGGACAGAATGCTATGGTTGATAAGCAATAAATGATGAGGTAGTTTATAAGGATTATGATATCTTTTAAGGTAGGTTTTCTGCTCATTTTGCATGATTAGTTTTTGTTTGTCAGATCAGGTATGAGAAAAAAATTAAACCAATTTTTCAATTTTCCTTGGAGATTTGTGATGATGAATTTTAAACAATTTTTTTTATTTTGAGTTTGTGAAGCTTTAGAAAGCTTGCTCCCCGCAATCCCTCTGAGCAAAAAAAATATTTGGTCAGCTCACAGGTTAGAGTTTATTTTTATAAATTTTATTATATTTTATTTTAAAAATTAAAAAAATCCAAATTCCCAAAATATTTACATTATATAAACCTAAATTTTGAAAATTAAATTATGTTAAATCTAACAGATTTCCTTATAATAATTATGATTTATATATTTCAAAATTATTTTTCACAAAAAAATATTGATAAAAAATTATTCGTTCACAGAGGGGTAGTTTTAACCTCAATAAAAAATAGGGATTTTTCCAATAGTTTTGCTCACTAATAGAGGAGGATTTAGCATAAAGATTTATTAATTATTAGTTTTTTGAAATTTCCATATTCTTCTTACTCAATCGAACACAAATAAAATGATAATTTATCCGACCCGTCCTTCTCCGACACCTTGGGGGTTTTCATTGGTTTAAGTGGACAGATCTGGAAATTATGCCCGGGGTAGGTTTTTTATCCCTGGTCAGGACCCCACAAGTAGACCAGAGTCCACATGACAACTCCTCACTTCTGTATGCGAAAGGTAATGGAGACCAGAAGGAGGATTTGGGGTCGCCTCCTACCTCCCATCTCCGGGTAGATGGTACTGACTCCTAGGAGTTTGTCCAAAGAAGTGCCTGGGTGCGTCTCCCCAAGAGATGCTGACCTCACCATTTTTTGATGAAGTCGATAGAAAAGGGCATAAGTGCAGCCCGATGCTTAGGGCAAGAAACCTGAAGTCAGTGAAGGCAAATAAGTTCTGAAATAAATCCTGAAGATCCATTCTAACTTTAATCTAATCTTACTCAATCATAATAATATTTTTCCAAAAATAATTCAAACACAGAAATTAAAATGATTATTAACCCAAAAAGCTATACTTCTTTTCTTGGAGTGGCGCTGCAAGCGCAGGCCACTCCATGTGGAATTCCTGTGTTGGTTTAGCCAACATAGGAGCTGGTCGAACCAAAACTGTGCGTTGGTTCGACCAACCCATGAATTCCGCATGGAGTGGCCTGCGCTTGCAGCGCCACTCCAAGGAAGTTTCTATAGCCAATTTTCTGCCTTATATTTCCCCACAAACTATCACTTATCCTTCTATACTTATCTTCTTCCCTTTACTCCTAATCTAAATTCTTCCCAAATCCATCACATTAATTAATCATTCTGTATTAAATAATCACGAAACTGCTATTAACTGACCCTTAGGTTTTGTTAGATAGAATTTAACTTTGCCATTATCCTGGCGAATAAATGGTATCAATTTGGCTCTTGATTTCTCTAATTGGAGTATCATATGCAGCATCCCCAATGTGCTATGCAGTCTCTATTGAAGGCGGCGGAAGCCATGGAGCATTTGAAGCTGGTGCTCTCTGAACTCTTGCCTACAACTCGACCCAAAATGTCCAATGGAATGTTGTAACAGGAATTTCCACTGGAGCTTTAAACGCTGGAGGTTGCGCTCAATTTGCCCAAGGACAAGAAAAAGCAATGTCTGATTTTCTAATAAATACTTGGCTCACACTTAATGGCTCTGCTAGTGTTTTTGTGGAATGGGATGGTGGACTTGTTGAAGGCCTTTTGTTCCAACGTGGGGTTTATGATAACAAGCCACTTGTTAAGACTTTAAACTCAAAATTCATATATGGGGTTCATAGAAACATTACAATAGGCTCCACAAACTTAGACACTGGGCTTTTTGGGCAATTTAATGAAACTCTTGGGCCTCAAGGTCTCTTAACCGCTATTACTTGTTCTGCATGTCCTCCTTGGTACTTCCCTCCAACTAACTTTTTGGGCAGCACTTGGGTTGATGGAGGCGTCGTGATAAATCTCGATGTGTTTGCAGCTGTAAACAGATGCCTTGACGTTGTTTCTGACCAATCACAAATTGTTGTTGACTTAATTTATGATAGCACTAACTATACAATCCCAGCAGAAACTAATATGACTACTTTTGACGTGTTTAGACGAGTAAAAGAAATTAAAGACTATGATGGACAAATGTGGTTCTATTATAACGCAATTACGGCTTGGCCTAAGGTGAATTATAGATACGTCATTTTCCCTAGCCAAGCAATGCCTGGAGGTCCTGGAGTTCCACTTGACTTTAACCAAACAGTACTCGTAAATGAAGTAGCGCTTGGAAAGAGTGATACCCTTAACGTACTCAATAGCAAAGTTGATGGAAAAACGATTTTAATGCAAAGATATCACGAAAACAAGAGTAAAGTCATTTACCCTTAATTTATTATTCTTCCGTAGCTAAAACAGACCTATTTTTAATCAAATTAAATGCATTTTCAGCTTAAAATCCTAAAATTTATATAAAGATTAATCATTTATTAAATAATCAATCATTCCAATCACTTCCAAACTCTCAGCCTTTAATTTGTATTCCTCCGCAGCCGCTTCTCTCAACTCTTCCAGTTCTTTTTTCACTTCAGGGTTTATCAAAGAAACAGCAGAATACATATCCACAACAATATTAGCCAGCGGAATGACCACATGAGAGTATTTGGGATTATTCACTTTTTCAGCCACCCAAGCAATAATCTTTGCGATATCTTGTGGCTCCCTCTGCTTTAGCGCTGCAATTAGCCCATCTCTTTGTTCTAATTCCTGAATAATCGTTATAATTAGCTCAGGTCTGTCTAACTCAAAAGCCAAATCTATCACTTCTGAATATCTGAATTTCTTTAGCAGGACGTCATACTCCTTTAGCTTCTTTTTTATTTGCCCTTCAATTTGTATTTCATTGCCGTCTGGCTTGCTATAAACTCCTCTATTAAAATACTTATAATCCTTTACTGTCTCTGTTGGGGCTGTTTTTCTGTATTCTTCCCATTTTTCTAAATAAATCTGGTCAGTTTCTTCGATTTTCTTTTTTCGCTTTGGTTTTGCATTTTTGTGCTGCCTTACAGAAAGTTTTCCATCAGCCATCCCAACAACTAGATGGGAATTTTCATTGGTTACTTTGGCAGATAAGACTGGGCTGGGGTATTTTATTGTATGTCCTACTGTAAAATCCTTCAAATTGTGGATTTTGACAGAGCCGTCTAAGCTGGATGTAATTAGTCTTGTATTGTGTGAATCTGTTGAGATTGAGGTAATATTTTTACTATGTGTGCTATAAGTGTGTAGTAATTTGTTTTGGTTTATTTTTTTATTAATCAAAAAAAATATTAATTTTTTTGATTTTTAAAAAAAAATATAATTTATTTTGGTTTAAGTCCCAGACTTTATAGTTTGTATGGCCAGCTGTGATTAAAAAGTCATTAATGCCAAGCACTGCAGAAACAGGGGCATTGTGGTTGAATTCTTTGACCATCCCGATGCGCTTGTCCCATAGCTTGATTATGCCGTCCATGCCACCACTGATAGCTAGCTCCCCTACGGTTCCTATAGCTCTGACATAATCATTGTGGCCTTGCCAGGCTTCTAATTCTTTGTTTTGGGATAAATCCCATAATCTTACATTCCCATCGTCACAGCCTGTAATAAAGTTTCCATCACCCCAAAAAGTCATCGCATAAGCAGGCTTTGGATGCTTATAATTCCTCAATAAGGTTTTTGTATTTTATACCCATTCTCTCTGAATTTTCCAAATTAATTTTGAAATAATCTATATTTTTTTTAAAGATAAATTAAATTTATTGAAAATACCTGAAAAATTGAGACTTTACCTTCAATATCTCCTGCAGTGAAAAGTTCACCATCGTTTCTAAAGCACCCACCCAGAGCCAAAGTGCGGAACCTCGATATTGAAAATTCATGAGAATTTTGGTAATTAAAAAATCTGACTGAATTAGATGATGTGCATGTGTAAAAATCTGAAGAGCTTGCTACATTTACAATAGCAGCGTGGTCCTGGCGAAGCAGAACATTACGAAACGACTTCCAATACTTTTGTTCTGCAGTTTCTGAGGTAGGCTTTTTAGGAAATTTTATAAGCTCTAAAGGCTGGTAGTTTGCCATATTAGCAATTAAATGATTTCAGGGTTCAAGCACTGAAAGGGGATAATAATTAAATTTTATAACAAAATAAGGCTATATGACGTCAATAAATGTGGTGAAACTATTTTTCTCAAAATTTTTTATTTTTTTTTAAAAATAATTATATTATGGTTTCTCCCAAAATGTGAGAACATAATTAATAATTTTTACTATAATTCCAAATATGATCTAAAAAAATTTTCCTCAATATGATTATAAAAAAATTATTACTTGCTTTGTTAACAAAAGTCGACTTTAAATTCTATGGTAATTAAATTAATGGTTCCATATTAAAACTAGTTAGTATTTAATAGAGAAGTCATGTGTATTTTTACACAAAAGCCTGAGTTTTGCGAACACCCTGAGTGTAAGCAATTTTACGCTGTTTTTGCTGCAAGTCGCTTCCATTTCCCAACTGGTGAGGTGGTGCCTGGGATTTCAGAAATACTGGAATATCAAAACACTGTCCTCAGTTCGTTATATAGCAATAACCTCCAGCTGGAACTGCTATTCGATAAGGTACTGAACGAGGCCAAAATTTTAAACTCCTATCTCTCGAATCCCCGGCATTCAGACTTGATCATCCCTGAATCGTGCAACCCAAGCCAAGCTTTTTCAATGCTGAGTTGAGATCTGGACTACCACTTGGCGCTTGAGTCTCAGTTGCCAGAAAATATTTATAAAGAGAGAGGATTCGCTATTTCAGTTTCCCTTCGAAATAGAAAGGACGAAATCTGTTTTTTGCCCACCCATTCAAGGTATAAGGTTTTTCTGTTCACAATGGACCAGCAGCCTCGGCAATTGACACTCAATATCTCTGGTAAACGAATTATCAGAGGAACAGTAGAAGCAGAAATGCAGGACACTGGCATCGTAAATATGACGAATATTGTGATAAACGAGGTCAGTTCACACTACGCGAAAGAATCATTTTGTTTGGTTATAATGAGCACCAGCAGTTCTCAGGTCAAGCCGCTGCTAATTAAGGACCTCGCTGTGAAGGCTCGTAAAATGCTAAAAGAATAAGTATGAAATATAGTAACATAATAGGGTCAGTAATTTCAAATATCAGTATCGAGGCCTATATATTTTGTTCAACTGAAATAAGTAATAGAGATATTCCCTAGGTAATTCTAGGGAATTTTTATATTTTATTTTTAAAATGGGGATAGTTATGATTTATTGGTATAAAATGGATTAAATTAAATTCAAAATTTTTTTAAAATTTCTGACTAAATAAATTTTGAGAAAATCTAAACCTAATTAGGCTTTAATTTTGTATTCTGATGGGAGGAAATAATTAGGTTGCGGGTGAGCTGAATGCATAATGCCTAATAAATGAGGAAGCATGGGAAAAAGAACCAGGAAAAAAATCCTTTTATGGTGTCAATGACTGACAAGAAAATCTGACGGATTTTTAAAGGAGTAGGTTTAAGGGCAATTGACTAGCAAATTTAGGAATTCAGGATAGCAGACACTTTTAGTAGATTTTGAATATTATGATTTGAGATCAAAATTTGCTTCAATAAAGAATATAGGAACTAGAGCTCTATAAAAAAAGATCTATAGGGCATTACGCAAAGGTATTAAGAAAGAATCATGCTGCCAGCAAAAATTCGGAGTTTAAATCATATAAATATTAAACAAAAAATAGCTAAATCCCCCTCCATGTGAACACAACCATTGAAACAATCCTTTTTTGGGTAAAAACTCACCTCAATGAGCGAAAAAAAATTATAAATTTTGATATAGAAATTTCCCATAGATGGCGCTGTTTGCCCTTGATTTGCCCATGAGAAAAATTTTTTGGCTTGACCAAACCATATGTGACTGGTCGAACCAAAAAAATTTCCCCAGTGGGCAAATTAAAGGCAAACAGCGTCATCTATGGGAAATTTATATATATAACGATAATTAGTATATGAAATCTCTAGCTATTTCTGTTTAATTTTTAGCAACTTGCATTCGAAAACATAAATTTTACAAATCAAATTAATTTTTGCTTCTCAATTTTTGTGAAAATGGACATTTTTAAATGAAATGTACTATAAAATTTATCTATAAATTTTTTTAAAAAAATTGTTTGCTTATGGGGGAGTAAGATAATTTTGAAACTTAAAATTCTAGAAGGCATTGAGGCATAATATATTCCAGATGGGAAAAAATTAATTGAACTATTATTGTCTTTATGATGCAATCCTAAACAGTAATAAAGTTTTTGATGTAATCTACTCTGTCTATTGTTGAAATTCAGCAGAAAATTGGGAATTCAATATGTTCTTGATATAAAATGGCAGAAGAAGAAAATATTTCAGCATTGGAAACTTATATTCTTTCCTCAGATAAGCAGTCAGCTATAAAATCTTTTCCACCAACTTCTTCGTTTGGGCTATTTTTGAAAGCTAATCTTTTACTCAAAGAAGGCCAATCCAGCAGTTCAGAATACGAGGAAACATTAAAAGAGCTTAGAAAATCAGATAAAAACCTTTATCTTACAATGACCACTAGACAAGATATAAAAGATCTTGATTTTATAGAAACAAAAGAAAAAATCAACGAAAAGATTGATGAAATCAGTTCAAAATTGATGGGATTTCAGTTTGATTATCCAGTTCCGATATCATCTGATATTAAAGAAAAGAAAGAATTTAATGCTCATTTGACCGAAAATTTATTTTCAGAAATTTTTGACAGCTCGATTTTATCTCATGCAATGCTCTCTGATTTAACTTCTCACTCCTACCTTTAAATTGGAACAAAATATCCATTTTTGGACCCCGTTTTAAAACTGGAACAAAATTTTGTTCAATAGGAAATTTTATATTTAGCATACGAATTTTTTATAAAAATTAGTTTTGACCTATTTAATAAAGCAATTAGAGTATTTAAATTGTTTTTACATTGGATCAGCTAATTTTTGAATTAATACTTTATAAAAGTAAATTAAAATTCATTAAATTGTTTTAATTTTTAAAAGAGAAAAATTTTATATGAATTTTTTTTTGTAGCCCAAGTTTTTATTGGAATATTTTTTTTTTAAATTTAAAAGGGGGAGAGTCAAGGTAAATTGAAAATAAATACTGCGAAATTGAATCAGGAATTATTCAAAGAATTATTAATTGACTGAAATTATTTATATGTTTTGCAAGGTGTTCCAGAAAAAATAGATGAATTGATAAAAGAAGACAATTTTCATTTCGTTCAATGCTTTACATGCATGAGCCTTCAGCAAATGGAAGATTTATTGAAAATAAATAAAAATATTATCAATAGCTCAGGGTTCGTTAAAGCATTTTTATATAAAAAATACTTTTATAAGCTACAGAGTGATAATCTGGAAAATTATGAAATTTATAGTAGAGTCTGGGAAGAAATTAAAGATTTTCCTGAAAAATTAAATTCGCTAAAAACGGTCATACTTTTGTCTTTGCTGAATTTAGGGGTAAAATTTGGAATTTATGATGAAAATTTATTTAAAAAATATTTAGGGCTCCATAAGAATGGTCAGATTTATAGCTCAAATAACGAAAATATAGATAAAAAAATAAGCAAATATGCAGATTTTGGTTATGATGATTGGAAAAATGATCAAGAATTGGTAGAAGAATATCTAGAGGAAATATTGAAGCAGAAAGAGAATGCTAATAAATATAAATCGTTTTTTGAAGAAAAATTTCTTATTGCCCCCATCCTTGATCGAACGATTCTATTGAAAAATTCCTAAAATTGGAAAAATTAATACCTTGATTGAACGATTTTCTTATATACAATAAATCAATAGATTAGTTAATATTTATTATAATTTATGAAAATTAGGCAAATTAAAAGTAATTTACGTGTTTTCTTAATAGTCTGCACGGAATTAATCATTTAAAGTGCTTTAGACATCAACCTGGCTTAATAATCTATAAGTTTAGAATTATTACAAATTAAAAATAATTAAAAAGGAACAGAAATATTTTATAGAGAGAAAGGGGAACTAGACTTTTTAAATTAACACCGTTTTTCATTTTAATAGTTTAATAATTACTATCTCAACCCTCTTATTTAAAAATACGCCAACCAATAAAAATAATATATATATTATTTTTATATATAATTTTTTCAAAAATTTTTTAAACCCTCACCATGATCGAACGATAAAGATTCGTTCAATCAAGGATGGGAAGGAGTTAGAAGAACATTTGCAAAAATAAAAATTCAAACTGGAGTACCTCCATCAGAATTTGAAGACATCATTACTCAAAATGATCTAGCCTCTATTTCCTCTGAAATTGTGCTTGAGACATGTAAAGACAATCCCACTTCTTTCCACAGAGATGAGCTTGTTAGATTCTCTATAAAAACTAAAAATATCCCAAAACTCCTCGTTAAAGTCCTCGAAATAAATACAAAATTTTACTATCTTAAGCATAATTCCAAAATCCCTAATGATATTTGTTCAGAAGGCCTCATTGCAAAATACGAAAAAAATTATGAGTATTCAGAATCTCCATTAATAAAAGCTAAGAGAATTTTAGAATTCCCAGAACTTAAAAATAAAATTGGATTATTTGTTATTGAACTAATAGGAAATGGAAGACATTCTAGAGCTATTATAAGAAAAGGATCATTAAAATATGCATGAAAAATCACAGCCTCTGGGCAGCTCGTTATGATTTTAGATGAAGAAAATAAAATATGCAAGAATAATGGAGCAGGAGTTTATTTAGATGAAAGATTTTATTCTTGTGAAAATAAAGATGGGTGCGCGCTGTTGCCGTTCGCTAATGAAGAAAATATAAAAAATATTATTTTAACTGATGGAATCATTGCAGAACTCGTTGAAGGATTTTCACATTATACTGAATCTTATGAGTTAAAATCAGCTTTTTTCGTCCATGAAGAGCAATTATTAGTAGGAAATAAAGCCAAAATTTCAATATAGTTTTCTTTATTATTTTCTTCAAAATAAGAAAAAGCTATTTTTCTATTTCTTATTAAAAATCTTAAATTAAATTTAATTAAGCACAGTATAAGCCAAACCTTTATGTAAATGGAGTAAAAACGTTCCTATCTTTATTAACTGACTGCAAAGCTGTTATAGAAACAGTAGACTATGAAGGAATTTCTTCATCTAAAACTTATTCAGATTTTTCGCTTTTAGATGAGAATTCAATTATTAGCTTACAAATTCAAGTTCCACCAAGGTTAAAAAACGTTATGATATCTTTTACAGGGGAGGTAGAAAATTTAACAAAAAATAAAAAAATTCCTCTTGAATCAAATTTTTCAATTGATGTGAATACTTACTTGGGCAATGATGCAATATATGGTGCTTATTTAAATCTTGGGAGTAATGGGTACCTAATTCCCCTCCATGAGTAGCAAAAAGCTTTATCCGCTAACGAAAGGGGTTAATTTAATTTTTTCAAAAATATCATTCTCGCAAAAATTTAGAACTAAAAATTCATTTAATTTGCGAAATTTATTTTTTAAAATGCAAGTTATTTAAATTGCACAAAATTAGCTAGAAATTTCATTATAATAATTATTACCTATATATCGAAATTTTTTTTTCAAAAAACATTTTTGATCGCTGAAAATAGTGATTTTTCAATGGTTTTGCTCTCACAGGTGAGAGAAGTAATAGAAATCAAAGGAAATAATGGAGAGCCCTGCTCAGATGTGCAAGTTGAAGTAATTTTAGAGCATGATGATTGGCTTAGTACCAGATCAGAAATACTTAAAACTGATGAAATGGGGAAAATATATTTAGGAAAGCTGACTGATATTACTAATTTATCTGCTAACTCCCCCCCCCTCCGTGAGTGAACAAAAAAATTTTGTTCACTCATGGAGGGGGGTTAATTTTTATTTTAAAAAATTTATATATAAATTTTGGAGAACTTTTTGGGACGGCAAAAATACTGCAAGGCTCTGCAAAAAACTGCAAGGCCAGTAAAAAAATGGCAAAGCCAAGCAAAAAAATGCAAAACTTGCAAAATTTTTGCAAGTTTTGTAAAAACATTGGACAAAAGCAAAAGCAATTTAAAAAAAAAGCAAAGCCATGCAAAAATTTAAAAAAAAAATGAAAAATTTCGCAAAGCAGGCAAAACTTTTGCAGGGTGGCAAAAAAGTTGCAAAAATTGGCAAAAATCACGATTAGAAAATTTAACAGTAAAATTTAATAATTTATTGGAAGTGTAGTACAATGTTAAATTATTTAAACAACATATAATATAGAAAAAATAGAAATTAATTTCGTGAAATAAATGCTAAAGTCTAATACAAATATCTTTTAAAAGAATTTTCCAAAAACATAACTTAAGAATTTTAAAATTTTGGAAAATTTAATTTTGGCAAAACACTTTGTTGTATCTCATTTTAAAATTTTGCCAAAATTAAATTTTCCAAATTTTGAAAATTTTTAAGTCATGCTTTTAGAAAATTCTTTAAAAGATATTTGTATTAGACTTTAGCATTTATTTCACGAAATTAATTTCTATTTTTTCTATATTATATGTTGTTTAAATAATTTAACATTGTACTACACTTCCAATAAATTATTAAATTTTACTGTTAAATTTTCTAATCGTGATTTTTGCCAATTTTTGCAACTTTTTTGCCACCTTGCAAAAGTTTTGCCTGCTTTGCGAAATTTTTCATTTTTTTTTAAATTTTTGCATGGCTTTGCTTTTTTTTTAAATTGCTTTTGCTTTTGTCCAATGTTTTTTGCAAAACTTGCAAAAATTTTGCAAGTTTTTGCATTTTTTTGCTTGGCTTTGCCCATTTTTTACTGGCCTTGCAGTTTTTTGCAGAGCCTTGCAGTATTTTTGCCGTCCCAAAAAGTTCTCCATAAATTTTATAAAAAATATTTTTTTTCGAAATTTTAAAAAAATCCTAGTTCGCAAAACTTGGAAAGCAAATATTAATTTAATTTATAAAATTTATGTTTTAAAAAGCAATTCGTTTAAAATTAAACAGAATTAGCTCTAGATTTCATTATACTAATTATCATTTATATATCAATTTTTTTTTCCATAAAAAATTTTTCTATTAAAAACATTTTTGTTCACTCACGGAGGGTGGGTTTTTGGGCAAAAAATGGCGATTTTTCTAATGGTTTTGTTCACTCACGGAGGGGGGGGGAGTAAGGTGAAGTTTCCAGAAAATGAACAAAATTTTAGCTGATATCTTGGTTTTTTTAAAAAAGCAATCCAATATCCAAGCATAATAAATTTATGTGAGGGGGATGAATTTGGAATTCCTGTGGATTTTACTATAGTTAACAGTAAAGAGATAACTTTGGTATTGGCTCATGATTCAACAATAATTGATATTTTTAATCACAATTTGCAACTTGATTACGAAAATTCAGTAATTTGGCTTAAGAACATGACAGAAGGGACTTACGAATTGAAAATAAATTCATATACAATTAGTGTCCATGTGAGCCAGGGGATACATTGGGATAACAATCAATTTATTTTGTCAGAAAATTTAGTTATTCCGACTTATAACCAATATAAAACTTTAAAAATTAGCTCAACCTCTTTTGAAGAAAATAAGCTGAAAATAAAACTTGGAGGAGACACTGAAAATGCTTCAATTCATGCTCTTTTTTTCAATTATTTATCAGAAAGTTTAATTCAACAATTAACTCAATTTATCTCTTTATATGAATTGCCATCTAGGCATTATCAAAATTTTTCTCAAGAAAAATCATACTATATGCAAAGCAGAAAATTAGACGAAGAATATCAATATATCCTTGAGAGAAAATATCAGCCAAGATTTGTAGGGAATACTTTGCAAAAGCCACAATTGTTATGTAAAAGAAATTTTATAGAAGATACTGTGACAGAAACTCAAAGAGCTGAAAAAGGCGAAAAGCTAAAGCATGCAAAACTTGGTATAGCCTGAGCCTTTTTTTGGCTCGAGTTATCGTGGCATCTCCTGATGTTAATGGGAGTAGGTTTTACCAACATTTGTCGGTAAAACCATTTATCAAATGTTAACTCTTCAATAAGAAGTGGTCAAGTTGCAAAAGATATTAGAGTTAATTTTATTGCAAGGACATCAGATGAAATCAGAAGCTAACTTTCAGTATGCTGATAGCACTGTACTCATTGTAGAATCTTAAAAAGAAATTGAAACGATATTAAGAAGCTTGAAGAAATGATTGGATGAAAAAAATGCGAGGCCGAATATAGGGTTAGAAAAGACGGCAATAATGCCAATTATTAATAAAATAGAAAATCGAATATAGAGATATTTTTAACGGCACAGAAATACCGCTAGTAGAAAAATATAAATGCCTAAAATTATGTTAAAAGGTAGAATAAAAGCAACAGGATTTGATCAGGCTCAATATACTCATTTAAAAGGCATAACAAGGGTTACTTGCTGTTCCGTTATACTGACAATAAAAAGGCTATTACATATACCCACTAAAACTCTTATTAATTCCTTAAAGCAATTTTCTTGCCGAGATACACATATGGTCTGGAAATCTGTTCGAGATCAAATTGGTGAGCTTATGAAAGACACCATACGAATGAGAGATTGGAGTCTGAGCTAGAAATTGAGGTAAATATCTTGCAAAAAGTTGATTGTGTGATAAAGATGAATTTAGCAATATTTGACGAAAATTAGAAGAAGCAGAAAAAGTAGCAAACATGACAATTTTTTTTCAAATTCAGGAGACAGAGCAGGATTTGAAAATTTTGGAGTTACAGAAGCTTATTTACTAGATTAAAAGGATGGGGAAAAAAAAAGTTATTGGGGCATGCCCTGAAATAGCAGGTAAAATGCAATTTTAATGAATTGAACTTGTCATCTGGGGAGTTGGTCTTACCAACAAATGTTGTAAAACCATCTCCCCGATTGATGTCAGGAGATCTCGGAATAGCCCGAACGTAAAAACGGCTTGGGTGATACCTATATGCATAACTCAAAAAGGAATTTAAATTCATGTGCATGTTCAGGAGGTAATTATGATAATTTTGGTCAAAATCTTGATTTTCTTGAGCATCCTGCTATTTGGGTATTTGATGTTGATATCAATGAGGGTACAGCAGAAATCTTACTTGATAACTTTAACTATAGCCAAATTTGTGTTATTGCTACAAATGGAGAAGGGCTCTCATATGAAGTTTGCAGTGTCCCTAATCCTACCATTGGACTGAAAGATATGAGGCTGCAACAGTCTCTTGATTCTTCTATCTTTTTCGCATTTAAATATCTCAATAGGCTAATTTCCGTAATAATATATCATCAATTATAAAAAATAACTAATTTAGAGTAAGTGCATTTCAGAAAAAATTCAAAGCAAAGCAGTTTTAATTGGTGAGTCATTTAAAATCAATGACATCAATAGTACGAGCTATGAGATTATAGACTCCATAGAGAAACTATATAGGATTCAAAAAGAGCTTATTAAGCTGAATAAAAGCTTAATCAGCTATGAGAGCTGGGATTTTCTAGGAAAATGGGAAAGTTTATCATATGAAAAAAAGCTTGAAGTTTATGACAAATTTGTTTCTCATGAGCTTAATATATTTATATATAAAAAGGACCCGAACTTTTTTAAAGAAATAATTGAACCTCATCTTAAATGCAAAATGGAAAAAGATTTTGTAGATATGTATTTGCTATCTGAGCCTCTAGATTATTATCTTAGCTTATCTAATCTTGCAAAATTAAATACTTTACTCCCTTTAAGAGAGTAAGATCATTGGAAAAATTTATTTGAGAAAAACTAAGCCAATTAAAGAGAGCAAAAATTTTTCTGATGCATTATTTTTATATATAAATAACCATTTTTATTTAATTTATTAATTTTTTATGGCTTGCAAAACAATTTTAGATATAAATTTAATATATACCTAAATCAATGAATATAATTTTTTTATTGATTAGAATGATGCCCTATTTTATAATTATGCCTTGCATATTTTGATCATCATACTGGCGATATCAATATGGTAATTTTTGCAGAAAAATATGCTACTAATATCACCAGCATGACTCGCATACTTGCGATCAAAAATGTTCAAGGCACAATAAAATATCTCCTTTAATGCTGATTAGGTATCATTTTTTAAAAAAGTTAAGCAAGAAAATCTTGATCACTCTTAAAGGGGAGTCAGAAAAAATTTTACTTATAGACAGAATTTCTGAAAATAACCCTGATTTTGCCCTTAGCCTAGCAAGATTATTAAAAGATGAAGCTGATTCAATCTCTATTAGCCAACAATTAAAACACAAACAAAAAGAGCTAGTCTTAAGATTTAATTTATCTGATGATTTGATGAAGCAATGTGAAAGCCCTCAGCCTGACGAAAGCGAATTAGATGAAGAATTAGAAATTCAAGAAAGACGTAATGAATTTCAAAATAAATTTAACCTCCTCAGCAGAATGCTAATTAAAAGTGATGGAAGCTCTGATAGAGAAAATGATGAAAAAGAATGTAAAAAAACAAAATCCCGGAAAAAAGGTATGAAATTATTTGGCAATCAGAAACAAAAAGAAGAAAAAGATGATAAAAAAATCCCAGTGTATTATTATGGATTGGAAATTTTATTTATATCATTTTACTATAAAGGTTTTTTTGGAGTGTGGAAGTAGAAAAATCATGAGTTTTTATATTTGAAAAAGGAAAGAAAGGGAGAAATTTTTTCAGATATGATACCAAAAGCTTGATGCCACAAAGGAATTTTGTGAAACTTTTTATTTTGGGGTTACAAATAACGCTGGAAATAAAAATTTGGTGCCTAATAATTTATTTTGGTCAGAATTAGCTAATTTAATTGCGAATAAAGAAAGTTCACTAGTACTATCTGAAGAAATTTTAGGAGCGACATCAAGCTTAACAGAATTGATTTGCGCTTTAGCTTTTACAGACCTTCCTTTAGTCCCCAAAAATATTAATTATCTGCTTGAAAAGAATTCAATTACTTATACTGCCAATAGCAATTTTCTTATTTTTTATAAAGAACTCTATGAAGCTGAATCAGAAATAAACAATAAAATTTTATGCTTCGTTAAAAAGAATAGTGAATTAATAAGAGATTTCATTTCCCTTTATACATATAAAATAGTTAAAATCGCCTCTAATCCATCAGTGTGCTCAGCTTTAGGGCTATAATTTCCCAGCATTATTTTGATGCCCAAAACAAAGAGAAAAATATAAACCAATTTATCAAACAAAAAATATATGGTTGCAAAGTTGTTTTAACTAATTCTTCAGGATCAAAATTAAATGTCAATCTTTTAGCTGAAATCCCTCAAGGAAGTATCCCAGTTGGAAACACAAAATATATCCAAAACCCGATTTTATCATTAGAGAGCTATCATACACAAAATTTTGAATACCTTTTTTATTTTCCGGAATCTGGAAATTTTACTCATTTTCCAGCCAATGTTTCTCATAATGGCAAAGTGATAGCAAAAACTGAGCCTAAGGTTATGAATGTAGATTGCGTCATAAGGACTGATAAACTTGAAAATTTCGATGATTTAGTACTAAGTGGGAGAAAGGATTTGATTTTAGAATTTTTATGATACATGAGTAAGAATAAGTGGGGTAATTATAAGAGATTTTTTATATGAAAATAAAAGTAATGTTCTATGTGAATTAATATGAGGTAGAATAAATATAGAAAATTTATATAGTGAAGAGAAAGGATTTAATGCCTTAAAAATCTGCTGAATGATGAAGGATTTTGATTTTTGGAAAAAGACAGTAGAAATACTGAAGAGAAGGAATATTTATGTAAGAGAAATTTGGAGTTTTAGTGTTTTTCATCATTATTTGGAGGTGTTTAAAGAACTTATTTCTCTTGAAAAAGAGGTATTAGCCATACTTGGCAATTTCTTTGAGTCACCAACTATATCAGCAGATTAGTATTATTAAAGACAGACTCTAGCCATATTGGTGATACAGTCATCAAAGACCTTCCGTACAGGAGCTTCAACACTTCGCGACAAACTGCCCAGTAAGTCTAGCCATAGCAGATACATTTGTCTCTTCCTTTGCTTGCACTTCAGCATTGAATGAGCAGCTTATGGATTTCTGTAGTCTGCGACTGGCGATTGGGAGTAACTTGATTCAGAGATTAGCTCCATGAAGTCTATCGGGTGCCAGAGTGCCTTTTTTTGGCAGCTAAAGGAAAAAGACTGTTTCCCTATAGCCCAGGCTTAATCCCCCGGTCCCTCGGAAGAGGATGCTCAAGGGTCCAAAGGACATTACTGAGCATCTCCATTTCCAACCACAGGAAATCAGCCAAAACCTACCCGATACACATCTGCTTAGGCTGCACTTGTTTCTCAGCTTGGAGTCCATTCCAGTTCGGTGACCTTAAGATCTGGACTGTTGTGCCAAGAGGACATGTTGACATGCGCCGGCATTTGAATGCATACCACTATATCAACAGGAATAAATAGATATAGACATGTTGAATTTGATCCAATTGTTAATGCAAGAGTCCATAAACTGAGAAATCAACCAAAAATCACAAACACTCACTTCAAAGAAATATATAAAAATTTTTTACAATTTTTATCAGAAAAACCTAGTCTTGATATAAAAGATAAATTAGCTTTTGTCCAATATTTGATATACCAAGACCGCTATGAAGAAGCAATAGAGATTTATCGGACAATACCATTAGAACCATCTATAAATGCTCCAGGTCAGACTTATCTTCAAATACAGTATGACTATTTAACATGCTATCTTGATATTAATAAGGCTTTATCCATTGCCTCTTTATATAAAAATTACCCAATAAATACATGAAAAAATCTTTTTTCTGATGTTACTGATCTTCTACAAGAAATAAGCGTTCAAGATACTACTAAGGAAGCGAAATCAGTGGATATTGAGCCATCTCTAATGTTTTCTATAGAAAAAGGCATCGTAATGCTTTACTATCAATTTGTTAGCAGCTGCAAAATAAAAATTTATAATATTGATCTAGAAATTTTGTTTTCAAAAAATCCGTTTTTAATTGGAAATACTCAAGATTTTACCTTTGTTAAGCCAAATTTCGAAATTCCTATTAATTTGCCTAAAGAAGGAGAATATCACTATAGCATTCCTGATGAATTTTTTAAAGAAAATATTATGCTGGAAATTGACTATGGGGCTTATACAGTATCAAAATCATATTTTGCAGCAAGACTAAAAATGAATCTAATAGAAAGGTACGGGATCATTAAAGTCATGGATATGAATTTGATGCCAAAAGCTGCATCTTATGTGAAAACTTTCGTTAAAAGAAAAAATGGGCGTGTGGAATTTTATAAAGATGGGTATACTGATATTAGAGGAAATTTTGATTATGCTTCATTAAATAGTGATACTTTATCTTCTATTCAAAGATTCTCAATATTGGTTGTTGACGATGAACTTGGTTCTATAGTTCAAGAAGCAAATCCTCCAGCACAGTAATAATTAGCAGATTAATTAGATTTTATTAAATGATAGAATTATTATAATGCTATAATAAATAGTAACATAATCTCAGATAGCTTGATATTTATATCTTTAAGCCATTTTGTTAAAAAATCAGAAAATTAAGATGCTTGGATTAATTTTTCGCAATTTTGTGAGAAAAACATATATAATCATAAAATGGAGGATTTTTTAAGGTACCGATCTGCGGATCGGCACCACTCATCCTGCATTTTATGATTATGAGGCTTGGCTTTATATAGGAATTATATTCCGGCCAAGGCAGGTAAACAACTTGGAGGTGAGGCGCCTGCCCTTTGGCCTGCAATTAGAGAATCTGGAAGGCCTGCGGTTTTTCACTTCCATCCTGCAGCAGCGAAGGTGCCTTTAGTCGGTGCACAGCATCAAGGAAGACGGAACTCGCTAACTCTTGAGCCGTCGAAGTCCGCATACCCTTTCCAAGTGTACTCTAGCAACCAAAGCAAGCCTGCCCAGTATCCTGTAGGCCTGACACGTGTAAAAATGGTGGAAATATTGGTGAGGCCACCCCGTAGTGTACCTTAGCGAGGCACTACACATCTAAATTTCTTTAATTTAATTTAAATGAGAAAAACATCTAGCTCCCCCCCCTCCGTGAGTGAGCAAAACCATTAGAAAAATCGCTATTTTTTGCCCAAAAATCCACCCTCCGTGAGTGAACAAAAATTTTTAATAGAAAAAATTTTTTATGAAAAAAAATTTTGAGATATAAGTGATAATTAGTATAATGAAATCTAGAGCTGATTCTGTTTAATTTTAAACGAATTGCTTTTTTAAAACATAAATTTTATAAATTAAATTAATATTTGCTTTCAAATTTTTGCGAATTAGGATTTTTTTAAATTTTAAAAAAAAAAATTAACCCTCCTCCGTGAGTGAACAAAATTTTTTTGTTCAATCACGGAGGGCGGGGACTAAGGCAATTCCCAAGCAAACTCCTAAACCTCCAACCACAAACAAATTGGAGTTCCCAGAAGACTTTAAAAAACTAGGTCTAAAGAAAAAAGAAGTCGACCCTGAAGTCGCCGATATTTATAATCGCTTAAAAGCTAAAGGTGCAGACAAGCTCGTAGACAAAATCATTGACCAAAAAATAAAGGATGGCGAAGAAGACGAACTATTCAGCCAAGTTTTTCAAACAGATATCGGTGAAGAAAGAAAATTACACAATCCTAAGCCAGACTTTCCTGCAGAAAATCGTCAAGAACTAATGAGCTACGAAGAAATGGAAAAATACGAACGAAATTTCCCAGTTGAGCTTAAAGAAAAAGCAGAGAAGCTTCTTGAGCAAAAAGTACTCGAAAGCAAATTGATGGAAAATTTCAAAAAAACAGTAAGTGAGGATATTGATAAAGCGACTGGGAGAGTTGACAACAGAAGAGAGCTAGAAAAACATGAGGAATTTGATGACCCATTTCCATTGGATGAAAAAGAAAAACATTCATATTGGGATGAAATGATGGAAGATCTTGATCCTGGACTCAAAAAACATTTTGCACAAAAATCTTTAAATGATAAAAAAATGCTGGTTAAACATTTACAACAACTGTAAGGCTTATTTAGGGATAAAATAGGTTTTTGATATTTTTATTTAATTTTTCTTAGAAATTGATTTTTTTTAAATTATAAAGTTTATATAAAATTCAGCTAAAAAGGCAAATCCGAGATCTTTACAAAAAATTTAAAATTGAGACGCACGAAGAATAAATAAAATGGCGTCTCGGCCAGGGCATTGCCTCCTGGCAATGCAGCCTTGAGTGCATTTTATTTATATTCGGCAAGGCTTTGCCAACTTAGAAATGAACAGATATTATGCAAGCAATCCTAGTAATTTGCAAAGTCTAACCCTAGTTAGCTTTCAGGATTGGATTTAACCTCAAAGGAAAAGGTGAGTTCAGAGTTGGAGAGGGAAAGCTTAGCAGCGTCTACTGGCAATGCCTAGGCCATTCAAGCAGCTTCCTAGTGTGAAACTGGGATATAAGCCTCAGGCTTTGAATTTTTCATTTTTTGCCGATACTGACCAGAGCTTCCATTTTGGGATTTTTGTGTGGACAGCCTTCGTCAAGCCCAAGCAGCATACTGCAGAAATCCATAGCTTTTCAACTCAACATTGTGATTGACAAGACAAGGAGGAGACAAAGTCACAAAACCCTACTTCACAGATACCATGGCGTCAGTGGTGAAGAAGAGGAAAGGTTGTGCTCGAGCCGTAACTCGCCCCGTGAGCCATCTAACTCAAAAAAGTTCTCCCTGCCATCATCGCAAAAAAAGGTGATTCCCCAGGATCCTTGCTGGCTGTTTACCAATAGGCAGCAGCCAAATGTGTAATAATTTTAAGTTAAGCTTAAGAGACGCGCGATGAAAACGAACCTAAAAAAGTGGATATTTATATTGAATCAGCCCAAAGAAATGTAAAAAGATGGCTTGAAAAAATTTTAAACACCGACAAAAGAGTTTTCACTGGCGAAGTTTTCCAAAATGGCTTTATAGAAGTCTTCAAAGTCAATCTAAGCCCCAGCATGTCAGTCTGCACAATATTTTTTGACATGTTTTTCCCTTCAATATCTAATAGAGTAGACGATCCAAAAAGAAAAGAGGCTATTGAAACAGTCAGAAGAAAACTAATCCATTCTTCCCCTTATTTAAGGTCAAAATTAACTAATTGTGTAGGACTGAAATATGCTCCAGAGCTAAGGTGAATTCCTTGGACTATTGGTGCAGACCAAAGTCAAATTTTGGTAATTTTTATATAGAATGGGGTGCCTGATGAAGAAACTATCAATAGGAATTTGCTGACTGCAAAAGGTGAGGAATTAAAATTAATTACAGAGCCAAAACTGCCAGGCAGAAATGCAGTCAAAAATGCTAAAAAAAGGATGAAAAAAACTGAGGAGGAAGAAAAAGATTTAGACCAGCTTAGAACAGAGAAGTATAAAGAGAAAATTAAAAAAGAAAAAGAAAAAGAAAAAGAAAAAGAGAAGGGAGGAAAAAAACACACAAAGCCATTCTGGATTGAAAAGCGGGATAAAGAAAAAAAGAATATAAGATATAAGTAAATATGGTTTCATCTTTGCTGACTAGCATCCTACCCAAACCGAGATTTTTAACATAGTTTTGTCAGCAGCAACAGATCTTATTGAGCGGCCGAAAGAGGCTATGCGAATTGCTTTCACAAGCTGTTTTTCAGCCTTGATCTGCTCAAATCATATTTAAATCTACATAAAAACCTGATTATCTTTAGAATTTATTATTACCAAGAATATATGATTTTTATGCTAGACCAGGAAGGTTAGCATGACTCAATTGATCCTGAAGGACTCTACCGGCTGAGAACTCACAGAAATTAGGAAAATAAATTCACAGAATTAATCTAATCGCCAATGGTTTCATCTTAAAATTTTTATTTTTCACAAATATTGTTTTATTCCAAATCCATCGCCAAACGCCAAAAAAAAACAAATCCAACCATTTTATATAATAAAAAGCTGAAAATGGATCAATCATCAGATGTTGAAGTTGAGTCTGAAGAAGAGGCCGTATCTGGAGAAGAAGAGGTCGAATCCGGAGAAGAAGTAGGATCTGAAGAAGTTGGATCTGAAGAGCAAGAAGAGGAAGAACAAGAAGAAGAGGAACAAGAGGAAGAAGAACAAGAAGAAGAGGAACAAGAGGAAGAAGAACAAGAAGAAGAGGAGCAAGAGGAAGAAGAACAAGAAGAGGAAGAAGAACAAGAAGAGGAAGCAGAGCAGGAAGAGCAAGAAGAACAAGAAGAGGAAGAGCAAGAAGAACAAGAAGAAGAGGAACAAGAAGAGGAAGAAGGAGAAGAGGCAGAGGGTGAAGAAGAAGCTGAACCTGAAGTCAATTCTAGCGCTGAGGCTGAGCAAGAAGATGACCTAGAAGCCTTAAAACTCGAACACGACGAATTAGAAGCCAAACTTGAAGACCTGCGAAACCACCCTCGACTTTCTGCCGCTCCACCCCAGCCAGCAAATTTTCAAAATTTCGACAAAGAAATCGAAGCTTGCCAAGTAAAAATTTCTGAGCTCAACCAACAAATAGTCAAAGAAAAGGCTGAATACCGCAAACTCCTCGTAGAAAAAGAATACATCCAAAGTACCATAACTGAAGAGTAATTTTTATTTAGCAAATCTGAGTTTTCTCAGTTAACCAGAAGAATCAACGAGCTTTCAGCTGAAAACCAAAGACTAATTGAGCAAAAAATGAACTCAGACAAAGAAGAAGCCCAGCAGTCGTTAGAATTAATGAAAAATAAAAACCCAAAGCTGTTTTTCTTGATGACCAAAACAATGCAGGCTGAAGAAAACAACCAGAATTTGAAAATTGCAATGGCTGAGCTGACAAGGACCAGAAATGATATAAGAATGGAGTATTATGATATAGTGTTTTCCCATGGATGGCACTATTTTTGCCTTGATTTTCCCATTAGGAAATTTTTTGGTTTGACCAAACCATATGGTACTGGTCGAACCAAAAAATTTTCCCAGTGGGAAAATCAAGGCCAAAACAGCGCCATCCACAGGAAATTGCAATATTACCTCAAAGCTTACTTATGAAGACCAACTGAAGTCAGGCCAAAGATCAATGGAACAGAATATAGAAGAATATGAAAAGAAAAATAAAGAGCTGGAAGGAAAACTGAACCAGAGAAAAGTCCAATTAAAAGACTTTGAAAGACTTAAAGACAGGCCACATGTAAAAAAATATTTAAGAAGATTCCAGACCTTGGAAAAAGAACACCAGTATTTCCAAGAAAAAATCAGAGGAATTTATGATGATTTTGACGAGTGTGAGCTAAAAATGGGTCAGTTTATTTTTTTAAAAAAATGATAATTGGGTTATTTTTTTATTTGGAAAAAAATAATTTCGAACCTTAAAAATGCTTGAGAAAACCAAAGGCTTGACTAAAATGTCTGAGACAGAAATGTGCAAGAGATTAAGGGAAGAAATAAGATCAATGGAATCTCAAATTATTCAATTGACTAAAGAGGATAAAGAAAAGGAAAGAACACTTAAGGAATTGAAATTTAATTATGAAGAAATTGGGAAGCAAGTTATAGATCGTACATGCCTTTAGCGTGCCATGAAGTAAAGTTCCTCTTAACAACCTGGAGCTCTGACGAGTCACCTAAAGGTGGCAAATCGACTCCAAGTTGACAAAAGTACAGCCTTTGCCAGGATTCGCCAATTTGCATTTAACTTGCCGTCTTTAGGTGACCTACCAGAACTCCAGGCTGCAAAGAGAAACTTCACTTCAAGGCACTCTAAAGGCATCCAGTAGCTATACTGTCTTTAGCAGATGTGTGACACCTATGAGTTTATCTCAGCCAGAACAAACTCCAGCAGCTGTTAAAGAAAAGGAACCTAAGTCTCCTAAAAGAAAAAAGGTTAGTGAAGAGCAAAAACGGCAAAAATTAGGATATTTAGTTATTTCAAAATAATATTTTCTATGAATTATTTGTTCAATAGAATTATTTTTTTCTAAAAAAATAAATAAATACCAAAATTAGTCCTTTTGATTGAAAAAGAACTACAAGGCGGACAGCCAGATAAAATATTGAAAGAACTTAAAACAATTGGTAAACCCAATCAAGGTGTAGCAAGCAAAATTGTGGAAATTAACAGAGGTGAGTTTTTATCTCAATATAAGCCAGCACCATCATTAGGCTAAAAATAAAATTAAATTATTAAAGCTCGGTCTGTCTCATATGATAAGTAGCTCTATCCAGCTCAGCCCCTCCGAAATCATATAGCCTTCTTGCATAGTTCGCTGCTTCTTCATGCATATTTTTAGATAAATAATACTGCTTTAAAAACATGATAGCTTCAATCGTCTCTTCTCCTGTATCATTTTCTTGGTCTTTTCTCGCTAAACTTTCAGAAAAACATTTTGCGGCTTTTTCAGTCATATTTAGTCTATTATCCTTTAAAATAAAAGATAATTTTTTTTTTTTTTTTAAAAATTAAATTAGATGGTATTTTAATATTGAGGTATATATAGTCTGGCAAGTCTATGTAAAACGACTCCTTCTCTGTCTTTTAGCCTTTCAGCTTTTTCATAGCATTTAGTAGACTCATTAGTTTTCCCCATTTTTTCATAGCAAGTCCCAAGAGCTACCCAAAGTCTTGAATCTTGTGGTCGGGTCAAAATAGCTTTATAGTAATAATAAATAGCATACAAGTTCATATCAGACACTTCATAAGTTTCCGCTAATCCATATCAAGCTCTATAGTCTTTAGAATCAAGTTCTATTGCAGTCCTGTAGCTTTCGATAGCTTTGGTAACATTCTGCATTTCTAAGTACTCATGGCCCATTAAAATTCATGCAGGCAGGTAATTCTTATCTAACTGAGTTGCTCGCTTAAAATACACCATAGCTCTTGTATGATCATTTTTCAAACTATAATAATTCCCCAACACAAAGCACGTCTCAGGCCTATATTTATCATTTTGATACATCCTATAAGCTAAATAACTTAACTTCCCCGCTTCTTCTCTTACATAAAGAATATTCGAATAGACGTCCATAAACTCATAACGGTATGGGTCTACTTCTTCTACCTGCTCAAACCAGCTGATAGCATTCGTATAATCGTCCATTAAGAAAAACAAATTCCCAATTTGTGCATATAAAAAAGATGAGCTTGGAAAATATCCTGTCCTGATACCAATATTTTTTTAATATAAAATATTTTTTTTTAAATATTAATTTATTACAATCCTGTATATAGCTCATACCCCTTTATAGATTTCTTTATCGAGCAAAATGTACTGGATTATTGAACGACCAAGAGAGACTCTATTAAAGGAACGGGCTGGATATCTATATCAGGAAGTGCTAAAAAGTGACATGTCAAAAAATGGTGACAAGTCTGAAAAAAGTTGACAAGTGAACGCGCCAATTTTTAAAATGGATTTATTATTAAAATAATTTTAAACTTAAGATACCCAATTAGACAGAAGATATAATTACACATTATATATCGGCTTTAAATATTTTGATTTATATATATTTAAATTTAATAATAGTTGTAAAAACCAAAAACTTGCAACTCGATGTGCATTTTTCCGGCTCGATAGAATTTCTTTATTTTATGCTAATTTATATATGAAGACTAGAGCTATAATTTGCAAAGTGCGTGGCTTGTGATTCTCAATATATACAAAGTTCTTATCGACTCATATGATGTGTACTTACTCCCCCCCCCCCTCCGTGAGCGAACAAAACCATTAGAAAAATCGCCATTTTTTGACCAAAAACCCACCCTCCGTGAGTGAACAAAAATTTTTTTAATAGAAAAAAATTTTAATGGAAAAAAATTTTGATATATAAGTGATAATTAGTATAATGAAATCTAGAGCTAATTCTGTTTAATTTTAAACAAATTGCGTTTTAAAACATAAATTTTGCAAATTAAATTAATATTTGCTTCCCAATTTTTGCAAATTAGGATTTTTTTAAATTTCGAAAAAATATTTTTTATAAAATTTATATATAAATTTTTTTTTTTAAAAAAAAAAAATTAACCCCCCTCCGGAGCGAACAAAATTTTTTTGTTCGCTCACGGAGGGGGGGGGGGGGAGTTAGCAAAAATTCAATATGGCTTATAAGTGAAAACCAAAAACTTGCAACTCGATGTGCATTTTTCCGGCTCGATGGAATTTCTTTATTTTATGCTAATTTATTTATGAAGACTAGAGTTATAATTTGCAAAGTGCGTGGCTTGTGTATCTCGATATATTAGAAGTTCTTATCGACTCATATGAGAAGTATTTAGCAAAAATCAATATGGCTTATAAGTGAAAATCATAAACTTGCAACTCGATGTGCATTTTTCCGGCTCGATGGAATTTCTTTATTTTGTGTTAATTTATTTATGAAGACTAGAGCTATAATTTGCAAAGTGCGTGGTTTGTAATTTTAAATATATACAAAGTTCTTATCGACTCATATGATGTGTAATTAGCATAATTAAATATTGATTAAAATTAAAATATCTTAAGTTTAAAATTATTTTAATAATAAATCCATTTTAAAAATTGGCGCGTTCACTTGTCAACTTTTTTCAGACTTGTCACTTTTTAGCACTTCCTGATATAGATATCCAGCCCGTTCCTTTAATAGAGTCTCTCTTGGTCGTTCAATAATCCAGTACATTTTGCTCGATAAAGAAATCTATAAAGGGATATAAGCTATACTTTTCAGCCAAAACAGCGAACATGTCGATACTCTCTTCACTTCTCTGCATTTTGTGGTAAAACTGCGCAATAAAAAAATTCTTCATCCAGTGGTTTTGAATCAGGCTTAAACTTTGGATGTCACAAATGTCTGATAATTCTTGCCAAGCTGACCAATTCACTGGGAACTCATTGAGACTTTTTATAAATAGCTGCTTGGCAGTCTCCAAATCTCCTCTTTGTTTTTTTACGACTCCTAATAAGTAGCTAGTCATTGCATCAATTGGCTTCAGCTGTGTTTCTATTGTATAAAGCTGCCGGTTTTCGACGTCTTTGCCTTCTTCTATTGATTCTTCTTCTTTTCTAAACTCTCCGTACATATAAAGTGCGTAATTATAGAGGAAAAAGGCTTGAGGAAACTCAGGTTTTGCAAATTCGGTAAGGACTGAGGCAGATTTTAAATATTCTTTTAAGTCAAAGAGAACACGGCCAAGCTGCAAGTTGTCGTAAGAAGCGTCAATTGGGTCTTGGTAGGGCGCTTGTGGAGGAAATTGGACAAGATTGCCTAATAAAAGTTCTCCGGCCCATTTGGCTGCTTGGTGCAATCTGTAGGAGGTAAGCAAGGATATAGCATATCGTAGTTCTTGACGAGCAACTGTCATATCAGCAATAGGAATAGCAGGCTCGGTGATTTTATTGAATGGGCTTGCCTCTGTTTCTGTCCCGCCAACTTTTGGTTTCTCATGTGCCATAGACATTTTGAAAATCCTTTATTATTCTTTTTTTTTCTAATCCTTATAAATTTTTTTCCGTTATTTTTTCTATTTTTTCAAAAAAAAAACATTTCCCAAAAATTATTATATTTAGCCTTATAAGTCTCCTATATTTAATCCTAACCTATTTTAATTAACTGAAGTTATGGCTTGCCTCATTTCTGTGAAGTTTTTCGAAAAGCGGTCTCTATTTTTCTGGTCCATACTTCTAGATACCCCATTCATTAATTTTGATAGCGATGCATTCAAGCTTTGTTGGGTCTCTAAATTGCTTGACGCTCCAGAAATCACATAATTTTTGATCTGCTCAAAAGAATTTTCATTAATAATAATCAGTCCTAGCAGAGGTTTACTTAACGATCACATATAATTAGAATCCTCATTTAGTACAACTTCTAATACAGCAGTTAGCAGCTCTGAAAGGCAGCCAGGGAAGTCATTAAAAACTCTGTTGATTGCTTGTGAATCATTATTGTCTTTTTGGCTGGTTTTTATGATAAATTCGCACATATAAGTGATAGAGTTTGCGGTGGATAGGCAGTGTTTCATGTCTGAATAGAAAATACTGGAAGCTTTGACTCCTCGGAGTAAGAAAAATACAATAGCAGAAAAATAAGAAGATCTCAGCTGGGAAAATACAGTTTTTAAGTGGCTTTTGCAGATTAGCTCTAAAAATTCGTAGATTACGTCGAGAAGTTTGGAATAGGCCTAAATAAAAGATACAACTGCGTCGTCTCGAGGAATCTTTTCTATGAGTTCAAAACAGGTGCCTAGGGATTCTAAAAAGCAAGTATCGCCATATACTTCGAAAATACCGAAACTGACATATCCACCACTCATCATTTTTGCCATAATTTCCAAAATTCTTTTTATGCATTTTTTTGGTAATTGTGATGTCAAATATTTATTTTTTTTTAAAAATAAAATTTCATTGTTGCATAGTATAATTTTTTATAATACTCCGCTGGCGCAATATTATTTTCTAATATCGCTTTCCCATAGCTCATCAAAATATTGCTTAAATTCCTAATCCCCTCCTCTGTGAGCAAACAAATTTATTTGGAAAAATCCTATTTTTTGGGTAAAAACCCACCCTCCGTAAGCGAACAAAGTTTTTATGAAAATATTTTGATTATATAATTGATAATTATTATATTTAATTTTTAACAGCTTGCATTTTAAAACAAAAATTTTTTTTAAAAATTAAATTAATATTTGCTTTAAATTGGGATTTATTTTAAAAATTTTACTATAAAATGTATATCTAAATTTTTAATTAACCCCTCCGTAAGCAAAAAAATTTTTTTGCTCGCTCACAGAGGGGGAGTAAACAAAATAATCCCATAGGCGCACGCAATATCAAACCTAATCCTAGAATTTCTTGAAAAAACAAGCTCTGCTAGAAAAGCTAACAAAGAATTCATGACAGAGTCGTCATAAATAAAATTTGTAGACGCTGTAAAAATAATATCTAAATTCCCTTCATAAAACCATTCAAAGAAATCGACATAATGTCTTTGTGACTGAAAAGTAGAGCAGATTCCTTTGAGCTCTCTAAATAAATGGACTAAATTAATAGATGAAGGAGAATTTATAAGCTCTCGGATATAGGCCCCAGTCGGTCTTAAAAAGGACTCTAAAGGTTCATTTACATCTTCTATTATCCATAAATTCGAGATGGCTGCGTATACTCTTTCTTTGTATTTTGGGTTGTTGGCACAGATACCATAGCTTCTATAATTTGCCATTAAATTCTGCATCACGTCAATTTTCACTAAAATTTTATTACTGTAATATCCCTTGCATAAAATTTCGAATAATTCTAAGCTTCATTTTAAAGCTTTCCCGTCCTGATATCTTGATAAATTTTGGATTAATTTTTCCATCACAATTTTCACTACAAATTTTACAGTGTCTTCAGGTAAAGTTTGTACAGAAGTCGTTTCTTTTGAGCTGGTTTTGTCAAAGAAAAACCATATGTTGTCATGTGGGGAGTTTATATATGATTTGGTCAGACCCATAAAAAAATATATTCGATTTTTATTAAAAAAATTGTTAATAAATATTATATTTTGATATAAAATAGATTTTCAAATATAAAAATTAAGAAAAAAAAATCAATATAATCACTATACAATTGAAGATTCCAAGCATTCTAAAGGATTCATGTTTTCAATTTTCCCTATTAACTGGAACACCAAATTTATCATTTGGGCGTCCAAATGGTCTTCATTTTCATTTAATTTTTTCTCTCTTAGAATAATAAATCCTGAAGCTATATAAGTAAGCCAAGCAAGCTGAGCCTCAATTTGGTCCTTATTTTGTCCTTGAGCAGCCGCTGCATCATAAAGAGATAGCGTGGCAATAAAAACGGTTTGAAGCTCCCTTATAAGGTCTGAATAAAAATAAACACAAAAGGACGTGATCTGCTCAATATGGTCTTTCAGCTCTGTTTCTGTAGAGTCGTCAAGTAAATCTGGGCTGGCATTGATAGATGTATATTGCAGAAACGCTTTAAAAAGCCCTGGGACATATAAAGCTATTTGGTTATCTGCTGACAGCTGATGATGCTGCTCATAAGCGAGGTAGCTCCATATAAACAATGAGCTTTCGAAGCCAGAAACGACAGAAGATCTATTAGAAAAAGCGACAGCTGAATAATTAGCTAAGGCTTCTAGTCAGCTCCAAAAGGAAGCTAGAGGTGTTATATCTCTAACTCCCCCCCATCCTTGATCGAACGATTGACTGTAAAAATTCCTAAAAAATTGGGGAAATTAACCCCCATCCTTGATCGAACGATTTTCATATCATGACAATTTTTTTATATATATAAAAATATATTATTTATCAAAAGCTTGGGAAGATGTTCATAATGAAGTTGTTTTCAGAGCGTTGAGACGACAGAAAGCTGCGGAATCAACTATCCGAAGTGATTTATAGAGGTTTCCTCTATATAGCGCTGAAAGCGCAGACATTTCCCCAGGAGCTTTCCAAGTTCGTCGGACCAAATCGCTTTTTGGTCCGACCAAGGCATTGATTTGGTGCAACCAACCGATAAATTCCGATCAGAATTTATCGGCCTTACAGCGCCAAACATAGGAAACTTCTATAGTTATCAACATAAGCTTAAAAACTCAATAATCTAATAAAATAGAGATTCTTTCAAATTTTTAAAAACAAATTTAATTTAATAAGGAACAAATTAAAATTTATACAGTTTAAAGGGATAACTAATAAATAAAAATATTAAAAATTGGTATTTATGAAATTAATTAAATTTTTTGCTGTAAAAATAATTATTAAATACTCTATATATATATATTTTTTATTTTTTATATAAAATTTTTTCCCAAAAATTTTTTTTTAACCCCCATCCTTGATCGAACGATGGCGAGTCGTTCGATCAAGGATGGGGGGGGAGTAAGAGTAAAGTTTGTAATAAAGCGCTTTGAGGTTTGGATATACTCGAATTTGCTGTCCCCGACAAGATTTTTGTTTTTTATGATTTCTTCTAACACTTTTAAGTATTTTCCTACATATGCTTGACGCTGCTCTACGTTGCCTCCGAAAATGCTTTTTCTTATAGCGCCCATATGATTGAAAGCTCGTAAGGCTAAAATTTCGGCTTGGTCTGAGCAGTTAAGTATTAGAAATTCTAAGTATTCTAAATAAGCAGGATTTTCAAAGTGAATTTTCCATGACAACGGCACTTGCAAGCTTAAAGAATCTTCATTAGACTCATCTGAACAAATTCCTAGAAAATCAAATGTCAAGCACAAATTTAGAACTGTTAAGCTCTGTACAATCAAATTTAGTGAAATTTCTGGGACTTTTGATATAAAAATCCAACACATTCCAAAGATTTTTTCCAGTGAATCATCTCTAAACGCGATTGCAATTTTTCTATTAGTGGAGAGCGGCCTAAATTTGATAGGCTCGACCATTTCTGTGATGATTTCTTCAAAGAATTTAAAGCCAATTTCTGCAACAAACAAGTTTTGGTTTATCATTTCTTGAATCGTTCGGACCGTTTGTGGAATAACTTCAAGCTCAAACCATCCAAGCCGACAAATTCTAGCTAACGCTTTGGCAAGACCTGCTAAGATGTAGGACGGTTTATTGGTTTGTTCAAAGTACATTTGGAAGATGTTTTGATAGAGAAGATTCTTGGAATCTATTGGAAGACGACGCCACTCTGAGATTAGCATCTTAGTGAAAATGCTAACTCCCTCCCTCCGTGAGTGAACAAAAAAATTTTTTCGCTCACAGAGGGGGGGTTAATTTTATTTTTAAACAAAATTATATATAAAATTTTATAGAATTTTTTTTTCGAAAATTTAAAAAAAATCCACATCACAAAAATTGGAAAGCAAATATTAATTTATAAAATTTATGTTTTAAAACGTAATTTGTTTAAAATTAAACAGAATTAGCTCGAGATTTCATTATATTGTGAAATACACTATGTAGCGCGGGACTTTTTGGCTCAAGTTCCAGCCAAAAAAGCCCCGTGCTACATAGTGTATTTCACTATACTAATTATCACTTATATAATTTTTTTTCATAAAAAATTTTTTCTATTAAAATTTTTTTTGTTCACTCACGAAGGGTGGATTTTTGGGCAAAAAATAGGGATTTTCCAATGGTTTTGTTCGCTCACGGAGGGAGGGGAGTAAGAGTTAAATAATTCAGCTGAAGATTTTGGGAAATACGAAGGATTGATAAAAGATTCTCAAAATTTTCTGAAGTTTCTAAGGCACTGTATATGGCTTGTTCAGCATTTTTTCGCTCCTGGTTAGAAATTACCTGTGCGTTGTTCGAGGTGTAAAGAAGAGAGCACCAAGATTCCAGCTGAGAAATGTATTGCTCGTTCATTTTTGATTATTACAATTGGGGCAGAAATAGCGCTAAATTCTTAATTAATATTAATTTATTTTTTGACCTCTTAATAGACAAAATATTAAATTACTTTCTATAGCATTTAATTGAAAATAATATCTTTCAGTCATATATAGTTTATTTTAAACAAAATACCATTTAAGTTACTCATAAATGAATAGGAAACATAAAAATGACCACTAAGTAGATTCATTAGCTTTACCCTTAATAGGAATTATTGAAAGAATCACTTTCAGCCTGTTTAATTTGCTTATTTCTCTTGAAAGATATGGTAAAAAATATAGCAAGTATAAAAAGACTGAAAGAACTATATACTTAGTTATCAAGAATAGCCCACTAAGGAACATTTTTTGGTTGGCTGGAGAATAGCTGGTTGCCAAATTCGTTGACATGTCATATTTTCTGGCTAACCAAATTTAAGATGGCGAACTAAAAATGCTCCTTAGTGGGCTATTATTGGCAAGCAGGTATATATATGATTGCTGTATTTACAATATCGCTGAGTCTGTCTGATATCATTTCTTTAGATCCTTCGTCTATAACACTAAAAACACGCGCCATCATCAATTGAAGTTCAGTGTACCTCCTGGTTAAAATCCAAAGCTGGCTCATTTTTTCTGACTCCCCCCCCCCCCTCCGTGAGCGAACAAAACCATTAGAAAAATCGCCATTTTTTTTGACCAAAAACCCACCCTCCGTGAGTGAACAAAAATTTTTTTAATAGAAAAAATTTTAATGGAAAAAAATTTTGATATATAAGTGATAATTAGTATAATGAAATCTAGAGCTAATTCTGTTTAATTTTAAACAAATTGCGTTTTAAAACATAAATTTTGCAAATTAAATTAATATTTGCTTTCCCAATTTTTGCAAATTAGGATTTTTTTTAAATTTCGAAAAAAATATTTTTTTTTAAAATTTATATATAAATTTTTTTTAAAAAAAAAAAATTAACCCCCCTCCGTGAGCGAACAAAAATTTTTTTGTTCGCTCACGGAGGGGGGGGGGAGTGAGTCATATTTCTGCAATGCAGAAGCCTCAAACATTAATAAATTAGTCCATCATATGGATCCCAGATTTGATTGATAAATTGGAGAAGAGCCGTGCTCAAATAAAGAGGTTCTCATCATTGCTGGTAAATATTTTCTGTTTCACATTAGATTAGATTAGATTAAGCCGTTTGCCTTGCAGGGCCGGGGATTTCCACCCCTACACGCTCATCGCCCCTGAGGAGCCTCGGCGGACACCCTCCTTGTTGCCTCAAACAAGGGATTCGCACCACCAGTCTTGACTTCCATGGCTTCTGGAGTCTAAGGGCCAACCACCTGGGTCGAAACTCCCAGTTTCTCGTTGGGGCAAATACCATCTTCTGGGTCTGAAGGCCATATTGCCTTCAAACATTGGGCCGACCTTGCCCCTTTCCAATGGTTGTCCTGGAGGAAAAACTCCAAGTCCGAGAATTATCTCCTCGGGCTTGATGAAAACCCAGCCCGAACATACATAAAGGATTACCGGCCCCTTTCCACCTAAATCTCCACCACTGGGCCGTTGCCTGCTGATGTTGAAGAAATAGGGTCGAGAGGTCGGTGGTCTGTCGTCACCATTTTTATGTATTTTCTGTTTCACATAAAAGAGTGGGTGCATTTCATAAAGATCGTAATCGCTTCTGCTAGCTCATTATTTGCGTTAGGAAAAGAAAGACTTTTAGGAATCAGCTGTTTTAGCTGCTTTTCTTGGTCGTCAAGGGCAGCTTCTCTTGCAAAAAAGCCTATTTTTGGGATAATTGCCCTTCTTTGTACATATATGTACATAATTTGTGGCCTTTTTTTTAGATATTCTTCAACATCAGGATACATAATTCCATGAACTAAGCTATAATATATCCCAGTCAAACTTATAAATAGTGCTAGTCTTGTGATATATCTCATTCTTATATTTATTGAAATTCTTTTGTATTTTTTTCTTAATGGAATATCTACTTCTTCTAGTTCTTCATTGTGTACCAATGCTAGCCTATCTTTGCAATTTTTTATTAGCTCATAGTAGCAAGCATATATTTTTTCTCGGATAAAATTTCATAGGTTGTTATATTTTTTGCTGATAAACAATATATAAAATACAAGAAATGCCATACAAATACCAAGTATGCTTGCTCCAATGACATCTAAAACAATAGTAAATGTTCCTATAGTGCTAATTCTGTCTATTTCACAGTTGACAAGTCCATTCAGCGATGAATTTGACATATAAAAAGCTTCCCCCAAGCCATTTGCAACTAAAAATTGCAAGTCATTAGTATAATTTTCTGAATTTTTAACATTCCCAATCATACTATTTATCTAAATATATTTTACATGTCCAATAAATTCACTCAGAGCATCATACAAATTCATGAAAATTCGCCTAGGCTCCTCATTATTATTAAAATCTCATATTGGGATAATATCAAGCATAATTATTTTTGATGAGTCACAATAGCTTCAGTCCTCATAATGCTTATACAAAGTACTTTGATAAGTTAATAGATCAGACCTTGTTTGCTCAAGCATGCTAGTATAATAAGAAACCTCAGTATGGTTATAAGATATAGCCAAATCTATTAATCTGGAATTTTCTGCAGCTGATGCAATTCTATACAAAATAATTCCGAGGTCATTGAAAGTGTTGATTGATCTAGAATGATTCACTGCATCTGCTATATAGATTATTATTGCAACATTTGTTATTAGTACAGAAATGATCTACATATATAATACCGAAAAAAATAAAACTAATTTGAATTTTCTCAATGACTGCTCTGATTGATTTATGATTGATTTTTCTTTGCCTGAATATTACTTACTGTTAATGAAATTATAGGAACTGACTTGAAATGAAATATTTGACCCTAATTCTTCAAATTTGTGCCTGCACTTTTCTAGATTGTTTGAATCCTCAACATCATCTATAAAAGTTGTTATACTCGCATTGCTTTTTCGTTTATAAACTCTATCATCATCATGGTCAGTTGGTATTTTAGTATCATTTTGCTTAGGCTCATTTATTATAGAGCGATTTGTAAGTTGGCCAAAGAATTCTCGTTGCTCATAAGTGCTCTTTTGTAGCCATTCTGTTATTTCGCTCTTATCTGTAATTAAAATAGCATAATGGACTTCAGATTTTTTAAAATATTTAATACCATGAACAACAGCAATAGCTTGCTTACCTACAATTAATTCTGGCTCAAAAAGCTCTAACTCAAAAAATTTGGGAATATAGGATAAAATATTCTGATAATTTATAAATTGATTAGGCAAATCTAAAGCATTTGCAAAAAGATCACTATGGCAATATATTGTGCCATCTTCTGATATTAATGCAACTTGATGACTAGAAGAAATAGGCTTCATAGATACCATAAAAAATAAATCCTCTCTAAGTGCTGTCAATTTAATTAGTGTATACGATTCATTTAAATATCCTTGGCAATCCATTGTAAACCATGAATAATTTTTAAATATTTCAGGGCCTGTACAGTTATCAACAAATTTTTTCATAATTTCTAAATGATTTTCATTATAAGGTGATGGGATATATTGAATTATATTATTTTCCAAAATGTTTGTTACTGTTCCTTTCAGCATTTGAGCCGCTATTTCATTGATATATACAATAACTCCGAATGAGTCTTTATTAGCAGAAATTAAAATATTCCCATTTCCTTCTTCAAAATTTTCTATTTTTTCTATTTTTTTAGGCTCTTGAATAATCGAGTTCTGTGAAGCTTTGTCTAAAATTATTTTTCCTCTGCTAAAATCATAAAGGATGTTTTGTAGTAGACTCCCATAAATTTCATAAGATTTTGGGTGTTTTTCTTTCAAAAGTTTTGTATAAATTGAGTTCACTGATTTGATTAATGATGCTGAATTTTTGACTAAATATTCAAGCTTGGAAATTTTAGGTTTTTCTATTGATGCTTCTTTTCATAAATCTAGTAAAAATTTGCATAGAGCTTTGTCATCTTTTTTAGCTAGTTCTAACTCATTCAAATAGGATAAAAAGTCATTTTCATCTGAAATGCTTTTTTCGTTGATTTTAAATCATTGGTATATTCTTTGCTCTTGGACTTCTCCTTCAAAACTATTATGAACTTGAGACATTCTTGCAAGCTTTATTTTAGCTAACTCCTCCTTTTAAATGGAATAAAAGATCCATCTCCAATTGATAAAAATTTTATATAATTTAAAAAATATACAGTTTTTTTGAATAGAGGTAAACACTGCCATCAAAAAAATATACATAATTAAATTTTATAAAGATTTAATTAAAAAAGATAAAGATTCAGTGTAAAAAATTGTTTAAATAATATCGCCGCCCATAGAGCTTTTTGTGCACTAGTAAACCTTGCTTTACTGGTTGCATACAGCTAGGAAATAGCTGTAAACTAGTTTATGGTGCAAAAAGGTCCAAAGGGCTATATTTTATTGAAATTATGTAAATCATTCAAAAATAAAATTATGATCCAATTTAAAGGGGCTAATGTACCCAAAATAAAAATTTTGCCAATATTTTGTTAAATATTTAAAGGGGAGAGTAAGCTAAAATCTTCTGCTGAAAATAAGCAATAATTTACTTCCCAAACAACCAAAAGCTTATCTTTACTGATTTGGGAAATTTTATGTATTTCTGAAAATTTGTTATAAATTTGTAAAAAATTTTTAAAATTTTTTGAAGTTAATTGCTTCCTTAGCCTCAGTTCAAAAGTATACTCGTCTAAATAAGTCCCTTTATACGATTGCTTTAATGAAAATTTATGCATTCAGTAGAAAATAATCCCAAGAGCAAGCGGTACTACGCAAATGCTTAATAAAGCAATAATTCCTGAATTATCCATTCATATGCCTACTAAAAAATTAAATGATATTCCCATTACGCCGAGCATCATTGAAACTTGAATAACATTGGTTATTAGATTATAATAGGGCTCAGACTTTCAAACTTTCAATGCAAGAATTCCAGAAAAAGTCATAATTATAGCATAGTATCAGACCTTCTTAGAGCTCATAGACACATGCATAAAAATAAAAAGCTGCTTATAAATCATTAAAAGCACATTAAATGAAGAATTTGACCTTGATTTTATATTGTTCCAAGCAAATGAATGGCGAACATCAGCAGTAAAAAGCTCACGGAAGACACACAAACAAAATAGTTGGATTAATGAAAATATTCCCAAAAAAATTCCAACAGCTCCTACATCAACGTCTTTTTGGGTAAGATTTTTATATTCGTCTATATTCGAATGCGAAAAAAGTGAGTATTTAATTGTAACTATTAATATCAAATTTGTTGGAATAAATCCTATTGTTGATATTATGTCTAAAATATGAGTTGGAAAAGTCAAAAATAATTTAAATAGTTTCCAGTTACTTTGATTGAAGAGAGAATTGAAAAAAGAAAAAACTATTATAGCTGATGTATATAATAAAATTTGGGAAATAAATGCATAAAATGCAATTTGATACACATTCAAGGCAGCAAAAATAGTGTCAAATGAAAAATAGCCTAGGACTTTTCACCACCCAAAATAACTATTTCAGTTTTTAATTTCCATTTCGGGGTATCATAAAATAGTCACCATTTGACTAAAGGAAATTATATTGGAAATAATCTCTATCATATACTGAGTTGAAGTTTTGGTGCTTAAATCATATTTTAGGAAAAATCAACTTCCTAAATTTTCTATCAGATTGGCTTTGATTTTAAAATAAATTGTATTTGAAAGAGAGCTGAGTTTGTTGTCGTTGGAGAATATTGACGTCTTGTAAAGACTGTCTATCCCGTCAGCCATTATTTGTGAATTATAATTAAAGATTAGAAATAGAAACAATAATGCAAAGAGAATTAAATTGCTTACAATTGCCTAAGCAAAAATTTTTTATCTCGTAATTTAGAAGCATATAACTTTAGGAATTTGATTATCACTTACAGGTGTAAGAAGCTAATTAGCTGGATCATTATTTTTGTATTTTTCTAGATTAATAGCCATTTTGGCTCCCATAAACTTTATAACATTAAGAAAGCATCAATGATAGCTTGCCTTATTATTTATGGATTTTATGATAATTTTTTATTGTTTTCAATAAATTTACTATAGTTTTATTAATTATTACATAATATTGTAAAACTTAAATATTTTAACGAATTTTCAAAGTCTAATAAAATCTTTAAGCTATTTAATAAATATTATTTCCTTTTTTGCTTAATAGACATATGATTAAATTACTTTCTATAGCATTTTCTTCAAAACTATATCTTTCAATCACTAGAAATATTATTCTCCTTTTAACAAAATGTCATTTTTAGTAAAATCTACCCTTAAACAGATTCATTGGTTTTTCCCTTGATAGGAATTATTGAAAGAATCATTTTTAGCTTGCCCAAGTTGCTTATTTCTCTTGAAAGATATGGTAAAAAATATAAAAAGTATAAAAGTACTGAAAGAATTATATATGAAATTGCTGTATATACAATAATTTCAAGCCTGTCTGATATCATATCTCTAGATCCTTCATCAATATATTCGAAAATATTAGCCATTTCAGCCTGAAGATCAGCATATCTTTTGGTTAAAGTTCAAAGATCAGTCATTTTTTGTGAGCCAAGCTCTTGCAAAGCAGAAGCATCAAACATTAATAAATTCGTCCAATAGATTGCTCCATAGATGGACTGGTAAATATTAGAACTGCTGTGCTCAAATAATGAGACTCTCATGGATTTTGATAAATATTTTCTGTCTCACACAAATATGTGAGTGCATCTCATAAAAATAGTGATAGAATCAGTTAGCTGTTTATTTGCATTAGGCATGGATAGACTTTTAGGAATTAGCTGCTCTAGTGTCTTTTTTGGGTCATCAATAGCAGCTTCTCTTGCAAAAAAATCTATACCTTACCTTTTTCTATTAATTTTAAAGCAAATATTAATTAATTGACCTTGGAATCTTCCAAGCTAGGTATATTTTTGGAAAAATTGCCCTTCTTTGTACATAAACGTAAAGGATTTTTGGCCTTTGCTTTAGATATTCTTCAACATCTGGATACATAAATCCATGAACTAAGCTATAATAAATTCCAGTCAAACTTATAAATAATGTTAGTCTTATGATATATCTCATGCTTGTATTTATTGAGACCATTTTGTACTTTTTTCTTAACGGGATATCAACGTCTTCAAGCTCTTCATTGTGGACTAGAGTCAGTCTTTCTTTGCAATTTTTTATTAACTCATAGTAGCAAGCATATATTTTTTCTCGGATAAAATTTCATAGGTTGTTATATTTTTTGCTGATAAATATTATGTAAAATATAAGAAATGCTACACAAATGCCAAGTATGCTTGCTCCAATGACATCTAAAATAATAGTAAATGTTCCTATAGTATCAATTCTGTCTACTTCGCAGTTAACCAGTCCACTTAGAGATGAATTTGACATATAAAAAGCTTCACCTAAGCCATTTGCAACTAAAAATTGCAAGTCACTAGTATAATTTTGTGAGTTTTCAACCTTCGTAATCATGCTATTTATCTAATTATATTTTACATGTCCAATAAATTCACTCAGAGCATCATACAAATTCATGAAAATTTGTCTAGGCTCCTCATTATCATTAAAATCTCATATTGGGATAATATCATTCATAACTAATTTTGACGAGTCACAATAGCTTCAGTCACCATAATATTTATATAAAGTATTTTGATAAATTAATAGCTCAGACCTTGTTTGATCAAGTAAATTAGTATAATAAGAAACTTCAGTATGGTTATAAGATATAGCCAAATCTATTGATCTGGAATTTTCTGCAGCTGATGCAATTCTATACAAAATAATTCCGAGATCATTAAAAGTGCTGATTGATTTAGAATGATTCACTTGGTCTGTTATATAAATTATTATCGATACATTTGTTATTAGAACAGAAATCATCTGTATAAAAAATACTGAAAAAAATAAAATTCATTTGAATTTTCTCAATGATTTTTCTGATTGATTTATAATCGATTTTTCTTTGTCTAGCTATTTTTTACTGTTAATAAAATTATAGGAGTTGACTTGAAATGAAATATTTGACTCTTTTTCTTCGAATTTTTGGCCTTTTAGGGTAATGCTGACATCGCCAATATCATCTATAAAAGTTGTTATGCTCATATTGCTTTTCCGTTTCCTTATTCTGTCATCATCTTGGTCTGTTGTTAATTTAGTTTCACTTGGCTTATGTTCATTTATTATAGAAGTATTTATAAGTTGACCGAAAAATTCTCTCTGCTCGTAAGTATCTTTTTTTAGCCATTCTGTTATTTCGTTTTTATCAGTAATTAATATAACATAATGGACTTCAGATTTTTTAAAATTTTTTATCCCATGGATAACTGCAATTGTTTGTCGAGTTACAATTAGTTCTGGCTCGAAAAGCTCGAGCTCAAAAAATTTAGGAATATAAGATGAAATATTCTGATAGTTAAGAAATTTGTTTGGTAAATCTAAAGCATCTGGAAAAAGATCACTATGGCAGAAAATTAAGCCATCCTTTGATATCAATGCAACTTGATGGTTAGAAGCAATAGGCTTCATAGACACCATAAAGAATAAACTTTCCCTAAGTGCTGTCAGTTTGATTAATGTATGAAGTTCATGCAAGTACCCTTGATGATCCATTATAAATCATGAGTGAGTTCTCAATATTTCAGGATTTATACAATTATCTATAAAGGTTTTCATAATTTCTAAATGATTTTGATTATAAGGTGATGGGATATATTGAATTATATTATTTTCCAAGATATTTGTTACTGTTCCTTTTAGTATTTGAGCTGCAACTTCATTTATATAAACAATAACTCCAAGTGAGTCTTTATCAGCTGAAATTAAAATATTCCCATTTCCTTCTTCAAAATTTTCTATTTTTTCTATTTTTTTTGACTCTTGTTCGATGGCATACGTCGAAGCTTTGTCTAAAATTATTTTTCCTCTGTTAAATTCATAAAGAATATTCTGTAGTAAACTTCCATAAATTTCATGAGATTTTGGGTGTTTTTCTTTTAAAAGTTTTGTATAAATTGAATTCACTGATTTGATTAATGATGCTGAATTTTTGACTAAATATTCAAGCTTAGAAATTTTAGGTTTTTCAAGTGAGGCTTCTTTTCATAAATCTAATAAAAATTTGCATAGAGCTTTGTCTTCTCTTTTTGCGAGCTCTAACTCGTTTAAATAAACTAAAAAATCATTTTCGTCATCAAGGTTTTTTTCGTTTAATTTAAATCATTGGTATATTCTTTGTTCTTGAACTTCTCCTTCAAAACTATCACGAACTTGAGACATTCTGGCTAATTTTATTTTTGCTAAACTAATATCTTTTACTGAAAATAAGCAATAATTCACTTCTCATGCTACCAAAAGCTTATCTTTAATAATTTGAGAGGTTTTATGTATTTCTGAAAATTTGTCGAAAATTTGTGAATAATTTTGATAATTTCTAGAAATTAATTGTTTTCTTATTGTCAATTCGAATGTGTGCTGGTCTAAATAAATCCCTTTATTTGGCTTATTTAATGAAAATTTGCGTATTCAGTAAAAAATTAGTCCAAGAGCCAGAGGGACAACACAAATGCTCAGTAATGGAATAATTCCTGAATTGTCCATTCAAATCCCAATTAAAAAATTTAATGAAATTCCCATTAGTCCAAGCATCGTAGAAATTTGAATAAGGTTAACTATTGGACTATAATAAGAATCAGACTTTCATGCTATGAATGCAAGTATTCCAGAAAAAATCATGATTATGCTATAGTACCAAACCTTCTTACCCCTTAAACAATAACAAGGTAAAAGTTTTAGCAAAAGACTTTGTAGTAAGATAAAATTATTATAAAAAAGTTAAAAAAAAGTTGAATGGGTTTTTATTTTACAATTGATTTTCTATAATAAGGTGTTTAATTAGGTATTTATTTTCTTTGGTTAATTAAACTCTCTAAAAATCGTAAACCAAAAAGTCCAAATATAGCAAAATTGATTTATAGTTAACTACACTGACTGGCACGGGGTGCTTTTGGCTCAGTTTCGAGCCAAAAGCACCCCGTGCCAGTCAGTGTAGTTAACTATAATTTTTTTTCTTCAAATTTATTATCACATTAACATTATTACAGGGTGGCGTCTGCCTTATTCCCATACGGGAGGTTCATTCAGTTGCGCCGTCTTCAGCTTCGCCTTGCTTGAATTGAGGCAATGATTCGCCGGGCAAGTGTTTCGGCTCTGACACCGCCTTTCTTCTCCTTCAGCGCCTGATGCCATGGCACTTCTGAAGTGTGGGATTCTGTTTAGTACATCTCCTCCTCCCCTTGTCGGGTCCAGTGTTGAGTGGGCAGACTATGGACTTCTGGGGGCTGCTGCATGGGTCACGAGTTGGCCATCCAAAAATCCCAAAAAATGGAATTTCTGGTCGACCTCTCGCAAAAAGGAAAAGTCTGGATCCTGGGACGTAACTCCCGGTTTCACGCTAGGCAGTTGCCCGATTGGTCTGGGTATTACCTGCAGACCTTGCTGGCTTGCCCTTTCCAAACCCAAACCCTCCTTTCCCTCGAGGTGAAATCCAACCCTGAAATTGGACTTGGGCTAAGGTCTGTACATTACCAGAATTGATTATCTAGCATTGCTGTCCATTTCTAGATTGGCAAACCTTGCCGGATATAATTAAAATATGTGCTCGGAAGCTGCATGGCCGGAGGCCATGCTAGGTGGAAACGCCATATTATAATTCAAATTTATTATCACAATTAAATAAAAACTTTGTCATATTAGGGGAGTTAGAGTTCATCGAAATGTGCATAAATACAAAAAATTGTTTGCAAATCACTAAAAGCATATCATACGAAGAATTTGACCTTGATTTAATATTTTTCCAAGCAAATGAGTGCCGAGTGTCAGCAGTAAAAATTTCACGAAAAATACATAAAACAGTCAGTTGGACTAGTGAAAATATTCCTAAAATAATTCCTATAATTCCTACATCAATTTCTTTCGGCGTAAGGTTTACATATTCATCAGTTTTTGAATAGGAAAAAAGTGAATATTTAATTGTGATTATTAATATCAGATTTGTAGGGATAAAACCTACTGTCGACATTGCACCTAAAATATATGTTGGGAAAACCAGTAATAATTTACATATTTTTCATTTATTTTGCTTGAAAAGGCAAAAAATCACCAAAGCCAATGTGGATGCGGAAATTTGGGAAATTGATATATAAAAAGCATTTTGAAATGTGTTTAAATCAGCACATATAGTGTCAAAGCTAAAATAACCTATGAGTCTTCATCATATTAAATAACTGCTTCAGTTTTGAATTTCCATATCTGGGTATCATAGCATAGTATAGGTTAAATCCCGTTTTGGATCGGTCTTGAGCACCTCCTCCCATGCCACCCACCCCTAACTGTCCCAAATATTTTAACATGTTAAATATGAATTTGACAAGTTAAAATATTTGGGGAACTTGTCAAATAATATTTTAAACATTTAAAATTTTCAGGACTGTCAAAAGTGGGTGACATCGAAGGGGGTACTTAATGGCGAGCAATCACGAGGGATGTGCTATAATCATTTGGCAAAAAATAATTAAATTTACAATAATCTCTATCAAATATTGAGTTGATTTTTTGATATTTAAATCATATTTTAGGACGAATCAATTTTCTAGCCTCTCTATCAGTCTGATTTTGGTTTTAAAATAAATTGTATTTGTAAATGAGTGTATTTTGTGGTCTTTGGAGAATATTGATGTCTTGTACAGATTATCTGAGTAGTCTATCATTATTTAATTATTATAATTCATTATTTTTGAAATTGAAGCGAGAAAGCAAATATAATTAAATTATTGACCGCTCCTTGAAAAAAAACCCATTTAGCTCAGCATTTGACATATTAGAGCTCCTGAAGTGTACTCATTTTTATAAATTTAAGTGATTGGATAATTATTTTATTTTCATATGACTCTAAATAAATTAATTTGATGATGAAATTTGAATATCGCTAAATGTTTTATAAATAATTTATATTTTTTGGCACATTTTTTGTGGTTTGATTAATTAATTTCCTTATAAAATGTCTTTTTAAAATTCACAAGAAGTTTCTAAATAAATAATAAGTGGAAAAATATTATGTAACATATTTTTTCTAGAATGTAGCCACTTATTTCAGTTTAACTCATAAGATTGCTATAATTATAATTAATTTATTAATTTCTTTTCATTATGCATAGATCTTTTTAACAGCCAGTTAAATATTGTATTATGCCTAATTTGTAATTCTAATGCATCTTTCTGTTAAATAAACTTTTATTTACTCCCCCCCGAACAATCAAAATCATTGGAAAAATCCCTATTTTTTGCAAAAACAAAACACCCTTCGTGAGCAAGTAAAAATTGTTTTATGAAAAAATAATATATAAAAAGTGAATATCATTATAATGAAATCTCTAGCTGATTCTGTTTTAATTTTGAACTAATTGCATTTTAAAATTTAAATTTTAAGATATATTTTTTGTTCAATTTGGATTATTTTAAATTTTGAAAAAAAATTTACTATAAAATTTATATATAAATTTTATAAAAAAAAATTAATCACCCTACAAAATAATTTTTTGTTCACTCAGGGAGGGTGGGAGCTAGATAATTTCAAAAAATAGACCCATATTTAATGAGTTTTTTTTAATTATTTAAATTCAATTAAGATAATTTTATTGTAATTATTTATAAAATATGATAAAAAGAATAAAATGAAAGAATCAAATTGAATGAATTTAATATATTTTATATATTTTATATAAAAACTCAATAAAAAACTTATAAATTTTCTTATCTTCAGATAAATCTTATTAATAAATAGCAAAAGAATGATAGATTTCTTTTAAAAATTTTTCAATCAAAAAATTAATCTTTAAGACAAAATCTAAATAAAAGAGAATTTTTAGATTATAGTAAATTAAATTTTAAAAACTATCCAGTGGATTTTAATAAAAAGTTAAAAGTAATAAAAAATAAGCTTGCTGAAAATATGATTTTTAACTGCCTTTACTAGGCTTAATTAAAATCTTCCCTGCAGACATATTATTTGAATATCTTTGGATAGCTTCTTGAACCCCTTCTAACGGATACTCTCCAGCAAAATCAGTTCTATAAAGTTCACCAAGTGAATTCTGTACCTTTCTCACTGTATTTATCGCCCCAAAAATATTTTTAGACTGCAGCCAATCTGTAAGCCACAACCCTTCCAATTTTTTTTTCTCACAAATTAACCCCACTGGGTTTATATTTCCACACGCTTCCAGAGATAAAGCTCCATACAAATAAACAATCGAAGTTTCTGGCATTAAATTCAATAAAGTCCCAGTAATATTTCCACCTATTGCATCAAAAGCTATCGTTGCATTTAATTCTTTCGCCAAAGCCCTCAATTCTTCTTCAAAAGTAGGCTCACTTGAATTTAATACAAATTTTGCCCCTAAATTTTTGAGGGTTTCCACTTGTTCTTGACGTCTGACGATATTTATAATTGGATAATTATTTTCGACACTCCACCTGACCATCATTTTTCCTAATTGTGAAGCAGCGGCAGTGTGGATGGCGGCTTTGTGCTTTCCTTGGTAAATTACGTCGGCAAACATTACTGCTGTCATTGGATTAACAAAAAAGCAAGCTCCTTGGTCGAAGGTAATTTGGTCGTTTAGCTTAACGCAATGTTTTGCGCTTGTTACCATGTATTCGGCCCAGGTTCCTCCCATTTTTGGAGTCATTGCACAGGCAACTCGTTTCCCAAGAAGTGTCCAGCCTATAAAGCCGCCTCCGTTTTGGATTACAATTCCTGAGCCTTCGAAACCGGGGACTATTGGAAGGACTGGGTTTGAATTTCCGTATAATCCTCGAATGAATAATAAATCTGAAGGATTAATTGGAGCTGCTTCCATTCTGATTAAAACTTCTCCAGGTCCAGGAGTCGGAATAGGGACTTCTCTTATAGCTACTTGAGGGTTTTCAGAAATTGATTCAAGGATTGCTGCTTTCATAAGCTTAGACATTTTTAGTATTATATTTAATGACACAATAACAAAGAATAATGTTTACAAAATATATAAGATTTTATATAGATAGCAAAAATATAATTAGAGTTGGTTTTAGGTGGCAAATTATGGAAAAGTGCTATATATATATTTTAAATTAAATTTAGTATCAATGCTATTGTGCAATTATTAATGAAATAATGATTTAAAAATTTTATATAAAAATGCATACTGTATTGGATTTAATGTAGCATTGATATAGTTTTAATGCAAAAAAAAATTTAATGCGAGATTTTTAAGACAGAATTTTATATAATTTAAAGAATCATAATATAATAAAGATTTAACCATTGTGATTATAATAAATAGAAAATTTGCCGATAAAAGATTTTAAAAAGAATAAAAGTATGCTAAACATCCTTCTTTAAGTTAAGAGACAGGATAAGAGATTAATATTATTAGATTTAAAATATAAACACAATGATAATTTTAGACTAGAGAATCAAAAATGAATCACTTAAGTTTTACTTATTTATATCAGCACAACTCATTTATTGGCGAGTAAAAATAATTGATAGAACTAGTCTAAATTGATAACAGGATCGTTTTTTTTATAATAAATTTGTTGAAGATTATTTCTTTCGCCTTCATGAAGATCAATAATTCCTTTGCTTACAATGGCTTTTAAATTACCATTTTGGCTGTCTTCTTTTAGTAACTCATGTATAACTTTCATTCTTGCTTTAGCTTGATTATTCTTTATTGCGGATGGCTTTTTGTTGTAAATTCGACGCTTAGCCATATACGCTCAAGCAATTATTTTTAAATAATATTTTGAATAAAAAAATAGAAATAAATAAGAAAAAAACCCAGGGAAAAAATCTGAATATTTAAGGAGAGAGTATTTATTATACTCTAAAGCAATTTATGCCCCCGATATTTTATATATATATACTAATTTAATTGTAATATACCACTAATAATTAATAAAGTTTTTGCTTGCCATTGGGATATTTAACAAAATTATTATAAAAGTATATAAGCCTCTTTCTTCTGAAATAATATACAGAAGAATTCAAAAATGTATAAAATGCTAGATTGCGAGAATAATTGAATTATATTTCAATCGCAATTTCAATATCCAAGAAATTACAGTAGAAATGATTTTGGCGTTAGCCATTATTATAAGGATCAAGCTATAAAAAATAATTTTTAAAATAATTAAATCAATTTTCATTAACTTTCCCATTTAAATTAAGCTTTTTTAATTAATTATGAATGCTATTTTTTTCTGTAAAAATCTGTAATTAGTCTAAAAATGAATAATAGTTCTCTCAACTCTAGTGCAAAATTCAATATAGAGCATTATATAAATTTATTAATAATTAATTTATATACAATTTAAATTTTCTTATAGAATCATTAATTTTGATAATTTTGCTTTCTCTTTGACTGAAAAGGTAAGAGAATTCTATCGTATATATACCCCCTTTTTATCAAAGCCATAAAATTTAAAGGATTATTTAATTATTCTAACTCCCCCCCCCTCCGTGAGTGAACAAAAAAAATTTTGTTCACTCACGGATGGGGGTTAATTTTTTTTTTTTTAAAAAAATTTATATATAAAATTTTTATAAAAAATATTTTTTTAAAAAAATTTATATATATAAATTTTATAAAAAAAATTTTTTTTCGAAATTTAAAAAAAATCCTAATTCGCAAAAATTGGAAAGCAAATATTAATTTAATTTATAAAATTTATGTTTTAAAAAGCAATTCGTTTAAAATTAAACAGAATTAGCTCTAGATTTCATTATACTAATTATCATTTATATATCAAAATTTTTTTCCGTAAAAAATTTTTGTATTAAAAACATTTTTGCTCACTCACGGAGGGTGGGTTTTTGGGCAAAAAATAGCGATTTTTCTAATGGTTTTTGTTCACTCACGGAGGGGGGGAGTAAGCAAATGATTCCCGTATATTTTTCAATTTTCTTTCTTTGCTCTTCTCCAATTTCTTCATCATTGTCTCCTAATTTAATTTCTAACTCCCCCTTTCAAAAAGGTTCTCCGCATGGAAGCTATTTTTTTAATGACTATTTTTTTTGTCCTTTTTGTTCTTGGTTATTTTTTTAATCCAAAAAGTTTATAATATAACTTCAGTAGAAACAATAGAGAAAAATTGATTGAAAATCAACTCGAAATAGGCAGTATATTTCAAAGGCAAATAAATCAAAAAAGTTTAAAAATAATCGTTATTAAATAGTCGTCGATTCCAATAGAATTTTTTAAAAAAAATATTTTTATATTTTTATTTTCTTTCATCTGGGGGGTTAAGCTTTCTTTTGCTTCTGAATTAGCTTTTTCGTTTGATTCCCTTAATATTTTGTGAAGAGCGTGTTTTCTGACCTTCGAAACCCTGTTAGAAACGCCTTGACATCTTCTTCCTTCTGGTATCTTCTTCATATTTATTATAACTCCCCCCCCCCCCCCTCCGTGAGCGAACAAAAAAATTTTGTTCGCTCACGGAGGGGGGTTAATTTTTTTTTTTAAAAAAAAATTTATATATAAATTTTATAAAAAATATTTTTTTCGAAATTTAAAAAAATCCTAATTTGCAAAAATTGGGAAGCAAATATTAATTTAATTTGCAAAATTTATGTTTTTAAAACGCAATTTGTTTAAAATTAAACAGAATTAGCTCTAGATTTCATTATACTAATTATCACTTATATATCAAAATTTTTTTCCATTAAAATTTTTTCTATTAAAAAAATTTTTGTTCACTCACGGAGGGTGGGGTTTTTGGTCAAAAATGGCGATTTTTCTAATGGTTTTGTTCGCTCACGGAGGGGGGGGGGGGGGAGTAAGTAAATAGTGATCCGAGGATATTTTTGTATCCCCCATAAAATTTATTGAGCTATTTATAAATTAACCTCTGCCTAAAATTCTATTAATATATATGCAAATTTAAATAATAAAAAAAATATGTTATATATATATTATATAAAAAAATCGTATTCAGCAAAATATGGTATACATGCTTAGCTCATCCTCTTTCTAGCTTTTTTTAATTATAATTTATATCGCCCTTTAAGTTTAAATGGTTAACATTAGCATCAATAAATAGTTATTAATATATTAGAATTAAATCAATAAAGAATTGAGATCAATTTATTTAATTTCGACAAATTAAATATTGACTATGCATTTCTGCTATAAAATATCAATAAAATACAATTCTATAGATAATTTTCACTAGAATAATCTAAATTAAGTTAAAATTTCTTTCTTAACAGACAGAATTTCTTCAACTGGCTCAACTTTTTGAATCCACCTGCCTTTCTCCTCCTCATCAGTTCTCTTCAGCAGTTGAGCTCTTTCATTATGAGTGTTAGCCCACTTTTCTCTATAAAGATTCACTTGAGCAAAGAATTCATCTTTCATTTTTGCTTCTTTTTCCTTTTGGGCTTCTCTGGCAGCTCTTTTTACTTGTTTGTCTTCCTCTTCATATTTTGCTGCAAGCTCATCTAATTGATTTTCAATTTTATCATAAATTTTAGGGTCTAAAATTGATTTCGGTCTTAGTCTCCAAGAAAATTGATAAAACTTTTCCAAAGCAGCGTGAGTGATATCAGACCCTTGGCAATTAAAAATTAAATACCCTGACCCCTGCTGCTGTGTGGCTCTTTGCGTAATCCCTTGCAAGCTTCCTACAGATAAATATCTTCCACTGGGATCCCATTCTAAAAAGTTCATATTCATGTGAACTCTTTCTTCTATTTGATATAAAGTTTGATTTTTCACACAGAAAAACTCAACTCTTCCTTCAGTATTATTTTTAGCTGCAAAACTATAGGTGACTAAGTGCCCACCTTGGGGTGCCCATGCAATTGCTGAACATTTTGTATCGCATTGGTCAATCTTTTTGGTTTCGATCTTTTCTGAGTCAACTTCATAGACAACCAGAGTTTTTGAAGAATGAGCTCCAGCGTAAATTAAAGCGAAACGATTTCGGTTTGGCTCCCAAGAAAAAGTGCTAACCACAAAATCTAAGGAAAGGGATTCTACTGGGATTCCTCTCTTTTTTACATAAAATATTTCAATAATACTGTTTTTAGGCTTTGGATTGTTTCTGTGCTTTGTAGTCACAACTGATATTAAAAATTCACCATTATTATTCCAAAATGAGTAAAACCCAAGGGCTTCATACACCATTCTTGTAGCAATTAATTCCCTGCTAGGAATAGCCAAAAGTCTCACTTGTGCAGGCTTGGCTTCACTTTCTCTTATATGAAGGCATATCACATTATCTCCGCTGCTCCATGAAAATTCAGCTAATTGGGGTATCGGAATTGGTGCCTTTTTACCGTCATTGTCTTCAATCATGGCTCCTGATTTTTTTTTAAAAAAATTAATTAGAATGCACCCTCTCAATATAGGACTAAATTTAATAATAACCCTCTACCAATCATAGCCATTGTTTCTGAATTGTAAACACTTATCATTTCATTTCCTTTTTTCGCTACAAATTCTCCATTATAGCTATACATATAAGTTCCCCAAGGCTCATCATTGGCTTGAAAAGTCCTGATTTCTTCCCCTTTTTCTAAACTCCACATAATAAATTGTCCAGCTGCGCCTGGGGAGTAAGTCATTAAATATCGCTCACATGGGGAAAATTCAATTTGGCTTACACCATAATGAGAAAGTCTCATAATTTCTTCGAATTTTGGCCCACCCCAAAGTACAATTCCACGCTGATGCAAAGTTGCAAGATATGTGCCTTGGGTTGACCATTTTACATATTTATCAGTCCATACTTTATCTGATGGGCCAGCAGTGACTAGCTCAGGGTTCAACGAAATTGAGTCATTCCAAAACACTTTTGTTGATTCCTCATGGCGGATTACAAATTGGTCACGTGATCTATAATCTGTGAGTCAGCTTTTAAGCTCTTTTTGTGTAAAAACTCGAGGCTCCAGAAATAAAAAAAATTGTTTAAATTTTTTTTTTTCAAAATTTAAAAATAATTAAAAAAAATTTTAAAAACAAAATTAAAAAAAAATTGGAACAAAATTAAAAAAAAAATTGGAAAAAAAATTAAAACAAATTAAAATTAAAAAAAAAATTAAAAAAATAATAAAAAAAATTAGGCTCCACATATTCTGCAGGAGTGTCCATAAGCCTATCAAACTCATCAAAAGACACGACTGTAAGTGAGTGTTTTTTATCAAATGCCAAGCCATTGCATTTGACTACTGCAGTTTTTGCTAATTCTTCATCAGGAAATGTGACGAATGCAAAACATTGGCTTTTTCCGTCAACCATAGGCATATAAACTGCACTTGGTTCAATAGGAACGACAGCCTTACTAATAACTTTTACAAGAACCTTTATTAAAAGCTCTTCTTTTTCAGCTGTGACTTCTGGGAGATTATCCACAATCACTCGGTTTGTCCATCGAAGCTCAAATAATGGTTTTGGCTCTAATAGAGGATCATTTCGCTCTTTGGCTTCACGTTTTTGGTCTTCAATATAAGGTTCGTATTCTGGGTGAGACTGTAAAACATCAGAAAAATCGATGAGCTCAAGAGGATGCTGATCTTCCATTTTATAAAGGATTTTTGTTCAAAAGGAAAGATATTAGTAATAAATTAGAAAATTAGGATAAATTTTTCTATAATTTGTAATAGATTAGGGTTTTTTTATGTAGGCAATGTTTAAGAAAGCATATTTATTTTTAAATTATTAAAAAATTCTGACTTTATATACAAATGCTCCCTAGATGCATGAGCAAAATTTTTAAATAGCAGAAATTGTCATTTTCCTGATTATAAAATTAGCAATTATAAAGATTTTTATGATACAGTAATCTTCTTAAAATAAATTATTCTGCAGGTTTATTCAATTTCTTTCCCCAATTCCTTTAAAAATCATTTTTCCTATTCCTCAAAGAATTCGTAATTAATCTTTATACAAATTACACAATAAACATTTTAATAGAGAATGCTAAGACCCGATCTTGAATACCAAAATATGTTTGAACTCTTCAATCTTCCTTCTTTTAACTTTTTCCTCGATATCCCAAGCAGAACTTCTTCTTCAAGCACAGAAACTCAAGATGTTTCAAATTTCGATCGCCAACTTGAGTCTCATTTTGACCAGCTCTCAACATCTTTTTCTTCACAAAAAGATTTTCTTGAAGCTACCAAGCTGAGAATTTCTAAACAAAAAAAGACCTTCAACGAAATAGTCACTGAAAAATGAGAAAAAATTAACAAGGAAAAAGAGCTGTGAGAAGAAAATATTTCCAAGGCAGAATCCCTAGCAAAATTGTCAGAAAATTTAATAGAAATCAATATTGGAGGCTCCCACTCGATTATAACCACTTTGGATACTATTAGGAAATACCCAGATTCTGCCTTAGCAGCAATGTTTTCAGGTCGGCATCAATTAGCATTGCAAAACGGAAAAGCATTTGTGGATAGAGATGCGAAGCCTTTTTGCCAGATGATTGATTTTTTGAGGACTGACAGAGCACCGATTTTTAAGCACCCAGAAGAACAAATCAGCTTTTTGGAAGAGCTTGATTATTGAGGAATTTTACTCCCCCCCCCCCCCTCCGTGAGCGAACAAAACCATTAGAAAAATCGCCATTTTTTGACCAAAAACCCACCCTCCGTGAGTGAACAAAAATTTTTTTAATAGAAAAAATTTTAATGGAAAAAAATTTTGATATATAAGTGATAATTATTATAATGAAATCTAGAGCTAATTCTGTTTAATTTTAAACAAATTGCGTTTTTAAAACATAAATTTTGCAAATTAAATTAATATTTGCTTCCCAATTTTTGCAAATTAGGATTTTTTTAAATTTCGAAAAAAATATTTTTTATAAAATTTATATATAAATTTTTTTAAAAAAAAAAAAATTAACCCCCTCCGTGAGCGAACAAAATTTTTTTGTTCGCTCACGGAGGGGGGGGGGGGGAGTTAGATAAAAATCCAATAAAAAATATTGACCAATCTTGAAGGCATTTCGACCCTGAATGGTGTGCAAGTACTTTAACCCTCGAAAGTGACGCCACAGTTGTCAGAAAAATCAGCTCTTCTCATGGTATCATTTTTGGAGCCAACGCAATGAGCGAAGTCTGCCCATACGTCGAGCTAAACATTTCTATAGCAGAATTCTCTAGTAATGGCTCACATATTTTTATCGGACTTGTCGACAAGTCAAAGTACCGTCTCAATCAGCTTTTATCGACCTTATGAAGAGATGCGCCATCAAGCTGGTATTGGGACGTCTGGAGCACCAAGCTGATTAAAACTGACGAAAATGGCTTCCACAAGGTAATGACAGGTTATGGCTGTGACTGTGAAGATACAGAAACTGTTATAGGAATTTATTATGATGAAAAAAACAGGACTATAAGTTTTTTCAAAAAAGGGATTTCTCAAGGAGTTGCCTTTACGGAGGTGCCGCCTGGGCTTTATCCTTCTGTAGATGTGTGGCTTGAAAGTGGGACTGTAACTATGTTACAGACGAAGGTCCCGAAAAATATTAAACTAATGTAATTTGAATTTATTAGCTAAAATTATTTATTAATTATTATCTGATTGGATTTCTTCTTTAATTAGTTTTTCTTTTTCAAGCTCTTTCTGCTTTCGAGGCAATGTCACAAAGCCATGCCAAGTGTGTCGGATATAAATAATGGCAACAATAATCCCTAGACCAAATCATATTATAGCAGCATGGTAATATTCCATATAATAGGTAAGCCAAATCATCATAGCAGGGCCTAGTGCAGCACCTAGCATAATTGCTGTGACATAAATTCCAGCAATTAAATCTACCACTCTGTCTGTCAATTTAAGCCCTATTTTATTCATAGCTGTGCCTGTAATGATAGGAAACCCTGAAGCTGTGCCAACTGACATGCCAAAATCCAGAAAAATAAGTCCATATAATAAGCACGGATTATATTCCCCAATTATTGTATATAAAATTAAGCTGACTATATACCTAATTATTTTTAATTTTAAAAAAAACTATTTAAATTAATTACTTATATTAACAATTCCTATCAGAATCAGCCCAATTATTGCTCCAATAATCCCAAGCAACATAATTACTTTTCTATCAATTTTTTCCAAAAATAAACAAAATATCCCAGTGACTACAAATGATACTATGGAGCTTCCCACAATAAAAATTGCTAATTATTTCTTACTTATTGTTCCGTCATCTCTATCTGAGTCTTCTAAAATCCCATCAAGCACAGGATCTATACATCGAGCTGCGGCGACCACAAAAATAATCACCATACAATCCAATAAAATTTCATTTTCTTTTATTATTCTTTTCCGATTGAATTATTTTTCTTACAAATAAGCCTTTTTTTAACTCCCCCCCCCCCCTCCGTGAGCGAACAAAACCATTAGAAAAATCGCCCATTTTTTGACCAAAAACCCACCCTCCGTGAGTGAACAAAATTTTTTTTATATAAAAAAATTTTAATGGAAAAAAATTTTGATATATAAGTGATAATTAGTATAATGAAATCTAGAGCTAATTCTGTTTAATTTTAAACAAATTGCGTTTTAAAACATAAATTTTGCAAATTAAATTAATATTTGCTTCCCAATTTTTTGCAAATTAGGATTTTTTTTAAATTTCGAAAAAAAAATATTTTTTATAAAATTTATATATAATTTTTTTTTTAAAAAAAAAAATTAACCCCCCTCCGTGAGCGAACAAAATTTTTTTGTTCGCTCACGGAGGGGGGGGGGGAGTAAGTAAAATTTACCATATTTTCCTTTAAATCTTTTATTTCTAAATCCAAATTTTCATCATCTTCTCTTGGAGTTTTTTTGACATATTTTAAAGTAAAAATAAAAACTAAAGCCAATAATAATGTGCAGGATAAAAAATAAAATAAAAAATGCTCTTTTTCAGAGAGGTATAAAGGCATTGTTAAACCAAAAGTATAGCCTAAATCCCATGAAAACTCAGCAACAGGGAATAAAAGATAAATGTTTTTAGGGTCATGAGCTAGAAGTAAAGTCAGTGCTGGGACATAAAATCCGACAGCTCCAAGTGATATAAACACAATAGAAATTGCAAGCCAAATAATGCACAATGCAGGGGTTAAATAAGCAGCGATTGGATAAATTGCTACCCCAAAAATCTAATTATATGATACCACTAATAAAACGCTGGAAATTAAATAATTTCGCCTTCTTACGTGTTTGAGGTGGTCTGCTACATAAGGAGCTAGTAAAAATCCTAAAACATAGGCAAGTGTAACCACTCCACGAGTAGGGGAATCAGTAGAATCTTCAATTATAGGCAAAGCTGCAATAGAAGAATAATAGCTAAAAAATACAGTCGCTATTAGTGGAAAAATTCCAATCTTAAACATTATTTTTATATACGTAAATGGCTGGTGAAGAGCGGCCAGTCGAAGTGGCAGGCGTCATTATGTAAAACAGATTGATTTTTTGGTTTAAGAAGCTGCCCAAGGGTTGAGTTAGTCTTAAAGCTAGAGGTCCAAAACTATTTCCGCTGATTAGTGGCCTGGATTTTTGCATCTTTTGGGCCAGCTGGCCAAGGTTGGATATCTGATCGAGGCAGGGCGACCTACCTGCTTAGGCTACTTCAAGGCCTGCCCAAATCTTGTAAGCGGCTGGGGCTTTTCTTTTGGTTTAAGCCAGAGAAAAAGGGAAGATAGGTTAGACAAGATCAAGGGTTCAAGTTTCTCTAGTTGAAAAGGATCCTTATGGGGCAATCTATCCTAAGCTAAGCAGGACTCGGTATGTTGGTTTGCTTAGGTAGGAAATGGAGGTTCCCAGCAAAGTCCGTATGACTCAGGCCATGGATGGTAAATGCCTCTACCGAGAATCCGGGGTTTCGGCTCAAGCTCAAATAAATTGTGGCACACCCACCCCGCAACTCACTATTACTCAGGAATTGAAGACTATAAATGTGCATCTCTATCTAATCTAAACATTATTTTTGTGTAAAAAGGCGTTTTTCAATAATAATTCGTAAAAATTTTCCTTTAAATTTTAATTTCTGATATAAAAATTTCTGTTCAACTCTATCCATAAATAATTTTTATTAAAAATATCGAATTTAAATAAATTTTAATCGTCTTCTTCCCATCCTCCGCTTGCCCTTCCATCTAAATCAATATCTGTACAATGGGTGATAGCATAAAGCATTTTTTCCCTCATAACTTCTTTGCTTGTGTATGCTGGCAATTCAATAGAAAAGAAACAAGTGTGAGAGACTGGCAAATAATTGTTTACTGGCCCTTGAGGCAGATATCGAGTAATTTTCATATGTTTCCATTCTTTTCCTGATGGCAACTTAGATCTTCCCCATACAAATTTCAAATATAAAGATCTTTCTTTAGGAGTCATTTCTAATAAAACTTCCCAAAAGGTAGAAATGTGAGGGTCATTTATGCTGCAGTTTTCATAATCAGTATTTCCCTTAAGAATTTCTATACAAATTACCTTTAAACATGCCAATTTTTAAGTAAAAATAATTCCATTACAATTCACAATATCTAAATATATATAGTCTTTTCCTTTAGATTGCCTATAAGCATTTTTTACACCAAGTTTTAATTAAAAATACATCAAAAAACCGCATATCAATATTAGAAGCTCCGCAAACAAGAGTTTCTACCTGTTTTCAGCTAAACAAATTCAAATAATCAATCGGCACCACTGCACTTATTCCATTCCTAATCGCCTCATACGCCTTCGCGCCTTCACTAAGCCTAAATTTTTCAATTAAATCTGCATACTCTTTGGCAGTCTCATAAGTAACCGAAATTTCTTTTCCATTCGGGATCAGCTCAACTTCACGTCCACTTGAGTCTTTTGTAGCAAATTTCTCATCATAAGCATACGCAAAAGTTTCAGGCGTCAGCTGATTTTCTTCAGGATTTCTCAAAATTTCTAAAATTTGGACAGTGCAGACATCAATGCCTCTGAGGTCTCTTGTTGATAAAGGGTCCATTAGGAGGCGTTTCCAGAATAACGGAGGGAAAGAAATATTTAAATTATTTTGAGTTCTTATGGCTGCCCCCATAAGTTTGCCTAGGAAGGTAAAGAGTTCAAGGTCTTGTGGGGAGTCAGCTGATGGGTTTATAATCCATGATTCACGGTTTTCCCCGATATTGTTGACATTATTAGGGCAAGGCACCAGAAGTCTAAGGTAGCTTGACTGAAGCTCGTCACACATGTTGCTCATAGACTCATTGTAAGGCCCTCCTGCATCAATAGAGGCTTCTCCACGATAGGTGACTCTATATACTCTTTCTGAATTTCTGAATTCTGTATTAGGGATATTTATCATGCACCTATAAATTTGTCCAAAAATAGAAAACTGGCCATAGACGTCTACATCTTTTCTGTCCCTATGTCGGGCTGCTTTAGGCCGATCTATGGTAATTTCTGTTCTTTTTTCATTAGCTGTTTTGGTTAAGCTGTCTTTTAAAATCCCATTTTTGAACCTGAAAAACACGTAGCTTCGAGAGCCTATGAACACCCTTTGCAGCTCAGACATAGAAGCTATAGAGTCTAGATGCAAATTAAATAAATACAAAGAAGATTCTACCCTTTTATTGAACCTCAGTAAAATTTGGTATAATTCTCGCATGTCGTCTTTGCTGATTTTTTCTAATTCTTGATAGTAAATTAATTCGTTTTCGTTGGGATTAATTTCTTCGTTTTTTAAATTTAGGATGTCAAGACCTTTGGATTGGGTGAATTCATCAAGATAATTTACTATATAAATTTCTATGAATTTTTTGGTAACTTATCAGAAATATTTTTGACTGGGAAATATAAGGGAAAATGCATAATTGTTCAGCTGCGCCATTTTTAAATAAATGCTTGTACTTCTGGGAGTAATTTTGTTGCCAGTCATTTTTGGTTTCTTCTGAGGCGTAATTAAAATAAGAATTTATCACGTTTTTGGTCCTCCCAGTAAATTTTGGAATTATTTTAAATTTGTAGCCATAGTAAATATAATCGTTTTCTGAGGAAATATTTATAATATCGATATCTGCAGGAAATTTAGGAAATTCTGAAATAGTAATGCTTTGTTCAGGAATGGTCAAAACTGATACAAACTTCAGCGGCTCCATTTTGTCATTAAATTGGAAATTTGGCCTTTTTGTGACTAAAAATTTCCCATTTTTATAAAATTTGAACTTTCCTTCTTCAAAGTCTATATAGCAGCCAATAATGTCATTTACAGAAAACCCTTCTACATCTGAATAAATTATGATAGAGTTTTCGTGCTCTATGAGCTTCTGGGCAAATATTGATGAAAATGTGAATCCAAGACCAATTTTTCCTCGTGAATTGATAAAAACTTCTATATAATTTCTTCCAATTTTCAGCTCAGGAGTAGTCGCATATATTGAAGGGGAGTCCTCAAATTTAATTAGTGTCCTTTTATCAGTAGAAATGCTAGCATTTTCATTAGAATCGCTTCAGAAATGCTTTATTAAATAGCTGGAATTTATAGGATACCAACCATAGACAATGTCACCTTTTACAGTTAAATTGTATTTAGTGCCTTCTTTTTGTATGCATTTTAAGGAAACAGATAAAGAATTCTCACCAAAGCAGGCAACTGGGGTTATGTCTTCAGCGATTTGAGTGAATTTGCAGACTTCTGTATCATTTTTGAAAAAAATTAATTCTTTTGTGTCGAAGTTTAGCAGGATTGAAAGTAAGTCAGCTGAGGAGAAGCTGGCACCATGGGTATTTGAGCCTTTACTGTAAAAGTCGCCGGATTTTTTCCAAGTTCATGATTCTTTTTGGTAGCCAATCCCTATACAGCTATTGAGAGCTGAGTCTATTTCGTCAGATTTTATAGCTCCGATATAAAAATTGTCATTATTTCCATCACTGTCTATAGAAAAAGTGATTTTTATGATCCCGCTATTGAAATTTTGATTTAAAATAGCTGTTGTATACCCATTTCCATTATCTCTTCTTGCAGTCCTGTTTTTATTTTCTAACAAAATTCCATTACCTTTAGGATTTTCCATCCAAAAGCAATCATTAATCTGATTAAACACCAAATTTTCCACATTTTCAACAGGAATTTTGCCTTTATTATCATAACTAAAATAAATTGTCTCACTTGGATCCAGCATAGAATTTGGATCGATTTCTATATTCAAAAACAGCGCCCCTGGTATTTGAATTTTTTCCACTTTAGTCTGCCTCTTATAAGGGTGCAGGGACTCTCTCACCTCTTCTGCATTTTTGCTGATCCTTTCTTTAAACCTGTCAAATAAAAACATTTCTAGTGCCTCGTCTTTATCTGTAAGCCCTTTCATATCAGAAACCAGCTCATTCAACTCCATAAATCACTGTTCCTGGTTCTCTAAATTCGAAAAATTCCCAATTTCAAATAAAAATGTGATCAGGGCTTGCAAAATTTGGTTCCATGTTTTTGCAGCTTCATTTTCATGGTAAAGCTCATTGGCTTCTAATAGTGAAATTTCTATTATTTTTTCAATTGTGGGGTTATTATTAATCATATAAGATTTCAAAATATTTAAAGCCCGGAGTTTGTCGTCAACAGAATTTGCAGATAAAACGAATAAAAATAGTGGCTGAAGGAACCGAGGAGTATATAAAATTCTTAATTCTTCATTGGTAATTGCGAATTCTCTGAGTTTTTCTAGCATCCAAAGAGCGCCGTTAGGTTTTACTGTTTTTTCACCACCAAGAGAAGTGGCGGTAAATCGATATCCTCAGTCATTTCGAGAGCCGTCACTATGAAAATATCAATAAATGGTACTTTTTTGGACCTCAAAACCAGTTCACTTACTCCCCCCCCCCCCCCCCCCTCCGTGAGCGAACAAAAAAATTTTGTTCGCTCACGGAGGGGGGTTAATTTTTTTTTTTTTAAAAAAAATTTATATATAAATTTTATAAAAAATATTTTTTTTCGAAATTTTAAAAAAATCCTAATTTGCAAAAATTGGGAAGCAAATATTAATTTAATTTGCAAAATTTATGTTTTAAAACGCAATTTGTTTAAAATTAAACAGAATTAGCTCTAGATTTCATTATACTAATTATCACTTATATATATCAAAATTTTTTTCCATTAAAATTTTTTCTATTAAAAAAATTTTTGTTCACTCACGGAGGGTGGGTTTTTGGGTCAAAAAATGGCGATTTTTCTAATGGTTTTGTTCGCTCACGGAGGGGGGGGGGGGGGGGGAGTTAGAAGTTCCAGTTCCAGAAAAATTTTTAATTTCTCCTTGTTTTGAAGGTTTTTCATAAAATTTCAAATAATCGCATGATTCTTCAGTCGCGCATCTGGGGTCGAATTCTATACGGATTCCATTTGCCCCTGGGAAAGAAATGACTCCTTCAGCGTCAAAATTATCTGCATAAGGATGGACACTTTCGTAGGTTGAAGATCTTTGTCCTGAGGTATTGCAAATTAAATAGGAAATTAAAATATTTAAGCACTCTTTTGCAGCTTTTAATCGGAAATTTTCACCGTCCAGATTTTGTAGTAGTTTTCTAATAGGAGCTTCTAGATGGTCTAATTCAGACTCCAGATGAGTTAAAAGACGCCCAAGGCTGGTTCTGCCTGGCATTGTGGTAATCATATTGGGGTATTTTTTCAGTGTGCTGACTAGTAACTTCTTTGATATTGCAAGTCTTCTATTTTCTTCTATATCAAGCAAGGAATTATAAAGCTCCATAAGAGATAATGCTTCATAACTAGCTGAGTCGTCGACTTGGGCACCATTTGAATTTTCTCCAATTTTATGATCTACTAGTCCATGAGTATCGGTCCCTGAAATTTCCATAGATTTTAAAGGAACGATAGGACAATTTAGCACTGAGTCTGGGTATTTTACTGCCACTAAAATATAATAGCTTTTTATGTCTTGTGACGCTATATTTAAAGCTTTATTATCTTTATCAGTAAGTAATTGGTATCCGTATGGCAAGACTACAGAATATACTGAAGAGAATTTATCATATAAATATAATGGATTTTCGGCCAGGCAATGCTGGGAGGCAATGAAGCCTCGAGAACATTTTATTTATATCCGGCAAGGATTTGCTAAACCAGAAATGATAGCAATGCTAGGTAATTAATTCTGGTAATGTATAGAGCCTAGCCTTAGTCCGCTTTCAGAATTGGATTTTACTTTGAGGGAAAAGGAGGGGTTCAGAGTTGAGAAGTGAAAGTCCAGCAGCGTCTACGAGCAACGCCTCGACCATTCGGGTAACTTCCTAGCATGATACTGGGAGTTACGCTTCAGTCTTTGAGTTTTTCCTTTTTGCAGACAGTTCCATGTTTTGGGATTTTTTATGCTGATAACCTTCGCCCAACCCAAGCAGCATGCCGCAGAAGTCCATAGCCTTTCCAATCAATACTGGAGCTGACAAGATAAGGAGGCTGCATTTTTAAGTTAATTTAAGAAGAGACTTTTATAAAAGCAATATCCTTTATAGAAGGGCTATTTTTGTCAGGTTGAGAAATTTTGATGGAGACTTGATTAGTCCTGTCATCATTGATACTTAGATCTCCAATGTCAGTATATCCCGCAGCACCTCCAGCTATAGAAAACCCTACGCAAGCGTTTCCACTGACTTTTTTTTCTTTTTTCATAGCTAATATTTTTCTTTTACTCCCCTCTGTGAGCGAACAAAACCATTGCAAAATCCCTATTTTTTGCCAAAAGCACATTTCGTGAGCAGACAAAAAATTTTTTAATATAAAATTTTTCGACAAAAAATATTATATATAAGTGATTATTAGTATAACGAAATCTCTAGCAAATATGTTTAATTTTAAACAGTTTAGATTTTAAAAAATTAATTTTACAGCATAAATAAACATTTGATTTCAAATATTTATGAATGGAGATTTTTTTAAATTCGAACAAAATATTTTACTATAAAATTTTTATATAATTTTTTTATAAAAAAAAAATTTTTTCGCTTACTGAGAGGAGTTAGGAATTTCAAATTTTATTGGATTTCCATTTTCATATATTTTTACGATATGGAATCCAGGTGGGACTTTTTCAATTTTATCAAAAATTTTGATATCTGTCACCATTTCTTGTTCTAAACTTAAAGGTGGATTGTTCATATTTTCTACCCCAAAACGATTCAACGCATAATCAATTGCTGAGCTTAAATCATTTGACGCTTTTAATGCTTCATCTATTTCTTCGTCTGAAAATCCAAGCAATTGCAGCCTGAATTTATCTAAATTTTGGTCTTTTAATTGGATTTTTACATATCTTTCTCCTCCTTCTAACTCTTTGGGAGGCTCAATTTTTGACTGAAGATCACCTTCATATTTATTTTCATAGACTTCAAAGCATAGTAAACTGGCAGAAGCTCCGATATCTAGGTAAACTCCGAAATCCCCTATTTTAATTCCATTAAAAACTGTTCCACATATTTTTTCTACATGAATTTTTGAATTTTCGTTTGTAATTGAAACCTCTCCATTAGCTTTTGCATAAATTCTTATAATTAAAGGCTCAAATAAGCTTGCTTCTCCATTTGGTTCATTATTTATAGCGAAGTGAGGCCTTCCTATTGCTGTGGTGATCCCAATTTCTAAATCCCCAACAATAAGTCCACAAGAAAGCTTATTATTTATAGCTTGTCCTTGTATAGCCGCCATTATTGTGATAGAAGCTAAAGGCTCTATATTTTTTTGGAAAATATCATAAGGTAAAGAATTTTTATATTCTTTTCTTTCAGCTGCTTGCTTTGGGTTTTTTATTACTAAATGCTTGGTTTCATTTTGGTAAAATTCGGATTTTCCAGTTAAATCTTTAATTTATACCATTTTATTTAATAAATTATATTAATATTCTATATTACTATAAATAGAGATTAATATAAATAGAATAAAAGAGCTTTCTTTAAACAGCGCCAATCTATAGATCTGCCCTGCCACTTTTTGTATCTTTTCTGGTTCTTTTCAATCAATAATAGCTTGCTTTTCTTTGATCCCCATTTCAAAGCATTTCACGATTTTCACAATTGGGATATCTACAGATACCAATTCAATTGCTAATAGCTGGTCATTGTCGTTCCATTGGGCAATTTTATTTTGAGCTTCTTCTTCAGTTAGTGGCTTTTCTTCTTCTTCTTTTTTTTCTTCACCTTGTGATGCTGGTTTTGAGTGCAATTTCTTGGATATTTCACTGATCAGTCTAATATAGCTATTTTTACTAGTCGTTAACTGTTAATAGTATGAAAAAAAATGTTAGAGATTTTTTTGAAAAATTAAAATTTTTGTAGAAAAATAGATTTTCTATAAAAAATCATTAAAATAATGTCTTAAATAGCATAAATAAATTACAGATAAAAAAAACTCATAAATTTTTTCACACTTAGCTCGTTAACTGTGGCTTACTCTTAGAAATTACATTTCCTATAATGTTTTCTATTTCTGAATACTTTGGCTCTTTTGATTCTAAGGTATCAATCATGCAGACCATAGAGATTATGTCAAGTTTTGTATATAAAGCACGAAGATTAGCAATAGAGTCACAGTTTGCATTTATTAACACATTTGAAGAACTTCTAAGGGTTTCCCAGAATGAAATAGTGGAGGCACTTAAGCGGTCTTTTTCTTCGCTATCAAGCTGTTCATTTAATTTTATATTAATTTGTGCTTCTATTGAGTCGATTTTTTCAAGATTTTCAGTTATTGTTGTATCTTCAATTACTGAATAAAATCTTGCATTAGGGCTAGTGATTTCTTTAATAATTCCTCTAGGCAGAGAACAGTTTAGCAGCTTTGCTTGAGAAAGAACTGTTGGAATTACACCATACCCATCAAAATTTTTAGATGATGAAGCCATGAAATACAAAGCACCTGCATGAATTGCAGACAAAGGAGTCCCTAGCATCAAAGATTCAGAGCCATCCCTTAGGGTTCTTATTAACACTTCTACTACTTCATATCTTCACCTTTCAACAGCAGTCAGTGATAAAAGTAAACTTTCAGCTTCATAAGCCCATCTAAGCGATATTTCTTTTGAGCTTTCATTTTCATACCAAATTGCACCTTTTCCGATTTTAATAAGCAAAAATGAAATAAAATCAAATTTATTTCCAGTTAATTTTCCAATTTTTTCCCAATAAGGAAGAAATGTCTGGGGAGAATGCTGGGTAGGAATTATGTGCCGCAATATCCGAGTTCCTAGTAAAATTGTTTTTGCAGAGGGAATTGCAAAGGTAATTTTTAATAAAGTGTCAAAATATTCCTCACGGGCGATGAGTTTTGTAAGACAATGAGAGCCTAGAGACCCGTATAGTGTCCATAATAATGAGCTGATAAAGTCAATTTGTCCTGAAATTGCTTTTGATGTAGATTTGCATGACGATGGCAGGTCGTTGTACATAGAAATTGCATCTTTAATTTCATTGTAATAGTCTTTGAATTTTTCTTTATTTGAGGTTATAGCTTTTATTGTGATATAAAAATCTATTGTGTTTTTATTTAAATTTAATTTTATAATGAAAATTTTGGCTTTGGTTTATATGAAAAATAAGTCCTTGTTTTTAAGTTTATTAAAATAACTAATTCCAATCAATATAAATTTCCTGCTTCATCTTTGAATTCTGCTGGTGCATTCTCAGGTATTTTTTCTGGAATAATTATCCCTGGCTCATTTGCCGATAAAAATAATTCCAAAAATTTTGAAAAAGAATTTTCGACTGACTGCTTGATTCTTCTATTAAAATTTTCTATCACTTGGCGTATATTTGTCATATTATAGTCTTCTAAAGCTTCATAATAATCATTTCTAAGATGATGCCACAGCTGGGAGCTGCCTATATAATCCTGTATATCCTCCGGAAACTGGCTGCTGAAATTTTTAAACACATTTAAATATCTGAAAAAATCATATTCACCTTTAGAATTTTTATTTTCTTCATAGCACTCCAAAGTATCTACAATAGAAGAGTCGAGCCTTATAAGATCATTTTGGTGGATTATTCCTTTCATAGCAGGGTCAGCTTTATTTATAAAATCATCAATAATTTCACATAAATAAAATCCTTCGAAGTTTTCTGTTTCTTTTTTAAACTGCCTTATCCATTCTTTGACTGGATTTTTTACTAATTCACTAGAAATAATATTTTTTCCGATTCAGTTTTCTCCTTTTACAATTTGTGAAATTATGAATTGGTCGGTATTTTGAGCCATAAAAATTTTGTCAAACTTAAACTCGTCAAATAAAACTTTAATGAAAATTTCTTGAATTAAATTTTTTGTCGATTCGTTAGGCTCAACCCAGGAGCCGACTATTGAGTATAAAATTTGTTTAAATAATCCTCATGAACTTTTGGATAGTTTCAATTTTAATGATTCTCGAGTTTTTGTGTCGATATCGAGCTCAGGGGAAAGCAAATCTTCATAATTTGTGAAAGAAAATTCTAAATTGTTTGAAATTCCTGTCAGATATTTTTGATTTGGTTTTTCTGAGTCTCTTTTTATTAGAATGTATTTTCTTTCACCTTTAAGTTTAGGTTTATGATAACTCTTCAAGTCTTTCTTGGCCTCAGCATGGAAAAAAGCTCTGAATAAGGGTAGGCGAGCCTGCCTAACTGTCGACCTGTTTCTGTCTCCAAGCCTCTTAGGACCACTCTGATCTAACCAGACTCAGTGTAACCCATTCTCTTGAGCCAAAACTCTCAAATAGTCGTGGACTCTCTCACTGAGTTTGGATGTAGAAGCTGAGTCCTACTTCTAACTGACATTTTTAATTGTGCTTTCACCTTTAAATACAAAGTCTTCTGTTGCCTTTTCATATCCATTAATTAGATGGCTTTCTAATAAAATTTCGACAATAGGCTGAGCATTTCCACCTTTATCAATTACTAACTCCCCCCCCCCCTCCGTGAGCGAACAAAAAAATTTTGTTCGCTCACGGAGGGGGGTTAATTTTTTTTTTTAAAAAAAATTTATATATATATATTTTTATAAAAAATATTTTTTTTCGAAATTTAAAAAAATCCTAATTTGCAAAAATTGGGAAGCAAATATTAATTTAATTTGCAAAATTTATGTTTTAAAACGCAATTTGTTTAAAATTAAACAGAATTAGCTCTAGATTTCATTATACTAATTATCACTTATATATCAAAATTTTTTTCCATTAAAATGTTTTCTATTAAAAAATTTTTGTTCACTCACGGAGGGTGGGTTTTTGGTCAAAAAATGGCGATTTTTCTAATGGTTTTTTTGTTCGCTCACGGAGGGGGGGGGGGAGTAAATAAGCTCATCAAAATAATTATTTTTTATTATTTTAAAAATAACGCTAAATTTTATATGAAATAGTAATATTCTTTGCTATTTATTAAAATTACTGCTTTAATTAGCATATAAATTATTCTCGTCTCTTTTTTCTTCTAATAATATTTTTTCAGAATTTTCAGGCACTTCATTTTCTATTAAAATCCCCAATCTAGTTATACACAATTCTTTTTTAAAAGGCTTTACAATTTCATCTTCTCCAAAATTACCTTTAGCCCATTTAAGTAAATGTGAAATCGTCATTGAAAATTGCTTTTCCAAAATCAGATCTCCATCAATTCCTTTCAGAGGGTAACTCATAGCTTCAATCACTGATAAATAATACTCATAATCAGAAATTTTATTTTTATTGTCATCATTTTTTTTCAGTTCTTTTTGCAAAGTTTCATACACTTCAAAAAATGAATGTTGGACACATTTTAACAAAAATGGGTCAATTCCTTCTATACCCAAATCGGGTGTTTGAAATAATAATTAATTAATTTTCGCTAATAAAAATTTTATTAATTTACTCTGATTATTGATTTTAAATACCTCAAAAGGATATAATCCATCCCAGCAATGGTGTTTTTCACCTTTTTTCTTCAAAGAGTCACTAAAAATTTTGACAATCGCAGTTTCATTTTTATTAGAATTTTTAATCAAATCAGAAAACAGCAATAATCCAAGTACTCTTGCGATCCCTTTAGTCCGCCTTTTTTCTATAGTTTCCATGATTTCTTGGAGCGAAATTGATGATTCTAAAAATTTGGTAACAAAATCAGCGACTTTAAGAAATTCTTTAATGTCTTCATTTTCAGGCTGTTTTATTTTGGAGGCTGTAGTAAGAAGACCCTTTAGTTTTGATGAGGTTATTACAGCTTTTTTGACAGCTTTTCATTTGCTTGCTGTTTTAAGAGGAAGAGAATTTTTATTCTTTTTGAGAAAAAAATCTCCTACAAAATCGTTAATAATTTTTTATTTTTAAAAATAAAGTGGATTTTTAATATTAAAATAAATATTATTTTAAATAAAATAGACTAGTTTGCATTTTTGCAACGCTTGACAATAAATTTTTCATTACTTTGTTGACACCAAGCTCATTTAAGCTAAATCTATATTCCCCTGCCAATAATAATGCTGATTTTATTACTATATCTCTATTTATATCTGTATAAGTAATATCTGGGTTTCCATGATCCATTAGCTGCTGCTTATGCTTTTGTGCCCATCCTCTTATTAAATTGCTTTGTTTTATAATAAATTTCAGCGTCAATCCAACTTCTTCAGGAGAGTCAAAAATTTTATTAACTGTGTCAATTACATCAAAAAATGCAATATAAACTGCAAAAATTGCTCTTTCAGCCTGATCCATTTCTGAGCCTCCAGTATTAGTCGAAGGTCCAAAAATTCCTGATTTTTTCTTTAAATTGGTCCACGCTGCTTTAACTCTGTCGCTTCCATCAATTAATTCTTGTAAAAATTGGATGTTAGAGAAGCTCGGATTTTTCTGAATTTTTTGATATGAAGCAATATATGCTTTTTTATATGGCTTGGTTTCTAAAATGCATTGCCAATAATAAGTAAATCCTATTATTTCTAAAAATATATAAATGTCTTATTGGGAGAGTTTATAAATTAAAGAGCTAGTAAAGTAAAAAAAATATAGTCTCCAAGCGTGATAGCTGAAGATTTGCTTTTTATTATTCGATTTTTGATTACTTCAGGGTAGCCTGATAATGTTAGCGCTCTTTTAGCTTTTTTGACCAAACTTTTATTCGTCGCTAGGGTAATTAAATCTTGGTTTACAGGCGAGGGGTCTTTGATTATTGCTAATGCGTTATCAGATATTCCATATTTCAGCATAGGGTTTGCTAATAATTTATAGTCATTTATACATTTTTTATTTTGATAAAAATTCTATTAATTTTTATATTCGCCAGGGAATAGAGCCTATATGGCTATTTCTAAATATTTTATGTCTTTAAGAGGTTATAACAATTTCTTCATTTTCTGGCTTATTATCATATTCTCCAGACACTAAATTTGACGCAATAATTCCCATCAAAACATTCACAGCTTGCATAATACCTGTAGGCCAAACTTCTGTGTATCTTGCTTCTATATAAGATTTTATTTCAATTTTCCATCCATAGTCATTTTGCGAGCCATCTGAATGAAAAGTAAAAAATAATAAAGGATTTTTTACTTCAAAAGGTTCTTTAGGCCAGTCAGTGCCAGTCCATTTAGCGAGTTTATTCAACTTTTCTTTTTCAGTTCACAGTTCTAAATAATCGCAGCTATTTTCTGTTTTGCATTGAGGGTCAAAGATCAATGTATATTTTTTTGCTCTCGGAAATTGTATAGCTAAATTGGGATTTTTTTATTAAATAATTTTTTATATACCAAATAGGATTTTTAATAGGTAAAAAATAGATATATAGAATATAAGATACTCAGTATTCATATTGTCTTTATAGTTATGCTCACTTTCAAAAATCTGGCTAAATGCTTTTGGCTCTGTATTCAAAATTGGAGGTTTTGCTGGAAATCGGTGGAGAGTCCATATTAAAGTTTGGATTTCTGATAAAATTTTTGATAAGAAATTTATATCTGATTTTGTGACCATAAGTAAATGCAAAAATATTTCGAGTGTTTGGTTAATCATAGTGTCTTTGGATTTTATGTAAAATTCGTCAGGTATTTCTCCATTAGGGTATAGCTCAAGAATTGTTTTAATTATTTCGGAGGTGGCTTTGAAAAAGGAGAGGGAGTATAAAGATAAAATTCCAAGCCATTTTGATGAAAAAATGGATTTGGCAGCTTGAGAAAAAATGGCGGTTTGGGCGGTTTCTAGTAGTTTTATTAACTTCCCCACTTTATTTTTCTATATAAAATAATTTTAAAGTTTGTAAAACATATAAATTGAAAATACTTCGAATTTAATTTATTTTTGTGAAGAAATAATTAAATAATTTAATTGGTTTATTGCGAAACTGTTTAAATAGATAGAATTCGGCTTGCACTTCCAAGAATTAATTAAAAGAATTTATCAATTCAGTGTTAAATGATATGACTTTTATTTTATCTATTAAATTAAGCCAAAACTAATTTTATAAAAATTATTATTATCATTGATAAAATAATTTTTTTAATTAAAAGGGTGTTATAGAACCAAAAAAATGGAAATTTTACGATTTTTTGTTTCAATTTAAAGGGAGAATAAGGAAATATCATATTGCTTTCCTTGTATTGCTTTTATAGATTCTTGGGCCGCAAATTCAATTAGCAAATCTATAAATTTTCTTATTAATATTTCTTGATCTTCTCCTACAAGCTCTAATGCTGAAAATAATTTTTCTGGCTTTTTCATTTCACTGAAAATTTTGTCTTGCAGCTTAATCAATCCTTCATTATCTTCTTTATTTTTTTTCCTATTTTCAAGCCGAGTTACCATAAATAAAAGTTTTTCTTTGGGATCTCCATAAAATATATCAAAGCACAAACTTATGGTTGATGAAGCTTCTTCTGAAGATTTCGTATTAGGCAAAAGTAATATGCTATTTTTATATTGAAAATCGCATAACGCCTAGCATATTTTTAAAAAATTTGCATATAAAATAATTAAAAAATTTCAGGCTAATATAAAAAATCTAGCATATTAGTTCTGTCGAATGGTCAAATATTCTTTTTTTTATTAGAGAAGTTAAATCATTTTCACTGTGAAATTCTGATATCAATAAATGCGCTCTAATAATTTTTTGTAATGATATAAAACAGCTATGACAATTTTCTAAATTCAGCTTCGAAAACTCATTTTTTTTGGCTATAATAAGGATTTTTTCAAAAATTAAGTCAAGTTGGTCTAATGTAGAGCATCGCAAATCTATTGAAATTCCTTTCTTTTTTGGCTGAGTACATGCTTTGTTTTCACTTTGAAGGAAATTCAAGACATTTTCATTTGCATTAGCTAGCTTATTCAATATAAACGTCAAAATATCTCCTGACGTCACTCCTAAATATTCATCATTAATTTCTTCATTTCCAAAAATTTTAAATAATTTATTTTCTTTGAATAAATTACTGTCCACATGCTTTTCTATGCCCAATAATTTTGCAACCTCTTCAGGGTAATCCTCAGGATTAACCAGTCGAATTTTGGATACCCCGCTTTGGCTTGTATAAATTTTGACGACATCAGGCAGAGGTTTATGTTTTTCTTGAGGTTCTTTTATTCCGTTTTTATAAAAAGTGACTGTTTTCTCGTTCATATCTAAAAGCATTCCTATTTTGTCACCAATGCTTCATTTTTCCCATTTATAAATTTCAGTGCTTTTTAACCATATAGTGGAATCTGCTTGATATGAAATAGTTGTGAAGCTGTTCTCTGCCCAACAAGTAAGTGAGTTGTATTTTGCATCAGCAACTCCGAGCATTAAATTCTCAGTAGAAAGCTTTTCTATTATTGCTTCGAAATAGTGGATGCCTGATCGGAATTCGTCTTCACCAAGAACTGTTGACCAGCCACTTTCTCCAGATACGGGATATTTATTTTCTTCAAAAAAATCAATTCTGGGTAAATAATCAACATTTTCCTTATTTTGTATATAGATTATATTAGAGAAGTGTATTTATAGTCCCCACTTCCTGAGCGCCATTTTTTCAATGGCGTGAGTCGTGGGGGGGCTCCACAGTCAATTTGAGCCAAAGCCGAAACCCCTTGTTCTTGATAGAGGTATAGAACTTGCCCGAGGATGGCGCTATTTTGCGCCATCCTCGGGCAAGTTCTATATTTTCCCTTCATGGTCCGAGCCATACAGACTTTGCCGGGAACCTCCACTTTCAACCTAGGCAACTAGCTTAGGTCAGATCGCCACATATGAGACCCTTTTCAATTGGAGAGACTGTAGCCCTTCAGTCTTATCTAGTCTATCTTCCTTTTTCCCCTAACTCATAACCAAAAGAAAAAATCTCCTCCTAAGGCGTTTTGGGACAGGCCAAAAACAGCCAAAGCAGGTAAATCACCTTGCCTCTACCGGACACCCAACCTGGGCCTAGACACTGTTGGCAAAAAAGATGTCACTCAAGCCAGGCCACTAACCAGCTTAAATAGTGCTGGGCCTCTCGTTTAGGCTAACCAAACCCTTGGGTAGCTCCTTTCACAAAAATACATAATGAAGCCGCCACGAGGACGTCACCGGCTATTTATGATATATATTTGTATATATAAATTGCTGCCAATATCATTTATAATTTTGGACACTTTTAATAAATATTTTTCTCATAAAAAATAACCTATGCCCAGATACAGCGGTCCCATAATCTTCTATATTACTTTCCGGCCCACATTTATCTATACTTCATTTCGGGGATAACGCCCCAAAATCTTTAAAAATTTTCAACAAAGGAAAAATTGCTTCTAAAACTTCTCTATCAACTTGTCTCACCACAAAAAGGCTTACAACCAGCGCTAAAATAGTATTTAAATTCCCAGAAGCAATACATAGTGATAGCAGCGGGACGAAATTTGTTTTTCTTTCATTTCTCAAAATTGAATCAAAAAACTGAGTAATTACAGTTAAACTGTTAACAATAGCTGGCTCATTTGACTGTAAAGACAGCGGCGGAATTTCTTTCAAAATTTCACAAGCCTGCTGTATTAATCTCTCATGCAGCTCTGGCTTAATTTCTTTAACAGTCTCTATAATCATAACAATAGTTCTAAGCCCAGCACTAATCGCAATTTCTGCTTTATCTGATATGGCTGTTTTTTTTATTTTCTCTTTTTTCTCCTCATTTTTGCCTCTCAATTTATTAAATTGTTCAATTCTCAATAAGCTCTCAAAGGATTTTGAAATTGCTTGGAATTTTTTTATAATTTCTTTTGTGGATGAATCTTCAGTTCTTTTTCTCAAAATGTCTTCAATTAGATTTTTTATGGCGTCAGCGTGTTTTTCGTGAAAGCGATCAGGGTTATCAAGGCTTAAAATCATGGATTCTTCTTGGTCAGTTGTGACGTCGTCTTCTTTTGGTTTGGTTTTGTCGAGTCCTGGGGCTTGATAGACGTCAAGATCAGATCTAGATAAGAGAGAATCTATGTCGAAAATAATGGAAGGGTTTGATATGAAGGCTAAGTCATCTTTTAAGGTTTTGGAAATTCGGTCGAGGTCTAAGGAATCAACTCTTGATAATATATCACTCAAAGAGTTACCCATTTTTCTATTATAGGCAGTTTCATATTGAAATAGACTGAAAAAGCTGGGGTAAGAAAGCTTTAATGAATTATTAGGAGAAACTTTAGATAACGAAAATATATGAAGGGTTTGAGGATTTTTATTTTTTATAGGGATAATATATTTAATATAAGAAGAATTTTTAATTTATAGTTTGTGTGTGAAAAAAGTATAATTAAATACATATTTTGTTTAAGATAGAATTTTTATTTTAAATTAAATTTGAGACAGTTATCCCTATTTTTGTATGCAATGATATCAGAAACTAAATAATGTTCTATTATTTTAAGCTATTTTCCTTTATAACTATATACAAATATCAAATGAAAAAGGCTACCAAGCTTGGCGCATTATGCTATTTATAAACAAACAGAGTTTATAATAAGATTAAGCCTTATATATTTTACGCTCCATGCAGTGATAATAATTGTATTTGATTATAAAGGAAATTTTGCAAAGAAAATTTATTAACGCTGCCAAAATATCATCATTAATACTGCAGTTAATAATCTCTGAATAAAAAATATTTTAAATTACAAATGGTAGTCTATTTGATAAATTTTTCTTCAGAAAGTTAAATTCCTTTATCCTCTTAGAAACTAAATGGTGACTTTGAAGGGAAGTGGACCCATCCTGATGAAACTGAAAGCAGGGCCTCTGTCCCTTTTAAGGAGACCTTCAGCTTGGGGATGGCTTGCAGAAGAGGGAAGTTTTTTTCTCCCCCGAAGGTTTACCTGCCCCTGCAAGATGGACTAGACAGGTTTTTACCTGCCACATGGTCTTCTCTAATTGTGAATATTGGGATATCTCACAGATGATGGCTTTGCCCAAGGGAGCTGATCCCTGACAGGTGGCTCAGGTCGGAAATATCAAAAGGGCAACCTTTTGGAGCTAAGGTTGGCGATGGCTAGTGGCTATATCCACTTATGGCTAGCATAATCTTTTTAACTTAACTATTATCCTCTTAGGCAAATTAGCAGCTGGAGGCAATTTAAGATTTTTATTATTTTTGATTTTCTCCCCAGTTTCAATTGTCAATGCTTCTTTTTTAATTTTTCCAGAATTGAGTCCTTTTTTTCTTAAGCTGCCCTCTGAGTTAACCTTCTTTAAATAAGTACTATTTAGCGCCAAATTTTGTTTTGACAAGCTATGCTGACTATTTCGATTATTTGCTAATCCTTTAATTTTATTATTCTTTGGCCTAGAAGAGGGAACTCTACTTCTTGAAGAACTATTTATCAGGTTTTTTCCAAGTTCGGTAAAGTTATTAAGCTTTTTGATTGTAATTTTATAGTCTTGATCAAGCTCATAAAGGTGATATGATGAAATTCCAAGCTCTATTTTATGAACTGGGACTGGACTTCTTATCGGTGTATGTGCCAATTTATATAAATATATGGCAATAATGAAAAAATGCCTTCATTAAAACTCCAAATCATCTTATTCTCACTTGAAAAGTATAATCAAAATTTGTGAAACCCAATAAAGTTTATTATTTTCACATGAAATTTATAAAATACCAACTAATTAGCTTGTCTTAAAAGGCTATAAATTGTTCGTTATATTTTCTAAAATTTATTAATCATACCCTACTTTACTTAAAATTTATGAATAAATAAGTAATTATTAACCCATAATTAAAATTCTCAACAATGACAAATACACTTGAGCAATATTCTATTCAAGTTCTGACTGAAGAATCTGATAAAATTCACACAGAAGCTTGCTCATGAAGCCAAGAAAAAACGTGAGAGTCTTATAGTACCAGCATAAAATGCTTCCTAAAATCACGTGATAAACTTTCAAACCCTTTCCACTACAAAAAGAGAAATTATGATATAAACTTTAACAAAGACAATTTTAAACGAATTTTACTAAATCTTGAATTTAATCCTAGCCAAGAAGAGCCTTTTATTAAATTTTCTATGCTACCAAGCCCTCCAAAAGCTGATATTTCTGCATGAAATGAATATATGATTTTTTATTTAAAAAATATTTAATTAAAAAAATAGAAAAAATGAATAAGAAATATTTGCAAAAATTAGACAAAAAAAATCAAACAAATAGATGCAAATGTTTATCAATTGACAATGGGATCTGCACAAGCTCTAACATAGAAAGCCGGTGCGATTCCCCTGATTGTTTAATGAAAATGCATAAACCTCAGCGGTCGCTGCTATCATTTCCTAAAAGGGAACATATCAGAATTCCTTCATATACCCCAAGCGCCCACAGATTTTTAAGCCCAAAATCTGATCATATGTCCATTCGCCGTGCAGGATGTAGATCAACAAGCCCTGAATGTATAACCATTTTACTATTAATAATACAGATTACTATAGTCTTTTATGAATATCCTACATAATATAAATTAGAATAATCCCAAAAACCCCTACCAGTGTTCTTAATACCTGCAAGCCAGAAACTGTTGTCAAAGACAAAACTTCCCCAAAACCTCCTAATCCTAAAATGGCTCCTATAATAGCCCAAAGAAGTGAATTAAGGCTTCCTTTTATATGTCGAAGCTTAATATGTTAGAATTTAAGTCGGTTTCTTAAACTTTTAAAATGGCGTCTGAAGAACGGTTTGTCTTTGTGGTGGATTGGTTTGATCAAGCAGCTTCTTTAATTAGGAAATACCAGCTTACTTATTTCTGTGTCGACAACTCTATTGAAATGGTGATTTTTATGTAGTATGACTTAAAAAACCGAAGAGTTTTCTTAAAAAGGTGCCAATATCCTAGCTTAGCGCTAAGTGATTTGTATTTGCAGGCTACTATTACGATTTTTTCAAGGCAGCTAAAAGTTGTGGACTATGGCGATGTATTTTACTATAAAAAAAACAATTTTTTAAAATTTTTAATTTAAAATTAAAAAAAAATAAAAAAGCCAATGTATTTTCCCGATCCAGATTTGAAGCTGAAAGAGGGCGCACTTTTGCAATGATAAAACCAGATGCTTATAATCACATTGGAAAAATCGTCGATAGAATTTTGGAAGCTGGCTTCAGGATTTCTAATATCAGGATGGTAAGATTTTCAACTGAAAACGCCAGGCAGTTTTATGCAGAGCATGCAGGAAAACCATTTTATGACGGTTTAGTTGGATTTATGTCAAGTGATGTTGTAGTTGGAATGGAATTGGTAGCAGTTGACGCTGTTCCAAAATGGAGAAGTTTAATGGGGCCAACTAACTCGAATACAGCAAGAAATGATGCTCCTACCAGTATTAGAGCGACTTTTGGTACAGATGGACAAAGAAATGCGACCCACGGAAGTGACTCTCCTGCTAGCGCAAACCGAGAAATTAATTTCTTTTTTAGCATCCCAAGCAATACAGCTGCTCTTAATAATTGCACCTGCTGCGTTATTAAACCTCATGCAATCCAAAATGCAGGAAAAATCATTGACATGATCTTAAGTGAAGGGTTCGAAATTTCTGCATTAAAAATGATCCACCTCGACAAACCCTCTGCTGAAGAATTTTTAGACGTTTATAAAAATATTTTGCCTGAATTTGTCTCACTTGTAGACCAATTAATATCAGGCCCTTGCATTTGTCTAGAAATTCGACAAGAAAATGTCGTCCAAAGCTTCAGAGATCTGTGTGGGCCACTTGATCCTGAAATAGCTAGGCATTTAAGACCAAATACAATAAGAGCAAGATATGGGGTTGATAGAGTACAAAATGCAGTGCATTGCACAGACTTGCCAGAAGACGGGGTACTAGAGTGTGAGTATTTCTTTACCCTATTTAAAAATAAAAAATATTTTATCTAAAAAATATCCTAAAATATTTAGGTTTATCTGATTTTTTTTAGGAGAAATTAGAGTTTTAGCTGGTAACTAAGCCTTTTTATTTAATTTCATCCATAAAAAAATCTTAATCTTAATGCAATTTCCCCAATTCTTCAATTTCTTGTTCATACTCAATCTCATGCCTTGGTCTCCTCTTCGGTAAAATTTGGTCTAAATCTTCAATTTCTTGGTCACTTTCCTCAATGTCTTCCTCCACAAATTCAATTTGTTCTTCTTCATCTAGCAGTTCATTGTAAAGTTTTGGTGGATAATTATAAATTTCATCATAAGTCCCACTTTTCAGCCTCTCTAACAGCTCTTTTTCAATGCTGATTTCGATATTTGCTGCTTTTTCTGCTTTGGCTTCTCTCGTTTTTTCTCTTCTTTCAGCTTTTTTGCTGACAGTGACTAATTTTGTGTTGTCTTGTTTTTTGATTTTTCGCTGTCTAATTAAATATTGAACGATTTTTGTGAATCTTTGTTTATTCTTGTGGATAAGAAAGTCTGGCCAAAATTCAAGATGTTCGTCTATCTGTTCCAAAGCCAACTTATAATTTTGTAAAAGCTTAATTCTTTCCCAGAGCTTTTTCGGAGTATTTGCACGTTCAGGGACTTTTTTGTACAGATAGCAGACTCCTTCTTTTTCAATGATAGTCGCATAGGTGCTATTGGCTAATGGGCAAGATCGTCTATTGCAGAGACCTGTCACATTGTACTGGTTTCTGCAGAAGTTTTGTGTTTCAGTTGATGCACGATAAGAACAATGGTTTGAGCCTATTATATTTTTTAAGGTATTTTTGCTAGAATTATTATGGTTTTGTTTCAGTATTAGGTAAATTTAAAGATTTTTGACCTCAAAATAAATAAAAAATTATTTATAATGGAATACTCCCCATATGACTTCATCGTTCTGCATATTTATTTATCTTTTACTTAAGAATATTTGCTAACAGCATTAAGCTTGGTGCAGGTTTCTTCTAATAAGGTCAATAATGTTTCTTCTGAGGATTCTCTGTCTTTTCGTTCTTGATCTAGTTCTGCTTTTATACGAGATACGACGTCTCTGACCATGGCGAGTAGAGCTTCTTCTGTTTCTTCACGGGCTTTTCTTTCCATTCCTAAGGTGTTATTGATTTCTCCTATACTTTTCTATAGAGATATGCAGCATTTTTTCTGATATTTAATAAAATTTACTATAAAATATAAAATTTTCAACTAAAACTGCAAAGTCTATTATCCTTTGCAAGTAATAAATCATTTTGCAATTTTTTCATCAAATTTGCTTCTAGCTCTTCTCTTTCCCTTACAGAATTTTCCATATACTCATAAAGTTTTGGTGGATCCTTGCTAAAATATAGCTTTGCTTCTTTTTCTGCCTCTTCTCTGGCTCTAACCTCCTTTAAAAGTTCATTTTTTATGCTTTCAATTCTTTCGTCAATCAGCCGTTGTGCACGAATTTCATTTTCTTTACGTGAATTGCCAGCTTTTACAATAATTTCATGCATTCGGTCTTGGATTTCTGTAAGTTCGCGTGATTTTACTTCAAAAAATGCTTCACGTGTCGACCGTTCTTCGTCAAGTGCTTTTTGGATTTTTAAAAGATTCTCTTTTAAGGATCCGAATTTTGGTATTTGTTTTTAACATATATAGAAAATACTTCCCACTTGTTAGCAAGCCAAAAAATATTGTTGCTAGTCACAGGGGTTAATAGTTTTAATAAACATAATTTTTTGATTTTTAATTCAAGAAATCTAATTTAATTTATAAAATTTATGTTTTTAAAGTGCAAGTTGTCTAAAATGATAGAAATTTTATTGTTAATTATAGCATTTTTCTCAAGGATTAATAAATTTCCAAAAATAAGGATTTTGTCCGGTAACTGAAGGAGGAAGTTATGATTTGTCAAAAAGAAGAATATTTTAAAATAAAATTCTTATTTAAAATTCAAAAGATTTATACTGATTAGATTTGCTTGCGTCAGAATTTTTTAGTATTTTGTTCTTGAGATTCAAAGAGCTGTTCTTCTATAGCTTGGAGCTTATCATTTATGGAGTCTAAACGAGATGTGCGGTCTCCTTCTAGAGATGTTTGGATTGAACTGAGTTTATCAGAAAGACGGTGAATACGGTCTCGGAAAGCGGACTCTGAATGATTTTTGCTCATTTTTAGATTATTTGAAAAAGTTTTAAGAAATAATTAAGAGAGATATGATATAGAAGATTTAGCGATAATAATATGGAGTAGAAGAGGATATTAGATATTCTGAAAATGGATAAAGCAGTATTGAAAAGATATGGGAATTAAAAAGATTTCCATATTAAGTTTATGACATTGAAGTATATCACTATTAATCTTGCTTTCAAATTGCTTACCTCATTTAAATAAGCTTTGGAGAGGAGAAATTATAAATAAGGATTTAAGATTAGGATTTGAGGTATTTTTTTAATTAGGAATATTTTAAATCATAATAATTATTCATTTGTTATTCTATAAGACTTTTTGAAAATTCTCACTTAATTAGCTATAATTGTGACTGAAGTCAAAATAAGCAATATAATAAGAATTGGCTCGCCACGCAATGTTAAGTTTCTTAATAAGCCATATTCTGATATATAATAGTGCCTTATTGCCTTCAATATTAACATTTAATTAGCTAATTTCGTCCTATTGATAGACAAACACTTTTTCATTTATAATTTATAATTTAATTACTTTTTGACTTACAGCACCAAAAATGAGTTCTGAATTAGAAATTTAATTTTCGAAAATCTTGAATCAGAGAGACAAATTTATAATTTTTTTCATAAATTCAAAAAAAACTTTAAAATATTTTTAAACATGAATTGTTATTTAATTGTAATGGGGAGTAAGCGGTATATTATGACCGTTTTTACAAAATTAAGCGAAAATTAATTCTTGATTTTTCTAATCGGTAACAGCTTTATTTTACATGAGTTTGAACGAAAGGATTTGCCTTAAAAATGAAATTGTTGTGGCTGAAATTAAGAAAAAGTCCGGGAAATAATAAGCGGGCAAATAATAAATTTCTAGTACTCTTTTTATTGCAGTATAATGAAAAGGAATTGATTATTGTTTCTTTCTACAAGAAACTTCTTATTATAATTGCTTTTCTTTTAGCCTTTAAAATTGCTGGATTTTTGATGAAAAATTTTAATGTGACTATTATAAGTTAATCTACACAGCTCAGCCATTTTAGTTAGCGTTTTTGAAATATTTAATTTTTAAGCGATTATAATTAAATATTTTAATGCAAGACGTTTCCCAATGGGTCGCCTTACTCAGGAGCAATATCTTTTGCTTATTAATTATTTTTTTAAAGATAATTTCGAGTTAATTTAATAAAATATCGAAACATCTTATATTTCTAAAAAATTAATTTCCATTGATTTTGTTCCCTAGCAAAAGGAAGATTAGCAAGCACTCTTAGCGAAAATAAAAACAAATTTTTTTCCCACATTGAGCCCATAAAAGAAGCTGTAAACACTATCGAAGATTTTTTGGAGGAATCGAAAAAACAAATGGATTCTTTATTATCGAATGAAAATATTACCGATCTCGACTTTAAAAGCCAAATTTCTCATATAAGGATATTAACAAAGCTGCTGTTTCAAAAGAGAAAATCAATGATTTTATGTTGTGTAAAAAAGTGCATAGATAGCTTAAAAAAATATGAAAAATCCAAAAATGACAAAATTATGAAAGAGATCTGTGTTGATATTCTAACTCCCCCTCCGTGAGCGAGCAAACCATTGGAAAAATCCCTATTATTTGGGTAAAAACTCACCCTCCATCAGCAAACAAAAATTTTTAATATAAAAAATTTTGATATCTAATTGATAATTATTATAACGAAATCTCATGCTAATTCTGTTTATTTTTAAACAGCTTGTATTTTTAAAACATAAATTCTGCATTAATTTTTATTTCTCAATTTTTACAAATTTCAAAAAAAAAAATCTACTATAAAGTTTTTTATATATATTTATAAAAAAAAATTAAGGTCTGTGAGTAAACAAAATATTTTTGTTCACACAGAGGGGGTAAGCACAATTGAAAACGAAAAAGGACTGCCTAAAACTTCTGAGGAACTAAAAAAAATCAATAAGCTGAGGACGATCACAGAAAAATTGATAAAAAACTTGGAGAGTACATTAGAAGAAGATAGTCAAATTTGTATAAACGTGAAAGCATAAATTAACAAAATCAAAGAGAATTGATATAGAAATTCATATTAAACAAATTGAATTAATGCTTGCTTTATTATAAGATATTTTCGCTTTTGAATTTCTCAAAAATGATATATATGTTTACATGAATAGCCTACTAAGAAACAATTTTTAGAGCAAAAGAATTAGCAAAGGCACTCGTTAAAGAGCTTCTTAGTCGGTATATACATTAAAATTGTATGGCGAACTAGCCTGCTCTCTTAAATCCTGTAGCTCGTATCCCACAGGACGTGCAGGGACCTTGAGAAAGGGAGGCTATCACTCGATATGTGTATCCGGCTAGAATCTTGTTGGTTTGGTGAAGCGCAATGTCAGGTTAAATGACTGCAGGCTTTACTCCAATTCAAAGTTTTTGCCTCATTCGAAAATGGTCCGGAATTTAGAAAGCTATCTCTAAACAGAGCTAATAGTGCTAGCCTAGGCCAATCAGGACTATTCCCTAGCATGAAACTAGGAGTTACACTCTGGGCCTCAGATTTCCATTTTAGCCAAGAGGCGGCCAAAAAATTAACCCTGTTAAATTATCAATAGTGGGCAACTCTGCTGAAGTGCGGCATCGTGGCGCAACTTATTCGGCAGGCCCTCTTCAGGACCGACTTTCTAGATATAGCAGTTGCCCGATGATGGTGCTCAATGCACCATCATCGGGTAACTGCTATATCATGAACGCGAAATTGCAAGCAAGATGAGAAGCGTTATGAGTTGAGGTCATCCCTATGGAATTACAGCGAACTTCTCTACAAGTCTTCTTAACTAACTTCTTACTGGGATATTCATCATAAATTATATATCAAGTTATAGTGGTATGGGGCCTATTTGATGCTTAATGAGTTATATACATATCCGAAGGTGAATAAAAGCATCGAATTTTAAAATTTTAAAGAAAAATTAAACATTTTCATTTTATCTTTCATAACTTCTAATATAAGCTTTCAAATTAATTTATCGGAATGAGTTATGTATCATAACTTAACAATTATCATGAAAAATTAAAAGAATAAGATAAATATGGGTTTCATTATTTTGAAAAAATGGATGATATTTCAATTTTAATTACTTAAATTCAGAAAATTTTACAAATAAATTATATAAATAATCTTATAACAATTGATTCAATTTCTCTACGTTTCTAATTAATATAAAACTAGGCCTAATTATTACTATAATATTTAATTTTTAAGAGCAGGACAGCTAACTTATAGCGAATTTAGGCTTTTTATTCAAATTTTACTTTAATAACTATAAATTTCTTTTGATTTATTTAAATTTCCTTAATAATGCTACATTATTAAGCGTTGTTACTGATATATTGTAATAAATGGGAGCAGCGCATGATAAGCCTGAAATAGAAGAAACTTCAAATAATATTGCAGAAATAAATCAAAAAACAGCGGACAGCATAAATATTCATCCTGTTCATTTGGACAAATATAATTTTGATGGGAGTTCTCAAGAAGAAATTTTTAATTCAATTGTGTCAAGCTATGCTTTAATCAATCAAAAAATTCGTAATATGAAGAGAACAATACGGCGGAGTAAAACAACAAAGATCCAAGCTGAAAATCACCTAAAAGCGTGGGGAAAAATTTAAAATTTCACTTTGCCATATAATGATAATTTTAGCTAAAAACGGCTAGTTTCTAAAATATATGTTGTATTTATATTTTAAATCAAAGCAATATAAATACTGGGAAATGATTATTTATTTAGAAAAACTTTATACAAATAAAATACTATTAAGAAACTTATTGATATAATTTAATTCGCTAAGTATTGCTATAGCCCAAGAACTAGTCAAATTTCTTCTAACAGAGAAAGATTTTAAAGTCTAATCTTTTAGTGCTTTGGAAGCGTAAAGATATTTGAGAAATTTATAAGAAACTGTTTTCATGCAATGTTGTAACTCATAATGATAAAAGTTATATAAATTCCATAAGGAAAAATTTATAAAGATGATAATTCTTTTCCAAATGAAATCAATTAAGTTAATTATTAAACGTCACTATAAATAATTAGCATTATTGTTCCTAAAATCGCATTGAAAAATTCAATAATTCTGCATTTATAATTTATAAAATCCATTTCAAATCTGCAAGTATAAATATGGTAAAAGAAATCAAAATTTTGCCATAATAACTGAATAGTTTTATAGCTCAAAAATTTGAGGACAAGTTAATATTGATAAAATAAATTATTTCTAATCTTTTCCTAAAATCTTTATATTTTTAAAAAAATAATTTATTTTGAATTTGGATTAATACTGGAAACTTGATAATCGCTTTTTCAAGCTACAAAATTTTTTTCCCATTTTTACATTGAATTGTTTCACAGATTTTACTCAACATATAATAATATGGGATCAAGCAATTATAAAATTGCAAAGGAAGAGACAGAGCAGGATATAGCCCAATCTAGCACATTAGGGACCGAACTAGATCTATCACCTGTGCATATAGACAATTATGATCTAAAAGGGAGCTCACAAGAAGAAATGTTCAAATTCATAGTTTCTAATTATGCTCTTATGAACAGACGAATAAAGGACACTAAAATGAGCATTAGAAAAGAACAAAAAAGAGCCAGCAAAACCAAAACAGTGCCACCTCAATCACCTGACTCCACTCTCCGTGAGCGAGCAAAAAACATTACAAAAATCCGTATTTTTTCCCATAGGCCCACCCTCCTTGAGTGATTAAAAATTTTTTTAATAGAAAAATTTTTTATGGAAAAATTTTGATATATAAGTGATTATAATTATTATGAAATCTCTAGCTAATTCTGTTTAATTTAAAACAAAATTGCGTCTTAAAACATAAATTTTACAAATTAAATTAATATTTCTTTCCAATTTTTGCGAAATGGGATTTTTTAATTTTCGATTCTATATAAAATTTATATATAAATTCTTTGAAAAAAAATTAATTCGCTCGCTGAGGGGAAGTGAGAAACACAAACGAAAGGCTATGCCACGCTTAACAGCTGTTGAAAATTAATGAATACAAAAGGTTTTCTATATATAAATCTAATTGAATCTTTAATTATATTAGATTTCTTGTTCCTTTGGTGTGGTAATTAAAGTTTGTAAAGTGAAAAAAATGGACACCATATAATTAGTTTAGAACTGTTTTTAGATTTTTATAAAAAGGGCATTTAATTCATTATACTTTTTTCATGGAATCCAAAGTTCTTTAATTGAAGTTTTAATCACTTTTAAAGTTGAGATAATTTATTTTTTGCTAAAAAATCAACTATATAGCATTAAAGTGATTTTTTTTGAAATAATTTAATTTTAATTTTGTCAAAATTTCTTATAAGAGATTATAGTAGTTCTAAAATATTAGCAATTATAAATAAAATAAGAAATTTTAACATTGATTTATAAAAGGATTATGATAGAAAAAAAAGGAAGCGAAAAGCACCATAGTAAAAAGGTGGGCAGGATTGTATGTAAAGAAAATTAGGGGAGATGCTTTTTAGGCTTGATTTATTGGAAAATTATTATTATTTTACTTTAAAATTTTTTCTAGCTATTATTTGATGCACACGCTTTGATATAGACTAAAAATAATCAGAAAACTCAAGAAAGAGAGCTTTGTAAAAGTATTCTCTAGGATACCTTAAAATCTTTGAAAATTAATAGGAATATAATAAACAGCAGCAAATAATATAATTCTCTGCTGGTAAAAATTGAATTAAACGATTATAATGCTTGACCAAGCCAGTTAGTCAACCTTTTATTATATTAGCTAAACTACTATAGCTATATGTTTGATTAAATAAAATGAAAAAATATAAAATTTTAAGAATTAGCTTTTATATTCCAAACGATTAAATATTATTCAAAATAGTAAAATTATGAAAAATTTTAATTATTTATTGTAGAGCTAATTATAAAATATTAGAAAAATTAAATTATTTTGAAAATTTCTAGATAGAAACTTGATAGAAGAAGCCAAAATTTTGCTAAAACTAATTGGTATTTTTCATGAATTAATTATTTTTAATTAAACAAAAATAATTGATAACCTTTGGGTTCGAATTGTATGCTTTTGCATATTTTTGCAGCATTTATAGTAATAATAAATACAGAAATAAATTTATATGAAATTTTCTAACGTAATTTCAAAAATTTTTTCCATTTTTACATTGATTTAGTGCAAAACCCATCCACCCCATCTATATTAAGATGGTCTTTAATTACAGAAAATTTTATAAAAACAGCAATTTATATACTTTTTTTTCACCAGCAATTTATTTTATCTCTTTATATGAGCAGCTTATATATTTTCCACATTATTTGTCTTTTATTATTAAATTGCATAATGCATTCAGGTTTCTTACCATAAAGAGCATATACTGACCACCAAAAGATTTATTAGTTTTTAATCAAACAAATATCATTATGCTTTAACCCCTTTAAACTGGAAGACAAAATTTTATTTTTATGGGAAAATTTTATAAGTTTAAAATACTAATTAGTCTTGACTATTTCACTATCATATGGTCTTAATTTTTCTATAAATTTTTATCATTAAAGTACTTATATGATAGAGATAGTTAATATGATATCTGCCAATAAGCCGCTGCAAATCATAAGAATATATATACTGTAGTATTTATATATATATATTAAAGAAGGGTAGAATGCATAGGTAGTAATGTTTAGCCATACATTGATTCAATTTACAGAATTAATTTAACTTATAATAATATGGGATCAAGCAACGATAAAATTGAAAAGGAAGAGACTGAACAAGACATATCGCAATCTAGCACAATAGATTCTGAAAATTATCTATCATCTTCGCATATAGATGATCTCAATCTAAAAGAAAGCCCGCAAGAAGAAATTCTCAAATTCATAGTTTCTGGTTATGCACAAATGAATAAGCGAATACAAGATACTAAAAAAAGCATAAAGAAAGAACAAAGAAAGGCAAGGAAAAACAAAACTGTGCCATCTCAGCAACCTGAAAGGTTTAAAAGGAAAGTAATGCCACGATTGATAGCTGCTATAAATTAATATGTTTTCTTTATTAATCTGCTTAAAAACTTAATTATTTTGACTTAGAGTTTATTTCGGTTTCAAAAGGAAATGTATGCAGCATATATTTAAGACTGAGCTATTTACTTTTTAAAATAAAAAGGACGCATTTATAAATTTTTATAGCCTGATATCTGCTTTGGATCGGGCTTGAGTGACACGGGAGGCGTTTTGTCAAGCTAGCGCTTGTTGGCAAAGCCAAACTCCCAGATGGAAAGTCTTCTTCCTAATGAGATTTAACGTCTGGGAGCTGATTTGCTAGTAAATGATTCCTTGAAAGATCAGTCAAGCCCGATCCAAAGATATAATTATATCTAAAATTATTAACTATAATTCTTTTAATCGATTGTATAAACATGCTAAAGTGCTAGAATATTTTATTTTCCTATTTATTTTATTTTATATCAAGTATAGAGGCCGATCCAAAAGGAGGCTCAGACTATACTTGAGATATTATCAATGCAATATTTGAGAATACTAAAGATTTTTATTATAATAAAAAATTAATTAAATCTCGACTTTATGAAATATAGAACTAAATATTTAACTTAATATAGGTTCGGGAATTAAAGCTATATGAGAATTTACTATATATTTTATATAATATCAAGCTTATCATATTTATGCTTGATGGCTTCAAATTCATTCATTCATTAATTGTAGCGCTTTTATGTCAAAAATACTTTAATGACTATCAAGAATAATATTTTAAATATCCCAGCAATCAGAAATTTTCAGAAATATGATTGATATATGAGTCAGAATTAATCCATTTATAATGGGAGCAAATATCAATAAAATTGAAAAGCAAAATTCAACCAAAGACTCAGCTGATTCCGAAACCACAGAAAGCAGTGAATTAGACTTGACCACTACTGACTTAAACAGTTATAATATTAAAGGAAACTCAAAAGCAGAACTGCTAAAATCCATAGTTTCGAACTATGCATTAATGAATAAAAGGATACAAGAAACTAAAGCAAGCATAAAGAAAAGCCAAAGAAAGCCAAAAAAAAAGAAAGACATTTCCTACAAAAATTAAAGCTTTCTTGTAAAAAATAATCTAAATAAGTATTAAAAGCAATGATTTACTTTTTATTCCAGTTCTCCTCTCTAAGAGTTAATTTTTTTTTTTAAAAATTTATATGTAAATGTTAAAAAAATCCATTTTCGTAAAAATTAATTTAATTGCGCAATGCATGCCTTAAAATGAAAGCTGTCTTATTAAACAGAGCTAGCTAGAGATTTATTCTAATTATTACTTATATATGAAAAAATATTTTTTTATAAAAACATTATTCAAACTTTTTACCCAAAAAATAGTAAATTTTTTTTTCTTATAGGGAGTAAGAATATTATATTAATATTTTGATAAGATATAGTTTACCTGTTCGTATAAAATTTCACCTTTTATAAAACAAATGAAGAAATAGTTATGAAGAAAAATAGAACAGAATTAATTAGCTTGGATTATTAAATTATTATCTTATTCAGATAATATATATAAAATTGCTGGTGAAGAGCGACCATTCCTCCTTTTTGATGCAAGGAGCTGCCCAAGAGTTGGGCTAGCCTCGAGATGAAAAGCCTAGAATTATTTCCAATGATTATTGGCTAGGCTCGAGCATCAGTTTTTGCATCTTTTTGTACTAGCAGCACACTGGCCTAGATTGGGTGTCCAATAGGAACAGGCAACTTACTTGCTCAAGCTACTGAGTGGCCCATCCTAAAGCATAAGCTGCTGAGCTTTTTTGTGGGTGGTTCAGGAAGGTAGGCTCGACAAAACTATAAAAGGTGAGTCTCTCCAGCTGAAAAGTGTCCCGGAAAGAGGCGATCCGTAATGAATGACGCAACAAGGGCTTAAGCTGAAAATGGAGGCTACCAGCAAAATCTTCAATGTAAGATCATATAAGGAAATCTCTATTGAAAACTGGGGTTTTTGGCCCAGGCCATGCTAAGGTGGAAGCCACCTACATGCCTCTACAATCCACAGGGCAGCATTTAGGTCCATCTTCATGGAGCAGTGTCATTTGAGTTAGGGACTATAAATACCCAGGGTAAATATAATCTCATTCAGATTGATTTAACTGAACTGGTTTATATAAATTAAAGAAATAAACCCTGATTGTAATTCAAAATATTTATATTATGATATAAATATAGAAGCAGGTTTAACATGAAACCATGAAATGCGCATTGTAAAAAAAGTGATTTTAATCAAGTTGATATAGCATCAACCCGTTAAAATTACACTCATATAATATCTCTATAGTAAATAGTTCCTTAAAGTTGCTCTTAAATTCTTTAAAACTGTTTATATTCCCAAATCTATTTTCTGCTAAACATTCACTATATTTTCTAATTACAATCGCTCCCCAAAGCCAAATAAAGCTCGCAAAATTTATTATTCAAAAAATTTCCCATATTAAAATTTCTAAAAAATGCAATAAAAATATTTTAAAATAAAAAACTTTAATAATAACATTTCCAATAATCAATCACCTAATGCTTTGCTATTTAATTTTAATATTCCTGCCACTCCTTTCTCGCTCTCTGCTTCTCTCACCACCAAATTTGATATAAAATATGGACAGGTATCAGCTTGCCACTTCTCTTTTAGGTTTATGGGACGAAAAGACATGGATGCCAATATTTAGAGGTCCCAGATATCGTCGTTACCAATCAATTGACAAGATGATGGATCTCATCGAAATTGCTGGAAAATCAGCCCCTGTTTTCCCAGTCGAAGCAGTCCTTTTGAATCCAATGGACGACGAGTGGGACGACCAGATGACTTATATCAATATTAACTACGGCTGGATATGGAGTCATGTTTTTGTGCATTTAGGATTACCATTGAGCGTTTATATATCCCTTCATATGAATATTTTACAAAAATATAATAAAAAAAATAATTTGCCTATTTATATAATTATTTTTATATCTACAACCACAACTTGATTCATTATAATGTCCACTATCGCGCTCTCAAATGGTTTTTACCTTTAGTTATGGTCTGGCAATTCGAAAAATGCTATAAATATTATAGAACTCAGCTGACAAAAGGGATTTTGTTTGATGAATATGTACAAGCAAGGGCTGATGAGCTGATAGCGCAAAGAGAGCATTTACTCCACACTGAGCAAGTAAAAAAATATTTAACCTGGCAAATTGACTATAAAGAGACATTAAATAAAATCAAGAGAGAGCAAACCAACAACCATGCGAGTGATTTCAAGCAGGCAGAACTTGCCTTACAATCTTTTATTAATAGATGGGTAGATCCTGCTGTAGGAATCAAATATCCATTGGCTGGACCTCGCTACCAGTGGGGAGGATTTTAAGATTAAGCTTAAAACAGGTTCGAAAATTGGGAATTTAATAAGTTTTTGTGATATAGCTCGAGCCTCCTTTTGGCTCAGGCTATATTGGCGTCCCCTGATGCCGAAGGTAAATTGGTTTTACAAGCATTTGCTGTTAAAACCAACTTCCCAGATGGCAAATCTTAAATTTACAGTGAGTTTTCTTTTGGGGAGTTGGTTTTGCTAAAATGCTCGTAAAACCATCTTCCCTTTGACGTCAGAAGATGTCAGTATAGCCCAAACTAGAAGGAGGCTGTTATAAACATCTTAAGTTGGAACATATAGAGAAAAATTTATAATTCATGATATTAAAGAATATGAGTTTATTTCACAAATTAATAATTTTTTAAAATTAAATAAAATTATCGAATTTATATATAACTTACTGACAGCTTTCGCAGCCTAAAAAGGATTATTTTGGTCAGTTAAAAGATTTAAGATTTTATGTGTCTAAATAGCATCATGATTAATCTTAAAATTTGTTTTGAGTGACATAAATTAATTTAGGCGAGGTAAAACTGCTTGAGAATAATTATTTAATTCTATTGAAACCTAAATCTAAATTTATTATTCTTCAATCAATCATTTTCTTTGATATCTATTCCATTTATATTTTAAAGACTTGTGGTTTAATCCAATTTATCAAGAATGAGACTAAAAATCGATGATTCTAACAACTATAAATAATAAAGCGATCTCTCCATATTAAAGTTTAGCTATAAAAAGTAATATTTCAGTGAGAGATTTTTGTGGGTTATAAGTTATACCATATAACTACCCGAATAGACCAGCAAAATAATCAGAAAAATTAAGAATTTTTGGAAAATTCAACCCCCTTCCAAAAGTTTTTTAAAATAGATAATTTGGCTTATAATTAATGATGATTATGATGAAATTTATTAAATTGTAAACACCTATGTAAATTTTATAAATTAAATTATATTAAATTTTCAAAGTCCAAATATAATTATTTTTATACAATTTTAATTAAAAAAATAATCCCTTTGTTTTAGTGAGAAAAAAGCATGCTCGCTAGCCAAGAGGGAGTAGTAAGTAAAGTTCTATGACATAGAGCTCAATATTTTAATTATTTCGAAAATAGTGCATCATTTTTTAAATTAAATAGTATTGGCTTATTCTAGCCTAATCAATATATATACCATATTACTAAAATTATTTCCTCATTCTAAATCATATTTTACTTTAATAATTCACAACTATTTGTATATTTATTTAATTTACTCTATCTTAAGGAATTAAATGTCTTGCTTCGGTGGAGTTCGCGTTCTTTTGGTCTTATATCTTCAAGAATATTTACAAGACCTGCTTTCCTCTCAATCCCTGGAGAATCATCCAGTTCTTTTTTAAGATCAGTAAGCATTCTGTTTACTCCATCGAATCCGGACTGTGCGTATATATAAGGTAAGTACTTTAGTGTCCTCCCTGATTTGTGATTTCCTAGATACTCGCTAGAAGATCCTATACATGCATTGCAACTTTCAATTCGAGGCCTGGTTTTTGTTAAAGGTGGTAGCTTGATTTGTTCAGAAAATCGTCGATGGGGAATTACTATGAATACTCATATATTTAAGGATTATTTATGACCAATTATTATGTGCTAATTAATAGAATTTTTTATTAAAAATAGGTATTGGAGTAATAAATAGGGGAGATAGGTGATAAATAAAAGGATAAATGATAATTAAAAAAAAATAAAATAAATTTATTATAAATGGTATATATTCATCTTGAACTGCTTTTTTAGGTGACGGTATTTGTACTGATGGCTTACGCTGCATCGCTAAACTTATTGGCATGTGTAAATTATATGATCGTGGCATCTCAAGTTTGAGTTCCATCATTTTTTAATTTTCACCACTTATTTATTTGGTATATTAATTGAAATGGAGTTAAGGAATCGAATTTTTCATTATTCTTATTTATGAGGCTTATACAAAGAAAATGAAAATACATTTGATGCCGACATTGGCAGAGTTTTGGGACGTTGTTGCAGCCTGAAGCAAGCGCCGATAGGGAAGAGAGCTTAATTTGTTTTGTATTCATTCCAAAAATGTATTCCTTGCGGAATAGTTGTCATATAAGTTATGGTTGGGTTAGGATTTTAATTCTGGAATTTCCTGTTTATTTTTCACATACTTTTTTGGCCTTTTTTCTTAATTGTTTTTGGTCATTTGCTTTGGGAAATGATTCTATATTGACTATTTCTAGGTAATTTTCAATCCATTTTAGTCTATTTTTTCGACAGAGGTTATATTATAAAATTTTAGCATTAAAAAATAGGCCAAAACAAGCCTCTATGGTACAGAGGCGTTTGTGAAAACTTTAAAACCCAACTGTTATACTAGATATTTTAGGCACTGTGATCAAATCCACTCTAACCCAACAAATGCATACGCCCACAATAGGAGACCTTTTGGCGCTACAGGAAGCCACCAACAAATTTAAAAAATAACTAACCAATTTATGATGGTATTAAAACATAGGATTAATTTAATTGATAACCTAAACTAATCTCATGAAAAATTAATTATATTTAGAAATCTAAAAAATTATTGGAAATTTTTTAATTAAAAAAATAAATAATTCTGTCTTGAAAATTAAGCAGTATAATAGCCAAATTTTTACTAATTATTATTTCATATCATTTTATTTTATTTTTTATTTTTTCCAAGCTATTATTTTAAAAAATTATTTCTTCATGCTCTTATCTAATTTTATTCCCATTTTAATGCAGCTTATATATACAAAATTCTCTTGGCTCTATATCACCATGAGTAATTTATTATACTGTTAATACAATTAAGATGGGAAACTGCAACCTTCGAATGGACAACTACGATCCCACAGTCAGCTTAAATCGGCAGAATTTTCAATTCCATTACCCAATCGGCAAAGGAGGGTTCGGTAAAGTCTGAAAAGTGACGCAAAAAAAGAGCAAAACGACCTACGCTTTAAAAGAAATGCTCAAATCTCGAATTATAGCAAAAAGATCTGCTCATTCTGTTATGAACGAAAGACGGCTTTTAGCGATTCTCAGGCATCCTTTTATCGTTAATATGCACTATGCATTCCAAGATCGCGAAAATCTATATTTATTCAATTTTTCTTAAAAAAACTCTTAAAAATCCAATTTTAAATAATCTTAATTTATTTTAATAAAGAATAGTCATGGATCTTATGCCAGGTGGAGACCTTCGCTATCATCTCAGCAAAGTTCACAAGTTTTCTGAGGAACAAACAAAATTTTTTGTAGCCTGCTTGGTCATTGCATTCGAATATCTCCACAAAAATAACATAATTCACCGAGATATCAAGCCTGAAAACATTGTTTTGGACGATCTTGGGTATGCACATTTGACAGATTTTGGGATAGCCAGGGTTTTTCAGCCTGAAAATTCTAACGAAACTTCGGGGACTCCTGGCTATATGGCCCCAGAAGTTTTGTGTCGGCAAAATCATGGTTTTGCCGTTGACTATTTTGCTTTAGGTGTTCTTGGATTTGAATTTATGACTGGGAGAAGGCCTTATTTAGGTAAGCTAGTAAATTAAAGGCTAGGCTTACCATAAGTGGCTAAAAAAAACCACTTGGCTCCAAAAGATCTCTCTTTTGGATGTCCAACCTGAACCACCAGTCCAAGAGATAAGATCCCTAGAGCAAATCCACCTTCTGTAAGGTAAAGCCTGTCTAGCCCATTTGGCAGAGGATGGAAACCTTGGGAAGAACAATCTCCTCTTTGGCAAGTCTTTCCAAAACCAATTCCTACTTCAAAAGTGGCAGAGGCCCTGCTTTCACCTTCATCAGGACGGGTCCTACTTCTCCATATCGCGCGCTTCAGAGTCCAATGCCACCACTTTATTTCTTTTAGGTAAGGATAGAAAAGAAATTAGAGATGCAATTTTGGCAAGACAGGTACAGTTAAAAAGAAGCGACATACCTGAAGGCTGGTCCCTTGAAGCTGCAGATTTTATTAATATATTCCATTTTATAGAGTAAATTGGTATTAAAAATAATCCAAAAAACATCTAAAAAACGAAAATTACTATATTTAAAATCTGCATTTACTATAAAAAGAATACTATTTTGTGTTATTTGTAGCTATTTGCATATAAAATATAAACATTTAATCAAAAATGATATAAATTAATACAAAGAAAGCCACAAAATCGATTAGGATCACTTGGTGTAGAAGAAGTAAAAGAACATGCATGGCTTAGAGACGTCCAATGGGAAAAATTATTCGATAAAAATCTGAACCCTCCCTATAAGCCACCAGTCGCTGATAACTTTGATAGCCGACAAGTTATGAACGGGTGGAAAGACGAAATTTCTAGCAGCACAAAAGAAGCGTCAAATCAGGGCCTATTTAATGGGTACTTTTACGACCTTAATTTGCAAAGTGAAGGAGTTAACTATACAACGGATACTTCTAAGATTGAGAAGAAAATATAATTATTGATAAATTATGAGTTTTTGGTGTAAAAATATATAAAAATTTGGAGCCTGGCTTAAATTTTATGATTATTTGTTAATTAAAGAAAATTCCCGAATCCCCATTTATTTAACCTCCATTTCAAAATTCCCGATGTAATCCATTTATAATGACTGAATATTGTGATAGGATTTATATCAGAGGATTTCCGTCCTCCTACACCTCAGACTCTCTGCGCGAGCGCTTTAGAGAGTATGGGCCTATCAAGTCAATTTACATTACCAACAATGAATGGTCAAGTATTAATGAGGTCCAAGTACCTCTCCTTCACCTCGTCAAAGAAGCATCCTATTCTTGATAATTAAAATATAGAGATATTGCAGAGTATTCGCTGATAAACTATTAACGCGATTTATAGCATATTTGCTGATATATTAAATCCTTCGTTCTGTATCTCTAGTGCATGCAGAATTTTTAAATTAGCATTTATTAATAGATTTAATCAGTTTAAATAGCTTTTTTGCTGTGTAAACATAAGATATCTCATTCAAATTTAATAAAAAATTGCAAGCCAGCTTGCTAATCACAAATATTTTTTTCTATAAATTTATCTTCTAGGGCTGAGAATTAGTGTATTTATATATAAAAAATCCAATTAGCATTTTTTTGAATATTAAGTAGAGTAAAGAGAATTAAAATTGCAAAATAATAAGGCTCATTATCTATTGTCTAATGCTATATAAAATCTTAAGCAGCAATTAAAATCACTTGGCACCAATTTTTTTAATTAAATCTAAGAGGGATTAACAACACAGAGTATATTTTATTACACCTCATATGTAGATTTATATCAACTTTTCATATCAAAAGTTTCATATAGGGCGTACCTGAGTCTCATTTGTGATTGACTAAATGAAGGCACTGCTCCTTTTGGGATCATCAGATATAAAAATCCTAATAATGCCCCAAAAGCAGTCGAAGCAGCCAACGCTAAACAAGAAGGCGATATCACTTGGTATGTAGCAATATGCGAAAAAAAGAACGAAAGAAAAGCAAAAAGGGTCAATGCCCACAATCAAAATATTGAGATATGGAAAAAGACCAATTTGTTTGTCAAAGGGCTGCCTAGCGATGTCACTAATGAAAAGCTGCAAGCCCATTTCGGAATTTATGGAGATATCACCTCGATTAGCATAAAGAATGATAAAGTTTTCGTATGCTTTGATAAAGAAGAAGACGCGAAAAAAGCAATTGAGGATGCAAAAACGAGGCTTTTTGAAGAAAAAAAATTAAATGTCACGTCTTGGATCCCAGAGAGGGAACTAAAATTAAAAATGATGATTAATCAAAGGAAAAGACAAATGTATAAAGTGAGACAGGAACGCAAAAAAAAGAAAAGTGAAGAACGAGGGCAAACGGCTACAGAGGAAGCTAAAGAAGCAGAGCCAGCAATGGAAAAGCAAGACATCATAGCTAAAGAAGCAGAACTAGCAAAGGAAGAACAAGAAAAAACAGCTACAGAGGAAGCTAAAGAAGCAGGACCAGCAAAGGAAGAGCAAGAAAGCATAGCAAAAGAAGCAGAACCAGCAAAAGAAGAATAAAAAAATCCAGCGAAAGAAGAAGGTGAGTGCCAATGATAGAAAATTTAAAAGGAAAAACTAAATAATTACTCATCTTCAAATAAAATTCTATTTATATAATTTATGTAATTATAGATTGGACTCAAAATGTGTATAAAAAACTGTTTATGAATTTATTGATGCTTGATAATTTTTCTCAGCTTTTAGGAATGAAAACTTTTATTTTCAAGCAACAGTCATTTTAATAAATTTATTAAATTTCATTGTATTGAATTCATTTTTTTTAATAGAAAATAGCTCATATGTATAGGTTTTATAAGAGAAATTATATATTTCTCCAATAAATCGCTTATGATTACTGAGGTAATTTCTTTAAAATCTATAAAATTCTATATCATATATTTTAGATAGACTGTTTTTCTCTTCAAACAGCATAGTGTTTAATATCATCTAAAAATTACCTGAAAAATATTTCCCCGCTCTAACTTATCATAATTAAACCATTCTTGATTTTATTACCTAAAAAATTAATTTCGATAGCAAATAATTTCTATAGTACATTGCACTAATTATGAACTGTTGTCAAAACATTTTCTCCACTATGTAACTCAATCCATAATCAGTACAATTCCCTATAATATATGGCGAGCTTGACAAGGAGAATCCAAAAGGAAACTGAGCGTTTGACGAATGACCCAGTCATCGGCATTTCAGCCCATGCAGACCCTGCTAACCCAAGATATTTTCACATCCAGATAGCGGGCCCTGTTTCTTCTCCTTATGAAGGAGGACTTTTTGAGCTCGAACTTTTCTTACCTGATGACTATCCTATGTGTCCTCCAAAGGTCCGCTTTCTAACTAAAATTTATCACCCAAATGTGGATAGGCTTGGAAGAATCTGTTTGGATGTTCTAAAGGACAAATGGTCTCCAGCTCTTCAAATTAGGTCAGTCTTATTAAGCATTCAAGCGCTTATGAGTTGTCCTAATCCTGATGATCCTTTAGATCCTCAAATAGCAAGACATTGGAAAGAAGACGAAACTGGTGCGATCAGAATGGCTACAGAGTGGTGTAGACAGTATGCCCGTGGATAAAAAAGTTAATAAGATAATAGACTATTTCATTAGAAGGATTATTTTAATTATTTTTTCGAGAGAATATTCAGTGGAACAGAAAATGGGATAATGATATGCACGATTTTAAAAAGATTAATCTTTTTCATTATTTTATAATATGAGCTTAGAACGAAACCTCTACAATCCTCAACAAAATAAACAAGTGCAGTTAAAAATCCCTCCGTTAAATATGGGCTGAACTGAGAAAAAGCCAAAACCAGAATCTTTGTCATATGATCACGATTCCATGAAAAAAATCAGTCATAGCCATGCACAGTCTACACTTGATTTTTCAAGTTTTTCACAAAGTAAAACTATGAGGTCTATTAATAGAGTTAATAGAGAACAGTTGAAGGATTTTTTAAGTGTCGAGCGCAAGGCAGGCTTGATTGCAGCTAAATCTTGCAGAGATGTTTCTCATTTAAAAGATGAACACCAATTAAGCAAACACAATGTAAAACTCCCAGATTTGGCTGGGAATAAATCTGTGACCCAAGTTCTGCCAATTTCTCCTGAACATTTGAAAATGTTTATTAATTCTACTGATAAGCTAGGCTTTCCAGCTACATCTCCAAGAGGAATTATGAATGGACTTGGCTGTTCAAAAGAAAAATGTTTACTATCTTTTTTTTAGCGAGCAAAACATTGAAAAGCCCCTTTTTTTGAGGGAAAACCCATCTTTCATAGACCGTAAAGTATTTTTGATGTATAATTATAAAATTATATAAAAAAATCTCTGAAATATTTAATAGCTCAATAAAAATACATAAATTTTATAATTCAATTATATTTTTTATTAAATTTAAAAGTAAATTAGCAAGAAAAATTTCGTTCACTAAAGGAAGTAGACTTTAGAAAAAGTAATGGGAGATACTGAAAGCACCAGCTCTTTTCAAGACAGTTTAGATCAATTTAAATCAAAAATAAAAGCAAAAAGCCTTATCCAGAAATCTTCACAGTCAAAATTTCTTGACTCAGTATTAACTCAAAAAAAAATTGTCCAAAAAGAAGACCCCTTTATATACCTAGGTTCCCCAAGTGGGAGACAAGAAGTCCAGAATTTAAATGAATGATATAACTACATGCAGGAAAATTATCTTAACAAATTTTTGGATCAGAAAATATATTAACTCTTTATACTATTTTTTATAAAAATCGATTTTAATAATATCTTGCTCTATAATTTTTTATTACTTTAGAGTAAGTGAAATGGGCGAAGAAGAAAAAAATGATAAATTTGAGATCGCAGACGTTATATTAAAAACTGGCCTAAGAGAAATAGTCAGACAAGTGTCTGTTCACTGTGTAGAAAGAGGAGAATTACTGTCAGTCATTGCAGAAAGATATCTTGATTATTGAAAAATCTGTTGTTCTTTACTAGAAGACGCTAATAAAAAAATAAAAGAAGATCTCACCAAAGAAATCGACAAACTTCATGCAATTATCAAAGAAAAAGACCGCATGTATAATCAAAAAATCCTGGAACTTGGCCGTGAAAATGCTTTTATTCAAGCTTCTTCTAATATAAAAGACATTGAAATTAACCGTTTGCATGAAAATATCAGAAAATTCAAAGCTGAGCGTGAGTATCGCATGAAGAAAGACTTTGAGCACTATACCAATGCTATAAGGAAATTTCAAGAAGAGCTAAAAGAGTCTGAATTTAATAACTCAGACTATGTAAAAACAGGGAAATCCAAGGTTTTTATTATGCAAAAACTAGATGAAGCCCAAAAAATCGTATCAAAGTTAAGGTTAAGGAAAGATTTTAATGACGCTATGACTATAGTAGATAGCGAAGAAGGCGTAGCTTGGATTGACCAAGATATGCTTGATGAAGAAATAGAAGAACCTTATAAAGATGAAGAAATCCAAGTAGAAATTTGTAAAGAAACTGAGGATAAAGAGACTATGACTCTGAGAGATATGGTAAATAGGTCAATGGAAACTGATGAAATTGAATATCATGAGTACTAGCATATTTTATTTATGGGGTTTACTTTTCCTGGAGAAATTTTGCACAAAAATAGCTGTTCAACTCGGTTACACCAACCTTATGGATAGAAATTCTCGAAATGCCACCATTTTTGGCTCTGTCCCTTTATTGGGAGTGTGACGTTAGACACCTTAAACGCTAATCTAAAGAATATCATGAATACCATGAGGAAATGCCAAGAATTGAAGATCAAGGAGAAGAAGAGGAATATCAAGAAGAAGCACAAGAAATTATGATTCTTGAAAATGATGAAAATAATAGCTTTTTAATTGATGAAGATGGACCTGAAATAATAGAAATTAAACAAGATGTGGAGACAGTAAATACTGAAACTGAAGAAGCTGAGATAAGTCAGGACTCATCAGATTCTTCAAGATCAATTATAAAAGAAAAAATAAAAAAAACTACAGATAAAGGAAAGCTCAATAATGCTCCGCAGCAAATAAATTTTCAAAGAGGCATGAGAAGGTCTTCAACTGTATTAGGGACTATTTCAAAATCAGCGCTTGATAATATAAATCACGCAGAAATTTCATTTAATCCTAAAAGTAAAATCCGAGCGGACTCCACAAATGGGTATATATATCCAAGTGAAAATAAAAAATGACTGTCAGAAACAGTCAAATTTTTTTAAAAAATAATTTTTTTTTTACTTTTTTATTTAAAAAAAATTAAACCCACCAGAAACAAAAAAGAGAAAAAATCGAGAATGCCAGACTGAAGGCCTTTTAGATGAAGATATAAAAAATAAAGAAATTATTGAATTGATGATCAGCGATAGAGAAGAGCTGCTAAAAAAAGTCCAAAAAGAAATTTTAACAAATAAAAATGAATTAAATAAGCTGAGACTAGAAGCTGACAGATATAGGACTTTTATTCATGAAATAAGTCAACAAAATCCAGAAGAAGCTAAACATTTGTATGAAAAAATTGAAAGAGACGTAGAAAAACTTAAAGAGAAAGGCTATATTCCAGAAGAGCTTGATTTTTCTTCATGAAAAGCTGGGTATTATTCAGGATTTGACAACGGGCATTTTGAAGGGAAAATACTAGGTGAAGAAATTGGGTTTGAAAGAGGCATGACAGAAGGTGGATCAAATCCGCAATTAAATTCAAGTATTCTTGATATATCAAACTCAACAACAGAAGAAAATGGAATTCCCAAAGAATTATTATTAAAAGCAAAAGAAAGAAAAGGCAAAAGAAGACCGTCAGTTATGGTTGCTGAAGAGGTAGAAACTAGAAAAAATAAAAGAGCTATATAAATTTGCAGTGAATATTTAAAAATTATTATTTGATTAAAAAATCATTTTTTTAATATTTAAAGAATACTACAAAAATAATGGAATTTACTTTCAATAAAAGAGAACCTAAAACGCAGGCAGACAAAAAAATTCACATGGGGCCAAAACTTCTTGAGCATTTCTTATCAAAATCGCTAGAGAGGATTAAAAATTTCGGAAAAATCAGCAGAAAAATGCTGACTAAAAACCTATCTTATATATATTCTTGTGCAATAGCAAAACTTAAAACTGGGGAACTCATGGATTCCTTAGCTGAGTTTGCATATGATGAATTATTTGGTAAATATGGCCTTAAAAAGGTAGCTGATAAAAAATATTTAGAAATTGTATCAACAGCGTTAAAATACCCAGATTCAATAAAAATAAGCACTTTTGCAAGGCTGATGGGTATTGGAAGCAAAATTGATTTAATTGATTTTTCAAGGCCAAAATTGTCATTTATTTTCTATATATCAAGTATTTCAAATATTTTTAAATCAAAAGCTGGGATTATTGTAGGCTACGATGATAGCTCAGAGTATCAGATGATCCCAAGCATTAGAGCTACTGAATGCATAAAAGAAAAATTCAATGATTTGACCTCACAAAGCCAAATTCAAAGAATTATAGCAGCAGTAGAAAAATTGTCTCAGCCTGACCCTAAAAAGGTAAATAAAAGTGGAGTTATAGACCAAGACGTTCTATTAGAAATCATGCTATCAGAATATGAAATATATCAGTCAGGAATTGTTAGTGCTTTAAATGTGATTTTTGATGGCTTATCTGTAGCAAATAAAGTCGTATACTAAATTTAATTAAATTTATTTTCTGGATATCTTCTATTATTTATAGTTATTTTTATTATTAAAAGTATATATATCAACAAAGCAGATTTAGTATTAATTACTAGATATATTTCTCCACACAAAATAAGCTTATTGGTAAATAAAGATGAAAATAATAAAGAAACTTATAGTCAAGCCCTTGTAAATCTTTGCCAGAATGATGAGGAGGAAGAAGATGAAGAAGTCCATATAGATAAGGTCATTAATTTCTGCATAGAAAAAACAATATGCAGTCCGAATGATTTAGAAAATTATGTAGGAGGAGAAGTTACGAGAAATAGACTGTTTAATTTTTTTGAAGATAGCAAAAATGAAAATATGAATATTTTGATGAAAATATTGAAAAATAAAGCAGCTTTTGGGATGTCAAGTTCTTTTGAAAGATCTTGGATTGAGAGAATTCAATATTTCTCTGACCAAATAAACAAAAAACAGCCAAAAGCTTTATATTGTGCTTGGAAACTTATAACAGATGAGCTTGCAAGGTTGAATGGTGAGTTGCAAAGTTTAGAAAAATCGAAATCATAATTAAATATGGCGTTTTGACCCGAGTCTGGCCTCCTGCCAGACAACCTCAAACAAATATTTAATTATGCTCTGTAAGGTTTTGCCTATCAAAAAGCCGGGCAGCAATATATGCGCTGATAGCGTTCAGAGCCTACACCCAGAGTTAGATTTTACCTCGTTGGAAAGTGGAGCTTGAATAAGAAAAGGTCTTCCAGCAATGTCTATAGGTGCCTCTAAGTTATTCCAACATTCTTCAGGATGATACCATGAGATGAGCCCTAGGGCAAAACGTCTTTCATTTTTGTCAAAAAAAGTACTTGCAAATTCTGTTTCAAGACTGAGCTGTCGAAATCTGAACACACGAAGCTGATAATCATCTGATCAAACCCATGCTGGGCCTTTTTATGGTGGGGGTATCCTGAAGCAGGAGTGGAAGCGCAGATCGGCAGTGGGCTATTGGACGTTAACGCTATTAGCATTAAGCAAGCAAAATCGAAATCTTTGTTGTAGGTAAATATTTTATGATATTTCTAATAAATAGTCTGTTAAAATCATATAATTCAATGTCGAAACGAATAATTTAGTCATCTTTTATTATAAGTTGCTATAACTTATGATACTGCTATAGTTATTTTTACACCAATTTAAATTTTAAGGGATTTATTTGATAAAAAATATGTCACATTTTGCTAGATAACTTCTCAAAAGTCAGCAAGGCTTTAATCTATGAATATTTCACTAATAGAAAAAAACTCATACATATTAATAATACATATTTTCTCAATAATTATATCTTATTTCATAAGCAAATATTCTTGCTATATATTTGCAAACTTTTAACTGATTTACCTTAATTTTCTAACAAATATCATTCCTCACCTTATTAAAACTCTTAATTTAATTAAAATTTATCTTTACAAAACTAAATATAAAATTGGTGAATTTTCTTTTTATTAGTAAAGAGAAAAAAAATTCAAATTAACACTTTTTATCAAATTTTTTTTATTGTTAACTTAAACTATTTGTGTGTGTTGTGTAATAAATTATACGCTCATTAAGTTGTCCCTCGCCATTTTAATTCGCGATTCTACCGGGGCGTTTATAATTCTGCGTTTGTGTACTCGTTCTCAAGATTGATCATTTAGAGAATCATTCTTGAAAATTAAAATCCCTCCGATATTTTCATAAAATCGTTCCTTCGCTATTGGAATTCCCAATTCTCCAATTGAAGCCCTCAAAGACTCTAAAGAGTCTGAAGATTCAGGTTTTTCAAAAATTTGAATTGTTTTTGGAGCTATAGCTACTGTGGAGGCAAAGTGCTTTTTTTTCTTCCTAACGCAGTTTAAGAAAGAAAAGCACATTGATTTATTATTATTATTTGGTGATGAAATTTGTCATATTTTTAAAGTTTGATGGAAAATGCATTTCTAAAATATAACTTAGGAGAATGAATATGGAGTCAGTGAAAGATATCGTCAAGGGTGGGCTGTTATAGTCTTTAATTTAAAGAAGTACCATTACTTGAAGGCTGGTCGAATTTGAAATATTTTGAATTTTAGGATTTTTTTGGATCAGTAAAATTTGTGATGATAGGAAATAATGACTATAAATTTTAAAAAATAAATAATTTTTAGAAGTAAAATGATTTAATTTAGTAAAGAAAATTAAAGAGGAAACTATCAAAAAGTCATATGTATCATTAGATTCAAGATCTATAAAACTCAAAAATCGTGCAAAATATTCAGTAGAAGTTATAAATTATGATTAGAGAATTCTTTTGTAAAAATGGATGCAAGTTTATACAGCTTAAAAGTTAAAAAAGAAAAGATGAAATCTAGATTGTTTTCTTACTCCCACCCTCCTGAGCGAAAGAAACCATTAGAAAAATCCATATTTTTTGCATAAAAACCCACCCTCCTTGAGCTAACAAAAATTTTTTATGGAAATTTTTGATATATAGTGATAATTAGTATAATGAAAGCTCTAGCTAATTCTGTTTAATTTTAAACAAATTGCGTTTTAAAACATAAATTTTACAAATTAAATTAATATTTACTTTCTAATATTTTGCGAATTAGGATTTTTTTAAATTTTGGAAAAATATTTTTTTTATATAAAATTTATAAATCAATTTTTTAAAAAAAAAATTAACCCCTTCCGTGAGCGAACAAAAAATCTTGTTCGCTCATGGAGGGGGGAGTTAGTGAATTTATTGCAAGCAAATAATTTGGCAGATTTGCGAGGAATTGGAATTAAATTAAATTTCAAAAATAAAATAATAAAATTTTAAATAGATTTTCAATGTAAATAATGCATTTTCTTTATAAAAAACAATTTTTATCAGTCAAGAAATATATAACTCAAAATATAAATTTTTTTTAATTAATAGAAAGTAGCTAGCAGCATTTTTTCTTTTTCTTTATTGAAGGAGTGCTGCTTTCAGTTAAAAAAACTGAAGTTTTCATATGTTTTGGCGTGCTCACATCTTCTCCTGTATCTAGCCTCACAGCCAGATCTTTAAACATTTGTTCGACCCCATAACTTGTTTTTGCACTTACTTTTCTATATATTGCACCTATTGATTTTGCGAAACTTTTGGCTTCTGACTGCTGGACATCTTCCATCTCTACTAACTTTTTTTAAAAAAATAAATAAATAACCCATATTTTTAATTTATTTTTTTTTTAAAATATTTTTTTTAAAGAGAGTAAATCTTCTTTATTTCCTGCGATGCAAACTACCATATTTCTTGGCCCGAAGTCTTTTAATTCTTTATACCATCTCATGATCCCATCAAAACTCGACCGCTTTGTAATATCATAAACCATAATAGCCGCATTTGCATCTCTATAGTACATTTTAGCTAAGCTCTGATATCTTTCTTGGCCAGCTGTGTCCCAAATATTGAATTTTATCATTTTATCATTGACTTGCAGAATTTTTCCAGTATAAGATGCACCTACGGTCGCGTTTTGTTCATCATTATAATCATCTTTTACAAAGCGGAGGACTATGCTTGATTTTCCAACACCTTGGTCGCCTAGTAAGACAATTTTATATTGATCTTTTTCCATTAGACGACTTTATGAGTTCAAATTATTTCTTTTATTAGTTTTTGTCCATATAGCACTGATTATGAGCAATAAATTTATCCGATATATTTCAATAAATTAATATTTATTAAGTAAGCTTAATTATTTATTTCTATTCGATTTATATTATTTTAGGTAAAAATATATAGTCAAATTTCTATTAGTCTATCTAGTTTCTAGAAATTAAACTTGATGCTGATTCTTTGATCCTTCCTGATTCTCTGTCTTTTAAGAAATTATATTCCTCCAGCATCAATTCTAATTCTTCATCTCTTTCTTCCTCTTTTTCAAAGTACCACTTAGGCAGCTTATGCTTTATATATTTCTCCCCTTCTTGCCATGTCATTGTAGCTGGTGTGTCTTTAGCTCTCTCAATAAGCTCATGCACGGTATAGTTTCTTTTTTCTTCTAAATTATAGAAATACTGGAAGTCAGCTGTATTTTTGTATTGATTTTCATATCTTTCTATTATTTTCGAAAAATCAAACCCAGTTTCCTTTTCAATCCCTCTTTCCCTCAAATATAAAATTTTATCATAAAATAGTTTCCACCTCCTTATTTCATAAAAAGTTTTTTTATCTAGCATCTTGTACACTATTTGCCATATATCAGGGTCATAATACTTCATCCTGTCTAACATATCTATTAAATTCATAAGCTGCTTCGGCACATTTAAAAAATCTAAACGGCCCTGTGTTTCTAAGAGCCTTGGCATTAAATGAACTTTCATGTAATCTTTAGCGTCATAATCAGTTCTATTATTATATGAAATTGCTTCAATAAATTCAAAACATTGTGTTCCTTTCAATGTAGGCAGACATCTCTGATTAAATTCTTTTTGAAGACTTTCCACCGTTTGGAGCCTCAGTTGATTAGACCTTAATACCCCATAGAAGCAACCATAAAACATTCTGTCGTTGAAGTTAGTCCACCACCTGAGAGCTTGGAATTCAAGAGTTTTCCAGAGATCTTCATCCAATTTGTTGTTTTTGGCACAATGGTAGAACATGTAAGCTATAGCGTGTGGTGCGATATCGGCTAAAGGATTTTTTATGACGTAATTTACGAGTTTCTCAATATGAAGAGTATCTTTGCGATTCTTGTGATTTTGAATACCACTTAGGGAGGAATGCACCTCGAGAGGGTCGTCAAGCTTATTGTGGAGCCATTTGGCACGATGCTGCTTTTGGACGCGGCGCCAGAGATGGTGGCCTGGGAGACCATTGTACCAATAATTTCTTTTGAGTATGCACCACATAAGAAAATATAATTAAATTAATAGCCCATTGATTTTAATTTAGGAATAGAGGATTTTGTGAAGAAAATAGGTTTTTAAGGATTTTGAAGCATTATGATATTTTTATTACTCCCTTTAAAATGAAAAAAAATCTGTTCTAAATTTATATTAATTTTTCTTTTTAAAAGAAATTTTAAAAAAATAATATATTGAGCGCAATACTTTAAATTTTAATTTATTTTATAGAGAATTAGTCAAAAATATTATTTATTTAGCGTGAAAACTGTTTAATATTATTCTATTTCACGTTTTACATCAAAATAGCTAAAAAACTAATTTTTAAAAAAAACATTATTTCATTTTATAAATAAAATTTTCCTATTGAAAAAAATTGTCCCATTTTAAAGGAAATTTTAACGATATTTGTTTATTAAAAAGGGGGAGTTAGTAATTTACTCTTCTTTTTCCTGTTTTTCTTCTTGTCCGCAGTTGATTATTGTGACTTTTTTCTTTGGGGTTCCATTTTGTGTGCCCTGGGCTTCAATTGTTTTGAGAACTTCGAAGCCTTCTACTAGTTTTCCAAAGACTACATGTTTTCCATCTAGCCAAGGACAAGGGACTGTGGTAATAAAGAATTGAGATCCGTTTGTGTTAGGCCCGCTATTAGCCATGCTTAAAACTCCAGGCTCATTATGCTTCAAAGTAAAGTTTTCATCATTAAACTTGGCTCCATAAATTGAAACTCCACCTGTTCCATTTCCCTTCGTAAAATCGCCAGATTGGCACATAAACCCTGGGATTATTCTATGGAATTTTACGCCTTTATATTGCAGTGGAAGTCCTGTGTCTGTTTTTCCATAACCTCCTATGCAAAGTCCTCTGAAATTTTCAGCAGTTTTTGGAACCACATCAGCACGAAGCTCAAATAGCATGCGGCCAACCTGCTCACCTTCAACCGCTATAGCATCTGTACTGATATATCCTACCATGGTGCACTCTTTTCTAGAGCAATTTGAGTTCTGGTGAGCTACCTAAATGTGGAAAAAAGTCCATACTTTTGCAAAAAATTGTCAAATAGAGTTAGCTTATCAACTTTAAGTGTCTTGCCAGAGCTCGAAGTTGCCATGGAAAAGTGCCAAGACAGGCTATAGCAGTGCAGATTCTATATGTCAAGGAACACCCGAGGATTTTTTTTGGTAGAGAAGAACCTAACTATGCGGAACATTTTCAGCCTGTAATATTTAATTAGTAAAATCTGTGGAATAAGATGACGATAATTAATAGGTAATATGGATATTTAAGGGAAAATTGTATCATATTATATGCATTTTCCCTCTAATTGAAATAAATAGTATATCGGGCTTGACTCATTTAATTTTCTTTTTCAAAAAATCATTGAGAATAAACCATTATATTAAGATTTCTCTAATTATCCTATCAGCTATAAATTTAGTAATTCTTAATTAAAAGAAGATTTTTAAAGATCCTCTCTTCCGTATATTGTGGTCTTATGGTCTTTTTTAAGTATATCTTCTAGCTCACTTAATTTAAATGGAAAAGCCGTTAATAGTGTTTTAATTCCACAAGTCTTGAAGTGCTTGATTAATTTGGATTTACTCTTATTGTAAAATTTCCTTAATAATGTCGCTTTTTCGGTATATTCCTTTTTTACCTTTTGTATATTTTCTAAGGCTTTATTCACAATTTCTGGGCATTTTTCTCCTTCTTGCATAAGTGCATTATGCATAACTTTATTATATATATCATCGCTAACTTTTTCAGGTTTTTCAGTATTCCATCCAAAAATAATATTAATAATTTGCCCTAACAATTTCCCAGTTTCTTCTGGACTTTTTTCTCCATTTATAAATCCATTATTCTCCCCTCCATGATTTAACAAAATAAAGTTGTGATTGTAAATTTTTTTTCAGAATTTAAAAACAATCCAAATTCAAAAAATGGAAAGGAAAATTTGTAAAATTTGTAAAATTTATATCTTTTTTAAAATTTCAACAGAGTTAGCTAATTTTTCATTATAATAATTTTTCTAAAAATATTTTGTTTGCTTTAAGAGGGCGGTTTTTTTTACTCAAAAATAGTGATTTTTCAATTGTTTTGATCAGAGGGGGTGGATTTAGCAATTTCAGTGATTTTTTCTTTATTCAAATAATATCTAAAAATGGAGTATACTTATTCACAACAGATGAAAAGTTATATTTTTATATAAATTTACTCAAAAAAACCCTATTTTTATGTAAATAGAATATTTAATTCCTTCATCTGCCAAAACACTGATGAGTTTATCTGTAGCAGCACTTAATTGGCAAACTTCACTTAAGCTTTGTATATTGCTAATTAATGGTTTTATTTCAAAAATGAGACTTGAAATTGCCATTAGATTTCCACTTGATAATTGAGACGCTTTTGAAATAATGTTGCTTGCAGCACTAATAATGCTGGTAATCCTTTCTGAGCATTTAGTAATTGCAGATTGGTCTGCAATTTCATTGAAAAGTTCACTTATCACATTGAAATAGTGGTCATTCGAAATAGAATGTTGTGTTTCTAACTCTCCCATCCATTTAAATTAGATAAAATTTGCATTTTTGGGTTACTTTAAACCCCTTTGAATTGGAGCACAGTTTTTTTTTCAATATGAAAAATTTTATCGGTGGTAATATTAATTTTATAAATTAGTTTTTGAGACAAAATACATATAGAGCATTATTGAAACAGTTTCGCATTAGGTTGATTAAATTCTTCATAAAAATAAATTAAAATTCAAATTAGATTGCTCAATTTATATTGCCTGTGGACCTTTTTATGCACCATAAACTAGTTTACTGGCCGCAATCAGTCTGCTATTTTTCAGATGAATAGCAGACTTTTTGCAGCCAGTAAGCCAAGCTTACTGATGCTCAAAAAGCCTTAGGCGCGTTTTTTTGAGAAATTTTTAAAAAATAATTTATTATAAAAATGCTTATTTTTATAAATTGTTTTATCAATATCCTTTTCTATTTGTTTTAATTCTTTTTCACTCAATAAATTTTTCTTTTAAGTTAAGCTTAAATATAATTCTACTTGCACTTTTTTCTTAAAATTAGGTCAACTTAATTATTCGGTGTTTAAGGTGTCTAGTGCCGCAGACCCAAAAAATGAACCTTTTAGCTAAACTGGTGACGTCACGGAACCATCTTGGAATCGCGGTGGTCAGCCCAACCGGCCAAGCCTTCTATCGACGCTTCGCCTCCAGCCGCCGTACATCTCACCCGGCGCGTTGCCGTCGCTCTGTCTTGACTCAGCTCCTGCGCGTGTTCCGCCTAAGGGTCTCCCGTGGGGATGTGCTGAGGGGTAAAACTCCGAAATCTTGAACGCACTGAGGAGCTGTTCCTTTGGTTATCCCCAAAGTTAAACAGCTATTGCTGTGCAGAAGTTCTCGAGACAAAACCTAACCCCATAAATAAAATGCCATGAGGAAGAGAAAATTATTAGAGCTAATTTCTCTCGAACCGAATACCGTTTTATTTATAGAATTATATTTAAGCAGTTTTCTCACTTATGTGATACATAAAAATGATTAAAGTTGTGCTCAATTTATATTTTTCAGAGAAAAATTTAAACCCTCTTTAAAATTGAACAGGATTTTTGTTCCAATTTAAGGGGGGAGTAAGGGGAAAAGAATTTTCATTAATTGCCCTATGTTTTTTCCTGCACCTTTAAAAAAGCCCATCATTAAGTTGCCATAGCATTCTTTTATAATCCCTTGAATTTCTTCGCTCTTACTCTAATTTATATCATAAACAGCAATTTAAGAATTTTTACGGAAAATTTATTTTTATATAAATATTTAATGATTTTTTTTACTTTTTTATAAGGAGTTAGTAGCAATATTGACGTAAAATCCTATTTGAATAGCATTGTCAGCTATAATATGTGTAGGAATATTAAACCCAGCATCACAGATATTTGAAAACCTGACTATATCATCTACCAGCACATAAGCTGTTAAGGCTGCATCAAAAAGGTTCAGATCTTTGATTTTTTGATCAATTGTAACTAAATTGTCCTCAAATTTTTGAAGGAAATCTGGATGCATACACTTATAGAGATCTACATTTTCTGCTCCTGTATAAGTTTTAAAAACCTCAGTCAAGAATTCATCAAAAAACGCCAGGCTCCCATCAAACCCAAAGGTATGGTACTTTACCGCTGAGACCGCTGTGATAATTCCAACAATCAAAGCCAGAAATCCCATATTTATTATTGCTCCTAATTTTATCACATTAAATTTATTTGCTAACAACCCCTTTATGATGCTGATTGCAATATTCACAATGATTTGGGAGCTTTCGATAATCTTGCTCTTTTTCACAATACATACAGACCATTCTATTTGCATAAACCCACTGATGAGTCTCTTTTCTGTCATGGCACTTATTGCAGCAATAATATTGTGAGCAGCAGCTTGGGACCATCCAGTAGGTTACATTTTTATAGTTATCGCACTCTATTGGAGCAATTATGAGGCTAAGTGGCATTTTCTCTGTCTTTTTGATATCGCAAATGCTTTAATTTTCCAAAATTTTTGATAATCATTTGAGAAAATAGTTAATTTTTGAGAAAAATTATTTTATTATTAAATCTAGAAAAAAATGACACCAAATTATGCTTCATTTTCCGACCCTTCCTAGATTTTTAATAAAATTTTCAGCAGCTTCATCAATCACATATTTTCAGTTTATTTCTACAGCTGGAAGCTCAGTAAGCTGGGCTATAGGCTTTAAGTCTTCTTTATCTAAGTCTAATTCATTGCTGCCCATTAAATGCTCAAATGCAATATTGGACGCGTCATAAAGCTCTTGCGCTTCATCCCTAATTTCTTCAAATTTCTCAATTTCTTCGTTTGCTTTATTTATAATTTCTTTTTCTAAAATACTTTGCCGCTCTTCTAATGCTTCTTTTAGCATATTCTTTATTAATCCACTAAATAATTTTTTTTATATAAAAAATAGTTTTTTTATTATATTATGCCTTGGTATATTAAATGATGTGCTGATTTCCGTCAAAATTTTTTGTTTTTTCTCACTAATTTCTGTAATTTTTGTATTGGCTAAGCCTATATGGCTTCGACATTTTTCTAGATTTTCTTCAGCCTGCTTTCTCATTGCAGTTAGTCTTTCAGACGGCGACAATTTGAGGTATTTTAAAGTTTGGGACATGTCAGCTAACTTTTCTATAAGCTCAAGGATATGAAAAGAATGAGAAATTTGTTGAATTTGCCGATTATCATATTTTCGATCAAGCGGACAGGTGATTTTTCCTGTTGTTTTATGAAGATTTGTAGCACATTTCTTGCAGAGAGTATGGCCACATAGGAGGACGAGCGGGAGATGAGAGGATCTGTCATATTGCTCTACACAAACAGGGCATTCTAAAATTGCTTCCATAGTAATTATTATTGAATTTTCGAATATAAAAGAATTATTTATAGATAGAAAAGGAGGTAAAATATATGCAGTCTTAATTCAATGCAAAATATAACTGATAGATTAAAATTTATTTTTGACTGATAGATTTGAGCTATTATATGTAAAATAATTATATTAGTTTATTATTTTAAGATCCTGAATAAAGGTCTTGCCGAATCTTTTGAAAAAATCCCACAGCTGGCCAATTAAGCTGCAATCTCCATTTAAAATTTTATTATATGTAAAATCATATATTCAGTAAATCTAAAGAATTATATGGATCTTTTACAAATAATATGAAAACTGTCCAGATAATTCCTAGTGCTCCTAATCATAATTTATGCATATCACTTGGGTGCTACGATGAAGTCTTTTTATTAGCATTTGGCAGTGGCAAAAACATAGTCATAGTCAAAGCCAATACTTTTACGACCCATCAAGTCTTATCTGGGTTCCATCAATTTGATGTCTCTTCAGTTGGCTGGGCAAGGACTGGAGGAAAATTAGCGACAGGAAGCCACAACTTAATTGTAATTTTTTTTCCAAAATTAAGGTCTATTTCTGATTGGGAACCAAAAATTCATCTCAAGCCTGAGCATTCTCCAACAAGCTTATCCTGTTTTAATTAATTTTATTATACAATTTATATGATATTCCTATTTTTTATAGTAAAAATATTTATATATTTTGAAATTTTGATTTTAATTAATAAACTTTCTATATCTTGGTCATTTTTTGGTGATATCCTTCTCAGTGTCAGTAAAAAAGTATGTGTCTGGACCTTTGATTCCAAAATTTCTGAAGGAATCGAAACAATAGACCAGCCTTTCTGGTCAGCAAAAGTGACCTACGACAAAGGAGTGATTTCCCCAGACGGAAGATTAATTGCAGTATCAAAAAATGACTCAAAAGTGATGGTTTACTACAAAGAAGGCGACTATACTGAAGAATCCAAGCTTCAAACAGACGCTTTAAAGCTCCTCAGACTTAACCATTCTTCATATGTTACATGACTTGATTGAAAAGATATCAGCGTTTTCAAACTTTATTTAAATAAATACAACCCAAACTCCTTACTAACCATATGTGAAGATGGCTGAATCAGGATATGAAGCGAGTATTCGTCACCACAAGGAATCGGATTTAACGTCCTTTTCCAATTAAAAACTGATAATGGTATGGCAAACTGGCTTCGTGACTTCAGAAATATGGAAAATAACATCTCATTGCTAGCCCAAAAGCAAGATGCACTGCGGCAGCAGCATGGTGATATAGAATTCACAATGAATTCCCGGTCTTGCTTAATAAGGTCTAAAACAAGTGAGCCTGATAAAACTTTATACGGAGCCATGATGCGCGAAAAAACACCTGTAGAGTGACTTGTGGTCGCTGAAAAAGAAAAAGTCACCTTTTTCATGTGTGAAGGGGTTGGTGCTTTTCCATTGACAGCTATTAATATAAAATCCCAATTTCAGTATGAGCATTATTTTGGGACTGAAGCAGTCAGATGGATTCCTGCACAGCTGCCATTTTTTGTGATACGAGAAGTCGATGAAGTCCAAATAATTAGTGCAGATATTATACTTTTTTATATTAAATACATTAATTTTTATATGAAATTAATAAAATAATCAGAATAAACATACAAGAGATTTAGTCAGATGGAGAAGAATGTTCCAAGCTGGAGCCAAAGATAGCCTTTATGCAGTGCTAACTGGAGTCATGGGTGGGCATTTTGGTGAAATTATTCAAATAGAAACCCATAAGTCTCTGCCTTTAATGTGCACTATTGATATTACAGGGGCTGTTAGGATATGGACAACAACCAGTGGAGTCAGAAATGATGAAAAAGCTATAGATGAGTTTAGACATTGGGGGGTACTTGAAGATTTTGATTACACATATGTAAAATGGCTTACTCCCCCCTCCGTGAGTGAACAAAACCATTACTCCCCCCCCCCCTCCGTGAGCGAACAAAACCATTAGAAAAATCGCCATTTTTTGACCAAAAAACCCACCCTCCGTGAGTGAACAAAAATTTTTTTAATAGAAAAAATTTTAATGGAAAAAAATTTTGATATATAAGTGATAATTAGTATAATGAAATCTAGAGCTAATTCTGTTTAATTTTAAACAAATTGCGTTTTAAAACATAAATTTTGCAAATTAAATTAATATTTGCTTCCCAATTTTTGCAAATTAGGATTTTTTTAAATTTCGAAAAAAAAAATATTTTTTATAAAAATTTATATATAAATTTTTTTTAAAAAAAAAAATTAAACCCCCTCCGTGAGCGAACAAAATTTTTTTGTTCGCTCACGGAGGGGGGGGGGGGGAGTTAGAAAAATCGCCATTTTTTGCCCAAAAACCCACCCTCCGCGAGTGAACAAAATTTTTTTAATAGAAAAATTTTTTTATGAAAAAAAAATTTTGATATATAAATGATAATTAGTATAATGAAATCTAGAGCTAATTCTGTTTAATTTTAAACAAATTGCGTTTTAAAACATAAATTTTATAAATTAAATAATATTTGCTTTCCAATTTTTGCGAATTAGGATTTTTTTAAATTTCGAAAAAAAAATTAACCCCCCTCCGTGAGTGAACAAAAAAATTTTGTTCACTCACGGAGGGGAGCTAGAAAATTCGCCATGCTTGTATGTGGCAGAAGAAATGGATATATCTGTATTTATAAATGGTTTTCTGATACCCCAGAGCAGCTAAAACTTTTGACTATGCATTGGCAGACTATGCATTGTTGGATTGGGCTGAATGGAGAATGTGAAAAACTGAAGGTTGGGGACATTGAAGTCCTGAAGCATACAACTTTTAGGTTTTTAATGCTTGCGAAATTCAAAGGGATGGGATATATTATTTATGAAGTATTTTATGATGGACTTTTTGATTCAAAAATAATATATCAAGATGATAAAGAATTTAAGGACTCCAATTTCCATTCATTTGTGGAGGGCTCTGAAGGGAATAGTCCTGGAAAGTTTGTAAATCATTTTATTCTGCTGAATAAACATAAAATTGAGTCATTTTTAGTAAAAGAAAACAGCTTAGAGCCATTATGGGCTAGAAATTTAGAAGATGAAGCTCACACTATGAAATTGACAAGAATGATTGCAGTTGTATCACGCCAGAGCGTGCTTTTCTTGAATTTTGAAGGAGATGCGCTAGGCAAATATGATGCTCCTTTTACTGGAAAAATAATTATTGATTTCTTTAACATTGGCTTAGCCACTGAAAACGTGATTCTTGGTCTTGGCAAAAAAATCCTTATAATTTCTCAAGAATTTTTAAATAATGTTGAAGAATCTGATATGCCATGAAGACTTGTCAAAGAAGTAGAACTTGAAAACGAAATTTCTTGTATCGGAATTACTATGTTTCAACAAATTGTAACAGGAAATGATAGAAACTTAATGATCTATAGAAATACATTTTTACAAGAAAAATTAAATGTAAATCAAGAGCCAAAGCCGCACTATCACCCAACAATTTTATTTGAATTAATGAGAAGCAACAAAAATGAGCTTGTACTGATGATTCTTAAAAAATTAGAAATGCAATTAGATGAAGGAAATGTTACGCATAGTCTTAAACTAAAAAGTGAAGAATTTCTTGAAGCTAAAAATAGTGAACAAAAACCACAAGAAGCCCCTAAGCCACAAGATGCCAGTTTTGATTGGTTTTTTGAGTCGCAAGTCGTGCAAGCCCCATTAGCTATGACAAAAGAAGAAGAATTCACTGAAAAAGACGCGGCAAGGCTAAAAGAAAAACTTCAGACCTTAGAAGTGGAGCTACCAGGGATAAGCGGAAATATTTTTTCTTTAATTCAGCTGCAAAATGCTATTGACTGTTTTGCGTTTGTAAAAAATCAAAGTAGGACTATGGACGAATTTTTGAGAGTTTTTTATATAAACTGCAGGATTTTTAATTTAAATTTAGACCAAAAGCAAAGAAATAAAACCCAATGCTTGAATACAATGGATATTGCGTGGGCGCTGCATTCAGATCAACAAGACACGTTGTTCCAGACACTTTTTACACAAGAATTGACATGGCCTCAGATGAGGATGTTTGGGATGGGAATTTGGCTCAAATCTATATGGAAACTGAAAGCTATGGTGGAAAATATAGCGAAAAATGAATTCCGAGCTAATAAAGACCCAAAAACAGTCAGTTTATGGTATTTAATATACATTTTTTATTGAATTTTTTTAAATTTTTTTATAAATTCATGTTTTCTATTTTTATCTTATCAAGATTACTAGGGAAAAAAAATATTTTACTCGGTCTTTATAAAAATGACTACCAAAACCAAAAAATCTATTCCTTTTTACAAAACGATTTTTCTAACAAAGAATGACAAATAAAAGCTCAAAAAAACGCTTTTGAGCTCAGAAAACAAAGAAAATACGAAATGAGTGCAGCTTTCTTTTTATTAGGAGATAAGCTTATAGATGCTATAGAAGTCCTAGTCCAAGACTTAGGAGATCCTCAGCTAGCTCTTGTCGTAGCTAAGCTTTGTGAAGGTGAAAATGGGCCAATTCAACGCCAAATAATAGAAAAATATTTTATCCCTACTGCACTTAAAGCAAAAGATCCTTGGCTGCTCAGCTTGTCTTACGCATTATTAAATATGCCAGCAGAAACATTAGACTGTTTAAGCTTCTTTAAAAATGAGCAGCTAGAAGACACAAATATAGAATTTTGGAACGAAAAAGTTCAGCCCACGCTTTCCGGCTTCCACCCTACAATGACTTACTATATAAAACTGCTAAAATCCAAAGTCCAAATAAAAAGAAATTTTGAAGCAAAAGGCCTTTCATTAGAAAAATTCGAAAAAATCGAAAAAGACATGGTATCAAGATGTGCTGAAAATTTTATTAATGCAGGGTTATCTATAATAGCATTGAAATCTATAAAAGATGAGCCAATAAACCTGGAGCTTGTAGATGAAATATTAAAAACTCATTTATTGATGATTATTAGAGATACAGCCAATAAAGAATGAAAAGAAAAATTCCCAACACTGGTATCAGAAATAAGATACCTTACCAAGGCTTTTAATTTTTCTGAAAAAAGGCTTATTGATTTCTTTTCAAACTTGTTTTATAAGCGAGATTTGCGAAATTATCAGTGTTCGTTGCTTGCTGGTATGAATTTGATGGAAAGTGCGGCTGAGTCAGTCCTCCATATAGCAGCTTTGGTCCATATCATTTTATCGCGCTATTCACGAGACCCTTTTTTTGAAATAAAAACCAAAACTTTGACAAATGTGACTCATGATGTTTTGAACTGCATAGAATTATTAAAAGTCCCAGGTATGCCTATTTATAATGAAATATCTGGTAGCCTATCTATTTACTATTAAAAAAGTCATCATCGTTATAAATAGGTATACTGATCTCTATCAGCTTCATATCAGCCAAAAAACTCATTTATTCCATATGGCATTCAGTTTGTATCTTGGGTATTTTGTTCAAGCATATCTTGGCGGTCTTTGGAACCAAGCGATTTTGATACTACAAAAACTTCAAGATTTTTTGCATAATATAAACTCCGAGAATTATATTGATATAAAACTTGACGAAAGCCGAGCTGTCGTAGAAAATAATATTATTACTACATGGCTGAGATTTCTTATAATGAATAGATTGAAAGAAATTATATCAGAATTTGACTATAAAGAAATGGACGCATGGATTGATGAAAGTTTATATAATTATAATTTATTGCTGAGACCTGGGCAGAGATATCCGTTAAATAAAGATATGACACCTATGCTTTCTATAGAAATGTCACTTGGGCCTGGCAGAGGGACCAAAAGAAGGCCATTGATGGCTGTCTCGAGGCTTCTGGAAAGAGTGTCATCATGGAGAAGACGTCTCCTGCTGAGAGCTCAAAAAGCAATTTCCAATGAAACTATGCAAGAAGCACAAAAATATATAAACAGTCTTATAACAACAGCAAATGATCTTCCAGATATGTTAAAGCCTCATTTTGCTGATGCTTCAGCTTATCATATTTTTAATTCGTATGCACATGGGATGACACAAATCCATTTATTGATGCAGTCTTCTGCACAAGGGCTTTCCACTTTTATATATGAAAATAAAGGGAAAGTAAGCAATATGCTGGAAAAAGAAGGATTTATTTATGAAGAAAATATGAAGGAAAACGCAAATATTTTTCGAAATGGAATTGAAATATATGGTTTTAGGCTTTTTTTTGAAAAATTCTTACTTCCCCCCCCCCCCCCTCCGTGAGCGAACAAAACCATTAGAAAAATCGCCATTTTTTGACCAAAAACCCACCCTCCGTGAGTGAACAAAAATTTTTTTAATAGAAAAAATTTTAATGGAAAAAAATTTTGATATATAAGTGATAATTAGTATAATGAAATCTAGAGCTAATTCTGTTTAATTTTAAAACAAATTGCGTTTTTAAAACATAAATTTTGCAAATTAAATTAATATTTGCTTCCCAATTTTTGCAAATTAGGATTTTTTTAAATTTCGAAAAAAATATTTTTTTATAAATTTATATATAAATTTTTTTTAAAAAAAAAAAATTAACCCCCCTCCGTGAGCGAACAAAATTTTTTTGTTCGCTCACGGAGGGGGGGGGGGGAGTTACGAATATTTTTTTTAAAAATAAATATTTTAAAGAAAATAGGATATAGGCTAAATTTCTGGGGAAAAAAATTATATTAAATATATAGAAGTAAAGATCCAGTATTAGGTTTTGCAGTAAATCATTGCAATAATAAGAATATGGCAATTGCTCACGGCGGGAAAAAAGAAAGAATTCGAGAAATAAATATTGAGCACTCATTGAAATACAAAAAGAGAAACGAAGACTTAGAAATAGACACAGAATACCCTGACACTTGGCAAGAATGCATGCATTATCTTGACAATAAGGCTGGAGCTGGAGAATCTATATACAATCCAGCTATAAATTCAGCAATCTATACACTTTATGCACCAAGAACACAAGTTTTTCTAGAAGAAATGGAACTGCCACCTCCTGTATGAAATAGAACACCTTTTGATGATCTTTTAATGCCTCTTGCATCAACTAAAAATCGACTTGATAAAGTTGACCATATTTGTGGACATCCACTATTGCCTCTTTATGTCACTGGGAATGAAAACGGACAAATGACTTTGTGGCAGTATGAAAGACCTAACAGTTTGCAAGATTTTACACCAAATATGGCTTCATCACAAATAAATTTCTTATCATTTAATAGCTATGGTGACAAATTAGGTGTTTGTGATGACAATGGAAATTTTTTCTTATATAAAATAATGGGTGCTTGCAAATTTAAAATCATATTAACACCTTAACACCCTAACACACCTGAAATGATAAATTTTTTAATCAATTTTTATGGCATATATATAGTTTGATTTGCTCCCGTCATCATTTTCCCCACAATTAACTATGATGGGATCTATAAGCAGTAAATCTTCAGCATTTTGTTTTTTGAATCTTGGTTCTGTGGTAGCTGTTATTGGTAGCAAACCAAGAGGTTTTGTATCAATTTATGATACTTTAGTGCCACTTTCACAATCATTAATACACACTGATGCTGTAGGTGGGACAACATTAAATTATATTTCAAGGTATCAGCAGCTAATTATTGGTGAAAAGAGTGGGAAAATGACAAGATATGACTTAAGGATGCAGAAAGTTATAGATAAAATTGATTCTGGCCATGATTCTATAAAAGATATAGTCTGTGACCCTACAGAAATCACATTTGCAACTGGCGGGAAAGAAGGTTTAGTAAAAATATGGGACAGCAGAAGCTTTACACTAAGAGAAACTATTGAAGTTAGCAAGAAATCCCGAAGCAACAAAGCAATTACCAAGCTCCAATTTGTGGAGACATCACTATTAGCCTCAGTAGAGGACGGTTCAGTTAAGTTATTAAGAATCACAACCCATTAATCTAATATGGAAATAAATGCGAGTTTTTAGAAAGTTTAGTATTTCTCCTTGGATAACTTACCCAGTAGACGACATAACAGCCACAAAGACTCGAATTTTTTATTCCCTTCTCAGCGACAACACAATGCTTAAATTCACACCTGTAAAAGCCGTGTTTTCTAGGAGAAAAGAAGAATTTTTAGTTGTAAAAAGAAAAGGGTTTATGAAGGTCGAATTTATCCCTCGAAAAATCGACGCAAATAATTTTGGTAAAATTGAAAATGACTATGATAGCGCCAAATTGTTTCAGCTGCAGCCTGAAGATATAGATAGCTTACTTACATCAAAAGAAGGCACATATGAGTATAAGCAAAAAATTAAAAAGAACTTCAGAGTCCTCAGAGTGGAGAAAACTGCAGGAGACTGAAAATGGGCCGTTGCACAAACAAGTATAAGTCCGACTGGAAATCAGATCACAAGTGGAAATGGGAAAACTGAAGGCCCTGAGGTTGTTGTGAATGCACAAGAAATGTTTATTATAAAGCACTTTTTCAATGTAAAGGATATTTAGTTTACAATTCCTTATTTGATGGGCTGGCAAGTAATTAAAGATGATGGTCTGGCCAAGTTTAGTATGGAAAGTCATGATGAAAGCTTGATTTTTGATGAAGAAACTTTAACTAGCAATTAAGCTGCAAATTAATAAAAATAATCAGGCATTAAATTTACATTAAATCAACAGGTATCTGATCATATTGATTTTTTATAAATGTATCATACTCAGATTGAAGATGACCCATTTGGGATCAAATGGGACCAGAATATCCAGATTGAGTCTTTTGAGCAAAAACTGCTGGAAGATAAGCCGAAAGACCACTCATATTACGAATGCACTCTGAAATGCAGTGTAAATAATAATGAATACAAATGACCAATTACGTTTTCCATTACAGATGCCAGAAATTTATATGAAGAGCTTAAACCAAAAATTAAAGATCCAGATATAAATTTACCAAAAATCCCAACCAAAGCAGATTTTAAATCTTTAAATATCCGAGACCGTTTGGATTTTCTCCACTCTTTCCTTCAAAGCGCCATTTTAAACTATTTCTCAACAGCTGAAGTTCGAAAAGTCCTTGAAATTTCCCCAAAATCTTTTTCTTCCCATATCAAGCTTAAAGAAGGTTATATCAATAAAGAGAGACGAGACCGTAAAATGAGTCATGCCTATATAACAGATTACATAAAAAGAACTTATGAGTTAAGGTGGCTAAGGCTCAGAGAAAATGGCTTGGAATTTTTAATTGACCAAGTTTCTGAAAAAATGAATGAGTCTATGTTTTTTACCCGAGATTTTTCAGTCAAACCATATGGGTGCACAAAGCTAAAAATCACTTCTGATGAGTATGATTTAATAATTGATATAAACAGTAAGAAAAAGAGGCAGCTTTGGCTTGACTCAATAATCCAAGCTCTAGGCCGCTGTGATCAGTATAATTTTGTCCCAAGATTTGGGTCTTCATTTCCAGTCCGCCATGGAAACCGTGTCAAAGCTTATATAGATGGCGAAAATTACTATTCCGACGTATATGACAGCTTAATTTCTGCAAGAGACATTATTTGTATCGCAGACTGATGGATGTGTCCTCAGCTTTATTTAAAGCGCCCACCTACTCAAAATGAAGACTCAAGGCTTGACAGAGTCTTAGTCTCCGCCTCTCAAAGAGGCGTAAAAGTTTATATCATAGTATACCTTGAAAGCAAGCTTGGAGGCACCAATAATTCTTTATATGTAGAAAGTACATTTGCCAAATATTCAAATATAAAGGTTATTAGACATCCATTTAACCCCCGACTTCCTCATGCCCAAGATCTATGGTTTTGGTCACATCATGAAAAAATGGTGATTATTGATAATGCCATGGTATTTATGGGAGGCTTAGATTTGTGCCTGGGAAGATGGGACACACAAGAACATAAGCTTAGAGATGACGGAAATGTAAAAATATGGAACGGAATGGATTATTCCAATGTGAGGGTCAAGGATTTTGTAGAAACTGATAATTATTTAGTAGGAATTAAAATATGGCGTCTTCGTCTGGGCATGGCCTCCCGGCCATGCAGCCTCGACACATATTTTAATTATATCCAGCAAGTTTTTACCAATCCAGAAATGGGCAGCAATGCTAGGTAAGCAATTCTGGTAATGTACAGAGCCTAGCCCTCAGTCCAATTTCAGGGTTGGGTTTTACCTCGAAGGAAAGGAGGGTTTGGATTTGGAAAGGGCAAGCCCAGCTAAGTCTGCAGGTAATACCCAGACCAATCGGGTAACTGCCTAGCGTGAAAACCGGGCGTTACGTCCCGGGATCCAGACTTTTCCTTTTTGCCGAGAGGTCGAGCAGAAATTCCATTTTTTGGAAATTTTGTTTGGCCAACCTCGTGACCCATGCAGCAGCCACAGAATGCCATAGTCCGCCCACTCAACACTGGACCCGGAAGGGAAGGAGGAGACGTCCGAAGCAGAACCCCACACTTCAGAAGTGTCATGGCATCAGGCGTTGAAGGAGAAGAAAGGCAGTGTCAGAGCTGAAACACTTGCCCGGCGAATCATTGTCCCAATTCAAGCAAGGCGAAGCTGATGAACCACCCGTATGGGTAGGTCCTTGGTGACTGCGTAATCAATATGGCAGACGCCTCCCTGTAATAATGTTAATGTTAATGATAATTATTTAGTAGACTCAGTTAATAGAAGAAATGTTCCAAGGATGCCTTGGCATGATGTAGCGATACAGATTAAAGGAAATGTGGTATATGACCTGTCAGCTCATTTTAGGGCTAGGTGGAATTTTATGGTAAAAGACACTTTGTCACAAACTGAAAGTTTGCCTATAGCTGATATACTTTTTTATGTATAATTCTCTATTGTTATTTTTAAGCATTTTTTAAAATAATTAGGGCAATTAGCTATATCCCAGTTTTGCATTTGGATTATGATATTCTTGACCCAAGCCATGATGACCACCAGCAACTTAAAGAAATAATCCAAGAAACTTTTAGTGACATTAATGATCCTCATTTGCTATATACAGACATTCTGACCACAGAAGAAGACATCTATGAATGTCAACTTGTTATAAGTGCTTCAGCATGAAGCTTAGGAAGGACTCAAACTGAGCACTCTATACAAAATGCCTATATAGAGCTAATTCAACAGTCTGATCATTTTATTTATATAGAAAACCAATACTTTATCTCGTCAACTGCTTCTTCTTATGTAGAAAACCAAATAACTAACGCTTTAACAGACCGTATTATAAAAGCTGCTTCAGAAAATTCTCCTTTTAAAGTCATAATTTTGCTTCCTTTAATTCCTGCTTATGAAGGAGAGCTTAACATTTATAATTTTGCGACGACTGCAATAAAAGAAATAATGAGCTGGCAATATAAAACAATTTCTAGGTCTCCAAGCTCCATTTTTAGCAAACTAAAAGAAAGAGGAATAGACCCAAGCCATTACATTAATTTTTATTCACTAAGAACTCATGGAATCCTCAATGATGGCCCTGTCACTGAGCAAGTATATATGCTTACGATAATTAGCTCATTTTGATAAGCCAAATAATTTTTAAGCGTCTGAATAACCAAAAAAATGATCCTTAAGCTATTTATCATAAGCTAGTATATATATTCATGCAAAAATAATGATTGTGGACGATAAAAATGTGATTATAGGAAGCGCCAATTTAAATGATAGAAGCATGAATGGGGATAGGGACTCAGAGGTTGCAGTTGTGGTAAAAGAGGGAAAAATGCAAAAAGGAAAAATGGCTGGTGAAAGCTGTGAGGTGTCTGAATTTGCACACAAGTTGAGGGTAGACTTGTGCATGGAGCATTTGGGGATTGAGGAGATTTCTGTTGTGGAGGATCCATTTGAGGCAGAGTTTTGTGAGTTGTGGGAAAATACTGCGAGGATCAATACTGAGCAATATAGGAAAGTATTTAGGTGCTATCCAGATAACGAAATCAACTTATTGTCAAGAATTCAGAGTTTCAGGGAGCAGAAAGAAATAAATGCATACTCAGAGCTTTCAAGAACTGTTAAAGGGCATCTTGTGCAATTTCCATTAGAATTTTTGTCTGAAGAAAAACTTAAGAAGACTGATTATTTGCCAAACATTGTTCTAAAAGATGAACTTTATACTTAATAAGTTCAATGTATTTTTCTTATTAATTATTCTTAATAGCTTTTAATAGATATTAAGCCAGCTGCACCAATAAGATAAAACAATTGCAAAATTTTATATTTAATTATATTAATTATTTATCATTGAAAGAAATCATATGCTATTTAATCATATAGGGTATAGAGCAGCATAAATATTTTTTAGCTTTATTGCTTTATATATTAAATTTATGAGGCTTTTCTCTTTAAATTGCGAAATGTGAATGCTGGCCAATTGTGCAATCAGATTCATTAAAATTTTTTACGGGATTGAGATCTTATTTTTGTAATTTTGTCGATCATTCTTGAATTAATGGGATTTTTTCAGCCAACACTGACAAATCTCTTTGGACTTCTTTTAATTATCTAAACAGTTGCTGATATTTTTTATGGTGATTGTTAGGTTTAGATTTCAAATTTATATGCAGATTTGTCTATATTTGAAGTATCCTATAGAGAGCTTACAATTTATATTTTTATAATAAAAATTAAAAAAAAATAATTATATAGCTGCAAATCTTTACTCACAAAGGCCCCTTTGATCATGTACCAATTTATTAATAGGATAGAAATAAATTATCTATACACTTAATGTATTTTATTTGAAAGAGTATAGAATAATTGATTATATTTCATTACCTTTTAAATGAATAAACGTCTGATCTGTTCTAACGTTGAATAGCGCACTCAGAAGAGGGATCCAATTTTTGCCACCTTTCTTGCGTTTCCAATGTTTTACAGACATCACTGTCCAAAACGCAGCATATCGTTCTTTATCGCTAAATCAAAGCAGATGACATTCAGAAATTTGAATCTGATGCCATAATGATCATCCATGATGAATCAATTATATCACCGAATTAACCCCCTGGAACAATTAAAAATGGAGCGCATGAATTAGGGTCATTGTCCCCTAAGGTTATCCTAGTGAGGGAACTTCAGTCTTTCTGAAGGATATTGGCGCTGGAACTGCTTCGGCAGTTCCTGGTGTGCTTGAATCAAGTTCAAGGAAGGAAGAGAGACTCGTCTAGGTCATAGGCTACTGTAACGGTTCGACGGTTAGGCCAATTCCACCTACCGTTGTTCAGAGCTGTTAGCCAGTGATGGAATTCAGGAAGGATGAGCTTGTATTGTCAGATCCTAAGCTAAGTGGGGGTCGACAAAGTGTTATCGTAATCTTAAATCTTAAATCTTAAACCCCCTGGAGCTAATTTTTTAATGCAAACCCCAAATCTACGAATTTCTTTGCAAAAATCCCATCTCGAGCTACTCTTATTGCCGACACAAGATTTTGAAGATCTCTAATTGTACATCGTTAAAAAAATCAAGGTTTTCCCGGCAACTTCTTCCACCAAATTCAATTTAAATTTTTCATTGAAAAATAAATAAAAATATATCCCACTAATAATTAATTTCTACAAATTTACCTATAAAATCCAAAAATCCTGTATTCTTTAAAATAAAATATACAAAAATATTTTTCATAATTTTCGACCCCCAAGTTCATAGGGTTCCAAATGTATAAATCCCTGCTGAATTAACGCCTAAAAGCCCGGGAAACTTTTGGGGAGATGGCCCAACCTTTACGAGATTCTCAAAGGTGACTTTTGAATAACTGGGTATTATCTTTCATTTTCTGGCTCAGAATGCAGCAAGAACAAGATATGGAAGTTGTGCGTAAGATTCACATAGATTACACTTATTACAGACATAGCGCCCCAAAAGATGTTATTTATTACCGCTGCTCAGATAGGCGTTGTCCTGCAAGGCTTCACTATGATACTCAGACGAAAGAAATTAGTTTTAAAAATAATCATTTGAGCCCAGCGATTCATAGGCCTTCAAACTCAAAAAGAGCCATCACTACCCAGCAGCTGCTGAAAATGCCTGACCACAAAATGAGGGCTCCTGTAGTTGTAACCCAAGTAATCCCATCTCAAAAGGTGAGAAGTGAAGAAGAGTTAAATTTGCCGAAGAAGAGAGAAAGGTTTGTCACATTAATCAATGGCTCGCCTCAAGAAATATTTATGATCAGATTCTTTGTGGACAACGTTGATTCTGCACACCTATTTTCAAGAGAAGTGATATATTGCTTTGCATTAATTTTTTCTAGCCAAAAAGGGATTTTATATGTGAAAATCTAAAAATTTCACATGAAGATAATTTTTGATGGTCAGAACTATAAAGAAATTAAAGCAGCATATAATATCAAAATGCATTGGAAATAAAGTCAATTGTTTTACCACAGGAGTTCAGCTTACCTTTGCAAATTCGCAAGATCTAAAAGTTGTGATTGAGGTGGAGACTGTACAAGACCAAATTTCAAAGGTTATTTTGTTGATGAACCAGGTTTTTGGAAAAGAAATTGATGTTGATATCTTCAAGAAGCATTAATAAGCAATTTAATTTAAATTGACTAAAAATCGTACCGTTAAGGGAATTGGGTTTGTGAATTGGGCTGGGCAAACCCCAATTTGGACTATAGAAATGGATGGTTTTTGGATTTTTTCAGGCAACAGTTTAAGATAAGTTAAATATGATGCATTTCTATGATGCTCAATAGATGCTTAATCCAAATCAGCTATTTATTAATTAAGAATGACAACTATAATTAAATTATGATTTTATAAGCCATGGGCTACTTCTATGATGTGGCAAATAAGGAGGCAAGCTTGTATCAACCTTTGATTGATTAGTAAAACCTCTTGGAGTGCTAGAAATATAAGTATCAAGAATTTCTGAATGATGGGCATTTGGAGGGTATGCTAGCTTATGGTTCTGCGTCGGTAAATCATAGGTCAGGTTTTCTTGATATGAGAGATTTCGTCTTCTTACAGTGTTATGGTCAATAAATTCTTGAAGAATAAAAATAAAATCGCTATTCTTCTGCAGCATTTGGGTAATAAGGGAATCTTTATTACTCCTGTTAAATATACTTAAAACTAAATTGCAGGTTTCTTCAGGACTTAGCATTTCAGGTGAAATTGGCTGATTTTCTTCTGAATCTTTTAGTTTTACTGTTAATTCTTCAATTGCTTGACTAAGCCTTGATCTTTCTTCATTCCAAGCAGTTTTTTCATTAGTCGCATTTTCTATCCATTTTTTTGTTTTTAGCATATGGTTTTTATATTCCTGGGAGAGATTTTTAAGCTCGTCTTCATATTTTCTTTGTTTCTCTTTGATCATCGCTGTATTTTTTAGCTCTTCCTCATACCTTCTTTGCCTTTCTTTATATTCTTCTAAAGCTACTCTTAATTTCGCTATTTCTTCACTATATTTAATAATATTCTGTCCTTCATTTTCAGTAAGAGAAGAGCTTTGTCTCTTTTTTACTGCCAATTGGATTTCCATCTTTTTATTAATTTCTTGCTTCATCTCTTCAAGCTCGGCTTTATGCTGGCTTTCCCACATCATTTGTAAACTATTCACAAAAACTGACAAAAGCTCGGTAAATTCTGAAAACTTTTTCTTCATATTTCTATTAGGTGTTTTAAGCCACATCTGGAAATTAATATAATTTTCTACTTCAGCTTCTAAATATTTATAAACTTCTTCCAGCTCATTTTTCTTGCCTGAAAATCCTTCGTTTTCTTCATCCCCTCCCCATCTTTTTCTGCCTGAAGAAAACGGCATATCACTATAATAAGAGCTGTCAAAAGAAGTTAAGCAGCTTTGTTTTCTGAAATCTTCTGATCTTTTATGCAGCTCTTCTCTTACTCCCCCCCACCCATCCTTAATCGAACGGCTCGCCATCGTTCGATCAAGGATGGGAGTTAAAAAATTGTTTTAGGAAAAAAAATTTATATATATATTTTTTTTATTTACTTTTAAATAGGAGGGTTAAGAGTATTTAATAATTATTTTTACAGCAAAAAATTGAATTAATTTCATAAAATACCAATTTTTAATATTTTGATTTATTAGTTACCCCTTTAAACTGTATAAATTTTAATGTGTTTTTTTATTGAATTAAATTTTTTTTTACAAATTTTAAAGAATCTCTATTTTATTAGATTATTGAGTTTTTAGCCTAGGCTGATGACTAAATCACTTCGGATGGTTGATTCCGCAGCTTTCTGTCGTCTCAAAGTCTCTGAAAACAACTTCATTATATGCATCTTCCCAAGCTTTTGATAACTAATATATTTTTATATATATAAAAATTTGCATGATATGAAAATCGTTCGATCAAGGATGGGGGTTAATTTTCCCAATTTTTAGGAATTTTACAGTCAATCGTTCGATCAAGGATGGGGGGGGAGTTAAGGTTTCTTTTTCTTTTGCATATTGCTCTTCGAGCTGTTTTACTGCATTTATATAATTTTCTTGAAGCTCTTTTCTTATTTTAATTTCAATTTCGTGTGATTTTTCAATTAAAGCGGCTTCTTTGACTTCTTCGAAAAATTTTTTGGTTTCTTCTTCTCTTTGTTTAAAAGTTTTTTTGAGCTGCTCAGTAATGGATTTTATAGCTTCGTTTTTTTCTTTTTCAGCTTCTAATTTGAGGGATTCTTCTTTGTCCTGAAGCTCTTTTTGGTGCTTTGACTGCATGAGACTGATTTTTTGTTTGGTTTTGCGTTCCCATTCTTTGCGCTCATGGTTAAGTTTTTCTAATTCAGAAACTTCGACTTCTTTTTTGGCGGCTTCAAGAGAATTTTCAGCTGCTTCTTTGAGCTTTCGCTGTTCTCTTTCCCATTCTCTTTTCTGCTTAAGGTGTTCTTGTTTAGCGTTGTTTAGCTTTTCTTTATAATCCTGCTTAATTTCTTCTTTTATTCGTTTTTGTTCTATTTCATGAGCTTCTTTTAGAGATTCGATTTTTTGTTCTTTTAGCAGCAATTCTTTTTCAAGCTGATTTTTTTCTTTTTTTAGCAATTCTTGCCACTCTTTTTCTTTTTCTTGAAGAATCACAAGAAGCTCGTCTTGGCTTCTTTGAGTGTCAAGCAATAAAGACTGTTCTTTTATATTCATTAAATCTTGATGTCTTTCTCTTTCAATTTGGATCTGTTTATCGCAATCTTCTTTTATTTTTCTGATATTTTCTTCGCACTCCATATTGATTTTTTGCTCTTTTTCTGTGAAATCTTTTGATAATTTTGACTTAAATTCTTGAATTTTTTCTTTGTACTCAATTTCCATTTCTTCAAGTCTTGACGACAATGTGTCATCAATTGATAATAGTTCTTCTTGGGTTTTTTCATGCTGCATTATTTTTTCTGAGCGAATTTTTATTTCATTTTTCAGCCTTTTGATTTCATCTTCTAAATCACTTTTTTCATGCTCAAACCTATCAATTAAATTTGACCTCTCTTTTTCGTATTTTGTCCTTATTTCTTCATAATAATAAAATGGCTCAGTGCGGAATTATTTCTCTCCGAGAACTATTGCTTCCCTCGCTTTTATTATTATAGGGTTCAGTTTTCCACGTGGCCTTTTATCCGCAACACCAATATGGAATACCGCATAGGGTATTCAATTGGTCCAGGATGCTAAGGACATCTGGGTTTTCTGCTTGACACACCCGAAGAGGTTGACCCTTAGGCGGAACACGCGCAGGAGTCAAGTTCGGGCGAGGCAACGCTGCCGGTGCGGGATTTCTGGCCCAGCTGAGGGCGGAACTTTATAGAATGGCTTGGTAGGGCTAACCGGTCCAAGATTGCTTGGTGACGTCACCAGTCGGGAGTTAAAAGGATGGGCTTAAGCATGCCTATCTCATCCTGCTGAAGAAATCAAGACACCTTAAATACCTAAGTAACTAACTCCCCCCCTCGAAGTTCGACCAAGATATAGGGAAATTCCTATTTTTTTGGAAAAATTAACCCCCTCAAAGTTCGACCAAGACCTATATAAATTTACTAGGAAAATAAGCAATTTTTCAAAAATTTTAAACTATGTGGGGGTGAGCTTGCGATTTTTGAATTCAAGTTCTAAAAAAGCGTTACAAAACCATCTTGCACTATTTTTTCTAACCCTTACACCCTCTCAACCATACAGAAAGAATATGATAAATATTTTTTTTTTAACTAATAAATTATATAAAAAAAATTCTATATAAATTTTTTTTAAAAAAAAATTTTCTTAACCCCCCTCGAAGTTCGACCAAAAAAAAATCTTGGTCGAACTTCGAGGGGGGGGAGTAAGTAAGTAAGTCCTTATTTCTTCAATTTTTTCTTTAAAAAGTTTTTCGCATTCATCTAATTTTAATTCCAAATTTTTTTCGTATTTTTCTTCAATAATCCTGATTTTTGTTTTATTTTCTTTTTCAGACTCAGAAATTTTTTTCTCAAAAATCGCAATTTTCTTTTCATATTCTTCTCTAATATCTTTTTCAAGATTTTCAGGGTCTGGATATGAAGAAATTTCGTTTTCAAGCTCCTCAATTCTTTCATCACGCTCTTTTAGAGTTTGTAGCAAATCTTCAGTTTCTGCTTTATATTTAGCTTGCAAAGATTGTAGAGAAGATTTTAACTTTTGGGCTTCTTGGTTAGGCTCATCTTTTTCAAGCTCTATTTTTTTCAATGAGTCTCGATGAAGATGTCCTCTTTGTTCTTCAATTTGCCGCTTATAATTATCAATAAGATTTTGTGCCTGATTATTTGCATGCCTTAAATTTTCCATTTCTTCTTGATACTGGCTTGCTAGCTCTTTTGATAGCTGTAATTCACTTTCAAGCCTTCTTATGGTTTTATTTTGTTCTAATTGATTATTTTCAATAATTCTTATATCGCTTTTCTTTTTACTTTTTTCTTCTTCAAGCTCTTGAGCTAATTCTTCAATTTTATCATTTAAATCGTGTATAATCTCATTAGAATTCCTATCATTATTTTTATATTCTTCAATTTTTGCAGTTAAATCAATTATTTCTTGGTGCATGTTGTGAATTTCTGCTTCCATAATTGCGATTGTTTCTTTTTCTTCTAAATCGTCTATTGCAGTTTCTGGCTTATTTTTTGAGTTAATTTGCCATTTTAACTGTGAGATTTCTTCTTCATAGCTGCTAATTCTTTTTTTCAAAATATTGTTTTCGTCTTGAGATTTTAATATTTTTTTTTCATATTGGTCTTTTATTTTATTTAAATGAGTTTCATAGTCAGCATTTGTAGTCCTGCCAGCCTGGACGTCATTAAGCTGGGTTTCTAAGGTCTCGATCTGAAGTTTTGCCATTTTTAGGTCATCAAATTCTTTTTGTGAGTCTTCATTAAATATTTTCAGCTTTTTACTAGCTTCATTAAACGCTTCTTTAAGATTTAAAATTTCTTTGTCTTTTTCTTCATTTTTTGCTTTTTCTTTTTTAAGCTGCTGATCAAATTGATTTAATTTTACTTCACTTGACTGCTTAAAAGCTAAAAATTCATTTTCAAGCTGCTCTTTTGATTTTTGTAAAAAATCAATTTTATCCAAATGGGCCTGAATTTCTTTCATTTTTGCATTATTTACGATTTTCAGCCCTGAAATTTCCATAGTTAGCTCTTCAATTTCTTTTTCTCTTGGGGTCGTGCTTTCTATAATACTTCGCTGTGATAGAGCTGGTGCAGATTAAATAATCGTGTATTTTTTTGATAATAATGATTTCATTGAAGTGCATTTGGTCAAAAAATTGGTTAAAATCTTTTTATGGAAAAAAACCATTAAATTTTGACCAAAGTGCAAATCATTTAATATGTAGCTGATAGAGCATGTGTTAAATCTTCAATTTTTTTATCTTTTTCATCAATATACAGCTTAAGCTGTCTTATTTCTTCTCTAGCATACCCTAATGATTTTCCTTGCATTTGCTCCAAGCTTGACTGGTCTTTATACTTATACTGAAGCATTTTCAAATGCTCTTCTAAGTCACTAATTTTTTGCAAAAAATCCCCTCTTTCAGCTTCAAGTTTTTTCGCATATGCCGCATTATCATAAAGCTCTTTTTGGGTGATTTCATGCATTTCTTGTTCTTTTTTTAATGCAATTTTAATATTTGAAATATCATTTTTCAGCTTTTGGTTGTCGTCATAAATAATCGAGTTTTCTCTAGCTTGTATTAAAGACGCATCATGGGTTTTCATTTGATTTGATAATAACGCACTGCCTTGGCTTATAGCGTCACTTGCCAAATTTCCTTTTTTATTCGCTCTAAAGCTGTTATTAGCTGACGACCTTTTTGAATTGATATCTGTAGGCCCCATAAACCACCCTTGGTCATGATTTCCAGGTGAAAATGTAAGTGCTTCATTTTCATCATGAGTAGGATAATCCAGCACAGGTAGCCCATGAGATGACCCTGGCCTTCTGCTTGATGGTATTGCAATATCAATTTTTTCAATTGAAGAATGCGGCCTTACCAAGGCTGGAGGCATTGAGGAATCGTTTTGCGACTGGTCCCAAAAGTCAAGATCTTGGTCAATTGACATGCTAGGCGCTGAAACCTGAGGAAAGAGACCTTCAGTTTGAGTTATATGAGCTCTGCTCCAATTCATCATTTTTGAAATCTGCTTTGGGGTGAAGGCTCGAGACTGAGGCTGAGAACAGCTGCTTTCAGGCCGAGACTCATCAAAATTAAGGTGTCTAGGATGCTCTATATCAGTGTTTTGGTTAATTGTGGAATTCATAGAACTCTCGAAGAAATCTTCAATTGGAGGTCTTTCTGGGGAAGTTTGCATATCTTTGTAAGCACTTGAGTCGTGGTCGTATGCAGATCGGCCAGAAATAAGCTCAGATGACATGTCGCTGAAGCTTCCTTCTGGGACTTCAATTTGGTCAATTAGCTCGTGGAGTTCCCTATTTCTTTGTAAATCGCCGACACTGGGCTTTCTTTCCATTTAATTTATTTATATCCCGGTTATAATTATAGCTACTATCAAATTTTGACTGATTTTTTAGTATTATTAAGATTTATAATAAATTAATTTTTTAATAAATAAGCGTTTTCTGTAGAAATTATATAGAAAAATAAGTATATATAATACCTACTAATTAATAAACATATGGAAACCAAAAGCTTCAGATGGTTATTAGAAGTCTTAGCACATGAGCATGTCAATTTGCCTGTATTAGACACGTTTCTAGTGAGCAAATCTCAAGTTTCTTCATGAATTATCACTGATAGTAAAGGAAAGCTTCACAAAAAACCTATGGATTCTGCCACTTATACGCTAAGCACAATAGATCTTATAAGCTCTGAATATTTTGAGGCGATTAAATTAAGACAAAGAGGATCAGATATCGCATATGTTTATACTAGAGAAGGTAGAATAGTTGTTTCGCAAAATACATTAGAAGATTTCAAAATGAGGAACCTTTATGGGGTCACTGTTTTTTGTATTCAAAGGGCCAAGCCTCATTTAGGGGAAAATTCAAAATTATATAGACTTAAGCTTGAGTACTCGAAAAACGAATATTCAGCTGAATTTTATTTGATCAATCCTTTACTAAAAGTAAAGAATAGAGAATGGTTTCAAGAAGTAAAAGATATTGCAACGACTATTCTTGCTGCAATTTTAGAAAGTACAGAAAAAGTGATAATTTCAATTGATATTGACTTTATGAAAGACGAAAGAAACCAGTTTTGGGTTGCCTATGTGTGGAATTGTAAACTAGTTCCTTGGGATATTTTTAAAGAAGAAAATTATGACTTCAAAAGCACTTATATAAGAATGGACTCAAAGATAGATTTAGGGAATAAGTTGAAAAGAAGAGATGATAGTCTTAATAAATTTGGAAATAAAAAGAAAAAATTGTATCAGTTTAGGGTGAGAACGCCGGAGGATTCCGTGAGTAGTGAAGATGATGAATATGAGCATGGCTGATTGAATTTATAGTATTTTATATTAAATTTATGCTAGGGGTATAAAATATTTATCAGGAGATAAATCCTATTAGTTAAGATATAAAAAAAAAATTCAAAAATAAAATTATTAGGGTCAGCATTATTAAATGGAGTTTTAGCTGTCGAGCCAAACCTTGAGAGTAGAGACTCAAGGAAAAGATTTGCAATGGGTGGAAATAGTGTAGGAGGAACCTTAAGTGATAGGTCACTAAAACACAAAAGTTCCCAAAATGTGGACTCTACTTATGAAATTAATCCGCATTTTTTAGAGCTTCTATGCAAAACGAGAGGAAAAATTAATTCAATTAAAGAAGGAAATTTTTTAAGCTTAAGACATGAAGAAGATAGTGAAATTGATAGAGAAAAAGAAAAATTACTAAAAGAAATAGGGGAGGAAGAAAAAATTCCTAATAATGCTCCAAAAATAATACCGTTTTTAGCAAATCTAATAAAAAAAGAAAAAGAATCCGCAAATAAGCCTAAATCTGACCGAACACCGCCAAGAAGTAATATTCAAATTACCCCAAAGCTAGATTTCAAAATATTTAGCCCTGCAGCTGCAAAAAAACTGTCTCCAATTGATAAAAAACCTCAGTCATCAGCTCGCCAAAAGAGATTGAGAAGAATTGAAACAATGAAAATCAGAAAAAGTGCAACAATTACAAAGAACACTACGTCCGCTACACCATTACCAAGGGCAAGTCTTCCTTCCAAGCTATTATTAACTCCTACAATGAGTTTAAACAACCTTTCTCCAAAACTGACTACACCACAGCCAAGTCGTTCGCCAACTCTCCGATTTAATTTTACTTAATAATGATATGAAATTCTACTCAAAAAGCTGTTATATTCACAAATTTTTACTTTCTTGACTGTCTTCTTCTTTTTGGTGTTCTTTTTCGCACTAATCTAGGATCTATATCTTCCTCTTCAGTTGATGATAATTTTCTCATATGATTTCCATCATGATTTTTTTTCGTTTTTTTCGGAGATTCATCTTCTGATATGTCTCTAGTAAAATCTTCCTCACCTCTATCTCTTCCTGTAGTGATCACATCATTATAATTATTTTTCTTTCCATTTTTCTTTTTACCAGTTTCTTCTTCTGAGTCACTTCTTGAGTTCAGTTTTGCTAACTCCCCCCCTCCGTGAGTGAACAAAAAAATTTTGTTGACTCACGGAGGGGTTAATTTTTGTTTTTAAAAAAATTTATATATAAATTTTTTATAAAATTGTTTTTTCGAAAATTAAATAATCTCACTTCTATAAAATTGGGAAGAAAAATATTAATTTAATTTGTAAAAATTATGTTTTAAAACGCAATTTGTTTAAAATTAAGCAGATTTAGCTCTAGATTTCATTATACTAATTATCACTTATATATCAAAATTTTTTTTCCATAAAAAATTTTTCTAATAAAAACGTTTTTGTTCACTCACAGAGGGTGGTTTTTGGGCAAAAAATAGGGATTTTTTCTAATGGTTTTATTCACTCACGGAGGGGGGGAGAGTAAAGAGACCTCTTTTCTCGATTTTCTCTTTTTTTTAAAAGCTTTGGGCTGCTCTTCTATTTCAAGCTCATCAATAGGGGCTTGGTCTAGCAGTGTTTTGACAGAGCTCATGAGCTCTTTTATGTGTAAAAATGTAAATAATAATTTTGTTAGATACCAAATTATCAGGAGTGCTATCACTCCATTTTCTAAAAAATCTTTTTGGTCGATGAAGTGGTATATAACTAAAACACCTGCGAGTGCAGTTTTTATCAGTCTTTGGGCAATATCCTCTAAATCTTCAAATAAATAGATTTTTTTTTTATAATAAAAATTAATTTTCAATTTATTATTAATTGAAGACGGTCTAGTGTATTAATTTATATTTGAATGATGAAAATATGTGGTAAGTGAGGATTAAGTTTGTCCTGAACACCCGGAATGGGCGAAAAACACCAATATATACTAGCATAGCTGCATGCAGTGTGACTACAAGTATAAGCTGGATATCTTTATATTCTCCTATCATACATAAGCTTGCCGCAATACCAATATTCTCGAATTGCTCAAAAATCAAATGAAATTCTCTTATAAAATACCTATAAGCCCTATAATCAGCCCCAAAAATTTTTTTAATTTTGGATGCTTCCAAGTTCGCTCTATGTTTAATCCTTAAATATAAAATTTTCCCAATAGGGTAAACCGCTAAAAGTGCTATGCTGACACCAAAAGATAACCCAGAATTAAAATCAATAGTCTTTCCATCAAGTATTTCTTTTAAATCCAAGAAAAACGACATTACAAGCCGAAAATGCACAATTTTCAAAATTTGCAAGCCGACTTCAAATTCCATTATCTTCGTCAAAATATTTTTGTCATATGTGCGCTTTCATATGAATTTAGATGCCACATAAGCCAAAATATACCCGCCTACGATGCATATAACAGTAAATACATTATAAAAATAGTAAGGTTCTCATTCATCAGTCGCAAAAAAATAATCAGGATAATTGATCGTTTCAGGTTGGGAAATTGAGTTTTTTATATCTTTATCAGCGTAGTTTATAAACACCCAAGAGTGGTTTGCGTGAATTATTGTTGCAGATGAGTATGTGTACTTCAAGTTCAAATATGCAAGAGCTGTGAGAGTTTGGAGCTGAATCCAATTTCTGGCAAATCCGTCCATTACTTCTTCGAGCTCTCTTGTGAGTTTAGGTACAAAGATACCAAGTAGAAAAAGTGCGGTTGCTGCGTAGGAGCAAACTAAAAATGCACCAAAGACTATAAACACAGTCTCAGTGGTGTCAGCATCATAATTCGCCATTTAAAAACTAAATAAACTGCTAATTTGTTGACTTATGAGTCTATCAGTTTTCCTTTCTGATTTTATCTTTAATTCTGAGAATTTAATTCATTATTTTACTCACTTCCCTATCTTTGATCATTTGCAATCAAAATTTACAAAATTAACTCTATCTAAGGTCGATATAATTCATGAGCCCATTCCAAAATCTAGCTAACTATGTTTAATAATGATGAATCTTAGAGATTATGCCACATAATTGTTCTTATGCAATTCTAATGCGATTTATATTAGTTAATTTATTGCAAATCTATATTGTAGGACTAATTCATGAAAACATTTTATATGAATAAATATTGGGATAAAAATTTATATATATTATTTTTAGATAACTATCCTTGATCAAGCGAACGAAGTTCAATCAAGAATGGGGAAGAATCAGATGTTAAATCTGTTTGCTTACTCCCCCCCCCCTCCGTGAGCGAACAAAACCATTAGAAAAATCGCCATTTTTTGACCAAAAACCCCCACCCTCCGTGAGTGAACAAAAATTTTTTTAATAGAAAAAATTTTAATGGAAAAAAATTTTGATATATAAATGATAATTAGTATAATGAAATCTAGAGCTAATTCTGTTTAATTTTAAACAAATTGCGTTTTAAAACATAAATTTTGCAAATTAAATTAATATTTGCTTCCCAATTTTTTGCAAATTAGGATTTTTTTAAATTTCGAAAAAAATATTTTTTATAAAATTTATATATAAATTTTTTTTAAAAAAAAAAATTAACCCCCCTCCGTGAGCGAACAAAATTTTTTTTGTTCGCTCACGGAGGGGGGGGGGGAGTTAGATAAAAGTCAGGCAATATATCTTTAAATTTGCTATTTCTTATATCATGAGAATAATCTGCTATAATTTATCTTAAAAATTTAAATAAGCTTTTAGGTCAATATAAGCTTAATATAGTTAAAACTGATTATTTACAAAAATTATCTCTGTATGTGTTTCACATCATATGTTCTAATATCTCCATTTCTTCAAACTATTATGGATTCGGGTATTTTATTTAGATCATTTTTAGGGATCAATGATAATTTTCCATTGCATGAATACGATTTTTCTATTAATTCCTTAACTCTCTCTATCACTTCACAATTATTTTCTTGATTTTTCAGCATTTTTCTAGTTTTTTTGCTATTTTCAAATGTAAATTCAAATGACTGTTCCAAAGACGTTATATTCACATCTTTTGTTATTTCTTGTATAGGACTAATATTGCCTAGAGACTCAAGCAGAGATGAACTCAATAGATCTGGGGCTGGATTAATAGAAATATAGCTGTGTGACAAGCTTGATTCATTTTCAGGGTCAATAAAATCGTTTCCAAGATGTTCGCTTGGAGACCTTGATGGCTGCTTTTTTCTATTTTTCAGAAAATCATTAAGCCTAGACGGCGAGTGACTGAGATCTTCTAATTTTAATTCTACCCGTATTGGCTCAGCATTAATATAGCCATATTATAATAAATAGTCTCCTAATAATTTTTACCTAATTCTATATTTTTTTATGATTAAGCAGAATATTGGTAATCTATTTGAAATAAATTAATTTTAAATATAATATCTTTATATTTATTCGAGGAGTGAGATCTTGATGAGCATTTTGACGTTGAAAAGCTTTTTCGGTGAAGATTTAATTTAATAATCGGCTGTTTTCTGTCAGTTTTTGGAGGTGATTTTGGGGTTTTTGCATGAATATTTTGTCTTTTTGGTGGCGTTTTTAGTTCGTGTAATGATATATTTACTTCTTTGACTTCTAATGAGCACCTAATTTGATTATATCTTTTTAGGTAAGACATTATTATTTTTTATATATTAATTCTTGAAGTAGAAGGCTCAAAATCAGTCACATCTCGGCTACTCTGTCCTCTGCTGACAGCTGTTGATGACAATATTTTCATTATTTTTGTTTTTAAAATAACAGCTATAATTGATAAAAACACCATGAAAACAAAACAAATCACAATTAGCAAGATAATCATGATATAGTCCACCCCATACTTTTGTGCATGAGTTATTATCCACCAAATCAGCCCAGCAATTATAATGCACCCTACAACAATAGGAATTATCAGCTTAAAGTCTCTAAAAAACTCATAATCTGCCTCTATTGTAGCATTTTCAATTTTTAATGCAATTTCTGTATGGCATAACTCGCAGATATTTTTACTCCCTGGTGTTTTTTGGCTGTATCTTATTCATTGTTCTAAGCATTGCTTGTGGACATATTTGACGCTTCCTTTGCATAAACAAGGGGATATCATATCTTCTCAATTAGATGCGTCAAGACAGATGCGGCAACGGAAAGGGCTGTTTGGGGATCTTGCATTAAAGCTGCTGTGTGTCACTTGGAATGGGAGTTTTGGAGTAATTGTTAAGATTTCGACTGATTCGACTGAGTCTCGGTTTGAGATCTTCATAGAGGTTTCTTCAGAAATATCTGAGTCGGAACCTCTTCGCTGGGCTGGGATAAAATCAATTGGAGATAGCAAGGCTCTGTTTTGCTTGAATGATGAGCTCGGCTCGGTGCTTATGTAGTTTGATTCTTGCATATAAATTTTTATAACTCCCCCCATGAGCAACAAAAAAAAAATTGTCCGCACACGGAAGCGGTTAATTTTCATTTAAAAAAATTGTATATATATTTTATATCATTTTTTTTTCAAAAAATCCCAAAAATTGGAAAGCAAATATTTATATAATCTTGTAAAATTTTATATTTTAAAAGGCAATGTGTTGAGAAATTTTATTATAATAATAATTACTTATATATCAAAATTTTTTTTCATCAAAAATTTGTTGTTTAAAGGGTGGGCTTTTGGGCAAAAAATAGGGATTTTTCCAATGATTTTGTTCACTCACGGAGGAGGAATAAGTACTTAAAAGATCGCGATCTTGATAGTGGAAAATGGATACGAAAATTTATCTAATTTATTTACAATCATAAGAAATAAAATGGTGATATATGGAAGCTGGGCTCTGAGGCGCACTCCCTATGGAGCAAGTGGGAACCATTCTAATGAAGCTGAAAGAAGGGCCTTTGCTCCTTTTGAAGAAGGCCCTTCAGACTTGGAGAAGCCTTGCCGAAGAGGGGGGAGCTTTTTTTCTCCCAAAGCTGCCAGATGGACTAGACAGGTTTTATCTACCACATGGTCCTTCCTTGTCAGAATCAGTGGGGCACTGTTTATTGAGACTGCTCTGTTGGATTGAACCATACAAAGGCTAGTGGATACCCACTTATGCTCAGATTAACCTTTTTAATAATAATAATAATTTACAATCATAAAAGAAGTCTATAAAAATGAACTGGAGAAACTTGAGAACTTATGGGTCAGGCTAGACGGTAAGTCTTATAGCCATAATCTAATTAAATTAAATTAATTTACAATCATATAAAACTCCAGTAATCCTAGAATAACCTGCATTAATGTTTTTAATAAATCAAACTATAAATTTGTTGATTGTGACATAGAATAGCTTATGCGTTATTTGATTTTTGATTTTTATATAAATTTAAAATCTTCAATACAAATAACAAAGCTAATCATTATTGTAATATTTTTTGTCTAATAATAAATGCTTATTATATAATTTGAGCTCGGCTTATTTTTTGTACCAAAAAAGAAATCTTAATCTTAAATTATTTATAGCGTTTAACGTCCACTACGGGGTAGCCTTGCCTAGAGCTGCCATTATATTTATCCACATGCCGGGTCCATGGACCTCTGGATCGACTCACTTTAATTCGCCAAGGCAGGGATAAGTGCGGCGTTCCGGCTTCGACGGGCTTCGCTGCTGTCACGGCTTTATACGACTCAGCTCCAGCGCGTGCTCCTCCAAGGGTCATCGGGTGTGCTGAGGTAAAGACCTGAGCCTCTTGAGCCCACTGAGGAGCAGTTTCTCTGGTTATCCCCAGAGTTAAACCGCTGTTGCTGTGCAGAGGTTCTCGAGATAAAACCCAACCCCATAAATAAAATTGCTTGAGGGAGAGAAAATTAGCGGAGCTAATTTCACTCGAACCGAATGCCATTTTATTTATCCCACAAAAGAAATCACATAAAATCAATTAATATATAGGAGAAGAATAAAATCCTTACTCTCCATTCGTGAAAGAGAAAAAAATTTTACTCACATAGGGATTAAGATTTTTTTACAATTTTATCTATAAATTTTTATATCATAATTTAATGTAAACAACCCCAGTTCAAAAAATTGGAAAGTTAAATTGATTTAATTTGTAAAATCTATGTTTTAGAGAAAAAGTAACAGAATTTGTGAGAGATTTCATTACAATGATATTGTTTGCATATCAAAATATTATTTGCTCACTCACAGTGGTTGTTTACCCACAAAATATGGATTTTTCCAAACGTTTTTTACTCAATTATAGAGGGGATGCTAATAAAATGTCATATAAGCCTAACCCCCAATCTCAGGCCTATATGATCAATAGCATTTATGTGCATTTTTCTTTTAAAAACAAAATTTATTCTTACAAAAAAAAAACAAATGTAAAATCAGATAGTGAAGCATATGGGAAATGCAGCATACCCTAATGCACCTGGCTTTAATCCTCCCATGCCATCAGCTCCTTCGATGTCATTAGATTCTTCATCTCCTTTTCAAAATCAGGGCTTTTCCCGTCAATATTCAAATCCTAACCCATTTAGATAATTTATATGGTGGTGGCGATGAAATATGCCTTTGAAGATGACGAACCACTTTGGGCGCCAAAGTTGTATTATAGCCTAAACCAAGCTCAGGCCCTTTAAGTTGCCTCGAGCAGCTGTATGGATAAGTAGGTTGTAGGAGTAAATTGGTTGCGATTCGAATCCAAATAGATTTTGGGCCATGGGCTCTTTTCCCCGCTGGTTTTTGGAGGCAATGGTTCTTTTTGCCTGAGTGTCACCCTTCCTTAAGGTGGCAGACAGGAGACATTGGGCGAGCATTTGCCTCCATAGCACCAGAACCTGTCAAATTAAGAATATTAGCAAGCCCCAAATCCCAGGAGTAGACTGCTGTTGAGATAGGGTTCAGGAGACTGAATTCTTCGGCATTCAGGTTCCAATGATTGCAAGCGTTCGGAGGCATCAAATCTGGAAGATTTTAAACCCTTTAATTTAGGCTAAGTCAACCCATTTCCGCCAGTCGTTCAGCCTCAAGTTATTATTGTCTCATCTCCATCAACCTCTACATCCTCCAAAAAATCAAGGCAAAAAAATCAGCGAATCTCCAATAGTTTATAAATCTCTCTATATTTTTCCTCAACACTATAATTGTCAATATATATTTAGGGCACCAGCCAATTTAAAAATACCTAATTTATTCATTTTTTTAAAAATATCGAAATAAATCATACAACTGATCATACCAAAAGCCAGCTCAGGGTGAGAAGAGGCATTTTGTGGATGCTGTTCAGACCCAATTTGCTGTATAGGATTAATAATCTGCTTTCCACCTTTAAGCTGCTGCTGTGGTCAGATTTCTGCAGTTACTAGAGCAACAAAAGTATCCTGCTGTTCCCCCTGTTGCTTAAACTTATTTTGCTGTTGTATTGGTTTTGCCATCAACAGAGGAGCAATAAGGAAGGCTTATGGAATCCCAGGATCTTTTTGTGGAGACTGCTGTGCACATTTATTATGCACGCTTTGTGCTGTATCTCAAGAATACAGAGAAGCTCATAGAAGAGCTTAAGTTAATATTAATATTTACTATTAGTTAATATCTCATATATTTGCTGAATTTAGTAACTAGTTTTCGTTTTTGTTGGAAAAATTCTTGGGCTGCAAGATCGGTAATGAGTTTTTTCTGGGTCTGGGCTTCGAATTGTCTGATTATTTTCATAGATTCATTGAGGAACCTCTTTTCATATTCGGGACTATTTAGTCAGATTTCATCGATATCTTCATATAGCCTGAGCATTTTTATTGCTTGGAGTCTTATCTGTGCTGCCTGAGCAACTCAGAGAAATTTTGATTAGTAAAACAATGGCAGAGATAGAAATACTAAAGAAGGACTATTGATAAAATCTTGAGAAATAAGAATGCCCAGGCCATAAGTATTTTTTATTTCATTTATTCATAAATCCCTTGACTCAACTATTTTTGTGCGTAATTTTTTTCTGATTTCATCTATTTCTGATTTTGAGCCCTTTGTGGTTTGAAAACCATCAGAAATTTTTTGTAAAATAAATTCTTTAAATTGGATTATTGACATTAACTCTTTGCTTTTGTGGACTTTTTCTAGTGTAATGATTTTGCAGGTTATTTCTGGTTGCTCAGAGATTACTCTTCTATGACTTTCTTCGGAAAATTGCTTTATTTCTTCTGTACATTGGATTGATAAATTGCTAGGTCTAACTTTGATGAGATTTATAGTATTTTGTTTAGATTTAGGACTAGGAGATCTTTCTTGGCTACTTTTCAAAGGAGAAACGTCAACAATTACATTATTATCAGCCACGTTTTGGCTTGTTGGGCTTTTTTTATGAATATTTTTTGGAGATTCACTTGGAGATATACGAGGGGATGATTTTGTATCTTCAATTTTATCTTCAATTATTTTTGGTGGATTTATAATTGGAGTAGGTATTTTTTTTTATAATATATTTAATAATTAGACTTTATAAAATTTTTTAAAGAGAAAAGGTTTTTATTTATATAAATGAGAATACTTTTCTATAGTAGCTTAGAACACTTTTTAAGAAATTATATACAGCTAAGAAAGGATGCTCCTCTTCATATGCTTGTAAATCAATCTTGCATAGCAGCTCATCAAGTGCGCGTGGCCGTATTGTTATGTAGCCGACAAGGACCTTTAAGGTTCATCCTATTTGCAAAATTCCTTTAGGACACTTGATCGGCTGAAATGACTCCGCCGGTGAGAAAAGCTTCGAACTATCTTGATCCTTCTTCGGCTACTGACGCAAGGAACTTTCAGATTGTTATGTGCTAAGAATGCCTCTTTGCCTTGTCCGCTCCAGTGTTGAGTAGGTTAACTTTGAACTTCTGCAGCTCTGCATTAGGCGATTGGTAAGTAGCTTGATCCAGAGGGAAAAACCTAGAGTCTAACAGGTGCTGGGTGTCTGCCCTCAGCAACTACAGAAAAAGTCTTAATCCTTGGGTCCAGGCATCAAGCCCTGGTATCGCAGTGAGTTCCATATTCGGGTTCCGAAGAATGCTGTCAGATTAACTCTTTCCAATATCAAGAACTAAGACGAAACCTACATGGATATATATAAACCCTATTAGACCTGAATCTCGGCTGCTCTTTCCAGCTCCCCTTGGTCATAAGGTTCGAGAAAACTGCGTCAAGAATTCAGGTGCGCTCAGATCGCCACTTTTATGTATTCACAGCAGCTCATCAATTTTTTTCTTATATTTTCATCAGAAATTCCATCAGAGTTTATAAATTTATATGCATTTCTCACTATAACTACAAGCTCTCCCGGACTAGTTGCGCATTCTCTAATTGCATTAACCAGATCATTTCCATAAGAATTTTTGCATTTTGATTTCAAGCTGCCCTCTGCACTAAAAATATATATAAAAAAAGCCAAAGTTAAATTTTCAATCACCTTCTCTTTTAATGCTGCTTTTTTCATTGATTCTATAATCCTTGCTGTCACTTTTGCTGAATTTTCTTTTAATATGCTTAACGGATCACTTGGCTTCTTTATAGTTGGGGTATCATTTATTTCTTTATTTTTCTTTAAACTTGCAGAATATTTCCGATTTTCCAAATAATCCCCAAGCTCCAGCAATTTTGACGCTAAAGGGCATATCGAAATTGAGTCATCTTTTTTATTGATTGTTTGGATTTCTTTCAAAATTGACGACATTAATACATAAAATTGTAAAGAAAGGTCTGGAATTTCTGTAAGACAGTCTTTCAAAACTCCTTGCATGCATTCAGCTTTATTCAGTACTTCCATTTCGATTTTAGCTGATTTTTCAATTGATGAACAAATTTCTGAAAAATAGTTTTCTATGCTTATTTGCCAAGAATAGCCCACTAAGGAGCATTTTTTGGCTGGCTGGACAATAGCTGGCTTGCCAAATTCGTTGTCATACCATATTTTCTGGCTAACCAAATTTAAGAATGGCGAACCAAAAAATGCTCCTTAGTGGGCTATTCTTGGTAAGCAGGTATAAGTCAATAAGTGACTGGGGTTTTGATGTGCTTGGCCTTGGAGTCGTGTTTTGTGATATAGAATTTTCTTGAGCTTTTCTTGGGGTCACGCTTCTATTTCTGTTATGGCTTGATTGGTTAGGGGACTTAGATCTACATTGTTTGTGCTCGTCATTTTTCTTATAGCGGTCTGTAATTAAGGTATTTTGAGGTTTTTCTTCATTAAAGTACTTTTTTCTTTCGACTGAATGGCTTCGGTTGTTCAGGTCTCTTTTAATAATGTTGAGCTTTAATTTAAATTTCGACTCAAAACTGTGGTTAACGAGCTTTTGTGGATTTAGGTTTTGAGGAGATTTGCTGCTTTTTTTTAAGCCATAATCAGATTCTTTGTCTGGAAGCCTGAATTTGACCTTTCGATCGTAGTTTTCTGAAAAATCTTTTGAGTCCGTTGAGTTTTCCATTTTTAAAAATTATTTGCTAATCTATATAGTTTTAGGCTTTTCTTCATATTTTCCTGCTTTTTTAAGTTTTGCTATTAGAACTCGACGTTCTTTAAGAAAAGGCTGGAGATCAGCAGGAAGGTCTCCAACGTTAGGTCTTCTTCCAATTTTTCTTTCTGTTTCTGCATATATCTGCTTAATATTTTCTTCAACTTTTCCTAAGTCTTCTTCAAGATTTTCTTCATTTCTTATTTCACTGAACCCAACTTCACCTAAATTTTCATGCTCTCCTCCTTTTTTATGCAAAATTCAATGGTTTCCTATTCCTTTATTCACTGGGCACAAAATCGTGCCATCATCTCCTAATTTTTCTACTAAAAATTTATACAAGTTTTCTGTAGCTGTGAATCCTACATTAATTAAATCAAAATTTTCATCAATTATTTCATGGGCTTCGCATTTTCTAAACATCAAATTTGGTAGCTTTGACAAAAAAATAGCTTTTTCAACCAATTCTTTATGTATATCAATTGCGATAACTTTACTATTAGGGTTTAATAAAGCTATGCACTGTGATAAGTATCCATTTCCACATCCAATGTCAAGTATTTTATTTGAACTCAAAATATTTGGCAATAAAATTTCCAGTGTTAATGCATGTGTTGATGGAGATGTCATGACTTCTCCACAAAGGATTCCTTTTGGCTTATTTTCATATGGATTTTCATCATCTGTAAAAGCTGACCTGTCTAATTTAGAAAAAATTTCTGATATTTGAGGAGATTTAATAAGGTTGGATTTGACCAGAGATGACGTGAGCTCTAATTGAGATGAAAAGCGAGAGCCTATTCAGCTTTGGCTTGCTGATAATAAAAGGTTATCTGATAGCACTTTTCTTCACGACATTTCTAAAGAAATGTAGCAATCATTTAATATGGGCAAGAACAAAAGAAATCAGCAGAAAGGCTATAATAATCAAAGAGAGATGCTGAGCCCTGAAGGATTTAAAGATATGTTTCCTCATCTTTCTATAGGGAAAATAGGAGAAATATTAAAGAAAAATCAAGGGAAAAATCAAGAAGAAATATTGGATATTCTATTGAAAATAAATGAAGAAGAGGAAAAGACCCAAGTGGCTAAAAAAGAAATAAGAGAAGAAAAAAAAGAAGAAATCACTAAAAATCCTGAAATAAATAAAGAAAAGCTTGATACAAAACTATACAAAACACAGCTCTGCACAAATCTAAATTGTACAGACTCAGAATGTTTTTATTATCATGATGATTATGATTGCAGAAGAAACCTTGATAAATACCACTATAGGCCAATTCCATGTTTTAGCACGTATGATAAAGGTGAATGATTTCACCCAAGTTATTGTGCTAGAGGATTTGATTGCCATTTCTGTCATACGCAGAATGAGTGGCATTGTCATCCAGAATATAAGAAGAGACCAAATAATAAATTACGACGAATTCAAGAAGAAAGCAAAATTTCCAATAAAAACTCTGAAGAATTAAAAAAAATTTTAGAAGACTTAAAAATATCAATAGAAGCATCAGATCAGCAAATTCATCAAGTGAAAAACGAAATTGTAGGGATTGACCAAGAAATTCAAGGGATGGCAAAATTTTTGAATTGCGGAAAATGTATGCAAGAAGAAATGGATTGATTGATTATTCCTTGCTGCCATGGAATATGCACAAATTGTAAACTTACTGCGTATGAAGCTTGTCCGCTATGTGGAGCCATAATGCAAAGCAGCCATCCAATTAATACTGATTTTTAAATATTGCAGTAAATTATTTATGATTGGCTAAATTAAGCTTGATATTATATTAAAAAAATTAGCCTTAATTCGTAATAAAATTGCTAAACTTTCCATTATCAAGTTTATGAGTGTTTTGCTTATCTAAATTATTAATTTTCTTTTTTTGATTTATATTTTCTCCACATCCTTATTAACGCAAGTGCAGCCAAACTTTTGGCTGCTGCAGTTCCTTCAGTTCTTATACTTGAAGTATTTGGCTTGCTATATATTTTATTTGGATAAGCATTATTAAACGCTCTTACAATTTCGCTAGATGTCATGTCTTAATGTTATGTAGGTATTTAAAGTGTATTCACTCTTCAGTAGGATGATTTAGACATGCATAAGCCCATCCTTTTAACTCCCAACTGGTGATGTCAACAGATGCACCCTTCAGGCCAGATGGTCGCACTGGTCGCATTTACCTCGCCGACACTTGACTCCTGAGTGTGTTCCGCCTAAGAGTCACCTGTATCAAGCAGAAAAACCATATGTCTGGGACCAAAGAAATGCCCTATGCAATATTCCATATTTGTGTTGCGGATAAAGGTCCACGTGGGAAAACTGAACCCCACAATAATAAAAACGAAGGAGGAATCCGTACGTAGCCATTTTATTATTATTCTAGATGTCATATCGCTTGCGCTAACTGCATTGGCTAAAATAAGCAAAATTTCTGCAAAATTTACTTTTCCATTATATTCTTTTATATTCAAAGCAGAAATAAGCCTTAGCATGTCACAGTTTGAAAGCATTTGCCCTTTGAAGCCTAAGGGGAGCTCTAAAGTATTCAAAAGGCTTGGAAGCCATTTTGTTTTTATGAAATGGTCCCCATAAGGAGCAAATTTGCTTCATGCTTTTTCGAAGTTCTCTAATTCTCTATATAAAAGTAATTCATTAATGTTTCTTAAATTATTGCTAATTTCTAGTAAAATGATTCTTTTAATAAATAAAATTTCGAATTTTAAACTCTTATAAAAATTATTAATTGAAGGGAAAAATCTATATATAAAAAAGATTAAAAAATAAATATTAGAATTAATAATGCAAATAATTATTATTTATTGAAATTATTTATGACAGATATTGCTGAGTAAGTCTCTTTTTGTTAACCCTGTGATAACCGATTCTTTTGAATTTGCATGAGTGAAGTTTTCCAAAATAACTACGATAAACATATTTAAAAATATAAACCTTGAAAGAATCTGAAAAGATGCCCAGTAAATAACTGCGAAATAAGGATTCCCACAAAACATAAACCCTCCCTCACACTCTGATTTCCCAAAGCACTCAAAATAAATTTCATTCCAGTTTTCTCCTGTGCTTGAAGTAAATAGCAAAACAAATGCATTATAAAAATTTTCAAAATTTGAATTTTTGTTAATATAAACTTGATGGCGCATTCCTCCCCACAGTACAACTCCAGCGCATGCATAAATTGAAAACAAAAGCAAAAGCAAAATAGCTGAATTTATCATTGACGGAAGTGAGAGCAAAAATGTATTAAAAATGTTGTTAAAGTGCTTCAAGAATTTTATTATACGAAAAGCCCTTATAATTCTGAAAATCCTTGCCACAGAGCCACTGGAAGGCCAGATAGAAATAACTGATAAATATGATAGTAGGGAGATTGAAAAGTCAAAGATGTCCCAATTATTAGCAAAATAAAATCTAGGTCCTAAACCAATAATTTTTAAAATGGCTTCAAGCATAAATGCATTGGTAAAAATAGAATCAGCAACAGTCAGCACCGTTTCCATTTCACTTGACATTTCAGAAGTATGCAGACACATAAATAATATATTTAACGCAAGCAGCCCAGCAATTAAATTTTCAAATCGATAATCATGCACCAAGCTAAATATTTTTCTCCTAACTCCCCCCCATCCTTGATCGAACGATTTTCATATCATGCAAATTTTTAGATATATAAAAATATATTAGTTATCAAAAGCTTGGGAAGATGTACATAACGAAGTTGTTTTCAGAGACGTTGAGACGACAGAAAGCTTCGGAATCAACCATTCGAAGTGACTTAGTCATCAACTAAGCTTAAAAACTCAATAATCTCTAAAATAGAGATTCTTTAAAATTTTAAAAAAAAAAATTTTAATTTAATAAGGAATATACATAAAATGGCCGGAGACGAGTGACCCGTCCTCCCGTGGCGGGTGTCCTTATGTATACCGGACGTGGTTTTTGGATGCGGAGAGCTACTCAAGGGAAGGTTAACCTCGAGGCGAGAGGCCTAGCCCAATTTCCGCTGATTTTGGGACTTGACCCAGGCAGCAGTTTTTCGCATTCTTTTTGCCAGTAGCGCTGAGGCCCAGACTCAGTGTCCGAAAGAGGCAGGGTGAACTACCTGCCTAGGCTACTTGGTGGCTTCGCCCCGAATCCCACAAGGGGTTGAGTTCTTTCTGGAGCTAATCCGGAAAGAGGGGAGGCGAAGCTCGACTCAGATCTCAAGGGAGTCAGTCTCTCAAGTTAAAAGGGTCCCTGAAAAAGGGGGCAATCTGGCCGAGCTAAGCAGGGTTGGGTGATGCTGGCGCTTAGGTTGGAAATGGTGGTTCCCGGCAAAATCCGTATGACTCGGATCCGGAGGGAAATACCACTACCGAGAAATCGGGGTTTCGGCCTGGGCCTAAGTTAGCCTTGAGGAAGCCCACCCCGCAGCGATATCGCTGCGGAACGCATAGTGCTTAGGAAGTGGGGACTATAAATACAAAGCGTTAATCTAACCTAATCTAATTTAATAAGGAACAAATTAAAAATTTATACAGTTTAAAGGTGTGACTAATAAATCAAAATATTAAAACTTGGTATTTTTATGAAAATTAATTCAATTTTTTGCTGTAAAAATAATTATTAAATACTCTTAACTCTCTTATTTAAATGTAAATAAAAAATATATATATATTTTTTATTTTATATATAAATTTTTTTTCCCAAAAAATTTTTTTTTAGATCGAACGATGGCGAGTTGTTCGATCAAGGATGGGGGGAAATAAATTTATTTTTTGGTCTAATATATCGAATAACTGGTGATGACTGTAATAGCAGCCTTTGTATTTTCACTCATTCCTGCTGTTTTCGTGTCAAGAAAAATGACTGTTTTTCTTCCCTAAATTTTTTAAAATTCTTGTATAAGGCTCCAATATATAAGTTTGCGATAAAAAATATAATAAAAAACGTAAAACCAACAATATAAAGAGAAGCAAGCTGGTTATAGTCTCTTTTCATAGCTTTATCTGGGCCTACTGCGTCAACTGAGTTGTAAAGATAAATAGGCCAATTTTCTAGAGTTGAGATTTGGAAAAGGGCATTTATAGCTGAAAAAATGTTGTTGAAATTATAATCAGAGTCTCTTCATACCCTTTTTTCATAATTTCCTCCATTTCAAAATTCTCCTGTGCAATCTTGTTTCGTTTGTATGTTGAAATCTGAGCAATTATAAAAAGAGCCTTTGAATAGAATTACTCCAATAATACCAAACATAAAATAATTCAAAACTGCCATAAGAAAAATGTTAAACAGCATAGAAAAAGATCTGTAAAGAGAATTCATAATAGTTCTTAAATGCTGATTTCTGGATGCCATTCTTATAGGTCTAATAGCAAGCAAAGCTCCAATAGCTGCTGATGCAAAAGTTCTTTTGTCATAAATTTTTCTTAGGATGTAGCCAACTCATATAAGGAGCACTATAAAAAAATCTATTATGTTCCAGCCACTTTTTAAATATGTATTTTCTCCAGATATAAAACCAAATGTAATTATTTTTATAATGCATTCCGATGTAAAAAAAGCTGTTAGGATTGTTCTTATCAGCATGATTACGTTCATTGTATATAAATCTCAATAGAATCGATCAATCGCTATAAGGATTGTTGATAAAGAAGAAAAACTAAACATATATATATCGAAATAAGGATGGGCAACTAAAGATCTTAAAAAGAGCCTAATACGGTTTTTTGGCCCAAAAATAAATAGAGAGGTCCCTTCTAATTCAAATTTATCAGCAGGCTTAAACTTTTTACTTTCTAACGATTTTTCTTCATAACTTATACTTTTGATTGGTTTTTGCATATTTTCATCACATTTTTCGTTTTTAAACTCTTCTAGCAAGATCGCTAAAAATAGTGAAGAAAGTATATTTGTGATAAATATAACAAAGGATAAAGAGTAAAAGATTGAAACTCAACCCATCGAGTGAACTAAATTATATAGAATCTGTGACCAATTGCCAGTAAACAGCTGAAACACTGTAATAAATGACCAAAACAAATTGTCGAAATTAGACCGCAGAGAATATCCTTGATTATCTTTTAATTTATCCTTAAAATGAGCAGCTCCTATAAGAGTATACACATATATTATAATTGCGCAAAGAATAGATAAATAAAAAAAAGATTTTATGCAGTTTTCTATTTTTGAAACAAAGTATCTTAAATATTTCCATTCTTTGAACAGCTTTAGAATTCTCAGCGCTCTAAGTGCCCGTATTATATAATAATTTTCTGTTAATAGATCGCTAGCATCATGTATTAAAAGGCATTCAGTTACTGCTGAGCATAACAATATTAATTCAATAATATTAAATTTTGTTGAAAAGTATCCTTTAAGCCCTAAAGCAATGATTTTTATCAAAAATTCGAATAAAAATATTGCAGTGAAAATTATATTTGTATGTATTAGCACTTTTTTATGATAATCACTCATTCCATAATATTCTGTTGACATCATCATTGTATTTACTATAATAAAAAAATCTATAATTCTTTTGTATCATTTTGAATTGATCATGCTATAAAAATTCAGTTTAATCGCATACCAGCAATATTTCAATCCTCTATTATCTTCTGGCTCTTTCGGCTTATAACTTTCAGCTTCTTCAATCTCAACTTTAAGTCTAGATTTTTCTTTGATTTCTTTAGCTTTATTAACTGCCTCATGAAACTTCATAAAGAAAACAGCTATAAAAAGATTTGTAAAAAAAAATGACCCAATAATGATAATTATCATAAAATAAAGATCAGTAACTGCTTCTATTTCCAGGGTAGTTCTGCAATAAAACATTATTTTGCTTCAAGATTCCACAAAAACTACATTTAGAACAGTCAGGAAGCCAACAAGAACATTATCAAATGAGGTTACTCCAAAATTTGGATTTGTATCTTTGGCACAATCTTCGACTTCAGGACACTTATAGTGCAGACAAGCTAGATCTTCTTCTTGGCAATAAGTATTTTGAAGGCATAAAGAGTAAGAAATATTACCATATGCTCTATTGCAGCTTCCATTTAATCCTCCAGAATAAATATATTTTTCTGATAAATTTGGCAGCTCTTATAAATAATTATAATTATATAAAAAATATATCTAAATGGGTATATTAGTCCCAGCAATCGCAAATGCAAGAATCATAAACAAAATCAAAATCATAACATCAGCAAGTAAAGGCAAAGAATTTGCAATAGTGATTACTATAAAATTAGTTTCACTAAACCCTTTAATAATCTTCAGTGGTCTAAATGCTCATACAGTCTGAATAAACAGCAAATTTCTCCCATCTATTACTTTTCCAATTCATCCAGAGACTACAATAAAAAAATCAAGACAGTTTCAAAAATCTCTGAAATATGAATTTTTATAAATAATTTCACCAAGGGCTGTAATTTTAACTGTGCATTCTATTGTGTATATTATAAGATATAAAGTTTCAAATGAATTGACTAAATATGTATTCCCATAGGTTACATAAGATCCTAAGCCGATGCTATTAGCGATAGCTGTTAATAAAATAAATCTCGAAAACCAGATATTAGATGAAATATATATGCAGGCTTGACGGAATGGGTTAGTTGAATTAAAACATCCACATGATATTTTTGCATAAGGATTATTTGTGTATTTACTTTTCATTTTCACTAGCGACACATCTTCATGGCCTGAAAACCTTTGAAACTCTTTTTGTTGGTTGTAAAGTGCTTCAAAATCATAGTTTACTCTTGAAATTGGGCTATTGAGGTTGTTATCATAATTTGTTTTTCTTTTGATAATCATAATAAAATATGCTATTACCTTAAAGTAGCACTAGCAAGTATTTTAAATGCCCTTATTGAGTTTTTTCATGGGTATAATAATTTTTAAAAAATTAATTTTATCTGGACCGTCCTTGCTCCAAAATTTAAGTATACAAGGATCTTCGCTTATATTTTATCAAGTTTTTATATGTAAATAAGAAGCTTTATAAACTATTTCAAAATACACATATTATTTATTAATGTGTATTAAATTCCTTTATTATTTAAAATTTGTAAATCGCATTAGGAAGAAAGAGCATTAAACAAATAGTCACCACAAACAACCCAAGGAAAAAGTCTGTATGGAGGATTATTTTTATGAGCTATTTTATATATTGCTGAAGCAAGCTCCATACTAGCTTTCTGCTCAAATATTTCTCTGTATTTTTCAACTATTTTATTTGACAAATAAGTAAGAATTTCTCTCATTTCTTCTTGTCTTTTTCTTTTTTTATGATATTTTGACATAGTTACAGGCTGTGCTATCAGCATTTCAATTTCAGTCCTTATCCCATACTGATCTAGCAAAATCTGCAAGTCCCTTTTATATCTCGCAAAAATCTCTTTTGCATTGCCTTTTTCACGCTTATATCCTTCAACTATTAATTTTTGATTTATTCCTGGGATACTTTCCTTAGGTAATTCTACAATTTTCCTGTATAATTTCCCTAATATTTTTTGTGATTGATAGTAATTCATATCTTTTTTTTCCATAAAATCAGGGAATGCTTGTGGTTGTAACTCTTTAGGTATAGTAACGGTGTTTCCGGTTTTAGCGAAATCAACAGCCACAGAATGAAGCTCGCAAAGTTCTATGCATTTTTCATCAAATGCATAGTTTTTGCTTGCATCAGCTAATGCTAAATGAGCATTATCAATTTGCCCAAGCCTATCATTTGCTATGAATAATGAAAAAAAATATATTAAAGTTGTAAAATCGTAAGGGCCTGGCTCTTTTTTAGGCTTTGCAGTATCATACTCCATAGGATGAGCATAGTGAGGAGGAATTAACCGAATGTCCCATGTAATGAAATATAAATCGCCATCAAGATCTGAGCCTGAACATTCATTAGTATGTGGTCTCTCTCCTTTTTGAGGAAAAACAACTACATGGTAAAGATGATGCAATTCTGGATGATTAACTGCCATTAAAATTCTGATATCTCCAGGGTGTAAACAAGGATTTTTAGCTACTACAACAAGCCCTTCGACAATTCCTCCTTCTTGTGTTTGTAGGAACACTTCTCCATAATTCAATAATCCTTTTTCGTCTAGCACACCCATAAGACACCCTGATTTTCTTATCCATATTCTTTGCTTTTTTTTAAGCTCTTCTAATGATCTTGTAATCAATAACTCTTTTAACTCTCCAAAAATTGGCTCTCTAGGGTAATCCATTAGCCTTTCTAACTCCCCCCCTCCGTGAGTGAACAAAAAAATTTTGTTCACTCACGGAGGGGGGTTAATTTTTTTTTTTTTAAAAAAATTTATATGTGAATTTTATAAAAAATATTTTTTTTTCGAAATTAAAAAAATCCTGATTCGCAAAAATGGAAAGCAAATATTAATTTAATTTATAAAAATTTATGTTTTAAAAGCAATTCGTTTAAAATTAAATAGAATTAGCTCTAGATTTCATTATATAATTATCATTTATATATCAAAATTTTTTTCCTTAAAAAATTTTTCTATTAAAAATATTTTTGTTCACTCACGGAGGGGGGGAATAAGCACTGAACAGTTAGGTTCCCTCTACTTACTCCTCTGATATACTCTATGTATGATTTTAAGTCACTTCTAAGTGTCTCTAGCATTTCTTCTTGCAAAATATCAAAAGTACTATCAGGAACTCCTAAAGTGCTTAATCTCCTTTATTATCCAGAAAATATTTGCTCGTTCATAGAGAGATTTTCTATTAAAAAAAAATTATATAAAATTGAAAGTCAGTTAGGATTTTTAAGCAGCAGTATGCTTGCTTACTTTTCGTGACCAGGAGTTTATTCTAGCAGTCTTCTTACTAGGAAATAGGCAACTGGTTGCAATTAGTTAACAAGTGTAATGACGCCTTAAAAATTCCTAATGGACTACAGCTTTCTTTTAAAATTCTATTGCAAATATTTGAATAAAAATATCAATTTTTTTTTTTAAAATACAAGCTATATAGAGGATTTCTTTTAATAATTACTTATATATCGATATAATTTTATCAAATATCTATTGTTCGCTTAAAGAGGGAAAGTTAGCAGCATAATAAGTTGTCTATTTAAATATCCAAATCTGAATTCAGCTGGGTTCAGAAGCTCTAAATCTCTAATCTTAGATTCAAACTTTACTTGGCTTGGCCTTAAATATACCACAGAGCCAGTTAAAGTGTCATCAAGTGCAATCACACCTTTGCATCCTCCAAGCCTAATCTGAAAAGCACACGCTCTGCATCCTGCAAGTGTATTAATTGCAGTAACCAAATCTTGTGAAACCTTCCCTATCCCATCGCTAAAAGTATATTTCTTATTCTCAGTTTTAATATCTTTAATACGTATAATTTGGTCTTCGGCCAATGTCATCATAAATCGGCTTGCTGAGAACGACTGCCCTACCCTTGCCACATATTTACCAGGACAATCAATCTGAGAAAAGTCTCCAAGTTTTTTTCGTATTTTTTCGCCATTAACTTCTTCAGTCTGATGAAGCATTCATGCTGAATGCTCTTTAAGCTGAGAAGCGCTAAATCCTAATACTTGATAAGATTTTCCAGCAAAATTAAGGCAAGCCAGTAATGATTCAACCCTTTTTTTTAAGTCGTCAGGGTATGGAAGAATTTTATTGAGATTTTCGTCTTAATTAAAGGTGGGCTTGGTAGTATTAGTTGTGCAGTCACTATGAGAGTTCATCCATTATACATCATTCCTGTCGGGCACATGATCTGTTGAGATAACTCTACCAGAGAGTAATGTATATGCGCCTTCTCTGATTCCTGACGCCATGGAAGCTCTGGAGTATTTTGTAGTTAACTAGCTTCCTTTCCTTTTCAACTCCAGTGTCGAGAGGGCGAACTATCCTGCATCGGGCGATTGGTGAGTAGCTTGATCTAGGAGTAAAACCTAAAGTCTCACGGGTATTGGCTCCTGATTAAGCCCAATCCCCACCCTTTATAATTAGACATATATATTAATTTAGCAATCAGACCCGCAGCCGCCTATGCCCCTATATAGACTTCCCTATCGAGTAGGTTAAAATAGATGGGAAATGATCTTGTATGGCACTATCAAAGGGACATGTGTATCTCTATGGTAAAAGTAGGCATGCCAAAAAAATGGTTGGTTATTAGACTAGGTTGACAAGCAAAAGTGCCAATTTTTAAAATTGCCTTATTATTAAAATTAATTTTAAATTAAGATACACTTTTAGAATAGCATCGATAGGTACCTTACTAGTTTTTTTCTGTTTTCTGTAGAATTTAGGTTTAAACAAGTAAATGCTTTGTGCCTAATCCTTATTAAATAGCATCCTTGTTTGAGAAGCCTCTAACTCCCCTCTCTCCAACTAGTTCTCGTCCAGTTTCGCCTTAGTCATAGGCTGAGAAAATTGCATAAAAGAGGCTAAGTTAGGACCAGTCTCCATTTTTATGCATATATTAAGATTTTCGTCAGTAAAAGAAACTCTTAACAAGTTTTCTTTGTCTTCATAAAAATAGCGTCTCGTTACACGATTTGATAGCTCAGGCTCTCCTGCGAGTGCATAAAAGGTAGTTGGGGTTATCAAAAGTCTATTAATTGTTTCGTAGCCTTCTGCAATTTTTACAGGAAATTCTGTATTTTCACAATATACTTCATTAAATAGTTCTTCAAATTGTGGTATAGACCTGATTGCGAAATTTCTTTGACTATTTATTATTCATTTTAAAGTATCAACAACTTTTGGCTGATTTAAAGATGCAAGGTTTGATAAAAAATCTCTAGTTAACTCAAATAAAGAAATATAGCATAAGCTGAGAATACTATAAAGCATAAATTTTGTTTGGAATGAGACTTGGAGAGAATTTATTTCATGAGATGTGATTAAATTTCTAGGTGATGGAACAGGTGTAGGGTAATTTGGGGTGGTCACAACTGCAGTCGCAAGTGCTTCAAGTAAGCCAGTTTCAAGCTGGCTGAATATTGTGAATTGAAAACAAATATTTTTTATTTGGAAACTAATTCCCCCCTCCTCCGTGAGCGAAAAAAAATCTTGTTCGCTCGTGGAAAGGGGTTAATTTTTTTTTAAAAAAATTTATATAGAAAATTTTATATAAAAAATTCCAAAAATTAGAAAGCAAATATTAATTTAATTTATAAAATTTATTTTTAAAATAACAATTTGTTTAAAATTAAACAGAATTAGCTCGAAATTTCAATATACTAATTATCACTTATATATCAAAATTTTTTCCCATAAAAAATTTTTCTATTAAACAAAATTTTGTTCGCTGACGGAGGGTGGTTTTTTGGGCAAAAAATAGCCATTTTTCTAATGTTTTTGTCGCTCACGGAGGGAGGGAGTAAGGAGATCTTCAAAACCGTCAAAAAAGTTTTCTATTCTAACTCAGCTTGGCTCTTGGATTCCTAACGTTCAAATTGGAAATTTTTTACTTCTTGGATTTAATTTATAAAGCCTAGGAGGTCTTATACACCTTATAAACGCTCTAAATCCTCCAGCTGCATTCATACAAGAGTATTCAATTATATGCTTTAGCGTTATAAGCACTCTATATTTGATTCCACTCTTTATTATCCTTATATCGAGTTTCCTTTTCTGTAGGCTAATAAAGGATAAGCAAGGTAATGCATAAGAATCTAAAATAACAAATTTATATGAGTTTCCTTCCCATTTAGGTATACCAATATCAAGCCTATTATAAATCAAATTTGGAACTATATCATCAAATTTGTAGTTTTCTGGCTTCTGTGGCGGGTCTAAAAGTAAGCGAAAATTTGTAGTCTCTATTTGAGATTCTGAAATCTCCTCACGGACTTTTTCTGCATGAAAAGTTATAAAAGAAAATCCTTTTTCATTCGTTCTTATTCTGAGGATAAGTCCAAATCTTACCAAAAAATCACGAAGATCTAAAGAGTCTCATTCTTTGGGGTATCCCCTTATCATTCTTTCTATCACTTGTACCATCTTTATTCCCTCAGTTAAATTTTATAAAACTTTAAATTATACAATAGACCAACCTCCATTAGCTGCAGTCACTTTTATTTTGGCAATTTTCCTACTCCTATTGAACTCTTCAATTTGTTTTTTCTTCTCTTCTTCTGCTTTTTTCCTCATAGCTTCAGCTTGTTTCTTTATATCCTCAATTTTCGCCAATTCCTGAAACCTCTTAATTTCTTCTAATTTTTTGGCTTCATCAATTTTTTTCCTCCTCATAGCTTCTTTCAGCTTTTTTTCCCTCAAAATTTCTCGTCTTTTCCTAGTCTCTGCTTCTTTAATCATTCTGAGCTCAATTTCTTTGCGTTTCTCATACTCCATTTTTTCGATTTCCCTTCTAATCTGCAGCTTTTTTTCGTTTTCAAACTCTTCTAGCCTTGTAATTCTATTATTTATGGCACTGACTTGGTGCATGGTTTTTTCGAGTTCTTCTTCATTTTCTTCAATATATAGATTGGTATCACTTGGCTGCCTGCGGTTGGGGTGATTTGGTGGTGGCTTTAGGTCGAGGTTTCGGTCAGTTTCTAATGTGGTGCTTGAAGGGACTTGGCTTAAGTCTGATGATTGGTTTATTTGAATTCTTGGGGATAAAGAATAATGGATACATGGAAGAGTTATCTTGCAGACTGGGCAGAATGGCTGTAAATATTGTTCTGATTTTTGAGAAAAAGTGGGGCTTCTCCCAGGAGAAGTCATCCCTGGCATAGGAGTATTAAAGCCTTCTATTAAGACTGGAGAACCTTCCAGATCTGGAGAAGGCGATATAGTTTCTCTTGTATCTGTCATTTCTAAGGTACTTTTCGCTTTATATCTTGCTTTTTCACTGTTTCTATACATATCAGCCATCTGTTTCAGCTGCTCGTTTTCTTCCTTTAGCTCTTTAATTTTTTTCCTCATCTCAAAAAGGTCATCAACCTGCTGCTGTGCTGAAAAATTATTTTTTAATTTTTCAATTTCTCGCTTTAAATGGTCTATCATTAAGGCTTGATCTAAATTATTTGTATTTTTCTTTGATTTTATCATAACTTCTTTCGCCCTATCTGCAAATGTCAAAGTGCTGATAGTTTCTTCAAAATTTTCTGCTGATGGCGAAATTGTGGCTATAAGGACAGTTTTGCTGTTTCCTTCTAATGAATCTTGTAGTAGCCTTGTCAGCTTGGAATTTCTATATGGGATATGCGACACATTTTTGCTGGCTAATGCATGGATAACTTGTCCTAATGCGCTCAATGACTTATTAATCTGTTTGAGTTCATTTATATGCTCTTCCGCCATTGAGTTTTCTTTATCATATTTTTCAGACCCTGCTAAATCACAAAAATTGATTTTATTTCTCCTTAAACTGTCACTTTGGTTATTTTCAATAAAAATTTGAAAAATCGTATGAGACCGACTGCTGCTTTGGTTCATGCGTGTTTGCCTTATAGCTTTGTGACGGTTTCCTTTTGATAACAAAATTAAGCATTCCTCTTCAGTTTCTACTTCAAATTCTGAAAGACCTTCAATAAAAATGCCATGGACTTTGTCTTCTCTGATTTTTAGTGCTGTATCTCTTTTAGGGTCTCTTAAAAGGTCATAAATATGCTCGTTATAAATTTGTAAAAAACTGCTACTAAAGGAGGCAGAAGAGTTTTCAAATTCATTAAAAAGCGAAGAAATGGACCTTGGGATCATACCTATTCGGTTTGTGGCGTATTCGTTTTGATTGTGTGTGCATCGGGATAACTGTGAATAAGTGGTACATTCCCAGTCATTCCCAAACATAGTGTACGTTTTTCCGGAACCGGTTTGGCCGTAGGTGAAAACAGTTAAGTTGGATCCTTTTAGTGTATCTTGGAGCACAGGCTCAATAAATTCAAAAATTGTGTCTTGGGTTGCTTTTGGGCTAAAAATTATATCATATGTTCCAGATATGCTTATTTTTGATATTTAAATGATTTTTAATTAAAAAAATGCTTATTTTTTATAAAAAAAGGAATTTTTAGATTATAAAGATTTTTTGGTATTGGAAATAATATATTTCTTGATCTTCGTAGTTTACTTTGATGGACTTATTCTATATAAGTGTTACATCATCTATTGTAAATGTAAGAGCAGAATTTATGTCCATATCCAGCAGAGGTCTAATCCTGATTGCGACTTTGATGTGACCAGCTTTGGAATCCATTTACTTTTTATAAGAGTTTTTAAATACTACAAGTTCGATATGTCATTCATCAATTCTCCGTGCTTAAAATTACTGAATAATATTAACATTATAATATTTTTTGGAAATTTTGAGGCAAAGTTCAAAAAATCCTGGCAAGTTTTTGTTTTTATAAAGAAAATAACTTGAATCCATGGAGTTTATTATGAATAATAATTTTGAAGAAGTTTTGATAAGAAAAACCTTATTTTCTTACAGAAGTTCCCTTCAGGCCAGTAGATCACTAATAACTCCACATAATGCTCTACCACTTGTTTGCTAGTCCAGATACGCCTTCCACTGTGCTGTTGCTCACAGACAAGGCTTGAACTTTTATTTGGAGTAACAGATGCAGGGGATTCATTGCGGTTTACATCAAGAAAATTAACAAACTAATTTTCTGGTCAAGATGCTAACCAAAATGGAACTCGAAGCCTGAGACGCAATGTCTATTATTTCGCTGGACAATTTGCCCAATTAGCCAAGTAGCCGCCTCAGCTATGCTAGGTTACCTTTCCAGCTCTGACGAATCATCTTTCCGCAAGGTAAAAGTCTTATCTGGATATTGTCAGAGTTCAGCTGAATCCGACATTGCATTCAGCTAGGAAAATCGGTCGCATGCACATTTTTGAGCGCCACCTTTCTTCCAACAAGGTGGCGTTTCCCAATGAACCTTTCCAGGTACATAGGCGAGGAGAGCATGCTAGCTGACCACACCGTTTTAATTTATGATAAGAAAAAGCAGTATTAAGCTCCATTGAAATGGTGACAGTATCCCTTAATATAGTGAACTACACTGACTGGCACGGGGTGCTTTTGGCTCGAAATTGAGCCAAAAGCACCCCGTGCCAGTCAGTGTAGTTAACTATAAATTTTTAATTGTTATTATATTTAAAGCGAGAGGAGAAAAACAGAGAGACTCTTCTTACCCAGAATTTGATGATTCAAAATTCTTAAATAAAGAGTCTATACCAACTCTACCGTTTTCTCATGCTAAACATTATTAGCGTGACTGTTCTTAGTAGAGACATTCTCAATACCTGCCCATATCAAATTTTTATTGATGAATTAATAAGCTAAATAATTATAATTAAGAGATAAAAATTAAGGGAAAGTCGAAACAAAAAAACAAACCTGGTTTAATTATTAGAATTTAAGACTGAAGTAACCTGAAGTTAGTGATGTTTTGAGGTAGTTACTGAATATTTTATCAAGAAAAAATCACTGCTTGGTAAGATAACAGCATCTTCAGTTTCAGCTCAATTATTTTGAAAGCCAGCTATTGTATTATCAATAGGGAGCATTACACTGCATATCATTGTTCCTATTCTCTTAAAACCTTTCTCTAAAACTATGCAATTCTTAACTTTCCTCAAACTGCTAAGACAAATTAGTTTTTCGCAAAATCTATCTTTATATTTAAGCTTGTTATTGTTAAAGCGATTCTCTTCGTCAATTTTTACACACACGTCAAAATCAGAAATTTCATAATTATTCCCATAACGATCATGCCCAATTACATCACGAATGATATTGAAAATATTCTTTCTTGGGCTGGTATCACTATTTGCCGCATAAGTTGATTTTTTTATAGGTTCACGCTTTATAGCTTCTGCTATTGGAGCCAGTTGATTTGAGCTGGTGCTTTTTATTAGCGTATATTGATTAATCTTTATAGGACTGTCGTTTGCGATATCAGCTCAAGTTTGGTTAATTTCAATACTGTTAATGCAATTAGGCATTGTATTATTTATAGTCCTTCTACTTATGGCTTGAGGATATGTAGTAGGCTCAATTTCACTTGAGCCAACTGTACTATTAATAGCGTTGCAAGGCATTCCTCTATGGCTTTTTAAGCATAAAGTGCACATTGAGCATGTTTCACAATGATAATCCGAGTAATTATATCATCCTAAACGACTGCAGAAACTGCAAAAATAGAATCAGGTTTGGATTTCTTGAAAGCATGGAGCTTTACAAAAATTGTTTATAATTAATTTTTCATTATCAGACACTTTTGGGTTGCATTTTATTAAATGTTTCAAATCTTTTAAACTGATTTTAAATACAGTTTGGCACCTATAAGGACATCCTAATTTTGCTATTCATCCATCGTAGCCTTTAGCCCCTGAGCATAATTCACTTCAAAGCTCAGTTATCATTCGAGCATATAATGAAGATACACAAAGCATGCAAATCTGATGAGAGCAGTCAAGCGGAGCCAAAATTTTCTTAGTTTTACAATTTTGACAAATTCCAAAAATCCTTTCCATTTTCTATCTATAAATTATTTTACAATAAGCAATGGATTTTACTAATCATAATTATTTTTTCTTCCGATAAACTTCCAGCCCATTTGGTTTCTTCTTTGCTGGCTTTACAGGCTTGGCTGCCACAGATTTCTTCGATAATCCATCTTCAATTATTTTCCCATTAATCATAAGTCCCATCCCAGGGGCTGGGCCTAAGTCTGGTTTTGGCTGGGTGTTTTCTACCTTAGTTTTTATATCATTTTCTTGTTGTTTTTTAATAAGTCCTTTCCCTTTTAGCATAAAATCAACTGGGCTTTCAGTTTGGTCAATATCGGCAGAAACCTTACTTGTTGCTAACAAAAGCTCGCTTGTTTCAAAATCCTCGTCCTCACAAGGCATTTCTTCTTCCTCATCTAAAGGCTCAGTAAAGTCGTAGCCGTCTAATTTAAGCTCTTCTTCTGAAATTTCTTTGATTTCTTCAACCTCTTCTTCAGTAGGAGGGACTATTGTATCGATTTTATTCCACAATGAAGACCCTGACTAAAAATTACCATCATCAATCCCTTGCTCTTCCAGTAGCTTTTTTTGTGCTAGCACCAAATTCTGCAAATCCGTTATGGTCTTTTCTTGGATCAGCAGCTGCAGCTCTAATTCTACATTTGTCTGCTCCAAAATATGGCTTTTTATCAATAGTTCCAAAAAGTCTCTTTTATCTTGCAATCTGACCCTGGACACAATAGAATCCCTAATCTGTTTCCCTCTCCCCATATTCTCTTGAAGCTGCTGCAGCATTAATTCTTTCCTCTGTGTATTTTTATCCTAATTCTCCCTTACAGTACTCGCCTTCAGCATCTGTATATCTTTAAACTGTTTTCTCACATGTGGAGGTACCGCGGACAACGGTCTTCCTTCTACATATTTCGGAAGCTCTTTTAATTCTTCTTGCTTTTTCCAAATCAGCACCTCTGCTTGCCTTCTTTTAATTTCCAGCGCATTTAGCGAATTTTGTTCTTCAAGCTCTAATAAAGCTCGTCTCAGCTGGATTCTTTCTTGGAAATTTTCGAAAATTTCGGCTTGGAGCTTTTTCATTTCGATGTCTTCTTCAAGCCGTCGGCATGTACATTTAATTTCGCCGTCTGAAGAAGGAGGCTGGCTTGGCATAGGACTGTGGTGAAGCTGGGTTTTTAAGGACTCTATTTCGCTACGAAGGTCAGAGATGATGTTTTTATATTCAGTTATGTGGAGAGCGACTAGCTTTTTGTTAGCTTGAACCTTGTATTTTATGTTTTTGGCACGGCTGGCGTATTTGAGAGTATTAGCAGATTCTTCGAATTGTGAAGAAGCAGGGGAGATGTTAGAAATCATGACAGTTTTGCAGTTACCGCCAAGAGAGTCTTTGAGCATCCTTGTAAGCTTGGAGTCTCTATAAGGGACAAAAAAGCCTTTTTTGGATTTATCGCCAAGTGCGTTTATACAGTTCGCTAAGGCTAGTAGAGATCTATTGATTTTTGAGCCTTCGAAAAGTCTCATTCCTCTGTTTTCAGTCACATTTCCTCTTTCAGAGCCAGCCAAATCAATTAGTGACAATTTCCCCTGAAAAACATCCAAAACTGTATTAGTGACCCTATCCCTTTGTGAAATCATAGCTTGGAACACTGCATGAGACCTTGACGAGGTCTGGTTTGCATTGGTGGCTTCAGTTGTTCTTCTTTTATTTCCTGCTGTAATTAAGCTCATCACTTGTTCAGTGCTTTCAGCTGTAAACTCAGAAACCCCTGCAATCACAACACCTCGAGTAGGGTCATCTCTCAAATCCAAATACCCTGAATTTGGGATTAATAGATCTCTGATGGCTTCATTATAAATTTCTACATATGAAATTTTGATTTCGTAGATTTTATCAGAGTCTGATTGGACTTTTTCAAACATTTCACGGATTGTGAGGACAGCTATGCCTGGGTCTTCAGTGGTCCCGATCATTGTATATGTTTTTCCAGAGCCAGTTGGACCGTATGCGAAAACACATGCATTTATCCCAGATAAAGCAGGCTGAATAAGGTCTGAGACTGTATTCATAAATACTACCCTTAGTTATTTATATAAAATCTCTATTTGAGTTTTCTCCTCTATAATATTTCACAAACCCTTATGCAAAATTTAATAGTGGGAACCCCTTTTTATGAGAAAATGCTCACAAAAAGGGGTATTTCCCTATAAAAATTGTATATTTTCCTTTAGAACTATTCATAAATACAATTTCATTGCTCACATCTTGGAAGATTTTGTCGAAAATGTACCTTTTCTCCCTCGACCTATGAAGAATGTTTTTCCTATCTTCGAAGTCATTCATATCAAGCATTATTAATAAGTTGTCTTCCACTCTTACTATACTTCGATCATTATTTAAAATTTCTTTTTGGTTGAGAGGCCTGATACGTATTGCAACCAGCATATTCTTCGCATCAATTTCATTCATTTTTATATGAAACCAAAATGAGGAATTTAAATAAGCAGAATATGAATTTAATGGAAAAAATGAATTTTGCGGAAGAGTTAAGGTAAAATTAAGAGTTAGGAGGCTTCCAGCATGTTTTCGTCACGCTTTGTTATAGCTTCGATAATCTCGTTTTTTAGGAGCTCAAGGTTACGTAAGCTTTCTTGCATTTTATATTCGTTAAAAGTGGAGCTAAATAAAAGTTACTCGTTAAGCTGGTCTTGGAGCAGAGAAATTACGTTGTGGACTTTATCAGCAAATGGGTTTTTAGTTTTTGAAGATTTTTTAGGAGATGGGCTGCTTTCATTAGGCTTCATAAGCTCGTCTGAAGGGTGAATATTACTTTTTTCATCTTCAGGCGCTTTTGGGGCTGTTTTTATGTCTTCTTCAGCTCTGAGTGGGTCATTTATTTTGGATTGGCTCGTAATAACTCTTGGAATCTCAGATCTTGGCTTAGGCTGGACTAATGGTTTTCCTTCAATTATTCTGTCTTTATAAGCAATCCCTAAAGCAATAATAATATGTATATCTTCTACTGGAGGAAACTTTAAAAGCCTTCTCAAAATCCCAGTCCCATCACTCTGCAATAGCGAAATCCTCACAAACACAATCATCGCTACACAAATAAAATCAAGCAAAATCAGCTCTCTATCAAAATTTATTTTCCCCGTCACAATTTCTCCTCTATTTTCTACATTCACCCCAAAGCTAGCAAAAAGTGCATCCCAAATGATCAGCGTATCTGCAAACGTAAACTCCCTGCTCAGCATACACCTTAAATACCTTTGCAAATACATTTGCGGCTCTATTTTTTGTCTTTCTAAATGGTTATAAAGTTCACTATCAATAGCTTTTAGCAGCCTATGGTGTATTAAATGGCATCTTTTTAGAATTGTGGAGGCATTATCATGAAAAGTTTTATCTTGGTTTACCAGCTCATTATGTTCTAATTCTGCATCCCAGGAAAATAAATTATTTTTTTTATTGTCATTTCGCTTTTGGTTTACTACAGGGTTAAAAAGTTCCATAATCCCTAAATCCATGACTCTTGAAAAAATCCAAAAAATATCAGCTTCCATGTGCCTAGAGTCGTTAAAAATTTCTAAAAACCTTTTGGAGTCTTCTTCAATGCCTTCAATAGACTGGCTTACTTGCTCTGCGTAAGCTATAAATACAATGATTCCTAGGAGCTCGTGCATCCCTTGCTTATATGACAGCTCAGGATGCTGCTTGGATCATATAAAGAGAACTCCGACCATGATGTCTTTGACTTTTTGTAAAGTAAACAGCTGTTTTTCTTGAAAACACCTGTCCACGTCTTGCCTTATCAGCTGCTTCAGATGATTATTTTCGTGAAAATTATTCCAAGGGTTCTAGCTAGATCTTACTTCTTTTGCTGAAGAAAGTGGGTTGAAAATGAGAGGGTCTAGGTTTTCTGTTTTAATTTTCTAAATATTCTATACATTATGTGATTCCGCAATTGTATAGTAATCGTGGCGGAGCTTTTCTGTAATATTTGCCCAGTCTTCTAATGATCGTGATTCTGGAAGAATTCCTAAAAATATTCGCCAACTTAAAAACCTATTGTGAAGGGAGCCTAAATGCCCATCTAGAGCAATATGTCGGAGATCTTGGTAATTTTCTTTTTTGACGAAGATAGTTTCGAATATTTTGGGGTTAAGATGATAATCAGGAGGTATGATATCTTCATCCATTTTATATTTAATATACTGTTTAGGGTAATTTTTAACTAAAAAAATGTTGAGATAACTAGGAGTTAGGCTGATAAAAATAGGAATAAATGAACCCAAAGCTGCTTTTCTGCTCATTTCTTGCTGCAATTCTGGCTGCAAAAGATGACCCAAGTAAAGTCTATTTAGATGTACTCAGGGGCAAATGGGAGCTTATACCAATTATACCGGATTTAGTTGATGGCACCACATATTTTCCTGCATATATTGATGATACTCCTAATGAAGCTGATGCCACGATAGATATGTTTATTTTTCAGCCAGGACTTGATGCATACTGAATATCGTCTATTCGTGGCTCAAGTACTAGCGAAGAGCTTAAACATATATAGCCCCTGAAATTATTTATATCATTATTGGCAATCCATTTTAATTTCCAAAATTAATTTGTACTTGTCAGCTTTTTTGAAAAGTAAAAACGAAAATGACAAATCTCCGTTTATGGTTTTAAGGTACCTAATTAGACTTATACTGTATAAGGCAGGTGCCCTGTACATATATTTTTTGGGTCAGTATTCTGCTGGGGTATAGAGATCTATTAAGTTGCATGAGCTATAGCAGACAGCTATTTTAGCATTGCAAAAGTTTCATATTTCGATAATGATGCATACCCAGATCTACTTATTTGTACAGCCGTAAAGCATAATTAGGATAGAAGAACTCTAATTCTCCCAGCGAAAAAAAAATTATTCGCCCATAGAAGGAGTTAATTTTTTTTTTTTAAAAAATTCATATATAATAAATTGTTTTAAAAAATCCAAACAATCCTTCCTAGCAAAAACTGGAAATATAAAATTAATTTAGTTTGTAAAATTTATGTTTTAAATTGAAAGCTGTTTAAAATTTAAAAGAATCAGCTAGATTTCCTTATAACAATTATCATCTATATATCAAAATCTATTTTTTATAAAACATTTTGTTTGCTCACAGAGGAATTTTCAACGGTTTTGTTCTCTCACGGAGTAAGGTTTTTGAAAAACAATGTTAGAGCTAATATCGAGGCCCAGAAAAGAGAACAAATAAACCCTGAGCATATAGATCCAAGCGATAAGCTTGATGACTGGTCTAAAACAGAGCTATATACAGTCATAAGAAACTCAAAAATTATGGATTTCACTGTGGCAGATGTAAATCATGACGGAATTCCAGATATCATCTTAGCAGTCTGTCAAAAAGAAGGAGCCTGTACAATGGTAGAACTGATTTTTTCAGACACAGAAAAGCTTATATATACTTCTCTTGAGCTTTGGTTTGATAATAGCGGCATTCTGCAGATTTTAAGCGCCAACGACTTAAATAGCGACGGAGTCACTGATGTTTTATATCTATCTCAAGACCATACCATAAGTTATGTAGAAAACCATGACCCAGTCTATAATTCAGCTTTTCTCATAAACACTCTTTCTAATAACACAAATTACATCAAGAGATTTACCGACCTTGATTTAAATGAAGACGGAAATATAGATTTTATATATACAGAAGACCAAAAAGTAGTTCTACTCACAAGGGTTGAAGGCCTATGGAAGCAGGAAATTATATATCAAGGGCCATTTGTGGACTCAATGGTATTTGAAATCACAAGGTCTGGCAGTAACGACATAATGCTACTTTTTGAAAACGAAGTGAAATGGCTTTCACAAACCCCCATTTCGGAAGCCAAAAATGAAGAATTCAGCTTTACATGGACGAATAATAAAGTAGTATATGGGTATAAGGAGTTTCTGCTGGAGTTTAAAGATACTCATAAATGGGCAAGCTTTTTGGTGACTGTAAAATATATGTAGAATCTAGTGAAAAAAGGGACTATAGATATTATAATGTACTCTGAAGAGGAAGGGAGTTTGTATTGGGGAAGAAAAGAAAAGCTGAATTTAGAAGGATTGGGGTGGGATCCGAATTTCTGGATTTATTTGTCGTCGTATGTCATTATTATGTCGATGGCAGCTGGATTGTTCCATGCGTATTATATTGAGAAATTGAATAAGGAGCATCAGAAAATTTTAGAAGGACAACATCCGTCTGATCTTAGTGAGGAATGGAAAAAGAAACTGGAGATGATGACTCCACAAGAGAAAAGGCAGCATTTTAGGAAAACCACGTTTTAGGGGTATAGATAAGTATTTAACGCCAATTTAATTTATGAGAATTATAATAAGAATAAATAGGATTATATTTTGGAATATGATATAATAGATTGGAAATTGATATTTATTACAGCAACAAAAAATGCTTAAGAATACTTTTAAATTTATTAATTTAATGGATTACTACCAGCTTGGCCCAAAAGCCATGGTATCATTTATATTAGGGATCTTCAACATTGCAAACATATTTTAAAAAGTTAAAAAGCTCTCATGCGAAAGTTCGCTTTTTATCAAAATTCACACTCCGCTGATTTGTACTTGATACGAATAAAGATATATTTTATTACACAAAAAAAGAATCTGATATAAAACCAATTGATAAATAAAATGGCATTCGGCTCGAGTGAAATTAGCTTCGCTAATTTTCTCTCCCTCAAGCAATTTTATTTATGGGATTAGGCTTTCTTCTGAGGACTTCTGTACAGCAATAGCAGTTTAACTCTGGAAGATTAGCCGAGGCACTGCTCCAAGTGCATCAAGAGGCTTGAAGTTTTACCTCTCAGCACACCCGAGGAAGGTGACCCTTAGGTGGAACATGTGCAGGAGCTAAGTCAGGAGGAGTGAGGCAACGCAGCCCGTCGAAGCCGGAACGCTATATTTTGCCTGTGTCAAGGTGGAACAAAGTGGATCTATCCAGAGGACCATGGGCAACACATGGACAAATATGATGACAGCTCTGGAAACGGCTATTCCGTAGTGAACTTTAAACGATATAGATAATTAAGTTAAGTTAAGATATAAAACAAATTGAAACATATAGTCTACTTGATCTTTTAGACGTTGATCCTAACCCTAAAGTTACTTATGCATCTGAATATAAATTTGTGTTTCAAGTAACCTTTTCTTCAAGAAATTTTATGCTTTATTCAAATTCTTTATCAGCACATAGGCAGTGAACTGATATGCTAAAAAGATATTTAATACCGACTAGAAAAAATATAAGGGCTCCAAGGGTCTGAAATAAAAGCAATTCTAATGAAAGCCAAGAAGGTGATGATCAGATACTCAATAAAGCAGTTCAGGAAGAGATGATATCTCAAGATGCATCGTGGAGGCTTGCAACTGAAAGAGGAGAAATTAATGAGCATGAAATAATAACTGAACAGGCGAGAGGTGAAAATATTAATTACCCTGTAGAAGATTATAACTCCCCCCCTCCGTGAGTGAACAACATTATTAGAAAAATCTCTATTTTTTGCCCAAAAACCCACCCTCCGTGAGTGAACAAAAATTTTTTTTAATAGAAAAATTTTTTATCGAAAAAAATTTTGATAAATAAGTGATAATTAGTAATTAAATCTCGAGCTAATTCTGTTTAAAACAAATTGCATTTTAAAACATAAATTTTACAAATTAAATTAAAAAATTATATATATAAATTTTTTAAAAAAAAATAATTAACCCCTCCATGAGTGAACAAAATTTTTTTGTTCAATCACGGAGGGGGAAGTAAGAGAAATGCTCAAAATGAAGAAGAAACCTGGAGAATTTCAGGCAATGAAAGAGTTTCAAATGAATATTATACCTGAAGTATAAATAATCAGCCTAATATTAATTCAAGCAAATGAGTTGCAGAGGAATTTTCTACTTCGAAATCAGAAAATAAAGAAAATAGCCAGAAATTCGACACAGTCTATGTTTTCCAAGATGCTTCTGAAGAAATTGAAGGTTTTCAAAAAAATAAAATAATTGAAGTCGAAAAAGATCTAAAGAGCACTCTTCCATTTGTAATTATGCCGACTGTGCCTACAAGCCCAAAAATTCATGAGGAAAAAGTGCTGCCAGTTTCTTTTAAAATTAAATCTGGCATGCTTGATATGCTTGAAGACATTCAAAGCCTGGGCTTAGAAGATATTGAAATTTCTCCTCCCAGACAAGTATCTTTAAAAAAAGCAGCATCCCAGAAAAACCTTTATTTTGAAAAGAAAACAATTGAGAACCGCAAATCATCAATAGGCACTCTAAATGAAGTTGCAAGCCAATATCCTGTGGATTCTCCTAAATCCTCCATCAATAAATAATTTTTTAAAAAATTATTTTTAAAATTATTTAAATAATAGGGTAAGAATGGACAATGTGGGTGGATGAATCGCAAGCTGAAGACCAATAGGAATGGTTTTTTTAGTCCTGAAAGAATAGAAGGAAAACTGAAAGCAAGCGGCTCGCAAAAAACGATAAGACCAGCATTTGTATATAAAAAGTAAAGTCAGTAATAACATATTTGCCATTTTTGCTTTAACTAAATTAAGAGTTTTCCATCATTAGCATTTGTTTAAATTTTATTAAAGAATTTGGAAGAATATTTTTATTTTCTGCTAACTCCCCCCCTCCGTGAGTGAACAAAAAAATTTTGTTCACTCACGGAGGGGGGTTAAAAAAAAAAATTTATATATAAATTTTATAAAATATATTTTTTTTCGAAATTTAAAAAAATCCTAATTCGCAAAAATTTGAAAGCAAATATTAATTTAATTTATAAAATTTATGTTTTTAAAAAGCGATTCGTTTAAATTAAACAGAATTAGCTCTAGATTTCATTATACTAATTATCATTTATATATCAAATTTTTTTCCATAAAAAATTTTTGTTCACTCACGGAGGGTGGGTTTTTGGGCAAAAATAGCGATTTTTCTAATGGTTGTGTTCACTCACAGAGAGGGGGGGAGTAAGCATTCACAAAATTGCAGAAGTTACATTAATTTTTATGACTTATCCTATGAAACTGAAGAGTGTAGCAAGCAAACCTTAAACCTAAACGCAAGATATCACAATACATAAAATTTCGACAATTAATGAAATCAGGGTTATACTATGATAGTAGGTATGGATTGGGTTTAATTGCCCCTTCCTCGTCCTACCTCTCCTGCTTTTTTTTTTGGGTGTTGGCGAAGGGTGTTGGTGTTGGTGTTGGTGCTAGCGTTTGCTTTTGGTGCTGCTTTTGGTGTTGGTGTTAGCGTTCGCTTTGGTGCTGCTTTAACTATTGCTAGTAGGGTAGGATAAGTAAATTTTCTTCTTCTTCTTCTTCGTCCTACACTTTTATTTTAATGGAAGATTCGGAAAGTAATGTTTCCTATTCTTCTTCCTTTTGTGAAGAAAACAGAGCTTTACCGGATGAATTTTTCGAACTTTTACTATTAAATGAACTTATTGATACAGGATTACTTGATAATTCTGAATCAGAGTATGAATGAAATGATAGTGATACAGAAAATGTTGATACAGATGACAAAAATATTGGAGTTTTTAAGTCGTTTAGATGGAAAAATACTAGATGAAATGGAACTATTCAGGAAACCTTCAAATATAGGAAGACTGAGGTGATCATTGATGATAAGAAGACAATCGATAAGAAAATCCTGAACACCAGAAAAATTAAAATTTAAATCAACCTTAAATCCTATCAGAAAAAAATAAAATTGATATCAGAATCAAACCCTATCAGAAAAATAAAAATTAGATCAAATTCAAATTTTATCAGAAAAATAAAATTGATATCAGAATTAAACATTATCAGGAAAATAAAATTTAGATCAGATTCAAATTTTATCAGAAATAGAAAATTCACATCAGACTCAGAAATCAAAAAATCGCCGATTACGTGGGTTCAGAAAATTTTACTAAAATTTTATCCAAAAATTTTAGGAAAAGAAGAAAGTTAAAAAATTTTTTTAATCGGGGCATGGTCCTGAAATAAAGACCTAATGCAATAAAATTATCTCTCTTCATCCTACATATTCTCTGAAATTAAATAAAATTTCAAAAAATATAAAGCCAATCATTATCGATTTTGCATGCCAAATTATTTTTTGATATTTGCCTGGGCAGAGCGGGTGTTTGGGTCGATCTATAATGCCACTCTGCCATACAAAATTATTTCAGATCAGAAATTTATTTTTTTACCTCACACCCATAAATAAAGTTCTGCGTGGATATACCATTTCTAGAATTGTCAAAACAATTAATCTACCAAATTTTGGCGAAGTTTTAGACGGTATTTAAAGCTGAAAACTCAAAAATGCAGCCCAAAATTAAAGGCTTCTTCAATTCCCTCCAAAATTCGTCAAAACCCTCAACTTTTCAATTTCCTCTACACATTCAAGATAACTTCTTCCCTATAAGCCAACTCTAATTTTTTATCTAAAATTCATAATTAATCCTAATAGAATAAATTAAATCAATCATTAATATTGACCACGTTGTGGCACCATTTATATATAAAAATTGTCAATGTATAACCTTACACCTATGATAGACCTGATGATCGCTCAGGTTTCCACCTACGCCAAGCACATCCACCGCAAGAGCACTCTTGAGGCCAAAATTCGGAACATGTTTTTCCATACAAAAAAGAATTCCCGGATTCCTCCCAAAAAGGAGTACCTACGGTGCCGTCTTATTCGTGGCCACAAACGTATAAATAGACAGATCAGCAAGAAATCCTTGCCGATTGGTATTTTAAATACCTATGACATCGACGACCCGTCCGCTATCAAGCTCTGGAACATTCTGGAGACTTGTTACTTCAAAAACCAAGAAGAAATGGATTTCATCAGCAGAACAGAAAGTGGGCCAAAAACAGACGGGATTTCCAAGCGAAAAGGAAGGATCAAGAATCTAGAAAAGAGCTTCAATTTGTCCTTCTGCAAAAGGTATTTCAGCTCCCCAGCTGTTTTGGAATCCTTCTACTATTATATTGAGCTGGTTTTTCTGAAGCTGGAGCCTGAGTTGCTGTGTAAAAAATTCGACTTTCGATGCTGCGAAGGTGAGCATCAGCCAGAGTGCATAGAAAAATGACTGATCTTGAAGCATTACGTCAGAGTAATGATGATTGAAGAATTAGGCATAATACCTTTGCAAGAAACTGGACGGTTTCTTCCAAATGTATTTCAGCCTGAAGGGAAAAGTGAAGAAATAAGTCCAAAGTGTGAGGATAGTGAAGATGGAGGCGAAAGTGAGTCAGCCATGACATGCACGACCGCCATTGATGATCCTGAAATTTTGAGTGGGCAGCTGGACTCTGTTCAAGATAACTAAGAGATAGTAATCTAATACGTTATCAACTCAATAAATCTCTAATATTGTTTTAATTATCATTAAGTAAAACCAATCCTGGTTTTAAGTTGTGTATATCTGTCCATATAATCGTATACTAAGAATTAGAAATTATCATAAAATCATTCAGTCATAGACATAGTCAAATCCTAATGAAATTATCATCATAAACCAATCATTCCACAATTAAAACTTAAAAATATGCAGTCAGATTTATCAGTTCCAATCATTCCAGTATATTAATCTTGTTCTAGCTTATTAACGTTTTCAAGTATAATCCTGACAGCACTAGCAATGGAACTTGTGCTTCCTTTAAGGGTACATAGCCTAGCTTTATCTCCTTCAGGTGTGTCAACCCCCTCATAAGTCTTATGAAAAGTAATGCAGCAGCTGCTCATATCCATCATATTCTTCACTTGTTCTCCTTTCCTTCCAATAAGCCGGGCAACCAGTTTGTCAGGTACAGTTATGCTTATATTGGATCTATCGTCTCTAGGCTCACGTCTGGGCGAGGGCGAATTTCGTCTCTGAGGCGGGGTGTCGTAGTTTTTTTCTAAAAATTCAAAAATCATAATGGTGGCGTCTTCTTTGGGAACTGGCGGGCCTTCGATTGCAACAATTACATCGTCATCTCTATCAGCACGTTTATCAATTAGCACCCTTATCTTTCCACACCTGGAGCGGTATTCTATTTCTTTAAGGGCTGCACTGCCTGAAGAAAGCAGCCTTAATTTTTGGCTTGGGGTGACCAGCATTTTGACAGAAGGATCATTAAAGCCGTCATTTACCATTGCTTCATCAATTTTTTGGATTATTTTGGGGATTGCTTGGGAAACTCCGCTTTGGCTGCCTGTAAGGATCTATATAGAAATTACTGCTGTATGCTCGTCATCTCTGAGAGGTCTTCTGTCACCTTTGATAAGTCGTATGTCGACGTCAAATTCTGATTTGATTCTTTTAGTGAAAAGTCCTCCTTTTCCTATCAAAATTCCAGCACAAGTGCTAGGGACCACAAACCGAACTTGTGAACGTCCTGGAGAAGGGGCGGGTTTTGACTCAGGGCTGAAATTTCTGTCCCTGATCAGCTGATAAATAGCTTTGGCCGCTGTTTCAATTTCCATTGGCCGTCCGACAATTTTTACCTGTCGATCAGAAGCTAAGGACTTTTTATCGTAAACGGAAATATTGGTATTGCTTTTTTCTTGTAGATACTTGACCTGTTTTCCACCTTTTCCAATCAGCAATGACACCATATTTTCAGGGATGAGAATAATGATCCCATCTTCTTTCATTTTATAGTCTCCAATAGCTAAGAAATCATTAATGATTAAATGAAAAGCTTGGAGCTGCTTGGATAAGTCAACGCTGTATAGCTTATACATCCTTATTGACTGCTAAATGTGGCTACCTTTAGAAAAAAGCTAAAGTCTCCAGCTGAATCATTATTTTTAAGCCAAAAGAATGCATAAGCTATACAAGGCAATTATTTTTTCCCGGGTCACCCCATCAGGCTCAAAAATACAAATTTTGTCGATCTTGGACTCTTCTTTGATGTGGTTAGTGACCTCTGGGTTTATAAAATGGGACACAAGAGACTCAGGAATCAAAAGCATTAACGATAAGTCAGCTGACGGCGAGTTCATAGGGGAGGGAGATCGAGAACGGGATCGACCTCTTCGCATTCCATTTTCTCTTGAATCCATTAATTTATAATCATAAGTCTTTTTATTTTCCTATGTAATTTTCACTATAGCAATTTAAAATAATCACTAATATCATTATTATAAACCTAAATTAATTCGTCATTATTACCTTCCACTGATGACTGCTGGTAATACATTTGCAAAATCTGTTCTGGGGCTGTTGATTGTTCTGGCTTTTTGTCAGGTCTTAATCTAATGAATCTTGGAAACCTTATGCTGAGACCTTTATCTGGAGCAGCCTTGCACCATGCACTTGTATGGATTGGGGAAATTGAGATGTCAGCTCCTTTAATTTCCCACACCATTTCAGGCTTGAACCATACATCAATGTTTGTATGGAAGGTTAGGTTAGGTTAGGTTTAAGATGTGTATTTATAGTCCCTACTTCCATGCGTGGCATTCCTCCGCGCTCCTTGAGGAGCCGTGCTGGCACGAGCGAAAAGGATGGACTTCCATCACTGGTTCTCTGAGCCCAGGCCGAAACCCCTGGTTTCTCGGTAGTGGTTGCCCTATTGAGTCGTCAGCCGACTGTCGCTGAGCACCACCATTTCCAACTCAGTCTTCCGCCCCGAATTACGCCAGTCTTTGCCTCCGGTTGACCAGATCACCCTCGTAAGAGGACCCTTTTAACTGGAGAGACTTGTGCCCTTGAGATCCCTAAGTCTAGCTTCGCCTCCCCTCTTTCCCGGATCATCTCCAAGAAAGAACTCAACCCGTTGCGGGATTCGGGGCTAAGCCACCAAGTAGCCTAGACAGTAGCTCACCCTGCCTCTTTCGGACACCGAGTCTGGGCCTCGGCGCTACTGGCAAAAAAGAATGCGAAAAACTGCTGCCCGGGTCGAGTCCCAAAATCAGCGGAAATTGGGCTAGGCCTCTCGCCTCGAGGCTAACTCTTCCCTTGAGTAGCTCTCCGTATCCAAAAACCATGTCCGGTATACATAAGGACACCCGCCACGGAATGACGGGTCGCTCGTCTCCGGCCATTTTATGTATAATGTTTGTATGAAAACTTCTGTAATTTTTAGGCATTCTTGGGACTTCAAAGTCTTTTAAGCTATTAGTCAAAGTCTGCAACAGCTCATCGCTGAACCCAGTGCTTGTTTTGCATACAGTTTGATATTCATCATTTAGCGAATCATAAACAGCTAACAAGTAAGACCCATACACCCCTGCCCTTTTTCCTGTCCCATAAAATGCTCCTATAGGTACTAGATCTACAGAATCAGCCATTTTGGAGTCAGACCCAGCGTCTGTAATATAATCTTTTTTCAATTTCAGCCAATTTAATGATCTTTTTGCAGGCTCATAAGTGGCATTTTCATGGAGAGTTTTTACCATAAGTCCTTCACACCCAATTTTTACTGAGTCCCACAACAAAGTTTCTATGTCTTCAAAAACGCTTACATTTTTATGAGTCACAAACTGCAGAAGTCCAGGCTCTTCTTTAATTGAGCTTTTTAAATACTCCCTCCTCTGTGAAAGTGGTATATCAATTAGGCTTGCCCCATTTAAGTAAAGCATATCAAAAGGGAAAATGCATACTTTTACTTCAATTTGGTTGATATCTACATTTTTCCTTCCTCTGTGCTGGATGTCTTGGAATGGCTTAATTCTATTTGTGGCTGCATCAAAAGCGACTACTTCTGAGTCCATAATACAGTCTCTTACTACATTAAAATCGATATGGCTTGACAAGAACTGAATTACATCAGGGTACATTTCAGTGATATTTTCGGAGTTTCTTGAATAAATATGTATAGTCCTGTCAGCTAAAATATGGATTTGGGCCCTCATCCCGTCATATTTGTACTCACATGTAAATTCGATCCCTGTGAATCTTTTTAGGATCTCTTGGATACCTTTGGTAGGCTGGGCAAGCATAGGTTTGACTGGAGTTCCTGGGGTGATGTTGCAAAGCTTGGTTATTATAGACAAATCTTCTCCGTCTGGCCCATATTGTAAAACAGCATTAATGATTTTGTCATAATCTGGGCACTCGTTAATGGATTTTTTCAAAATATTTTCTACTTCTTCTTCAATTGATTCTGCATTTTTGGCTTTAATTATGGCTGGAGGAAACCCAGCTTGCTTTGGCGGAGTCATTGCGATAGCTCTGGCTAAGGCACTTTGCATTGTAAGCTCTGAAGCCCCAATTTTGAGAGATTTCTGAACAATTCTGATAATGTATTTTGCTTCGTCGCTGTCAGCCTGGTTAAGCAGTCTTACTAATTCGTCTTCTTTTAAGGCTGTTGAGTTCTGGCCTTTTAGGTTGCAAATTTTCCAAAACCCTTCGTAGACGTCTGAGATTGTGTGGGGAATTGTTTTGGTTTTTTTGGAAAAATAGCTTGTCAGGTTTTTTTGGGTCGCTTTGCCTGTTGCTGCGACTGAGCCAAGGTCTCCTGTAGTATTTTCTTGCTGCTTGATTTGTTTGATGCTCAGTCCGGTGGTTCGAGCTACAGCTTTATAGAGAGCTTCATTACCAACTCCAAGCTCGATGCCTTGGTGATCAGGACAGAATTTTCCTACGCATAAATAAAAGCACTTAACTAACTCCCCCCTCCGTGAGTGAACAAAACCATTAGAAAAATCGCTATTTTTTATGCCCAAAAACCCACCCTCCGTGAGTGAACAAAAATTTTGTTAATAGAAAAATTTTTTATGGAAAAAAATTTTGATATATAAGTGATAATTAGCATAATGAAATCTAGTGCTAATTCTTTTAATTTTAAACAAATTGCTTTTTAAAACATAAATTTTATAAATTAAATTAATATTTGAATTCCATTTTCGCGAATTAGGATTTTTTTAAATTTCGAAAACAAATATTTTTTTATAAAATTTATATATATAAATTTTTTTTAAAAGAACAAAATTCACCCCCCTCCGTGAGTGAACAAAATTTTTTTGTTCACTCACGGAGGGGGGGGAGTAAGTGATCAGGGCGAAGGACAATAATTGACCTAAACAAATTAGCAATTATGCTCGTATAGGCTATATTGATAGTATTTTTTGTATGATAAATAAATATTTTTTTTTAAAAATTAATTAATTATATATTTTGTACAGGTTTACATCTTTTTGAATTGTCTTGCTGCTTTTTCCTTTAGAATTCGCTACAAGCTCATATGCATCTACTAGGATTCTGAATGGAGGTGGCTGAAGATATTTGAATTTTGCATCCAGAATTGGGTCGTATTTATCACTGCTTAATGAATGAGGGTTTTCATTGAGCTCGTAGTCTTGAAAAGCATATTGTGGGAACTCTTGAGTAGGAGGAGGTGATATGCCATTTTTTCGCATTTAAACATCTGCTTTGTGAGCTTATTCTATTTTCTTATAGATAAATAAATAATTGCTAAAAAATAGAGAATTTGAATATAATTAAAAAATATATCTCTATCTTTGATTCTTCAGGCTGGAGATTTTCTTGGTTTTCAGGAGTTTCTTCTCTTTTACGCTTCAGTGGTGCTTGTGATTTGTTTTCTTCTTTTCTTGAAAAATATTTCAGCATAGACTGCTGCCCTATACGAGAGTAAGCAACTTTAAATGTATGTATAAACTTACCTTGCATCCCGCTTTTATTAATATTATGGCGCAATTAAAATAATTTTCTAAAAAAGCGCTTTGGTGGTGCTTAATGTATACAGATCAAGAAAAATATTATTCATAATGAAAAACATTAAATTATGACGAGAATCAATATGGGAAAGGATAATTAAAGAAAAATAATTAAATAAAAATATAATTATTAAGAAAATTCAAATTTATCAGGCACATTTTCAAAATTCACAAAATTATCCTCAAATCCAAAGAAATCCGTCATAATTTCCATCGCAAAATCATAAACCCGCTCATTTCTATAACTTTGCAAGTTTTCTAGCGCATTCAAACAGTTAGAATCATCAATTAAGCAGCAAACTTTATTCACATCTTCATGGTTTTTGTCCGCATTAATTTTCCCCACCTTTAAAGCTCTTTCCACAAAGCATAGCAAATTAAGTACAACTTGTGAGTCAGAATCAATCAAAACTTCTCCAATTTCAGAAAAAATATTTTTATCATCTACTAAGACCATTATGTCTTCATTTTTTGCAGTCCTCGAAATATTATAAAATACCCAGCTTGCCTCTAAAACGACATCACTATGTTGGGAGCTTAAAGCCTTGATGATTTTTCTTATGATAGGATGGGTAATGACGTTGTGTGTATAAGAGTTATTTTCTCCAACAATATTGCTTATTATGTAGCATATATCAAATTTCTGCGTTGGAGTGATAGATCCTCTGTATAGATCGTATAGACAATCAAGGGTGTCTAACTTTAGGAGTAGCTGGGTTAAATCAAAATAAGACGTATCTCCAATCACTTTTACAGCTATTATGGAGTTATCTGATGCAAATTTTGATAGGATTCATCTGAGGATAACTTCGTTTACTAGCTCATTTACACCACTGAGGTCTGAGGTTAGACAATAATGGAAAATTCATAAAATGACTTCAATTATGCTTGAATCTTCAATATATGTAAACTGGATAATAAAATTTCAAATTCTTTTAAGCAGATCAAAAGACTTTAAGCTTGAGGCTATGTTTAGGACACAATAAAATATTCCTTTTAGTAACTCGATATTATTTTCTTGTAGAGCCCATTGTCCATATGGCATTAAAAACTCAAAAAATTCATATTTTTTTATCAAAATTTCTTTAAATTCTTTGCAATCCCCTAATATGTTGCTTAATGCATAAAATGAATATTCAGTAGTTTTTGGTTTTTGCAAAGAGATTGAGTTCATAAGAATTTCAATAAAATTGTTTTTTACAAGCTCTTCAGTCTGATTATGGCTTCCTTTAGTAATCATAACAAGTGATAAAGCAACTTCAGATGAAATTTCATCAGAATACCCACAATCTAAATACTTTGTTAAAGTTTGTATGCATTCTTTACTAACTCAACCCATCCGTGAGCAAACAAAAAAATTTATATAAATTTTATTGTAAATTTTTATTTTCGAAATTTAAAAAAAATCCCAATTCGAAAAATTGGAAAGCAAATATTTATTTAATTTATAAAATTTATGTTTGAAAATGCAATTTGTTTAAAAATTAAACAGAATTAGCTAGAGATTTCATTTTACTTATTATCACTTATATATCAAAATCCTTTTCATAAAAAATTGTTATATTAAAAAAATTTTTTTGTTCGCTCACGGAGGGTGGTTTTTGGGCAAAAAATAAGGATTTTTCCAATGGTTTTGTCCTCTCACAGAGAGGGGGAGTAAGCATTTCTTTATAATTCTCTTCACTTGTTTCGTTTAATATTTTCCTAAATTGTTTTAAATAGATCAAAGTATTATAATCGTTATGTATTATACCCATACTCAATATCAGCGCATTTAATCTCTCTTGCTGCTTGAGTTTTCCGTAATTTGGGATTAATCCAAAATCATTTTCCTCAATATTTGTGTCTGCAGATTTTAGTCCTCTTTTTTGTGCCATATGTTTAATTCTTTTGTCTTTTCGTAAGTTCACAGATAGATTTTCAGCTCTCTTGATAAGTTCATATGAATCGACTTTCATGAAATAGTTGTTTCTATCTTCTAATCTTCCATAATCGATTTTACCTCCAAAGTTAATATCAGTCATTTTTATTATGAAATTCCAAGATTTTAACCTTTTTAATAATACCCCTATGGAAAGCTATAATTATTTTACAGATTTTCTCGGCTCGTTTGGCTTTTGAGAGATGCGGGGCTGTATATAATATAAGAAGCCAATATATAATTAAAAGAAAAGAGCCAGTGTTTTCACATCAATAAGATATCATTATTTACTATAAGTAACTTATAATAAGAAACAAAAAAACCATTAAATTTGACTGTAAAAATTTTTTTTTTTTATGTCTTAATGAAAAAAGCTTGCTGGTTATATAAACTATGATACTGTTAAGTCTATTAAATAAGCAACTTATATGTACTGGAAATAAGATCTGACAGTTTCATATAATAGCAAACTGACGTTATACCTTGTTTGCAATTTCATTCTGAATATATTAAAAAATCAATAAACGCTTCTCTTAATAAAAAAATAAATCATTATGTCACTAAATTGGGTTTAAGTCATCTCAGCAAAAAACGAATTTCATCTCTTTTTCTCAAGAGATAACGGTTTATTAGGTGCTGCAAAAACCCGCTTAAAAAGACCGTTATATTTGCGCCAAAATTAATATAATTTCTGCACCAATTTGCGTTACAACACACATCAATATAGTGAAACGATGCTTTATTTTGATCCTTAATTATATTATATTTTATGTCTTATATAAGAGAATTTAATATGATCTTTATATTTCGAAACTATCAGCTCATGAAAATGTGAAATCGTTTGCTCAGTGAAAAAAGCATTAAACAGAGCTCCTTAAAAAAGAAATTTTATTTTTTTAAGAAAAATAAATTAAAATTTTGTTATTAAATACTTTTAGAGCAAGCTTTACTTATTTATTACGCTTTTTTGTACAAATAGTAACAATATTTAAGGTAAATCATACTATTTCAGTTCTAAGTGTGCCTCTTTCAGTGGCTATTAAAGATATTAAAATTATTAAAAAATATATAAAACCGTTTTTCAAGACATATTCTTCAAAATATATCAAAACGATGACCAAAATTTGCAATATTTTTTGGGTTAATTTCCTAAAAAAAGGTTTTTATAACTTTTTTAATAATTTTAATATCTTTAATAGCCACTGAAAGAGGCACACTTAAAACTGAGATAAGTAAGGTTTTACCTTAAATATTGTTATTATTTATACAAAAAAGCGTAATAAATAAGCAAAGCTTGCTCTAAAAGTATTTAATAACAAAATTTTAATTTATTTTTCTTAAAAAAATAAATTTCTTTTTTAAGGAGCTCTGTTTAATGCTTTTTTCACTGAGCAAACGATTTCACATTTTCATGAGCTGATAGTTTCGAAATATAAGATCATATTAAATTCTCTTATATAAGACATAAAATATAATATAATTAAGGATCAAAATAAAGCATCGTTTCACTATATTGATGTGTGTTGTAACGCAAATTGGTGCAGAAATTATATTAATTTTGGCGCAAATATAACGGTCTTTTTAAGCGGGTTTTTTGCAGCACCTAATAAACCGTTATATCTTGAGAAAAAGAGATGGATTCCGTTTTTTATTTAACTGGCTGAGCTTTGACTTAAAACATAGCAATTCCGTTTTTTATTGAAGCAAGCGTTTATCGAAATTTTTTTATTTTCATTAGACTCTCGCAAATTATCTAGACCGTTAGGTTGCATTGATGAATTGCTGGTATCGTCTATTTTGCTTAGTTACTAGGTTTTTTTTATTAAGGACTCAACTGTTTCCATTTTTGTGGAGATCTAGAATCTTCTATTTTTGTGATATAAAAAAAATTTTTTACTGTCAAATTTAATGGGTTTTTTTGCTCCTTATTATGAGTTACCTGAAGGACATAATGTTTTCTTATTGATAAGAGATACTGACTCTTTTCTTTTAATTACATATTGGCTCTTCATTTTATGGACATCCCGTATCTCTCAAAAGCCAAACGAGCCGATTTTCTCATTTGGTATATTAATTTTTTAAAATTTTGATTAAAGAAAGAAACAGCAATAAAAAAAGCTAATTCATAGAAACATTATTACTTACTCCCCCCCCTCCGTGAGTGAACAAAACCATTAGAAAAATCCTTATTTTTTGCCCAAAAACTCACCCTCCGTGGGTGAACAAAAATTTTTTTAATAGAAAAATTTTTTATGGAAAAAAAATTTGATATATAAATGATAATTAGTATAATGAAATCTAGAGCTAATTCTGTTTAATTTTAAACGAATTGCTTTTTAAAAACATAAATTTTTTTATAAATTAAATTAATTTTTGCTTTCCAATTTTTGCGAATTAGGGATTTTTTTAAATTTCGAAAAAAAATATTTTTTATAAAATTTATATATATAAATTTTTTAAAAAAAAAAAATTAACCCCCTCCGTGAGTGAACAAAATTTTTTGTTCACTCACGGAGGGGGGAGTTACGAGATTGGCTATTTTTGATACCAATTGCTATTTGTCTGAATAAAGCATCAACGTTTTCTGCACTTTTTGCTGAAGTTTCAATAAATTCCATCCCATGTTCATCAGCAAATTCTTTTGCTTCCTGCTGATTGACTACTCTTGGCTCCTTATCAATCTTATTTCCAACTAAAAACAACAAACAGCCTGGCTCATTATTTTGTAGTTCTTTCACCCAGTATCCGCAGCTCTCAAAAGATTTATTAATTGTAATATCATAAACAATAGCTGCAGCTCTTGCACCTTGATAATAAATCCTTGTTATTGACCTAAATCTTTCTTGTCCAGCTGTATCCCATACGAATAGCGAAACGCTTTCATTATTTCCTATACTATTCATATAAAATTAATTATATTAAAATACAAATAAAACCATTTTTTTTATTTTTTAATATAATTTTTGTTTTTTTAATAAGCCATTCTTTATTTTTTATCGGGGATACATCAATTTTGGTTTCTTCGACATTGGCACCAATATTTACGTTCCAAGAATCTTTGAATTCGTGCCTTGTAAATCTATATACTAATGATGATTTTCCTACACCAGAATCTCCGAGAATAACAACCTTTGCACTTTCTGGTGGTTTTAAAGGAAGTGGCTTGGGTTTACTGCCTCCACAACCCATTTATAAATTGGTTGAAAAATTAAAAACATAAAAATCTTCAATAAAAATAAAGAATTCTGTAAATGTGAATAATTTAATTTTGGTATTTTTTAGTAATGATGGTATTTTTATTAAAAAGATCCAAGGATGCAAAATAGAAAAGTGAGGTAAATTTGACAGCTCGGCAATATAAAATAATCTGTTTATTTTATAAAATAACTTGCATCATTAGTCTAGAGGTTAGGATGGTTGCCTTCCAAGCAGTCGACCCGGGTTCGAGTCCCGGATGATGCATTTTTATTATTTAATTTTTATAAGCTTATTATTAATTTTCCCCCTCTCATTTCTAAATAAAGTCAATAAAACTGATACCAATTTATCTTAAGTTTGCATAGATAATTAAAAAATTATTCATTTTGGACTGAAAATAACAAAATTTATTTAATTTTCTGTTTTTATTGTTTCCAAGTATTTTTAAGCGTTATTTCATTTAATATATCATTTCTTTACAAGGTTTTGCTAATTTGAAAATATGCAGGTCACTAAACTTATCCATCAAGATAAAGAAACTCTATGAGATTACAAATGGCATAAGGCACCACTAGGAGTAATTCACCCAGAGCACACTCCTGTAATCAAAGAAGACCCAACTGGCGACTTTTCTGATTTAGCTATAACAGCAGTCCCATTAAGGCCGCACGAAAGAAGTCCTCGCCATATCGAGCTTCCAGAGCACCTACAAAAGCTTGACCCTACCAGTCTCAAAATGTACCCAAAACAGCCTCGTCCTGAGTCAGCAAAATCTTCAAATATCAATAGAAATCCTAGAGATCTGGATTAAAATTAAATTAAGAATCTTAAAGTCTCCTAGGATTGATGCCTCTGTACGTTTTCTCCCAACGCCAACTCTAAAGTGACTTTTGTGGCCAGTATTTCATCATTATCAAGGACACATTAAGTCGACACTACCATATTAATTATCCTAGAGATATAGGAAACGAGATGCTAACAGGAATTCCAAAGGCCCAAGAGCAGCGCAAAGCCTTTGCACGGTTATCACTAATAGCTGGAAAAGATTTAAAGAATAGCGTTTCTGACATGAAAACAAAAATTCAAAAAAATAAAATTGATGACAATACAAGAAGAAATCAAAAAGAAAAAATTCGATTTGAAGCCAAAAAAGCAATAGAAATGGTCGATGACGCATTTATTAGCTCAAAAATGACTGATACTGAGTTCAAAAAAGTAAAAGCAGAGCTTGAACATATTAGGACTGCATATGATGGACAAGTTTGGAAACAAAAAATAATCGCAAATTTCTTATCGTTAAGAATGGGCACTGACTTTGATTTAAAAGAATTATCAAGAATGTTCGCAGAGCTTCAGGTTCAGCGTGAAAGAGAAGTCATCACAATTCAGCAGTTTATTCTAAGAATAAAAGAAGTTTCAATACAAAAAACAGGCGCCTTTGCCCCTCATGTAAAAATGGAAGATTTAAGCCAAATTATAGGGGGTTATTCATATGAAGCCCAAAAAGTTGAAAGGGACATCCTCATAAATTATCTTGAAAAAGTAAAAATCGAGCTTAAAAAGTCCCTTATGGAAAATGAAATAGTAGAAAGCATCCCAATCGCGACTTTAGAAGCAGCTTTAGCTTCAATTTTCGCTAAATGGGAACGAGAAAAAGAGTTGATTTGAACTTTCACTCAAGATATAACCAGAGCATTTTGCGAAGAATTTAACCTTACTCCCCCCCTCCGTGAGTGAACAAAACCATTAGAAAATCGCTATTTTGTGCCCAAAAACCCACCTCCGTGAGTGAACAAAAATTTTTTTAATAGAAAAATTTTTTATGGAAAAAAAATTTGATATATAAATGATAATTATTATAATGAAATATAGAGCTAAATCTGTTTAATTTTAAACAAATTGATTTTTAAAACATAAATTTTGCAAATTGAATTAATATTTGCTTTCCAATTTTTGCGAATTAGGATTCTTTTAAATTTCGAAAAAAAAATATTGTTTATAAAATTTATATATAAATGTTTTTATAAAAAAAAAATTAACCCCCCTCCGTGAGTGAAGTTAGCAATGATGATATTTATTCTGATAAAATGAATAAGAAAAAACAGTTAGAAATTAGAGTAGTCGCTGAGTTCATTAGCCAATATTTAGATAATCTGCATCTTAGCATTGAAAAAAAAATCAGGGAGCTGGAACAAATAAAATATAAAATCCAATATGGAAAAGAAATGCCAAAATCCTGAAGTGAAGTCATAAGGGAAGGAAAAGAAAGAAAAATTATTGAGGACAAAGAAGCTTGAATGAAAAAAGAAGAGGAAGAAAAAAGGAAAAAAATCGAAGAAAGCAAAAATACGAGGTCTAGGACTAGGCCTGCAAGTGCGAAAAATAAATATGACCCAAAGAAAAGTATTGAAGAAGCCAAGAAAAAAGCAAGGTCAAATGTAGGGAAAAACGCGTCGAAGTTTACAAGTCAACAAGAAGAAGAAAAAAGGAGATTCGAAGACAGTAAATTGTCATCAAGAAATTCTAAATTTAGCCAGAGCATTTTGAGTAAGAAAAATCCATTAGATTCTTCAGATTCTTTCAATAAATCAGCAACTGATGAAATGGATGATATCATTTCTGGTTTAAATCCTCCTAAGCCTACCACAAATACTTTATTTAGAAGTATGACACAAGCTGAAAGCTCATCAAGGCCTGAAACTAAAGTTAATGAGCAAGAAGGCCAAAAATTATCAAATCGCTATGAGGGTTCTAATTTAGCTCGGTCTCAAAGTGACGTTTCTGGAATCAGCAAAACTGGCAAATCTTGGGGAATTCTGAAAAACCGTGACCAATCTCTAGAAAGGATTGAAGAAGAAGGCAAAAGTTCTCCAGACACTTTTAATAAAACCAAAGGAAGCACCGAAAACAGTCCTTCTATGAGCAGATTTAAATTGCATGACAGTCCATTTTCAAGCATTGACCTTTCAATTCCCAAAAAGAAAGTTACAACCGACAGAGAAGCTTTATATGAGAGCATTTCTCAGCTTGACTACGGCCGAGATATTTTTAAGCCCATCACCAGATCTGAGCTTATAAAATCAGGAAAAACTGAATATACTCCTTATTTAGACTCCGATGGGTCTGTTTTCGATCCTAATGAAAGATTTGGTAAAGATGTCCCAATCGAGCCAGAAAAGCCATTAATTGACCCACGATATGTAGAAGGGCTCGCTAAAAGTGCCCCACAGCCTGACGAAAACTGATTTATTACTTCTCATCACCTTAGATCTGTCACAAATCACCCGCTTTCCATTAATGATGATCCAGATTACTATAAATATCAATTAGAAAATCAATACATAAAATCATCCTCTACAAATTATAATGGAGACCTAAGGGAAAACGCAATAGGACAACTAGAACAAACTTTAGCTGATCTTAAATGTGAGTTAAATGAAAGAAAGCGCCGGGCATATGTAGACTCAATTAAATTGGAGGAAAAACCATTAGGCTGGGTCGCAAAAGCAGCTGAAAATGTCTCGTATGGCTTCACAAATATCGAAAAAGACGCTCTTGTATACAATACTTATGAGTCTATTCTGAGAGAGCTTCGACAAAGGGAGAAAGACCTGCTTAACGTCCGGAGAGCTGAAGCTTATGACATTCATCGACCTCCTCAAGAGAAATGGTATGAAATAAAATCTGCGGAGTTCGCATCTGAGATGCATAGGCACCGAATGTCACTTAAGCCAAACGATGAAAATCGTAAGTTCTTAAATACATTGATAATACCAGACCTTTATAGGCTAAGTAGCTTTATTGAGTGTCTGGATCTTTATTTTAAATCAATTTTTGAATTATTTTAATAAATAAAAAAGAATTAAAAAAGCGGGCTTATATTATAATTTTTTAAAAAATTATCATTTTACCTGAAATTATAAAACAATAAATCTCAAAAAGGGCCGATTTACTATATTAATCCTTTATCTAAATTTCAATGGTCCATTAAAATTAAATGACTGAAGCAACAGTAACAACTCAAGCCTTCTTTGGGTTTATGGGAGTATCCAGCGCTCTAGTCTTCGCTAACTTAGGAGCAGCCTACGGGACAGCCAAAAGTGGTGTCGGAATCTCATCAATGGGTGTAATCAAGCCAGAACTCATCATGAAGTCAATTATTCCAGTAGTCATGGCTGGTGTCTTGGGGATTTATGGGCTTATCGTTGCAGTCATCTTGCTACTTACTTAACTATTTAGTTTTAACGTGTTATCCTTCTTCACAAAGTGCAATATAAAGTCCGCTCTTTTAACTCCGAATTATGACTTCTCTGTGCTACTCTTTTCATTCAAAACTATGAAATATTCCATCAAAGATCCATCACCGAGCCCAGCCAAAAAGCTTCTCGGATTGCCATGCTTTGCTTGGTAATTTGACTCTTACGCATATTCTGTCTTAGAATCTCTCTCTTCAGGAGTGCCAAACACCGAAAACCCTATCTAAGGGCCAAACCCCCCACACTAACATTAGGATTTTTCTGGCATATCTGAATAAAGGACCACAGGGAAAATTAGCTCCATAATAATAAAATTGTCTAAATATGGATAAATTCTCTTCTTTCGATGATACCATTTTATTATTATGCAGTCATCTTGGTACAGAAGATCAATGACAATGATTATAGTTTCTATGATGGATACAAACACTTAGCCTCTGGACTTTGTTGTGGACTCAGCTCTCTGGCAGCTGGAATGGCAATCGGCATAGTGGGAGACGCAGGAGTCAGGGCAAACGCACAGCAAGACAAGATATTCGTAGGCATGATTCTGATACTCATCTTTGCAGAAGCCTTGGGTCTATACGGCTTGATTATAGCTCTAATCTTATCGCAGTAATAGCAATTATGAGTTAGAATATAAACATTAAATTAAGCATCAAATGAAGAACATTTCTGTGATAATTGGCATGAATTGTATAAGTTTTAACTATAAACAGTTCAGCAAATACCTGGGGAAGCAAATAAACTAATTGTTGTTTAAATAGCTATTTCATTATATTATTTTTAATTTTTGGGTCAGAAGATTTTGCGTAAGCTATTTTTTGTTATCTAAATGTTTTCCATAAATAAATCTATTTCAGAACAATTTTCATTAAAAACTATTATAAAATGATAAATTCCCCCATAATCAGTAGAACTATTATCTAATTCTATAACGAATACCTATTTCTCACACAAAACGACTCCAATTATAACCAAACATTTAAGTTAAAACATTGTTGAATATTCAGGGTATTCCTGCGCATACTGATCTATTGGTTCTGGATAATAATTTTCTTGAATAAAAATTGGCCTATCTGTATCCTCCTCACTTTTTCTTTCCATTGTCAGTTTTCCAGTAGTCGCAGGCTCCTGAATATTTTCGCTAACCACATCTTTTTCTTCTTCCTGCATTTCTTCAACCTCAAACTCGTCAAACTCTTCTTCAATTTTCGCATTTCTCGCTTGTGCTCTTCTATAAACGACTAAAAGTGCAAACGCCAGTGCCAACATTGCTATACCTTTGAGTATCATTGGCAATTGTGAAGGTTGCTTCCATAAGAGCTCCATTAGCTGCTCATTATTTATGTGATGGGAAAGTCCTGATGCATTTAATGCAGTTCCAAAGGTACTTGAGCCTAAGTGCCTTAAAAATTTCCAGGAATATTTGATTATTAGTTTTGAAAATTCCAGAACAGGAATACTTGAATACAGGATTTGTACAACTCGACTGAGGCCTTCCATAAATGAATGAACGTCGACTGCAAAGTTATTAGGCTGATTAGGTTGTGGTTGGTTTGTTTGTGGTCTCATATATACTTAAAAGCGATGAATAGCATTTTTTAGATTTACAAAAGCAAATTAGATCGTGACTTTGCTGAGCTATTCATAGTAATTAAGCATATCTCGTATTGTACATACCGTAGTTCATTTCTTTTTATTATAATGTCATCAAATTTTTAAACTTTTTTTGATGAGATTGAATATTTTTTTATAAATAATAAAAATAATGATGGGGATCATATATTGTATATAAATAAGCAATAAATTTACTAAATCAATGAAGAATTTTAAAATAGTAAGCAGCGAGATTCAGATTTCGCATTTTTTGGAGTACACCAAAAACTGCAACCTGTGAAATTGCTTTCTTTTTCTAAAAGAATAGGTTCTGTTATATGAATGGGCTCATGAATCTCTATGGACTGAATCATATCACTTTTTTCATCTATTTGTTCAGCCTCTTCATATGCTTTTTCTTCTTCTTTTTTATAGATTTCAATCTGGCTTGTATCAGGCTGCTCTTCTTCATATACATTTTCTGGCTCAGTTGATGTATGTCTCCTCTTGCTTTTTCTCTTTTTCTTCTTTTTCTTAGGCACTTCTTCTACAACAATATCATACACTTCTGGGTCCAGGCTTTTGTCAACTGGGTCGTCTTCAGGGGCAGAAAAGTTTATAGGGTTTTCTCCTTCATATATCTCTTTGCCTTGATACTCATAAAATTCAGGCTCCCTATGCTTTTTTTTGCTAGGCTCATGATATTTTTCAAAGGATTCATTATTGAGCTCATGAGTCTCCACTTCTCCTGTATTAACAATAGGGAAGAATTTGTGGTAGGTGTCGTATTCAGAGTTTGTCTCATTATCAGACCCTTTTATATCTCCTTTTGAAGGCAAATAAGGACCTTCAGGAACTACAGGTGGCCAAAATCGTGTCAAATTGGGAGCCGTGCCCCCATATTTCTGTTCTACTTGGCTTGGGTTGCAATGGGCAAAGAGATGAACCAAATTTCCATCCCTCTGGAAGGTCATTTTCTCTTTGGCAGCGTCATCTAAAAACGGCGAAATGAGCTTATACATGAAGAAAAAGCTATTTGTGGCGTTTATAATATGATTGACTCCAAGCCTGCATCTATAGTTTTCTTGGAGAATATTTGTGATTTTCTTCAAAGAGCCGAGATCAAGACTTCCAAACCCCTGCTTGGACATGTCACTGATAGCGACCCAGTTTTCTACTTGCCCTGGGATCATCATGTTTGTTACGACAAATTCTAAAACAAAAGCAGTGTGCATCATATATTCATCGACAGTGTGCTAAATAATAATTACTTTTTTGAAATTGTATTTGGCGAAGTTCATTACAATAATAGGCCTGAATTGGTGGTCTCGGCCATGTACATATAAACAGCCTTCATTCTAAATAAATATTACAAGCATTTCTTCTACTTTGGGTATAACAGTTAATTTTTAGCCAATTGTGTTTAGCCTTTTGGCTTTAATTAAATTGCTTTTTAAGATATTTTATAAGGTCTAGTTTACTCAATAAGGCAAAAAGCTAGTCATTGCCCTTTTTTGGGATAATTTTTCTATTTTTTTTAAAATTTCGGTTAAATAATATTTATAGCAAAAGTGAGAATTTCCTAGAGGATAAGAAGGGACCTTGGGTATAATTCCATATAGCCATGCGGAAAATTTATTTCCCTCCACTTCAAGTGATTCAGCAGCACAGTTACTGCTTTTCTTGTTTTTCAGCCAGTTCCATAGCAGAAACGCAGCAAATGGTTCCTATCCCACTCATCAGGAACCTTAATTTTGTATTTTTTTATTTCTATCTCCAGCCTTGACTTACTTAATTAGTTATACACGCTTAACATCCAATACCACATCTCCCGCACAGGATTCCGTCCTGCTTCTGGGTTTCTCCGCTTCACCAAAATGTCGTGCTTCCATCTGGCTTCTAGGCTGAATTGTCCCATTGGCTTGGGGGTTAGGATTTCGACGGCCGTCCTTCCGGCTCTCGGGCGAGCCAACTTGGGTCTGTCAGGCACCCTAAAGGTCCCAGTCTCCACCGCCTGGGGTTGGTGGCATCCTTCCAGAAAATTAAAATTTCCTGAGGGACAGGAGTCCTGCGTCGCGCACCGTAGGAAATTAAAGCCCTGTCATAACCGGGATAAATTCGCTGGGAAACCCAAACCTCATACTCAAAAAATTGAGGAAGAGAATTTTCGGCTGGGATACCAGAAAATTCGAATGACGCCATTTTTTGATTACCTCCAGCCTTGACAGTTTTTCAAGCTCAAACTCTGTCAATTCTTGGTACCAGAAAATATTTCGGTTAATTTTTTTGCCTTTCCCATGGATGATTTCATGAGGGGATGGACGAAAGCGATATGCGTCTCGTGGCGGATACACGCTATCAGGTATTTGCATATTATGATGCCATTACTTTGAATGATTTTCCATGGAGAAATTTTAATGAATATGAAATCTGTTTTAATCATATTTCGCTAAGCTTTAGCCTCTTGGTCTTCTAGGTCTTCTTTCACCTCTGCCTCTTCTGAACCCTCGACCACGAGGTTTTTCTGCTTCTGGCGGCGGTGGCTGGCGTTTAGGCTTCTTGCGTCCTACCTCGACAAAGCCTTCATCTTCAGGGTCTACTTTCTTTTCTTCTTTTAGCTCCTCTTTAGGGGATTCTTCTTCGTCTTCAGCTTCATCTAGCTGAGCCCAGCTGTGGGCGATGGCTTCTGGCTCTATTATAACTTTTTCTTCTTCAGGCTTTGGCAGCTCTTCTACTACTTCGGCTGGGGCTGGCTCTGGGACTTTTTCTGTCTCTTGGACTTGTACAGGTTCACCAAGCTGGGTATTTTGTTGGGCAATTTGATGATGAACTTCTGTGGTCTCTAAAGAAAGCTCTGGCTTTACAGGCTCTTCTGGGCATATTTGTGACTCGCACCATCGTTGTGCGCGCTCTGCAAATTCATAGAGGTTTTTGTAGGTATTGAGTGTCCCAGGAGCTACTTCTTCGCTTTTATTCAGATAATTCTTTACAGATTTTTGAAGATCAGTTAAAATTCCTGAAAATCTGTCTCCAGCTTGTCCTCTGGAGCTGCTGTGGAATTGGAGGAACGAGTCTAGGTTGCTTTCATCAGGATTTTCCTGTTTGAATTTTTCTTGTATGTCTGGATGTTTTAAGAATTCTCCTATGGCCCATAAATTGACAGCATCAGCGCTTCTGTCTTCTTCTACTTTAAGCTGGACTGGCTTGACTTCTTTTGGGGCTTCTGGTTGTGGGAGCTTGCAAAGTTCGATGATTTTTTCGACTTCTGCTAGCTTTCCCACAAATTAAGCAAAAATATTGATATAATCCTGCTTTTCCTAGCAATCCCTTCATGAGCATGCAAAAATGTATGCTAATATAATATATAGCAATTGCCCGAGGATGGCGCTATCTTGCACCATCCTCGGGCAATTCAAAAATGGCCCCACACCGGGAATCGAACCCACGTGTGGGGCCATTTTTGGTGTGTGGCCAACATCGACTTTACACGCACCAAAAATGGCCCCACACGTGGGTTCGATTCCCGGTGCGGGGCCATTTTTTGAATTGCCCGAGGATGGCGCAAGATAGCGCCATCCTCAGGCAATTCCTATAATCCGTTGGTAAATTTCTTGTGCCTGTTATACGCACAATTTTAATATGAAATTTCAAATTATGAATTTACCTCACTAAAATCTTCGTTTTGAAACGCATATTTGGTTTTCACATGATAAGGAATTATTGCAATACATAATATAATTTTTTTAAACAAAAAAACCTTCAAAAGTAACCTTTTTTTTGCTCCGTCGCTAAGGAGTAAGTAATCTTCTGTTTGAGATTTAGAGTCAAGCATTTTTCGTTCTTCGCCTTTGACCTCTTTTCCAGAAGCTTTTACTTCAGCTTCTTTAAGCTTTATTCTATCAAGCTTTTTGGTGAGGTTCCTTTTCCTCTTCTGTAGAATAGCCATGAAGTCTTCTTGTGCTGGCTCCATTTCTTAATTATTGTCCATAGTTAGAAAGCTAAATAACATATGAAGATCAATGAGTATTAATATGCTGATTTTATTAAATTTTACTATTTTTAATATATATTATAAAAATAATCAATTAGTCTATATGGGTTATTTTAATTCCAATCAGAAATGGTGATATTTCACATTGACTTGCTTGGAGAGATCTTGAAATTTCTAGAGCCTAAAGAGCTAGCGTTAACACTCAGGACTTCAAAATCATTTTATACGTATGGCACTATCGATTCAATATGGAAGGATTATTGCACTTTACTTTTCCCTTACTATACAAATGGAAATTATTATAACTTTATTGTGACGGAAATATGAAATTACCTGAAAATTGTAGAAGCCTTTCATCAAGTGATTTCGACTGTTAAATCACAGTTTCCTTCTCATTCTGTGTATAGGAGTTTAGAAGAAAGAGGAAATAGAGATATGGCGATGTTTTATAAAAATATCTATGCTAAACAAGATTTTGAGATAAATCCGGAGAATATACTGAAAGAATTTAAAGAAGAGACAGGAGTAGACATGCCAACTGATTTATATCAGATTTATGTGACTTATGATGGCCAAAAATATCCTGGATTTTTCGGAACCTATAGATTTTATGACAATCTCACATCTTTATCATTTTTGCCACTAAAAAAAGCATTGATGAATACTTCAGTCCCTTTATTTTGTCTAGGAGAATCTCCATATTCAGATCAGCAGTTGCTCTATGACTTAACAGGAGAACTTGGAAAAGGGATTGGTGCATTATATTATAGCATGGGCTCACAAAATACTTATTTACACCTTTCTTCTAATTTAGCAGAATATTTGCATTGTTATGCAGGAAAAATAAGTTCTGGACAGATAGAAATTGAGTCAAAATTAATCAATGCATTTGAATGAAATGATTGCTGCAGTGATGTAACAACTGAGGGCATCAGAATTACAGCAAGAAGCATATTCGTCCCTTATCTTAGCAGCAGAGAAAGGTATGCATGGGCTTACCAAATTGGAATAGAGCCAAATAGACCTTCACAAAGATGGCGGCTAGTGACGAGAACTTGAAATATTACTGATAATAATGGAAGAGTTGATACTGTATATCGTCAGCCAGGCGTCATAGGACTCTTCCCTGAGGTGTATCAAGGCTCTAAAAAAGTCATCTACGAGTCCTGTTGCATTCTTGCGACCCCAGGGGGGACAATGGATGGCTATTTTACCTTTGAAAACATGGACGACGAGTCCATCACTATTGACGCTACAGTCGGAGTTTTCAGACATCAGCTGCCTCCTGGATCCTCCTTTGTGACCTATCACCACGGATTGCCATAATTTATTAAATTTAAATGGAAATTCTCTCGACCCTCAAAGTAATTCTCGAATCAAGAACCTATTCAATCCACAATTTCCAATCATTTGGGTACCAAAAGCTTTATCAGTATTTATTATTCAGATCAATTGCAGAATTTCTTGAAGATTCCAGCCCATCATTCCAATTGAAATGTCCATATTTAAATGACTGGGTTCTGATCAATGATGAGGACACACTGAATACTTATATAAAGCACAGTGTTTCACCCTTAGTTTATGTGGTTTATCCTGGTATTTTCTAATTAGATGCCCCTTGTGTGATTAGGATTGAGACTTATAATTTAGCAATTTTCGGGATGCATGCGAATTGGGATCAAAGAGTCCATATGATTGCACAGCAAATAAAGCAAATCAGTCCAGACATATTAGGGCTGCAGGAAGCCAAATATGATCCTTTTTATGGGCTGAGCAAGAGTGAAAGAGCATTAGTAGAAGAAAATGAAAAAATAAGATTTGAAAGACATATGATGAATGATTTAATGGCACTGCTGCCTGAGTATCCTTATTCGTATTGATGTGATTCAATGCATTATGGAGACGGCTCTATTGAAGGAATTTCTATTGTATCGCGTTTTCCTATTATTGATATTAAAGCAACCAAGCTTTCTTCTGCTAATGATGATGGAAACCAAAGATCGTGCGTAAGAGGAACGATAAATCACCCTAAAAAAAGAATTTTCTTTTATAATACACATGTCACTTATGGCACTAATGGACAAAATACTCAAGCAGCTGAAATTCTCCAGTTTATGGACTCTGAAAAAGATAGGCAAATCCCTCAAATTTTGGTAGGCGACATGAACTTGTACCAGCATTATCAGTCGCCAGCCCACATTTTTGAAGGGAAATTGAACGCGTCAAGTCCTCCTACAAAGCTAAAAGACGCATGAAGCATTGTGAGAGGAAACGAAGAAGGCTTCACACATCCCAGCTGGAATCCCCAGGACCGGCTTGATAGGATTTATTATAGGAACCTTGAAGACCCTTTTATCTGCGAAATTTCAGGCTACGCCGAAAGCCCCACCGTATGGCCTTCTGACCATTGCACTTTATATGCTGATTTTATTATTTCAATTTAATAATTTGTGCTACTTAACTCTAATTAAAAGAATGGAACTTTGCTCAAGGCTTGCTTCAAAATGAACTTCGGCACTGCGCCCATCCCCATAGAAAACATGAGGGCTACAATTGAGAACACAAATAAAAGTGGATACAAAATGATTGGACTTTTCAGCAGCCACATAAACTCATTCCACCCTAAAATGATGATAAGCAGCAAATACCAGCCATTTACTTTGTTTCTGGCATACCCGAACTCTTTGATGTGGACTGCTTCTTTGTAAGCCATTTCTGCGTCTTTTAAGAAGCTTTCCATGATTAGGTGGAATTGTTCTTCACCAATTAATTCTTCATAGTCATGCTCTCCATGGTCAGTGTCCCACTCACAGACGATTCTGAATAGTCTTAAACTTTCTAAGGTAGCTAAAACTGTGTCTTTGCTTTGAGCAAAAATTTCGTCAATCGGAGCATTTTTCCATTCTCTAGGAATACCGTTTTCGTTTTTTAAGAAAAGTTGGTTGAATTTTTTCGTCAGTTGGTCGACGAGGCCGTTGCAGTATTTGGTGGCTTTGGATTTTAGAGTGGAATAGCATTCTCTTCTGATTTCGGCCAATTTTGAAGCGATTTGATCTTCTGAGAAATCTAAGCCTTTAAGGACGTTTGTGTATCTGCTTTCAAGCTCTTGCATGGTGCTGGCTTGGAATTCTTTAAGCTTAGACCACATGTTGTCATCAAAGGGGTTTTCTAAAATCTTATTGGCGTTGAATGAAAATTTTCCTGAAAGGGCAGATTTTACTTCTTTTTGGAGAAGCTCTAATTGTTTTTCTTTTTCAACTGATTTTTTCTCTTCGATTCATTTCATTAATTCTGCTTCGTACTCTGCAGTTTCCCATCCACTGTTTTCAATGATACTAGCTTGAGCATTGACAGCAAAAAGGCTAAGAGTTAGCTGCTCCACCTCAGATATGGTGGCAGAAAAATTTTCTATAGCTTGGCCCTTGTTTATTTTACTTTCCAAGGTATCTTTGAAATATTTTGTACTTTCTGTTACTACACACCTCATCTGAGAATGGAACAAGTCTTTTATTTGGTCTAACAGTAGCTGATTCAGCTCATTTTTTATGCTCAGATATATGGTTTCATAATAAGCTGAGCCATTTTTGTCATACTCTGCCAAGGCTTCTTTGATTTTTTCAGAAAAAATCGTTGAAAAATCTGGTACCGTACATCTCCCAATAAGTTTTGCAGTTGGCTCAATTGCAGTGGTAAATAGCCGTAAAGCTTCGAATTTTATTTCATTGCATCTTAAATTAGCCAGCATTTCTTTTTGTGAAGGGATGTTTAGATCTTTATCATTCCCTATAACAGTCCAAATTTCTTGGAAGTATAGTGGAATTCCATCAAGTGGGATGTCTGTATCTTTATATCTGAACAAATAATCCATCCTTTCTTCGTTGTGAAATCTGTCTCGGAGGTCGTCAATGTCTGCTTTGAATTCTTCAGGCTTGAAATCTTTTACTGATACAGTCTTGAACTCGAAATCAAAGCAGTCAAATACAGATAATAAGATATATATTTGCTTATAATAGATAGAAAATTCTATTGGTTATAATAAAATAAAAGTTTTAATTTTATATAAATGGCTTAGCTTTCTGGCTTTTTAATTTTACTCCAAAGCTCCTCCAAAGTTCTGCTCATTTGCTGCTTTAGCACTGTAAGGTTATTTTGCTGATCGTTGAAGTCTCTCACTCCCCCCCCCCCCTCCGTGAGCGAACAAAACCATTAGAAAAAATCGCCATTTTTTGACCAAAAACCCACCCTCCGTGAGTGGACAAAAATTTTTTTAATAGAAAAAATTTTAATGGAAAAAAATTTGGATATATAAGTGATAATTAGTATAATGAAATCTAGAGCTAATTCTGTTTAATTTTAAACAAATTGCGTTTTAAAACATAAATTTTGCAAATTAAATTAATATTTGCTTCCCAATTTTTGCAAATTAGGATTTTTTTAAATTTCGAAAAAAAATATTTTTTATAAAATTTATATATAAATTTTTTTTTAAAAAAAAAAATTAACCCCCCTCCGTGAGCGAACAAAATTTTTTTGTTCGCTCACGGAGGGGGGGGGGGAGTCAGCACAAATAATATCCTCTTTTTCTTTTCTAATGTGAACAACCTTAAATTGACTTCAAAAATTGTCTTAAGAAGTCCTACACTGGCTGCCTTGTATCTGCCTATTTCACTTGTCCACATATTCACCATAAGGACATCGGCACAAGCTAAAGCGAATAAAGCAGACATGTGCTCAAAAGCAGCGCCATCATCACCTCTGATTTGACTATCAGTCCCTTCAATGTCAATTATCAGAGTCTTACACTCCAAGTTAGCTCCTAAGTGAATTCCTTTTGTTGTTTGGTTTCTTCCTTTATAAGCATCTAGTGTATCAAAATCAGTACCAAAAAGCATGTTTAAGAGAGTGCTTTTGCCTGTACTTTGACAGCCTATGATTGCTACAATATGATAATCGGTGGACCGCAAACCGGAGACCTCAAGGAAAGGCTTCATGGCTTGCCTGAATAGAGATTACGTGAACTCGCCTTCAAAGGTGACAATTTGTACGGACTTCATCGCCATTTTACATAAGACATGTGAATTTGAATGATTTTAGATAGATAAAATAGCAAATATTTAAAGCATCTTTTAAACGCAAAGTAGAGATGTTGAAAAAATATTAAAATCAGATTTACATTTTTTATTAATAAATAATCTTGTTGGCAATAGATTAGGGTAAATTTCTTAAAAATAGTAATAGCTCAGGTCTAAAGAAGATGTATTCGATTGGTGGGAATTACAATAGAAGTGATTAGAAAAAGATTCATGATGAATGAGATCGTTCTATATGCACAAAAGTTTGTTTATTGAATAAAAGATGAACATGCTGGAGATTTTAAGAGATGGATAGCAGGATAAACACTTTTATTTATGGTTTGAGAAAAAAAAAGAAAGAAATACTGTTTCGCAGCATTAAAAAATTTTATTTATTTATTTATATTTAAGATGGGAGGATGCATAGCTTCAAAATCGAAAGCATCAAAGACAATGCCAGAAATAAAAGATAAAAATTCAGACGATTCTCAACGGATTATGGCCCCTAGAGCACCAACGATCTCAGTAACTGCTGAAAATGAACACCAAGCTCTGCCGCATTCATTAAGAAAATTTTCCCTGTTTGTTGTTGGTGAAGAAGCTTCAGCTCTAGAAGACTCAGCCTTGCCCCCTTCAGCTGCTGGAAACTTCCAATCAAATCTACTCAGACAGTCACTCCAAACTAATCCAAGGACGTCTATCGCTTAAATTTTCAGAAATTGAGAAAACATGAATGAATAAATGAAAAAGTTCACGTAAAATTAACTCCTCCCTTTAAATTAGAACAAAATATCAGTAAAACTTCCTTTATATCGGAACTAATTTAATTTTTATTGGTAAAGATAAAACCCTTAATTTAAATAGATTTGATAACAAGATTTATGCAGTTAGTGCTCATTAATAATTATTTTTTAAAAATAAATTTGGCAATTGAAAAATTTTATTTATTTTATTTTTTGAAAAAAATTAACCCTCTTTAAATGAAAATATTTTTTAAGCGGAGAGTAAGTATATTAAGTTTCTTTAAATTTTTGAAATAGTTCCCTAAGTTTGCTGATTTTTAAAGATATTTTAAGCAGCACGCTTTTTAATCATTTTTGTGGTCATTCTATTGGCTTTTCAAATGTTTTATTGTTAAATAATTATGGCTTTTAAACTGTTCAGCTTGTTGCGTTTTGTATTTAAAAATATTTATTAATAATTAATAAGTACTTTGGCTTAGCAATAATAAAATTTGCATTTAATTGAGAAGGATTTTATATTAGTTGTAAAATGCAAAAATAATAATTTCAATATGACAGAGGGAAACTCTTCCAATTTTTTTAAAAATATAATTGGGAACCAGGTATTGATAAAATTGAACTGCGGAGAAGAGATGAAAGGAGTCCTTGAAGCATTAGATGGAAAAATGAACGTCGCACTAAGAGATGACATAGGACTCGTTATCATAAGAGGAAACAACATTCTTTATATCACAAGAACAGAAGCTCCTGCACAAAAATCTAAATAATTAATAAAATCTTTACTGTCTAAATTAAATTTCTAGTTTACATGATTTCGCATTTCGCAGTACAATTTATTGTTTTGCTATAAACCATTCATATTTATCTCACCAACCTCTATCTTAAATTTTAATTTAAAAGGCTAATTAATCATCTTTTAATGCCAAAATAATAGTTTATATGAAAATTCTAAAAAAATATCCAATATATTATATCTTTTTCTAAAGATGTGGCTTTTCTTTCATTCATGTTCTGTATTAAATTTCCTAATAACTCTTTCAATTTACTATTTTCTTGTCTTTTCGCATAAAGTTTAAGCTCATTTTCTGATAGCCTTGTTTGCATTACTTGTATATCATCATTAATCGCTTTCAATTGTTCAAGCAAATGATACTCATTCGGAGAAGTGTCACAAAGGTCCATCCCTGATTTACTTATCTTTGTATCAATTTGTTTTGAAAAATGTGAAAACTCACTAAAGGCTTTTTGGCTGCTATTCATATAATTGTCAGCTTCTTCTCTGAGTTCTGCTAGACTTTCTTTTATTTGTTGAGTTAAAATATGAGTACGGGAATTTTCTGGTAGAGAAATAGGGGATCTAGCCTGGCTGCTCATAAATTTAGAAGTAATTTCGCTTTCACTGTCTGAAAGCTCTTTTGGGGTGCTTTGTTTGGAATAATTTTTTATTCTGGGGTTTAAAGTTAGCCTTTTAGTTTTACGGTTGCTGAAAACTGCTTCTTTGGGTAAGGTTGGGGATCGAATTTGGTTAGAATTGGACCTCGCTCTAGGGTTTGAATCTGATTTCTTTGGGTGTTTGAAAAAATGCATAGATCCGTTGTCGAGTTTGTTAGGACGATTCCGAAATTGAGGTGTAAGATTATTCATCAATTTAATTTTAAAAAATTATATTTTGGTTTATTTAATAATTATTTCTGGCTCCGGCACAAATAATTAGTACCTTTATCAGTCTTTTAGGGAGAGCTATTTATAAATAGACGGTTCATCTATATAAATTAAAAATTTATATCCAATTAATCCCAATTATTTAACTTATGTCATCCCAGTACAACAAAAACTAAAATTCATACAAACCCAAACTGTATTCTAGATCTCTAATTATTTATTTAAATGGAAGAACGCGGATGTAATTTTTCATTTAGCTGATGGAACCCCCTATGAAGAAGAGCTTACTTCTGATGGGTGGATCCAGTGGTTTTGCAGTCTTGAAGGTCACGAATTCTTTGCAGAAGTTGATGAAGATTTTATTAGAGATGGCTTTAACCTTTATGGTCTTGCAACAAGAGTTCCTCACTATCGTGAAGCCCTCGAAATGATTTTATCTCCTGGCACTCCAGATGACGATGATCTACAAGATGAACGATTTCTAGAACTTTATCAGGAAGCAACTGATATTTATGGTTTGATCCACGCACGGTACATATTATCGCCACGTGGATTGGCGGTGATGAGAGAAAAATATTTATCCGGGAAATTTGGGACTTGCCCCAGAGTTATGTGTGAGCGGTCAAATGTGATTCCTGTAGGCGAGATTAGGCTTTTAAAGCTATTAAGCAGTTACAGGCTCGCTGTGTGAACTGTGATTCATCTGCCTTTCTTCGTAGATGGCAACTCATTAGCTGATTTTGCCAGATTTCTCTAGGCTAGGAGTAGTCATATACCTAGAGTGAAGTAACCCCTGACCACATCTGATCTGGGGTTCAGCCTAGAAATTCGAAAAACGAATTTCTGGGAACTTGTGGTGAGCCTGGATACTCGAAGTCCAGGACGCAAAATCGATATTGCTTGAAGAAGCTGTCTTATAGGCTTAGCGAGTTAGGAAATGCTTGGTGACCCATTTCACTTCTCACAAGGAAATATCCAGTCTTGAAATAGGCTCTAAACGCAGCCAGATTTGCTTATTTATTATGCTGTCCATTTCTGGGTTGCCTAATATAATTAAAAATATGTGATCAAATCTGCAAGACGCCATATTTAATTATGGTTCCTGTAGGTATGTCTGATATTTTGAAGACATCAAGAGTTAAAATATTCTGCCCAAGGTGCCAAGAAGCATATATTCCTAAACACAAATATGCTGATGTTGATGGGGCGTATTTTGGGACATCATTTCCACACATTTTGTTGGAATCTTATAGTGATTTTTATGTTCTGCCACTTGCAACTGAATATATACCTAAAATTTATGGGTTTAAAATATATAAGCATAAGGGGTCAAAGTATTATCAAAATCAGAAAGAAGGTCAGAAATGCGATGATAGGAAAATAAATATACAGTAATGAATGTTATCTAGATTAGTAATTATCTGAATTAAATAATTTTCTTGAATAAAAAAGAATTAGATTAGATTATGCTGCATATTTAAGGTCCTATACTTCTATGGAATGATTGAGCCGCCTGGAGGCATAAATAAATTGGGTGGCTTCCGCATCTGGTAAATCCAAGCTTAGGCCGAAAATCTGGTTTTAGATAGTGGTTGCCTTTTGGGTTGACGACCTTCCAATTTGATACCTTCGAATGTCTAGTTACTCCAAACTGCCCATCATTCCCTAGTCAGATCACCGAAGGCCTTTAACTCGAGGATCGCCTCGATAAGTGATGTCTGATTCGCCTCTCTTTTAAACCAAAGCAGCAACTTGAGCAAGGAAATCACCTTGCTTCATTTTTGGCGCCCACTGGCTTTTGTTTAAAAGAAATCATAAGTAACAGTTCATTGTATAAGACCCCAAACCATCGGCTTTAAGCTTAAGTCCTTAGCTGGACATTTGTGTCCCGGTTGGGTTTTCCCTCGTCCAGCAATGAAGGCATTGGGTCTTCCAGTGGGCGTTTGAGAAAAAAACGCTTTTTTACCCTAGAGACCACTAGTGACGACGAAAGCATTGCTGGCGCCAATACTAGCTAGGGATTTTATCCCTAGCTGGAACTCTAGTTACTCAAACAGCAACCGTCAAGTCCCAAACCTGTGTAATCCAAGGCTCCGAGACAACATCAAGAATCAGACCGAAAGCCGGAAGAGAGGTGTTTCTCATGGAAATGCTGACATACCCGGGAGGGTCGCTAGCATCTGAACGAGTCTTTTGCGAAGATTGTCTTGGGCGAGACGTTAAAGAAGAAGAAGAAGAAGAAGAAGAAGAAGAAGAAGAAGAAGAAGAAGAAGAAGAGAAGAAGAAGAAGAAGAAGAAGAAGAAGAAGAAGAAGAAGAAGAAGAGAAGAAGAAGAAGAAGAAGAAGAAGAAGAAGAAGAAGAAGAAGAGAAGAAGAAGAAGAAGAAGAAGAAGAAGAAGAAGAAGAAGAAGAAGAAGAAGAAAGAAGAAGAAGAAGAAGAAGAAGAAGAAGAAGAAGAAGAAGAAGAAGAAGAAGAAGAAGAAGAAGAAGAAGAAGAAGAAGAAGAAGAAGAAGAAGAAGAAGAAGAGAAGAAGAAGAAGAAGAAGAAGAAGAAGAAGAAGAGCCCTAATCTATAATTAATGTTAATGCTAATGCAGGGCCAACTTCAGACTTCAAAATTCATGCCCTAATATATATGGGTAACTGTCACAAGAGAGGACAAGTGGTCATCACTCGCCCATTTTATTTATATGCATAGAAAAGAATAATTAACTGTTTTTAATGCACGATTTCTTCTTACTCCCCTCCGTAAGCTAACAAAACATTGCTTGCTCAAGGAGGGGTTAATTTTTCTTTAAAAATTTAAAAATTTTATAGTAAATATTTTTTTTTTAAATTTAAAAAAAGCCCAATTCACGAAAATTGGAAAGGAAATATTAATTTAATTTGTAAAATTTTATGTTTTAAAAATGTAAGTTGTTTAAAATTAAGCAGAATTAGCTAGAGATTTCATTATACTAATTATCACTTACATATAAAAACATTTTTATTTAAAACAAATTTTTGTTCGCTCATCAAGGCGAGTTTTTGGGCAAAAAATAGGTTTTTCTAATGTTTTGTTCGATCACTGATGGGGGAGTTAAGCAATTTTATTCTAAAATAAATAAATCAAGCTCTAGATAAAAAATTTTAACAGAAAAGAAAAAGGCCGCTTGCTGATTAAAAAGCCAATGATTTATTTTCTTTTATATTAATTTAAAGCAAAGTGTCAGTTAATAATTTGAAGGGATTTTTGAATTCAAAATGGAAAATGTAAAAGTTTTGCTTTTTGTACTCTTGGGACTAATTGTGAGCTCTTCTTATTTGTAAATGATAGCATAGACAAGACTGTTTAAACATCCCTTTTACACTATGTATGAACAAAAAATCATACGCAATTGCTGATTTAAACAAGATTAACACGCTTATAGGCTGATGGACTTTTGACGATAAATTTGGGCACGATTATTCTCACCATATAAACCCGCTTGAAACTGTTCCAATGGCTGGACCTGGGCAAAGTAATCTCTAATTAGAGAAAGGGTCTTCTTTATATTTTGACAGCACAAACCAAGGTGTAATTCCTCATATATCATACTACGAAATTTCTGAGTTTTCTGTTATGTTTTGAATATTTTTAACAAAAGATTCCACTGGAGCGTGAAGGACAATTTTTCATAAAGGACAAAATTCAAATGAACTCACCCCTACAGTACTTTTATGGCCTAAAGAAAGGCGACTTCATGCAAGAGTTAGCACAGACTATAACTGAAATGAAGGAGTTGACTCAACTGCTATTATTAATATGAGGAAATGGGCCCACATTTCACTTGTAGGGAGCGGCCAATTATTGCAATTATATATAAACGGGTATTTGGATAATCAAATCATACTGCATGGAAATATTCAGTATAACAGAGGTGACATTTTTCTTGGAAAAGATCCATGGCATATGGGCTTTTCAGGATATTTTGATGATTTAAGATTATATGATGCAGCAATTCATGAAAAAGATTTACTCGCTTTAGCAGAATCTGCTTCTCCTATGGCTGCCGCGAATGGTGTTATGCTTGGTTGCCAGTCTTGCAGCTATCCTGATGCAACCTCTGGTTGTATTGACAATTATCATATATGTTCTCTTGAAGAGCTCTACAGTGGCTCCTATGAAGTAGCAAGATCTATGGGCTGGTTTAAATCAAGCCCAGACGTTTGAGTCCACAACACCCCAGAGAATCATTCCACCAAATCAGAAGAAATGTACGATTCTGACGTATTTAAGTTAGGATTATGCTGCAGAGATTATTAATTTAATTATAAATAGCTTATAAGCAATCTTCTCCTAATAGCCCATGATATTTAGCAACCCCTTTTTTTCTTTCATCAATAACCCATTGAAATGAAGTATTATTTAAAATTTCATCAAATAAGCTTGGGTTGTATCCTAATGCGTATTCTAATTCGATTATATCTATAGTCATTTTGGAATTCATAGCTTCTTTTGCTTTGGTGTTAGAAGTAATTCCTGGGTCATAATTTGCTTCGATAAACCAGAGCTTCATGTTATCGTCCATAATAAAATCTAGCCCAAATAGCTCAAAAAGCTGAGGATGCCTGGGAAGCCTATGAAGGGCAGATCGCATAATGTGAATGATGGCTGATTTTATAGTGGGCCGAAATTCTTTTTCTAGTCAATCAGAGCCAGCGTCCTTTCTCTCGACTAGATAGTCGAGAAATTGAGGGTACATTCAGCCTAAATCTTCTAGAGTTTCTGAAATAAGCTCACTTGTGTAGTTGTTTGCTTTAAAATAGCCCTTTGCTTGACCTGTGTTTGTAATGTGCCGCCAGCCATCAGTTGAGGTGATATTAAACTCATCAACAGAAATCCTTAAGAATCCATCGTGGTATAATACCATCAATGGATCCATACTGGCTACAAACATATAAGCTCTGAAATCGAATTTTTTGCCATTTATTAAGTATGGATTGCTTATGTATTTTTGAGCAATTCGTCCACTGTGAGATTTACAGCTGCCACTTTTCTCAAAGTCTTCTAAAAACGTTGAAGATAATTGTTTGTCTACAACTTTCACCCCAAAGCCTTGGTTACTTTCTTTTGCTTCTTTATAAATCCATTGGAGCTCATTTTGTGATATATGTTCCTTGCAGATAAATGAAAATAATATACTTTTACATTTTCTATAAGAGTATTTATCTAAAATATCATATTTTCTTTTAGGTTTTGCATAAAAAGAGCACACTCTTTTTCGTTACTCAAAATTAATGTATATGGAGTAAATGCTCATATATCAAAACATTGTTTTCGACCACTAAACTGCTCACTCCCCCACCCCTCCGTGAGTGAACAAAACCATTAGAAAAATCGCTATTTTTGCCCAAAAACCCATAAGGAAATCTTGAGCTAATTCTGTTTAATTTTAAACGAATTGCTTTTTAAAACATAAATTTTATAAATTAAATTAATATTTCTTTCCGATTTTTGCGAATTAGGATTTTTTTTAAATTTCTAAAACAAATTTTTTTTAAAATTTATATATAAATTTTTTAAAAAAAAAAAATTAACCCCCCTCCGTGAGTGAACAAAATTTTTTTGTTCACTCACGGAGTGGGGGGGGAGTCAGAATATTTTACTAAGTCCATAATACTTTCATCTTTTGCGTCAATATAGGTATTTCCTGGAATGTGATTATATCGTTGCCCAGGACACACAAAATGTTTCCCAATTTCCATAAACTGATGTGTATTGAATACCATATGGAAAAACATTGTGATATTTAAAGGCAAATGAGCAGGCTTATTTTTACGTACATTTGTTAAGTAATATTCAGGATATACAACATTGTAATTTTCTATAACTCCTCCCCTTTAAGCAAACACCAATATTAGAAAAATCACATTTTTTGGGTAAAAAATCACTTTCCATGAACTAACAATAAATTTATTAATAAAAAATTTTGATGGAAAAATATTTTGACGTATAAGTGATAAATATTAAAAATTAAATTTGTAGCTAATCTGCTAAATTTTAAACAGCTTGCATTCTAAAACATAAACTAAATTAATTGTAATTTCCAATTTTGCGAAATAGGATTTTTTAAATTTTGAGAAAAAAAAACTTACTATAAAATTCCATTTATGAACAAATAAAATTTTTTTGTTCGATCATATAGGGAGCAAGTGTTTTTTTAGTAAAATATCATTTGGGGAAGTTCGAATAAATTATCTTGTCCTCATGCACCGGAAGTCCTCTTGAGTCCAGCTTAACAGGGTTATTTAGTCTATATTCCTTAACACTATCACAATAATCGTCATCTGCAAGGATTTTATGAAAATTAGGTTGATAATTTATTGTGCTTAAATAATATTTTCAAGCTTCAGATTCTTCATAGTTTTTATGTGTGATTTCTTCATAGATTTTCTTTAAAAAAGTTTCTTTTGAGATAGGGTGGCTTAAATAGATGCTTAAAATGTTCAAAAGCAGCAAAACGGATATGAGAGATACTACCACTGTAAATAATTTCATATTATATTTATAAAAAGTCTCATTTACTTTAGAGCTTTATTTAGGATTTTCCAACTAAAGAACAAAATTATACATGCTACTCCTAGTAAGATGTGTATAAAAGTTTTTATTCATACACTTTCCAATTCTGTTTCAATGCTTTTCATTGCATCTAGTAATGAATTTAGCTTAGCTTTGTAGTCTTTATCGAAATTTTCAGCTTCTTCTGCGTTTTTTTTGATTTTTTGATGCAGATCTTTTATATATATTAAAATGGCGAATCAAGCCAACCTCTAACTCCTCTAGAGGGGCCTTAATGAAAACCCAGGATTTTGAGGGAGGAAGATAAATTTCGCTGGTGCAGGTGGAGCGGTGATGCTGAGCTGATTATCCAAAATTAATATTTTTCCTCATGATAAATGGGACACAAAGCCGGAAGGGCTCTATAAGCTTTATCAAAAAAAGATTTCTTGGATAATTTGGACATTTACCCAGTGTGCTAAGGTATTGCACCCTAAGCTTTGAATTTACATTGTACCCAACAGCTGACAAGAAAATTCGGACTTTTGAATTTTCTTTGGAGGCAATCTATGGTGTGGCAAGATGGCAAACAAATTAGATTTATGAGGAGAAAGCTCAGGCCCTAGTGAGAAGAGAGCAGCTCAGTTCAAGGCTTGTGCGAGCTAAAAAGCAAACAGTAGAATAGGCATAGAAGTAAATTGGGGGTTTTTAACTCTACAGTGGGCTTCTCTACAATCTAGCATGAATAACGATGCAGATCTTTTTCTTCATATTCCACAATTTTACCTTCTAATGCAGATAAATTTTCACCTAACTTATCAAATGATGCAATAGCATCACGGGTCTTATTTTCATTGATTTCCATAGTGCTTTTTGCTAATTCTGATGCAAATCTATCAAGATTATCAAGTGATCTTCCGATTCTGAATAAATTATCTCTGAGATTATTGATTTCAGTCATGACTGACATGATATAGGATTCTTGACTGATATCTTTGAGCTCATGCACCAAGTCGGACACTAAGCCTGCTTCATTTTCAAGCTCTTTTTCTGTTTTAGCCAGCTCAATTATTTCTTCTCCGTGACTGATAACTCAGAAAATGAAGAACCATATCATTTGAAAAGATTTATTTAAAAGTGAACAATAATAAAAAGATGAGCTAGAAAGTGAATTTACTAACCTTTATATTTAATATAGTTAACTACACTGACTGGCACGGGGTGCTTTTGGCTCGAAACTGAGCCAAAAGCAACCCGTGCCAGTCAGTGTAGTTCACTATATAAAGAATGTGAGGGATTTTTATACGAGATCTTTATTATAGTCTTTAAAAATTATTGTTATATAGCAAGCTATTAAATAGAGGATTAAGAGTATTTGGGATAGCTAAAAGAAATTTATGTGACGGAGAAACATATAATGAGGTTATAGAGGTGAAATAAAAAAGTGAACCCAGAGCGACTTGAACGCCCAACCTGCGGATTTGGAGTCCGTTGCACTACCAGTTGTGCTATGGGTCCTGCTTATTTTTCTGTAGTCTTGGCACGAATTTAAAGTCTTAATTTGAATATCTAATATAAAAAACCTCTCTAGATCGAAAAAAATAAGTGTATGCAAGAAAGTATGGACCACTTTGGTCAGACCTTGAATTTTCCACATTTATTCATTTATCTATGAAATTCAATATATTTTTAAGGTTTATTAGCGTTCTTTCAGTAAATCAGACAAACTCTATTCATATTATAAATCTATTTTACAAAAATAATTAAAATGACTTTAATTCTTTTCTGCGTGCTTGCAGCGATAGCATCTGCGTGAAATCCAACAAATGGTTCTATAAACGGCTATTATAACCTTACAGAAGTCAACAATCTCTTATTCCTTCCCCTGAGAATGAGTTCATATTTTTAAATATTATGTATAAATGCTTTATTTTAAATTTTTTTCAAAATTTAAAATATAAGGACATTGCTAATTAAATTTTAAATTCTAATTATTTAAAATTTATTGAATTACTGATAATTTATATTTCTTAATATCATAGTTAGAAGAATGAACCAAAATTCATAATGGAACAGAAACTTTTACAATCGGCAAATCGCTAAGAGGCAAAGAAATAAAAGCTTTTCGTCTTAATTTAGGAAAAGGTCCAGCTGTTCTTGTCATAGGCTGCCACCACGTGACTCTCGAGGCAACTAACCGCAAAGACTTTTTTAGCCTATTTTTGACCTATTTTTTGTTTTATGATCTTTTACCTATTTTTTTGCTCAATTGTTTTGACCTATTTTGTGCTAATTGCTTTGTCAATAATTCCATATTATTTATAAATACTTTATTCTATTGTTTTATAAATTTTTTAGCATTAAAAAACTGTCTTTATAATATAGTCGTTATTTCAAGTAGCCATGCCACCATGCTCGTGAACTGATCTCAACAACTCAAGTTCTGTCAATTTTGAACTACATCTTACAAGAAGAATCTGAAGAAATAGATTACATAAGAAAAAACAGAGAAATAATATTTATCCCAGTCTTAAATGTAGATGGCTTACAAAAAATCAGTGAACACTATGATAAAACCCATACAATCATCGATATAAGGAAAAATCAGAGACCAACAGAAACTTGTCCTGGAGACGACCATGGGGTGGATTTAAATAGAAATTATGAGTATATGTGGGGCTTCGACAATGAAGGGTCTTCAAATAACTCATGTGGCGAAGACTACAGAGGAAGCTCCCCATTTTCAGAGCCAGAAACCAAAGCTATTAGAGACTTATTATTAAACAAATCATTTTCAGTAGCTGTTTCCTATCATAGCTGGGGTGACCTTTATGTGCATCCATGGTGCTATAGAAATTCTTTTAACCCTTCTGATTTAAGGCCTGAAGATTGGAGTCTTTATAATAGCGTAAAAACTATACTGCCAAGCACTGCCCAAATGGGGAATCCAAACCAACTTCTTAATTATGCTGTAAATGGCTGCTTTATAGATTTCGCATATTCATTAGGCATATTTAGCATGGCCGTTGAACTCGGGCCTGAAAATGATTTTCATCCCCCAATTGGCAAAGTTAAAGGTATTCTTGAAAACCATCTTGCTCCTTTTATGTACTTACTCAAACACTCAGGCCCAGTTATGAACTTATGGCTTCAAAATTTAACAATCCATGGCTCAGTTGTGGAGTTTTATTTAGAAATTTATAACCAAGGCATGCAAGATGCTACAAACCAAACCCTCACATTTGAGCTGTCCCACGAGTATTCCATCCATCATTTCTTTCCCTATAACACTTTTGCGCACAACAAAAACGGCAGGCTCACAAATATCCATCTTCCTGCTATCTCTAAGCGCTCCAAACAGGCTATAATGTTTAAAATCAGTCTAGACGAGTCTGCAGACGAATTTTTATACAGCTTTTACTTCCAGCCCCATTCTCCTCTTAATGCCCAACTTTCTAACACCATTCAGTATAAGATAGTAAGAGGGAGCACTGCGGTCCTCTTATGGATTGTTATTCTCATTATTGCTCTTATAGGAGTCGCAGTAGTCGTGGTGTTCAGATTTACCAAGAAAAGAATCACCCCAATCAAATTTGTTGAACTTGACAAATTTAACAAAGCCAACAGTCAGGGCACTCCTACCATTTAAGCAGGTAATAATTATAATCTTTTAAATATCATGAGCTATTGCAATTTCCTGTGGATGGCGCTGTTTTGGCCTTGATTTTCCCACTGGAAAAATTTTTTGGTTCGACCAGTACCATAAGGTTTGGTCAAACCAAAAAATTTTTCCAGTGGGAAAATCAAGGCCAAAATAGCGCCATCCATGGGAAAATCCCATATATCAGAAGCTTCCAATCCCTGCATTTTCCATGAAGATTCAACGACAGGAGCCCATTTACCCTTTTACCTCTCACAGATGTCTTGACAAATGAATTACAAGTTTACAAGCAAGGCTTTATTACAGCATTTCGCGAAACCTTATGTGCACTTGAAGAAAATGATACAGATTTCTTGAAAAGCGTAATGGAGCCACGGCTTTATCCAGAAGTTCACGCTGGGCTTGACACATTGAAGAGGAGAGGCCATAGCATAAAAAGGACAAATACAGACCAATTCATATATGCTTATTACTATAATGACAGAATATATCAAGGGGTGAATATTGATAGGTCTCTAAATAAAGGGAAAGAGATGGAAAAAGCTCAGATGATGAATGTCGATCTTAGAATCGGGAAATCAAAAGAGCCAAGAATGTATATGGAAAATATGAAAATTTTTACAGGGAAAGACGGGCTGCTGACGAATAACTTGATTTTCAAGGTAGATGTGGTTTACAATACTGCAGTTAAGCTGATTGTGCTGGATGAAAACGGAGAAAAACTCATTGGGGATCAGAATAAATCGCCGGAGACACACAAGTTTAGATTTGAAACGATGACTGAAATGCCGAGTGGGGTAATGACACAAGCTTTGACGAATTTCCAGATCATGCTTTATTATTTGAATTGTATGGGAACGAATCCTATCAAAGTCAACGAATGGATTATCACTGATATTGACGATCATTTGAAAGGAAATCCGTTTATTGAAGATTCTGGTAATTAATGAGATTTTCTTTTATAGCATTTTTTGTGTCGATTAAGCTCTATAAAATAAGTTAAAATATTTTTACCATATGGAGATAGCTTTTTAACCAAAATTAAAATTGTTATTAAACAGCGCCAAAATCAATTTTTATTTTTCCACATATAGTTTGATTAGATGATATCTGCATCATTCTTACTCTGATCTCATCCTTATAAATGATAGAAATTATTCTATTGGTTAACCGTTTTTTTCTATTCACTATATAAAATAGAAAAACAATAGCCAGTACCAAAGTTTTTATTTATGAAAAAGGCATATAATTTTTTTAACTTACAGAATTTAAAAAAAAAAAATTTCTCATATAAAAAGATTTGATGCAATTGCATAGACTATACAATATATTAGCAAATTCCCGCAAATCAAAATATAATATTTTTAAAGCTAATATACTGTAGCTCCTCTAATTTTCATTATTATCGAATATAAGTTGTTAGATTTTACGTTTCATGAAAATAGTACTCTCAATAATGGATTAATTTGAAAATATTTAATGTAATTATTCGATTAAGGATGAATTAGTATTAATCTTTATATTATAACGATTTACCTCAATCTATTTACCAATAAAAGTTTGATTTTCATCAAGCTTTCTGCTTGTGCACAAAAATGCAAAGAAATTATTGACTCCCCATAAAAAATCAAAATAACCCGCAAAAATTATTATTTTTTAAAGCAGATTAACAGCAGCATCAATTTTCAGCCTACTTATAAGTCTTTCTTATCTCTCTCACCTATCCCGGCAACACTAATTTGAATTTAAATCAATGGCAAAAAAAGTGCGAAAAATACCTTTTCTTACATTATTTATTCATGTTTAAAGAAGACCCTTCAAGCCAATTCACCCCCGCAAAATCCTCCAAAACTGAATTTCCTACAGACTTCCAAACCCCACAGCATTCAAATCTCTATTGTCTCCAATGTTCTGCCTTAATTTCCGGCCCATTTCCAAGCTCAGAGTCAATTTCTGTCATCAATGTTTCAGCATCCCCTACTATTTCCACCTGCCCAACCACTCCAGAGCTTTTCTCTCAAAAAAAGCTCTTCAGCTGCGAAATTTGTGACCGCAATTATACGCGGCCGTCCACTCTAAAAGTCCATATGCGTAAGCACTCGGGCGAAAAGCCTTATTCTTGTGACATTTGCCACAAGTCCTTTGCAGAGAAAGGCAATTTAAAGACCCATATGAGAATTCATACTGGGGAAAAGCCTTTTGAATGCAAAGAGTGTGGAGGGAGGTTTACCACTCAGGGACATCTGACAGATCATAGTAGGAGACATACAAATTCCAGACCTTTTCAATGTGACGAGTGTGGGAGCAACTTTATGAGGTCAAGTACACTAAAGATACATAAAAGAAGGCACACAGGGGAAAAACCGTATAAATGTGACGCCTGTGATAAGTGTTTTAGTGAGTCAGGGAATTTGAAGACTCATATGAGGACTCATACTGGAGAACGCCCTTATATGTGCAATGTAGAGGGATGTGGTAAAGCATTTAAGACAAAGGGGCACCTTGCTGATCATTTGAAAACTAAGCAGCACCAAGAGTCTCAGTAATTTAATAATTTGAAATACTCTCTTATAATAATGGTCTTCCTTCAGTATTTGTGTTTTATAAGGAAAAGCTTCAGATTTTTATATTGATATCTATATGCTATGGTTTTCTTTGTAAATTTTGGCAAATCTGTGGCAGTTTTCTGTTGGTGATTTGTCATATTTGAATGCCATTTAAATTTTGATCTTGTGATTAATATAATTCCAATCAGTTAGAATATAGATTTAACTATCCCAAGTTAATTTAGAAATTTATATTTATTAATAATTACAAAAAATTATTTAAATACCTTCTCGCTTGTTTAGAATCACCCTTTGTATTATTACTTACAATAAATTTTCCATCCTGGAAAGTCTGATATTATTTTCTTCGGTCTCTGCCATCGTTTTCCAAAGTATTTTTTCAGCTTGTGCTTTTAGAATGCAATCATTAATAATATCATTCGTAAATTCTTCGTAAAAATTGATCGGGGCAGGAGGCTTCTGAGCTTCTTCATCTTCATTTCTTCATTGACTTACATTAAGTGTCATAAAAATTTCTATGCCCTGCCTATAAAACTTTCAATCTAATGTATGTTTCTTAATTTTATCTTTTTTAAACTCTCTGATATAAAGAATTTTTACATACTCAGGAATAATTTCTTTTTCTGGTGGCCTAGTAGCCCTAACTACTCTATTTGTTTGTGTTTTTTTCCGTTTCTTTGTCCTGCTTTCTGGCTGTCTCTTCTGGTCTTCAATTTCTGCTTTATTTCATTTTTCTAGCAATTTCAAGTTCAGAAGTCTGGAAGACACTAAACAGCGTTTCCATATCCTCTGAATTTTTAATATAGCCTGCTTCCACTTGCTCATTAATTGTAAAAATGTATATTGTGCGATCACTTTTTCAAATAGCGAAACTTTCATTCTTAAATATCGTTTTCTTCTCCTTATGAGTCAGCACTTTAAGTGAAATATAAACCTCAGCTTCAAAACCTATATAAAAGCTACTCTGATGCTCCTCTTTCTTCTGATTTCTTTAAGGACCATTATGATCTTCCCTACAGCACGGCTAAGACCTTTGAGTCAAGTTAATGATTTTTCAGCCCTTTTATGCAATCTTCAACGATTTTTTATGAGATTTGCTACAACTCAAGCAGCTCCTAAACTTGAATATAAAACAGCTCAAGCTACTTTCAGCTGTTTAGCTTCCTATATTATTTTTACATCTTTTCTAACCCTCATATCATACCTCCTAAACTTATCAACCCACGCCTCCTGCTTCTGCTGTTTCACTTCTTTCAAAATTGCGGAATGAGCTCTTTTAGTGATCTCTAAGTGTTCCCATTTCTTTCTAAAGGTTTCTCTCATAGCCTTTTCTTTATTTACAGGTACATATACAGTCATATCTTTATTCTTCCGAATCCGCTCATTTAAAGATTTTCTTTCTTCCTTCGTTTTTCTCTTAATCACAGGTGAAATTCCTTAATAGAGTATACAGTTATATTTAGCTAAAAATCCTTCGTCAAATCTTGGGGTTGTTGAAAATTGTAAAGTGTTGTCTTGCGAAAAATGAGAACGGTGGGATCGCTGGGTTGTATAAGATCTTTCTTCAAATCTATAGGTTTTTGATAGTACAGGAATTTCGTAGGATACACGGCGACTTTGGTTGTTGTGTGAAGATGTGTCTAGGATTGGCTTCGCATGTGAAAAAGATAAAGAGGCTTTATGATAATCGAGGTTGATCATAAGTAATATTGCCATATTAAGATATGGTAGAATCTGATAGATTTTGAAAAATATTTTTAATTGAGTGAAGTCATTTTTGATAGACTTACTCCCCCCCCCCCTCCGTGAGCGAACAAAACCATTAGAAAAATCGCCATTTTTTGACCAAAAACCCACCCTCCGTGAGTGAACAAAAATTTTTTTTAATAGAAAAAATTTTAATGGAAAAAAATTTTGATATATAAGTGATAATTAGTATAATGAAATCTAGAGCTAATTCTGTTTAATTTTAAACAAATTGCGTTTTAAAACATAAATTTTGCAAATTAAATTAATATTTGCTTCCCAATTTTTGCAAATTAGGATTTTTTTAAATTTCGAAAAAAAAAAATTTTTTTATAAAATTTATATATAAATTTTTTTTTAAAAAAAAAAAATTAACCCCCCTCCGTGAGCGAACAAATTTTTTTTTGTTCGCTCACGGAGGGGGGGGGGGAGTTAGAGAAGATTATGTATGATTATAAAATAAATATATTATAATTTTGGTATTGCAAAAAAAGACGGTTAAACGAAGCATTTTTGCTAATAATGGTTATTTGTTGTACGTAAAAACGAGTTAATTTAGCTGATATAAGAAATTTATCTCTTTACGAAATCGCTATTCGAAAAATGAGTGATTAATCCGAAGCAATTCTGATTTAAATTCAAAGAAACGGGCTAAATGAGTCTTATTTGACTACTTTAAAATAGAAGTACTGAAAAAAAGAGATAAGCAATAGGAAAGGAAAAAATTAAGCAAAATTTTCCCTAAAAATCATTCTAAAAAAACTCTTTAAAACTTGCTAACTTAAACTGCCAAGGAAAAACTATCAAATTTATCTCTATATCGATTTAAGGTTCAATTCATCCTCTTTCAAAGTGGCCTAAATTAGTCCAGCAGATTCCATTCAATGCGCAATCCAAATTCTTCACAAATTATAATAACTAATCTGATTTATCTCCAACAAGCAGCTTAACTTCTTCTTCTAATAAAAACTTAACTAAAGGAATATTATTTAGAATCTAAGCTTGCTGAACAAGAACTTAGTATGTTGGCTGGCTCCTTTTTCTGCTTTCTTTGCAACAGTCTGTGATGTATATTTCTTGGTAAGCATATTTCTGAGTTCCTTGCGAAGCTCTTTCCTGGACTTGACGCTTGCCATCTTTTCATCAGTGACGACACCTTTGAGATCAATATCGGTGGAAACCAAATATCTAGTTGGTAAGATGTGTTGATAATTCACATACTTTACGAATGCCTTGACTCTTGTTCTCCTTTCCTTTTTCTTTTCGTGCATCTTTTCTGTAATGAAAAGTGGAGCTTTGGCTACTCCTGCGACCAGAGCGTGAGGGAATTTTCTATCCTTTGTACCTTCATCATAGAGCTTGGCAATGACTGCTTTTTTGCCTGCATATCTTCCAGTTAAGAGAATCACGACTCTTCCAACCTTTATTGGCTTCACCATTTACCAATTATAGCCACAGACATTTTTAGAAAAGAGATTAGTTATATGAAATTCCTATTAAAATTAAGGATTCTGGTTGGAAAGAAAAGATGTGAACATATGGTAGCCTTCAGGTCTCTTCCATTGAATTGACATATGTCCTGTTCCTTTGATAGTCATAAAGGTCAAGTTGTTCGTGTAAGTAACATAAAACCCTCCCACTTGGCTGTTCAAATACCATGGAGTCCAGTCTTTAGTTATTTTCAAGTTAAGGTTAGTGATCCATCTGATGGTGCCGGTGACTGGGACCACTGAATCGGTATCCCCTGAGTAAATCCTGATCTTAATTCCTGAGTTGAGAAGGTAAGGATACACGTAAATTGAGCCTCTTGCGTAGTCATATTGATAGTCTAAATTAGCGCAGGAATTCCAAACAAGTGAGAAACTGCTTGGAATATTAAATGCTTAATTAGCTAATTAGGTATTTAAAGTGTATTCCCTCTTCAGCAGAATGATTTAGGCATATAAGCATAACCTTTTAACTCCCAACTGGTGACGTCAGTAGCCATCTTGTCTAGCAAGCATTCTAGAAGACGCACTTGCCAGACCAGAAGGTCCGACTGGTTAGCGATGACCTTGCCCGTACTTGACTCTTGCGCGTGTTCCTCCTAAGGATCACCCTCCTCAAGTGTGTCTAGCAGAAAAGCCATTAATACCCTTGGACCAAAGAAATACCCTATCCGATATTCCATATTGGTGTTGCGGATAAAATCCATGAACCCCGTATAATAAAAAAAAGCGAAGGGAGGAATAGTTCTCGTAGAGAACTAATTCCGAACATAGCCATTTTATTATTATGGAATAATAAATGCAGCTCTAACTTGAGCATTATTAAAATAATGAGTTAACCCTAAAGAGTCTACACAAGGTGAAGAAAGAGCTCCTAATCCTGCGTGCATCCATGGGGTGTATAAGTGCATGTTTCCAATAGGATCATAAATGCATGTCCTATAAATATCATAAGGGTTAATATTGTTCATTAAGTTCATCATCTGGTCAAATGCGTCCATGCAGATTGGGTCATTCGTATAAGGATACTCATCAACAATGGAGCAGTTATTATTTACCCATGTATTTCTCAATGGATACCCATACATAGTATGCCACCACAACAAGTCAGGAAGGGTCGTTATCTGGTCATACTTCCAATCTGTGATCCCATTTCCGACCATAATTCCTTGGAGATTAATAGTCATTGCAGGTTTTCCTGCATTGTACTGCAGAATAAAATAAGCCAAGGTTGGAATATAGATGCCTGCATAACTTTCTCCAGTTATATAGAATGGTAATTGGTTTAGTTCTGTGAAATAGTCTGAAAAGAAAGTTACAAGGGCGTTCAAGTTGTCTATCGCAGTCTGGTTGTCGCTTGTAACGTTATTTGCAAGGGAGCCCATAGGAGAAAAGCCTACACCAGCTGGAGCTTCGAAATAGAGCATTGAGGCATTGAGATTCCAGGAATATGGGTTCTGAAACATTTTGGTGCTTTGAGTTTGGAAATAGTATGGACCATTTTCGTATAAAAATCCTTCCATTGAGGAGCAGCCTGGGCCGCCGTTCAGCCAAAGGACTACTGGGTCTTTTGCAGGGTTGCCTTGACTTTTGACTAAAACATAGTGGATTTGCCTGCCTCCTGTGTTTGGCAGTGGGATAAAGCCAGAGTACATAGGGAAGGTTGGTTGAACAGGTGCCCAAGGAAGAGTTTTTATCAAGTCTTGTGGTCTATCTGCAGAAATGAAGACAGAGAGAAGAGTCAACCAAAGAAACTTCATATTTTTCACCATGTTAAAGTTTGGGTTTCTTATCACAAAATTGACAGCATTTGATTCCACAGTGAAAGGGGATTTTAAGTAAATTAATTTTAGAATTAACTAGACTTAATGTAAAATAAATTTATAGTAGAATAAATTTTGATCAAAATCAGCTTTTTCTTGACTCCAATTCTTCATATAGTAAGAATGGTAATACATTGCATTTTTGTGATTATTTGATTTTATTTATCTTATAATTTTAACTCGTATTGGTTAGTTTTATTGGATTTTTATTAATCAGCTATTTTATGAACAATGATAGCATAATTGGCTGATTTTATTGGCATTCAATTGATAGCATAGTTCAGAAATTTAGATGCTTGTGTTTTTATAAGTTTTGAAATGATAAAAAATACCTGGACTCTGGCAATTTTCGTTTAAATTCTTTGGATATATTAATTATTTACCCTAATTACGCGAAACTGAATATTGATAGAAGCATTTCATTAATAAAGATACCTCATCATTGAAATATCTCAACCATATTTATTAAATTATTGTAATGCTAATTGCCATCTGGTGGAATTTTCAATTTTTAGTATTGGTTTTTTGATAAATAATGGACGAGTAACTTATTTTACTATTATAATTTATTTAGTTTTGTATGTAAAATTAAAAGAAAATCAATTTTAATGCATGATTATTTATAGTTAAGATTATTAAAAGCAAATAAGCTAGCTCTATATAGTTATAGCAAGCCAAATTATTCATATTTTATTTGAATTTATATGTCAGAAATAGATTTTAAATAGAAATAAACATTTGGCAACCCACAAAATACCTGGGTCCAAAAGAATTTACTACATGTCTATTTGCTTATATCAAAGGGATTGTAGAAAAATCATTTTTCTTGTATTTTTTAATTTAAAATGCTCACTCTTTCACTAGTATATTTGTAAAATAATATTAATTAATTTTAATAAATGCTAATCTTAATGTTAATTAACGCCGTTCGCCGAGAAGGGCAGTGGTTTCCACCCCTAAACGCTTATCGCTCCCGAGGCCCCGGCGGACACCCTCCTTGCTGCCGCAAACAAGGGATTCGCATGGACCAGTCTTGACTTCCATGGCTTCTGGAGCCTAAGGGCCAACCGCCTGGGTCGAAACCCCCAGTTTCTCGTTAGACTAATGCCACCTCTTGGTCCTGCTCGAGGGAATTAGCTTCCACTTGGGACTGTCGCCAGTTTTGTCCTTTCCAATGTTGCTGTTCTGGAGGTAAAAGCCCGAGTCCCACGGATTAGCTACATAGGACCCAAGTAAAACCGAGCCCGATATACACAAAGGATTTCCCAAACCCCTTTCCACCTGAATCCTCACCACTGAGCAGTTACCTGCAGGTGTTGAGGAAATAGGGTTGAGAGGTCAGGTGGCACGCTGTCGCCGTTTTATGTATATAATTTAATAAATAAATGTCACTTTTTGCAAAAACTCCATATGTTTCTACTTTCTTCAAATTTATACACCTGATTTCAAAATTAATTTTAAAATATTACTCTTTCTACAAAGTCCTATTAATTTTTTTATTTCCTTACTCCATAATGAATTGATATTTTTTAGAAGATTTTATAGCTTTATTAATCCTTAAATAGTATTTATAAATTATTATAATTTAAAGAATAAAAATGCTTTGTGTGAAAAAGTTAGAAAATTCGGAGTCTTTAATTATCGAATTACATTTATTTTCTTAATTTTTACTTTCCCCTTAATTATAGTAAAAATTATGATGCAGATTCCTTTACCTGAAAAATTCGACACATACACCGATGAAAATCATTCTGTTCGAACCACAGCAAGTCTTTCTCCTGAATCTCAATATATCCAGTCAGTGTGTCTTTACTGTGGCAAATCTAAAGGAACCCTTGTACCTCTCCCAACTGGAAATCTCGCACATGTATTTTGCAGAGAAAATCGTCCATGCTGCATTTGTGGTACTCCCCATATGTGCCTACAATGCAAGCAGCCAGACTGCCCCCAAGTATTTCATCCTTTTTGCCTTAAAAGGCTTGTCCCTTCACTTTCATCCGTCGACCAAATGGCCTATTGCGATCTTCATTCTTTAAACATAGCCAAGAAAAAAAGATACCTGAAGATTGGTTCAGCAAAGCAAATTATCAATAAGATCGGAATCAATGAAAACGTCTTAAGAATAATAAAGGCAGCGCAAGGCAGGCATAAACAAGAAAACGTTTGCTCAGGAAATTTGTTGTGGCTCAACATTGGGATTCAATACTTTTGAAGTGAAGCAAGCACATGCAGCCTCCCAATTCTGGAGGTCAAAGAAGACAAAGAACTGAGGTTCCGCAGCCCTAAAAGCGATAATTTTGTTGAAGATTTGATAGAAAAATACGAAAAAAAGCTGCAAGACTTAGAAAAAGAAAAAAATCGCCTTTGGCCAGTCAGAGGGGCTTGTGAAGAGGAATCATTTATTGAGTCTCCATATGATTATATTTTCAATGAAATTAAATCTCTTAAATTCAGAGAAGAGCATGAAAATTTTTTAAAATATGTTGAGTCGAAATCCAAGCAAAATATAGTTGAAGACGAAGCTATACAAAGTAAATGTAAAGACGAGGTGGATTTGTTATTCAGCGAAAACTCCAACCAATCGGCAGCAGGGGAAGGAAAAGAAGTGAATAAAGAAGAAAAAAATAAGCCAAAGTCAGATAATGATTATATTTGTGAAGTATGTGGAGATGGGGACTATGAAGATGACGATTTAATTGTAATTTGCTCAAAATGTGATATGGGAGTTCATACAAAGTGCTATGGAATTGTTACTGTGCCTGAAAATGAGTGATATTGTAAAGCTTGTGAAGAAAATGTTGACCAGAAATCATTAAGATGTGCACTATGTCCGATTAAAGGAGGAGCGTTAAAACCTACAATTAATTCTACAGATTGCTTTGATAAATACCCAAATTATGACTGGTATTGCGACTCGAAAACAATTTGGGTCCATTTATACTGCATTATGAGCATTTCCCCTTCGTCGGTTGGGGACAAAATCTCTATGTCAAATATAGATATATCAAAGATTGACAAGCAAAAATTCACACAAAAATGCAGCATCTGCAATACATCGAACGGTGCTTCTATTGAATGCCAGCAGTCAAAATGCTCTACTACTTTTCATCCTTTTTGCATAAAAACGAAGCTACAAAGCACGGGCTATGATGATGACAGTTCGTATTGTCTTAAACATAAGCCTTTAAAGCTGAGAAAATTAATTGAAAATAAAGATAAAAAGGTTATACAGACCATAATGAGCATTAGCATGAGGACGAATTAAAGATTAGGGTCTTCCTCCTTTTACGTCTCAATCGAGACGAGTCTTCATAAAAGACTTGTTCAGCTACTAGCAACCTTCCTGGGTATGTTAGCATTCCGCCAGAGATAGCTCTCCTCCTGCTTTCGGCCTGGTTATTAATGCTGTTTCGGAACCTTGGAGTACGCAGGTTTGGGACGTGACAGCTGCTGCTTGAATGACTAGAGTTCCAGCTCGGGATAAACTCTGCTTCCTGCTCGGTTTTGCTTCAAGCCGCAGCAAGATCCCCAAACTCGAAACAGACCCGGGAGAGGACGGCCGGTGAAGTCGCCATTTTATTTGTGGAGACCATAATGAGCTTCACTAAGATATATGAGAAGTCTGGAAATAAAGTCCAAAGGGCAGAGCCAGTTGAAACTGCAAAGAAAAAATTCCAAAATGGGAAGCCTTTTAATTATGAGGAAAAAGCTTTGCTACTTTCGACAATTGAAGAAAGACTTCAAGAGGAAAAGAAAGATGGGTTCAGCTTTGTGTTTAAAGCAAATCAGCCACAAAAAAGCTTAAGGTGTAAAATTGATACGAGCTGTCCTTATTGGTTTACACTGATAGACCCACAGATTATTATAGCTGAAAAGCTAACAATTCCAGGGAGGAAGCCAGAGGACTGTTTAAAATGTTACACAGATTTAATATGCCTTTTAGAGATACTAATATTTTTATTTATAATGCTGAATCTATATGTTTTACAGAGATAGGCTATTAATTATTTGTATCAAAGTAATGAATCATTTTAAATGTTAGTACTTCCTCTTCTCAAAAAAGAGCTACATATTCTCCAGCGTCCGAAGAACGTATTTAAACTTTCAAATAAAGGAAAAAAGAGACCAAGGGCCGAAAGAAAAACCAAACGAAAGGCCAGCCCACTCTTACTCCATTAGAACTAAAAAATCTATAAAAATTTAATGTAATTTGAAAAAAAAATTATGGAATTTATAGATCTAAGCCGCTAACTATGTTAAATAGTATTCTGCATTAGTCTCCCTTTAAATAGATAAAGTTTGGTAAATTTTATATTTTAGCAACGTTAAATAGTATTAAGCTTATTTACGTAGAAATATTATTTTAACTATAAAAATCACCAAAAAATTATTTTTTTCCTCAATTTAGAGTGGGGAGTTAATAGTAGATCAGCCAGTTTTAGATGAAATTGTTACTGAAGAACTCCATTGCATTTGCAGAAAACCTTTTATAGAGGCAGCACCTCAGAGACCTGGAGAATCAGTAGAGGACTGGGAAAAAAGGGTTGCTGAGAATGAAATGATTTTGTGCGACCAGTGCGAAAGTTGGTATCATTTAAAGTGTCTAGGAATCAAACCTACTCAAGTCCCAGAACACTTTTTCTGTTCAAAATGCAACCCAAAACGAACTGAACTGTGTGTATAGGTTAATTAATTTATCTATAATCTTAAGTCAGAAACATTTAAAATATATTTAAACTTTATTATCATAGAAAATAATCATTAAATATTAAATTTGGCTTAAAACCGATTTTCTCATTTATAAATACCAAAATTTATAAAAACCCTTTGTTTTCAAGATAAACTTTAAGCTCTTCTAAATTTATTGCTCCATCTCTATCTCTATCAGCTTCAATTAAAAACTGATTCCATTCTGTATTTTCTATTCCTGGGACATGAGATTTTAAGTCATTTATAGCAATTTTTCCATGGACCCCTGAAGCATATGTCTGGAACGATTTTTTAAGCTGATCTTTATGTGATTTTTCATCCCAATTAGATGCTGCATTAAGAAATTCCACATAATCAATATACCCTCTCTCGTCCATGTCACAATTTTTCATAACTTCTTCAACATCAAGATAGTGGCTCAACCCCAGTATTGCAGAACCATTTGCGAGGTCAGCTTCAGTTAATTTTCCACTATTATTTTTATCTAAACTTCTGAAAACGCTTTCTAATTGAGCTCTTTCTTCTTGATTTGTGACTTGAGCAGCTATAAAAGTATAAATTGATTTTTTCAGCTTTGTTTGTGCCTATATTAAGTTTTACGCTGAATTTTTCGAGTTCTTCTTTTGCTTCTCCTTTAATTGGGATTTCAGCAATATCGTTAGTTGCTTAAATTTCAACATTACAACAAGCATGTGGAATCTTTTCCACGTGTGAAAAGAAGATTCCACATGTGAAATCAAAAGGGCTTCACATGGAATCATCTTTTCACATGTGGAAAAAATTCCACATGTTGGTCGTAATGTTGCAATTTAAGCAACTAACGATATTGTTGTTAGCGTGAGTTTTAATTCAAGGATGATTTAAAACTCTTTCTGCATTTAATCTTTCAGCAGGATTTACACAAATCATTTTGCTTACTAGGTCTTTTGCTTCGTTTGAAATAGTTTTCCAGCACCCTTTATCCATGTCAAGTTTGCAAGCTTTTATTGAGTTTATTGCTTCTTTTTCAGTTATCCCTACAAAGGGAGGACGACCGCCTTATTAGAAATTACTAATCCCCTATCGTGAGCTAGTGAAAATAATGGAAATTATACTTTAGAGAAATAGCACACCCCTATTAAAATATTATTTGATATATATAAGTGATATCGAGTATAATGCAATTTCGAGCTAATTTTTTTAATTTTAAATAGATCATTTTTTAAACTTCAATCTAAAATTTATATATATATGTTTTTAAAATATTTCAGTATAAATAACAAATTTTATTTGATAACGAAGAGGAGAGTAAGCATGAGATATAAAATGACTCCTGCACTTCAGATATCACATTTATGATCATATGATCCAGAAAATACTTCAGGAGCCATGTAGAGTAAAGTCCCTACTGGATTTGTAAATTTTGACCCAGGGATTAGTCTCTGTGAAATTCCAAAATCAATTACTTTCAAGGGAGAGTCAGGATCTCTTGTAGCTAAAAGCAGATTTTCAGGCTTCAAGTCTCTATGAACAATTCCTTTTGAGTGGCAATAGCTTATTGCGTTCATAATATCTCGAAGATATTTAGCTGCCTTATTTTCACTAAATCTCATTTCACTGACTCTTCTCTCCATGAGCAAGAAAAACTTTGCTTGCTTGTTGATGGATTAATTTTTATTTAAAATTATAATGTAATTTTCTAGAGATTTAAAAAATTGGAAAGCAAAAATTAATATAATTTTGTAATATTTATATTTTAAATGTAAATTAAATAGAATTAGCTAAATATTTCAATATAACAATTATCCGTATATAAAAAATAGTTTTATAAAAAGATTTTTGCATTTTATAAGGTGATTTTGTCAAGAGGAAAGGAGAGTGAGAACTTTTTCAAATAATTCGCCGCCAGTTAAAAGCTCAGTGACTATATAATAGCATGTCTCTGAGTCTAAGACAGCATAAACCTTCATTATATTGGGATGGTTCTATTTAGAGATTACAATTTCTTTCAGTATTTCTATTTCTTGCATCATTTTTCTTTGATGGTCAGAGCCAACCTTGGATTTTTGAATTTCTTTTAAAGCTCTTTCAACGCCTAAATGATTGTCTATGACTTTAAAGACTGTTCCAAATCCACCAGTTCCTATTGTTTTGACAATATCATAATAATTTCTTATTGTACCCCTCCTTAATTGAATGCTTCCTCTCCTTTCTTCTTGGTTTCTATTAGGATTACCCCTCCTTTGTGGGAGGTTTTCAGGAGGTCGATCAAGACAAAAAAGGCAGCCCATATTTTATGTCATTAATCATTAGGATTTAATCATATGCATTCTTTAAAACAAGAGAATTATATTTAAAGCATTGATTTCCTTAAATCATGAGATAACAACAATTTTTTAATATTATGTGATGGCTTTTCTATATAATAAAATAAAAAAGGAAACAGTTATCTATAATTGAGCAATAGACATAAAATTTCATCAGGGTTTTAGATTTTTATTTTGATTTTAATGGATTTTCAAAAAATATAGACCAATGGGAAGCTGCTCAAGCAAGAATAAAATTGTAAATAAGCAAGCAATTATTACTACAAAAAACAATCCTTCTAGTGCAGCACATGAATCACAAGACTCTGCTGGAAATAAAAATCCTGAATTTGGGAAAGGAAAAAGCAGCATAAGTGTTTCTGAGAATCTTGAAAAGAAAAAAGGAACAGACACAGAAACCTCATTACCATATCTAAAAAATGACACTAAATTAATTGCTTCTGTGCGATCCCCTGACAATTTTGAATATGCCTCGAAAAATTACGAGCTTAGGAGATTTGAACTGAATGTACAAATCACTATTAATTTGTTAATTCAAAAAGTTACAAATGGGATAGGGAATTATAAAGCCTACACAAGCAATATTAGAATTTTGATAGGGATAGCAAGGCTTTCAGATTATGTTATAAAGCTAGGCCAATGCATCTATATCTGCCCTGATTTCCCTGAGAAAGAAAATTATGCAATTTTTCCGACTAATGATTGTTATGATGAGCCTTATCAATTGGCTGAGGTAAAAGAAGGTATTAATTTTTTAGTGCAATGCTGCAATGAAAGATGCAAAGCATATGAGAGATTGGTTGTCTGTTCTTTAGGATTTGGGACTTTTTATTATTCTGATTCAGTTGAAAGTCTAAAATGTCCTTATTGTAAAAAATTTATTGATAAGGTCGAGTCTGTAGGATTTTATAAATGCTTTTGAGTATTAACAAAGAGAGATGCTTTTAGTGGAAAGATAAGTGATGTTGAGGAGCAGCTTGCCTGGAATCAAACTTTGGTTGAAAATTTTGAAGAGATTGGACAAATGGATTTGAATTACTTAACATTGGAGAAAATAAATATTTTTAAAATAATAGCATACATATTAATTATTATTTTTTGTTAAAAACATTGAAAAATTATTTATTTTAAAAAGATGCAGGTTAGTTATTAAAGTGAGAAAAATTCCAGATTATGAGGTCTATCTCTTTAAAAGTGATGATATTTCTGAAAATTAACTCATAAATAAATGCCTAATTTTATTTTAAATTAATCAGTTTCCCCAATAAAAAGGATTTTTGTATCTTTTTTTACTATAAATTATTTTTAATTAAATGCTTTTTTGAATTTGAATTTGATATACCTGTTGTAGTGACTTAATTACTTACTTTTTGAATATTTTATAAGATATAAAAGCTGTCACAGTAGCAGCAATAGCTGCTCCAATTGCTAACGCTTTAAAATTCATTCCCTCTATAAACAATCCTTTTTCATTTTCAGTACTCACATTTTCAAATCTAGTTTTTTTCTTTTTCTTTTCATATTTTAATTCAATTTCCCCTTCAAATCCTGTTGTCCTTGGAGATTTTAAAGCAGATTTCAATTTTGACGGCTTTGGAGTCAGAGACCCTTCATAAACCTCGAATTCTTCTTCCCCATCTTTTTTATGACTCGCCACAGGAGTTCTTGGTGATTTTTTTTTTAAAATTCCTTTGCTTGTATAAGTTTCATACTCTGATGATGATTCAGTAAAGGCACCAGTTGGAGATAATAAGCTACTGGATGGAGCATACTCATATTCATTAGGGAGAGGCATGGTTAAGTTTAAATCATATTGCGCATAGTATTTCTTTTTGTGTGAGTGGCTAAAATTTGAAATGTCAGGGGTTAAAGTTCTTTCAGTGTTTGACCCATTTGAGGAGGTCATATCTTGATAATCAAAAGACGCTGATAATAGATCTGAGGAGGAATTGTCTAGGTCAGCAGATAAATTCTTGCCTCTTCTGGATTGACGTTTTCGCTCAAGATATGTGCTCTTCCTACGTGGCCGAACTTTATAGTAAAACATTGGTTTTATATTAAAAAAAGCATCTTTAAATACTCAAAACTTACTATTTAAAAGAAATTAAAAATACTTACTCTCCCGCTCTGTGAGCAAACAAAACCATTGGAAAAATCCCAAAAGCCCACCTCCATTATCGAACAAAAAACTTTTTATTGAAAAAAAAATTGATATATAAGTGATTATTAGCATAATAAATCTCTAGCTAATTCTGTTTAATTTTTAAGAAATTACCTTTTAAACATGAATTTTACAAATTAAATTAATTTTACTTCTCAATGTTTACAAATTTGAATTTTTTTAAATTTAAAATAAATTTTTTTAAAAACAAATTAACTCCCTCCGTGAGCGAACAAAATTTTATTGTTCGTTTACGGAAGGGGGAGTTAGCATTTAATATAAAGATCTATCTTTAATGTGGACTTGGTTTCCACGAAAACTGTAGAAGGATTGTTTGCTACTCATATTTCAAACAGCAGGATAAGTCTAGAAATCCTTTGTATTCCAAAATGTTAAAACAATTATTACAGCTAAGTACAAATTTAACTAACACTAGCAAGCTCATTATTGATATGAGCATTTTCCATGATTTTATAATTTTGCCTTCTAATGGCGCGTACCGTTGATTTTATTGTGTCAGTGAAATGCTCATACTGCTCATTCGAAATATACAAATCGAAGTCCAGCAGCATCAAAAATTTCTTTTCAAGATTATTAAAATCTGATACCTGTATCCCTCCTACTTTTGCATAATAGGAGTTTTTGTAATATTTATCTTCACTATATTTCGCGGCAACAACAAGGCCAATTAGAAATAGTTTATGCAGAGAAATGTTATCAAAAATGTATTTTCTGAAGTTTGATATATAACTATTAGGATTAATGCTATTATAAATAAATTCTTTTATCATCAAAATTATAAGCTGCTAATAAGCGTAAAATTAAACAAAAAGACTATAAGTCTCTCTACATATATCAGTGACAGAACATAACAATGTTCTGAACAGTGCGTGTATGTATTTAAATATGCCAAGTAATCATACATAGAAATAGATGGAATTTTGGCCTGCTCGAAGAAAAGACGTACGTTTTCTTCAGAACAGCTCGAATACTTTGAGTAGTTTTCAAGTATAAAAGCTACTGCTTCAAGTATTGATGACATTTTATTTTGATATAAATCCAATTATGGCAAACTAAGGTTATACCATTATGCCTTCACTGCTCTGGAAAAAAATAAAGCTAAGTTTGTTTTGATTTTAAAGTTATTTAAGGTTACGAATAAAAGCGAATTGGTCCAATGTGAACATATCTTTGAGGATGCCAGCAGTTTGTCTTCTCAGCTCTTGAAATTGTGCAACTGTCATATGAAAAGAAATTTCTTTTTCCCCATTGGTCATTTTTACTTGGACTTCTGGCCTGAGAACTTTGCTGAATGAATTAGTAGATAAGGATACATCAATTCTTCAATTTATATCAACAAGTCTTTCTTTTTCTTGTCGACGGCGGAATTCAGTATCAATTTCTGTAAGATTTCTAATAACGACGTCTTTTAATGCAGAAGGCCAATTTTCTTCTTCGATTTGGTGAAGATATTCAGATGAATGCTTACCACATTTCTTTCTAGCTTTTTGGAAGAAAATTATCTCTACTATATAAAAAAAAATGGTTAACAAATAATAAATAAAGCGAAAAAATTAATTTAAAGTAGAAAAAGATTATAAAGAGTAAGATATTCTATGCAGATAGTAAAGTTTTCCCTTTGCGAAAAAGGAATTTGCTTTAAGACTGTAAAATCTTGTAAAAGATATTTGGATGACAATCCAAATAAGGCAGATAAATTGTCAGCTGACAAAGTTTTCAAAGACTCCATTTATTAAGTGAAGTTTTGCTATATAAAGGCTTCCAAATTTATAGCAGGACAAAAGAGCCATTGAAACTATAACAGATATTATGACCTAGATATTTTATAATTAAAAAATCTTAGTCTTTTACTTCAACTTTATCCTTCTTTGAGGCTTTACAAGACTTAAAAAATTTAGCACAATTGCCGAATGATTAATCTCGCAGAAAAATTGGATAAAGAAGTTTATGTTTGCAACTAAATGATTAATAAAGAAAAATTACTTTTTTATAAATTAGTGAGATCAAATAATTCATCTGTTGGGTAATTTCTTGATATATTGAGGTTTTGAGTTTTCAATATATGCATTAAATATTTGAATAAAATCGATTACTTCAATATTAAGCGTAAAGTTGTTAGTTAAGTATAAATCCTTTGAAAAAAATAATAAAGCGCTTTTGTGAAATAAAACTAATTCGTCTACATTTAATGAAAAAATGATGATTTAATCTCGCAGCTTTTATAAATTATGGAAAATAGAAAGCCTCGATACAGAATATCTCACTATATATTTTTTACACTATATTTCACTGTTATTCCTCTGAAGATTGCAGCCATGAGTGTCCAAGACTGATATAAGCAAGGACAAGATGTAGATCCCCCAAAAAATAATACGTACTGGGAAGGCTCACTTTTTGAGATCTTTTCTTCTAAAAGCGTATATATCATAGGCGAAAAATCTTATGATGAACTTTCCGATCATTATTGCAAAGATAGCTACAATAATTCAGAATGATTTGACAAAGCTGCATGCGAAACTTTTACTAATTTAAATGGAGGTGGCATTAGTTTTATTGCATTTAGCAGCTTAGAAATCTTATTTATCATTGCCTATCTGATTTTCACAGCTTTAACCACATATCAAAAAAGCTATTTATGCTTAAGGGTGTTTTTTTCTATTATATCAACTCTTTGTGGCTTTTTTGGGCTTGTTGTTATGGTTGGCACTGCGATGGTCACTTATTCAAATGCTTGCCATTCGGTAGCAGGGTATTATTCAACACAAAGCAACACTTGTGCAATGACTGGACCTCAGCTGGATTTATTTAACTTTTTATATATTCTTGCAATATCCTTTGGATTTTGAGTTTTTCAATGCTCAACAAAATGCGAAAATAAGATGGCTGATGAAAACAAGCGTGCCAGCTTAATGGACAACAATCGCCTGAGTCATGACCAAGGGCAAATTCCAACTCAACCTTCTCCTATTAAACAATTAAGCCCTTCTACAAATCCAGAATCTCCACAGGATATACATCGATTTGGGCAGGATGAAGAGCCAGATATGATTTATAGGGATAGATCTGAAAATGGTCAAATAATTGTCTAAAGTATTGCACTTGTGAAAAGTTATTTTAAATTAAAAGTATATCGTTATGTAATAATAATCATTTTTAATCAAATTTCCTGCAATACCAACATTTTTAACTGGATTCCGAACACAACTGAAATATTAATTGTTATTAATAAATTTGGTTTAATAATGATAATTTTTATTAAAAGAAGAGATAACTCAACCCTTGAACTTACTGTAGATTCTAAGCTTCCAATTTGGGATTTTAAGAATATGATATCTATTTATACTAAGGTACCTCCAGAAGACCAAATTTTAACATTTACACTGAACAGTTCTGACATTGTCTTAGAAGATGACTATAATCTAGAATTTTATGGAGTTTTTGATAACTCATGTATTGTTCTTAACCGTGTCAATGAGCATTCTTACAGTGCTGAAATCAAATATCAATCAGATATTACCAATACTCTAGAAAACATCAGAAGACATACAATTGATGCTTGTTGGAAAAACGACCCATTTGACCTGTTTTTCGAATTATGTGCTAAAGGAGACTGCGATGCAATTGCAAGAGAGCTTGAAATAAATGAAAGGCTCATCACCATTTATTCAAGTGAAGGCTGAAATGCTTTGCATTATGCAGCGTTTCACGGGAACCATATATTGGTTGATTTTCTTTTTGATTATCCTATCGATCCAAACCAGCTTACAAAAGACAAAAAATGAAGCGCCTTGCACTTAAGCTGCATTCAAGGGCATTATAAATGTACTGAAGCATTATTAAAGCACCAAGAAATTTATATTGACATTTTAACTGAATATGCAGGGACACCTCTACATTGTGCATGCTTAAGCAATTCAATTGAAAATGTTAAATTATTGTTGTCAGCAAAGGCTAATTATGAAATTGAAAATAAAGATGGAAGGATTGCTATTGAGTTTGCTTTTGATGCAGGCATAAAAGATTTATTGAATAAATATATGGGGAATAATGATGAACTGTCAGATATATTTGAAAGTCCGCTTTATATTCCTCACTTATTTGGAGATAGACATGTATGGGGGGTTCTAAAACACTCAGAAGGGGTTTTCCAAATATTCAGAAGCAGAGAAGATTATCAAAGCCAAAGGCAGAATTTAAAATCGTATAATTTAAGAGAAATAAGAGAGGCAAGAAGATGCAAAAATCGGTTTTATCATAGTGATCAGTATTTTTACTTCCATATAATGACGAATAAAAAGAGCACGGATATATATTACTGTAAAGAAGAAGAACTTGCTAATCGATGAGTCAGATCGATCTTTGCGTCACTTCTTTTAAGAAAAAGCCGCTCTCATTCTTTTTCTGCTAAAAAAGCAATTTTAGAAGAGTTTCCTGTGTCTTCACCTGATATTGGGTATTTTTCTTTTGAAGTTGATAAGCAGATTGGCATTGGATCATTTGGACAGGTTTATTTAGTAAAAGAAAAAAGCACAGAAAATATTTATGCCTTAAAATCTCTTTCAAAAGAAAAGATTATTAAGCAAAATGTGATGAAACATATTGTTAATGAAGCAAAAATAATGCATAAGATATCATTCCCATTTATTGTGAAATTAATTCACTCATTTCATTCTCCAAGGACTTTATATCTTGTACTTGAGTATTGTCAAAATGGATCTTTAAGCTCTTTATTAAAAAAGCTGGACAGGCTTCCTTTGAATTTCGCAAAAATTTATTCAGCTGAGCTTGTAGTAACAATTGAATATCTTCATAGCTTAAATATTATTTATAGAGACTTGAAGCCTGAAAACATATTAATTGATTCAGATTGGCATATAAAACTTGCTGATTTTGGGTTAGCAACTGAAGTTACTCCTGAAAAGCCATTATCAAAGTCATTTTGTGGGTCTCCAGCTTATCTTTCTCCTGAAATGCTCTCAAACCATGGTGTTGGCAAATCAGCAGATATTTATGGGATTGGATGTATAATATATGAACTTCTAGCAGGCTATTCGCCTTATTATTCTGATAAGTTGCCTGAACTGATTCAAAGGATTCAAAGTTCGAAATTAAAGTTTCCTTATTATGTTGATAAGATAGCTAAGAATCTTATCAAAAAATTGTTAATTAGAGATCCTGGCCAAAGGCCGAGCTTTGCAGAAATCAAAAGTCATGCATTTTTTGAAGGAATTGATTGGGATTCTTTAGCACTAGGGCAATTGCCAGAATTTGATCCAGAAAACCTACAAATTAACTAATGCTAAAATATTTTGTGCATAATTCATGATTTTTATTTTTCAATTTTATAAATTGGTTATCTAATCTAACCCAAATTTAAACAATAATTTTCTTAGGATTTACATAAAATTCGTCTTTTTCAAGTATCATTATTTAATGATTGAATTCTTGTTTTTTTAATTTTATATAAAATTATTTTGACTAAGGTCTGCCTATTATAATAAACAATATAACTATTGCGTTGACAATCGCTTCATCATTCAAATTCAAAACTTTTTTAGCGCATATAAGTATAAATTTTGGCAAATATGTCAGAAGATTCATTAAGAAAGCGATTCTCTATCTTCAAAAAGAAAATACTGAATGATTCAGAGACTACTACAGAGACCCCGCCCAGTACATTTGATGAAACTTCAATAAACTTTGAATTAAAAGGAGGACCTTATAACACAAATTTAATTGAAGCATCAGCTACTGTAAAAAATGGTCAAAATGCAGGCATGCCTCTTCCTCTCAGATGCACATGGTACAGATCAACAAACGAAAAGCAATTCGTTACAATTGAAGGAGTTAATGGTGCATTTTATCAGCCAAACGCTGACGATATTGGCTGCAAAATCTGTGTACACGCAGTCCCTGTAAGCGAAGTAGAAGAATATACAGGAATGCCAGCCTTTAATGAAGTCGGCCCTGTCCAAATCGACCCTGACATGCAAAAAACAGTGCAGGAAATTTATGAAGCGAACTATGCAGAATTTACAACAAATCTTGTAGGAGGGACAATAGAGAATTTAATCCCTGGAACTGTTAGTATCAAGCTTAGTGGGAATCTTATAAACGTATCATATAAAGACGGTAGTGATATTTTAAGCACAAAGCTTGGTATGGGTTCCCCAATCATAAATCTGTCACAAAAGACAAATACTTCCTTTTCAATGACTTTTGAGAATGAAAGAATTGATTTTAATACAGAAAAACACACTGAAAGAGATATAATTGCTATCACTATAAGAATGTTTTGCTCAAAAGTAAGCACTGAAAACCAAGCTGACTGCTTAATTAAAATAGAGCAGCTTTCCACAAGACTTCTAAATCTTAATAAAGACTATGAAAGAACAGTATCTGCTCTTAATTTGCTGAAAGAGGAGCATAAAATCAATATAAAAACTATTGAAGATGACAAGGCAAGAATTGCGGAATTGGAAGAAGAAAATTCCAGCCTATTAAACCAAGTTTCTGCACAAGTCGTTGTTTTTGAAAAAAATGAAACTGAACTAAAATTCCTCAGACAAGATATTTTGGTCTATAAAACCCAATGTGAAGCTTTAGAAAATGCAATTAATCAGAGAAGAATCAATGATAATAACTGGGAAATTTTATTGAGAAGCGTTAAAGAAGATTTAGAAGAAATTTTAAAAAAGCATAAATTTTGTGAAAATTGTAAAAGAATTGAAAATATTATTATTGGTGCTTTTGGAAAGCTGGATGGAAGGGTCATTAACTCACATCAGAGCTCAGCAAATTCGAGTGCAAAATCGTACCAGGATGAAGGCTCAGAAAATACAGAAGATCATGAAAAAGAAATAAGAGAGTTTAAAGACCAAATTTTAAAGTATAAATGCAAACTTAAACAGTTAGCAATAGAAAGTGCTGAGCTTGTAAATAGGGCTGAAGCTGAGAAAAATTTTTATAAAAGAAAAGCTGATTCCTTGGCTGCTGAAAATGATAAATTGCTATCAAAGCTTGGAAAGAACCCTAAAGAAATCACTACATTTGCTAAAGAACGGCAAGAATTTGAAGCAGAAAAAGAAAAAATCCTTCATGACTTAAAAGAAGCCCAAGAAAATGCTTTAAATTATGAAAAATTAGGCAAAATAAACAAGAAAAAGCTGGAAGAAGAAATAGAGAGAAATTTTGAGTTAAGGAAAATTCTCTCAAAAAAATCCAAAGCAATGACATCCTTAGACTATCAAAAAATCATAAATTCATTAACAGTGACTGTAGCAGATAGAGAAGAAGAGTTATGCCAGCAGAAAAACATTAGCAGGGAGCTAATGAATCGAGTTCAAGAACTAGAGTCAATATTGAAGCTAACAAATGTAAATTAACTATTAATTCGAATAAAGATTAAAATGTTGCACCAGCATAGCCGGCATCCCACAAGCCAGATACCTTAATCCCAGAATGGCAGCCTACCCTGAGTGAGTATAATCAGGTTGCAAATGGTGTAAAGCCCGAACAATTCCGCCCTCTTGAATTTTCTAGCGAAATCACCTAGCCTAAGGATTAACTCCCTAGTTTAGAGCTACCCTCTGCCGGGTGCAGCGATAACCCTATAGATGAAGACTATGTGAGAGATAAACCTGTAAGCCCACCTGGCAGGGACAGCAAAACCTTCAGGCGAACAAAACTTCCTCTTCGGCAAGGCGTTATCAAGACTGAAGTCCTACTTCAAAAAACAACAGTGGCCCTGTTTTCAGCTTCATCAGGAGGGTCCAGCCACCTTGTAGACAAACTTTCTTCAACATTTTATTTTTTTAATTCAAATAAGGAATTCTTACTTTCACATCATATTTCTCTTGAATTAGCTCAATCTCTTTTCCATAATAAGAAAATGCATAATAAACTTTGGCAGCATCCATTAACCCAATAAAAAGCGCTGCAGAAATTGCGAGGTTTGCTATCGCTGAAATTGAATTCATTCTATAAAAGATTGCTCCACTTGTAAAAAGGAAAGTTAAAGGAATCCCAAAAATTATAATCGGAGCACTATCATAAGCTTTAAACGAGTTGTGTATTCTTCTTGCAATCCCTCGCTCAGGTCTTTGAAATGTATTCCACCTCTTCGCAATTTCTTCAGAAATCACCCTTTTCCTCACGAATTCCATAGAAATTTTAGAATAAATGAAGTTTTTTACACTTGCATGGTCTTCCATTTATAAAATAATAAAAATTAATTACTTGCAGACATAGCTTCATCGTCCTTCTCCAACTTTTCCATGCCCAAATTCTTTTGATAGGAGCTTATTAATTCCAGTAGAGCTTTCATGATATCTCCAATCTCGCCTATCTTATTTTTATTGTTCTTAAATTGTCTTTTCCAGCAAAAAACGTTCAGGTATTCTTGAAGACAGCTCATTTTTCTGTATTTTCTCTTGATATCATATTTTGCCCAGCACCAAGAAATTTCGATATGCTGAGTATGAATTTCTCTGCTGTGAGGATTTACAAAAAACCTTGAGTGGTCAACTGTAAAATGAGGAAACCCGAGCTCTGGAAGTTTATTATAAGCAGCCCATTGATCTGAAATTATTGTAGTGCCTATTTCACAATGACTCTGAATTATTGGCAATAAATATGCAGTTGTTCTTTTTGCGACGACCTCCATATAAACTCTTTTTGACTCTCTTTCGTACAGCCCAAACACCCACTTTTCAGGTGCACTCTGTCCAAATGAAAGAACTTTGCTTGAATTTCTGAAGCAAGACTCATCAATTTCTACAATTCCTTTGAACTTTGGAAGAGTTCTGATGAAATGCTCTGATATGATTTTTCTAAGTTTTGCATCAATACACATGGCATCAATTTTATTGATATCAATAAGCTGAGTGATTTCTTTATCGCCAAGGTTCATCGCCCATAGGAAAATATACATCAAAATTTTATCCTGGGACAGTCTGGTGCCTTCCCAAATGCTGCCTTGAATCAGACTTTTTTGTTTGCTGCAGTCACATATGAATATATATTCATTACGCATATCATCGTGTGCAAGGACCATATCGTTCCCACATTCGCATTTCTTTTCGGTGGGAATTGCGCCTGTTTGGAGGAGGAAACTGATTGAAAGCTGTTGGTCTCTTATGATTGTGAAAAAATTGGTGGGAACTTGCATGTCGAGAAGGTAGTCTTTGAGGGAGTGCTTTTTGACGTAGGAGAGTGGAAGCTTTGACTCTGGTAGCAATGAGTTTTTGGGCATATCTGAGAAGGCAAGCTCAAGGTTTTTCAGTTTTTCTTCCAGATTGAATGTAAGGGATTTCAAATGCCGAAGGTCTTTTTGAAGCTTGTGGTTGTCTTGCTCAAAGGACCAGACTGCTGAGGCAGTTTCTAGGCAAGGGCCACATGTGAGCCAATTTTCTCTGTGAGTGGGACAGATATCGAGAAACTCTGACATTTGATGATTATTTTTATAATGCTTTAACCCCCCCTAAAATCTTAAATAAATTGTATTGTATAAAAATTTATCTAAAGCCTTATGACATTTAAATTTAAAATAATAGTTACCTTTAACTTTAAATTAAGAAATTATTTAAGCTTATATATTTACTTTGTCTTAAGGGACTGAAATAAATGGGTCTGATAATATAGGCTATATTGACTATTTGATCTTTTTGCATTTATTAACTTATGAAATACATAAATAATATGGATGAAGAAAGCGAAGAGAAATACATCGTAGAAAGTTTGGTTAAGTATCAGTATAAAGGTTTAACTGAGGCATGCTTTGATAAATGCATTACGAAATATGAGGCATCATTAACTCAAAGTAACAAAGTTTGCTTATCCCCTCCATGAGCGAGCAAAAAAATTTTGCGTAATCAAGAAGAGTACTAATTTTTCCAAATTTTAAAATATTTAATTTGCAAAAATGAAAAGTAAAATTAATTTAATATGTAAATTTATGATTTAGTATTAAGAATTATTTGAAGAATTTGCAATAATAATCTACACTTATATATCAAAAAACTTTTTATAAAAAAATAAAAAAAAAATTCATTTTTAAAAAAAATTTTTTGCTCGCTCACGGTGGGTGGGCCTATGCCCAAAAATATGGATTTTCCCGATGATTTTGCTCTCATGGAAGGACAAGTTAGCCATGTGTCAAGATCGATATCAAGAAGCTTTTAGCTCCACATTTCTAAGAATTTATGAAAAAGTAGTAAAAGGTATGAGAGAAGCCATTAACATAAGCGAAGATTAGGCTAATTAACTGATTCAATAGCTATTTTAGAGTTACGATGAAGAAGAAATAATAAGTTTAAACATCAAATTGGAAATCAATGCAAAGCTGGTCTAATTGGTTCTTCAAAGTCTGTATAAATCATCCCATTTCATATAAATCCACAGTTTTTCTTTCATAATCATCCAAAGGGTCTAACGATTTATTTGCAAATACAAAAGTCATCACTGTTGGTTGACTTTTTTTGATCTCAATATTCAGAAGTCGGCTGAGAACCCAGACATGCCGAACAATAAGTTTCCCTTTTTTTCTTTCATAAACATACATAAACTCGTCTTCAAAACTTATTTCTCTTTCCAGAATTTTCGGTTTATTCTTGAGGATCATCCCTGTCAAGCCTTTTCGTTTTTTGATTTCTTTGCATGGAAAGAGCTGTGAGGGAAAATCAGTTATTATACTGCCTTTAGGCAAGGAGAGCTTGGGTAGTGTGTTTGGCATAAACGCAGGGTGCATTATTTGCTCTTCTTTTTCTTCTTCATCACCTATAGCAAAAAGATCCATTTTAGCTGAAATTTTCCAATTTATTTCTCTAGATAGTTGTTAATTTATTATGCGAATTTCTTATGGTTTTATAATAAAATAATTTATGAGATTTAAGAGACTAAATTAATTATATTTTCTGAAAGAATGAGATTGAAACGTCATTAAATTGAAATTACCTTGGATCCTTTTCTTTGATACTCCCTACCTTACTTGCAAGTAAAAACAAATCAATTTCTTCATATCTGCTGCTATATTCTTCATTGCTGCATTTTGACTCTTCCCGAACATAAGGCGGCATAAAATTTTCAGTGATTTCAGTTAGCTTATAAATTTCCCGATGCTCAAAAGTAATTTCAATAAAATTATCAATAGCATCAATAACCTTGTCTTCATTAACATTAAGCGAAAATCAATCTGTATTGCTTAGGGAAGCTTTAACCTTCTCAAAATCTTTCAAAATCGATTTAAATATCGGGACATCAGTATTTTTATTAATTCTCGTCATTCTTGCAGTCTTTTCTAATGCATTAATAAGTCCTTGCTGCATAATCATAACCTTCCTAAGCTCTTTATCCACCTTTTCATGAAAAGTTTCAAGAATTGTCTTGGAGGCTTGGATAACCTTTGTAAGCTCTTCATCAATTTTTTTCTTGGCTAAATCTATTGTTTCTAATATAAATTCTAAGTCTGAGTCGTTAATTCTCATGTACAGAAATTCTACCTTGTGGGGATTTTGGTATATTTCTTCCATATGGATCATGAGATGGCCATGGCATAAATAGATGCCATTTGAAATGCATCTGCAAATGGATTCGACCTCTTTTTCGCAGCCCTTAAAATCGCACCTTTTGCTGTTCATATTTTCTAAGTAAATGATATGAGTAATATAATAATAAAATAAATGTCTAAAGTCAGCTTAGGGCTCCTTGGCACCATAAGCGTTACCATAGACTGAAATAGAAGCACTCTTACCACCTTAAGGTTTTCTTAAGGCTTTAGACGTGCGCAGATTTCCAACATAAAACAAATCTGATGGTTAAATTTTCACTTGAGTGTGAATAAAAATTTTAGGATTTATGGCAATAAGTAATTAGTTAGGCATATAATTTCTTTTTGAAATCCTTTACTAATTAATATTTAAGGCAATGCTGCTGACTCAGATGACTGGCGCCTAGAATCGCTCTAATTAAAATTAATTGAGAATTTTTGATTTCAAATTTTTATACTGCAACGATTTCTTAGAACCAAAAGAAAGCTTATTGGCAAAGATATAGTTGATTGTAAGCTTCTTTAACATTATTTGAATTATCTTTTTCAAATAGATAAACTACACTAGTATGCCAGAGATTAACTCTCATTTATAGCGTTATATTTATACCAAAAAAGGAGACTGCGGACTTGCTATTAACTCAGATTGGTCACAATTTGTATTAAAAGGATTTCCTTTGCAAACCGGACATCTAGGTATATCCCTTGAGCCTTTAAACCATTCTTCAATACACTTTGAATGATATATATGCTTACAAATCAATTTTCTCACCTCATTCCCATTAAAAAAACTATATAAAAATTACTCCTCAAAGCAAATGCAACAAGTTTTAACTCCTCACTCTGTAAGAGATTCATCAAAAATTAGTTTAGGTAAATGCAAGTCTAATAAATCGTCTGAAACGACTGAAATCGATTGATTATGCATAATCATTTCATACTGTCTTGCTCTATCTGCATTAAAATTTGCAATATTGTGGATTCTTGCATTTCTTATAGTTGATCTTACTTTATATATGCAAGCAGAGCAGCATGAAAAAACTACCACAGACACCACAATTACCACAACAATGACGACCACTTCATTTGGAGGCTTACTTGAAGAATATTTATTTATTCTTCATTTAAAAGTTAACCCAGAATAAGTTTTATAGTCATCACCTGTAAAATAGCCTAATACAAAATAGTTTCCATCGTCAATTTTATAAGTGTTTTGGTATCCTATATTATTTATAATAATTTCAGTTGCAGAATACTGCTGGTTTCCATTTGTAATGTAATCTGGTGATAAATTGTAATAAAGTAGCTTTAAACCTCCAGTTTTATAAGTCCTTGAAAAGAAAAATGACAATGAAACGTAGTTCGTTGAATTTGTAGTTTTATATTTGGTTAAATCAAGAACTCATACACATAAAGCTCCTTGAGAAAATGTTCCTGTTTGAATTAAGCCATCATCACTTGAAAATACTTGAGACTTCCCACAGGTTGACTAATTAAAAAATACGCTAGTAGAAGTGCACAGAGAATAGTCATTGCTTTGGCTGTTTAAGCAGTAATTTAGAGTTGGCTGGCGTTCACAATTAAGACAGGAAGTTGAGCAAGAGTTATCAGCTTTAGAACAAGTCTTTTCAGAGCAACTGTCACTAGATTAAGGTTACGTGTATCAATTTAATCCAAATGCTGAGCAGGATGAGCATTGAGTTTCACATGCTAAAGAATAAGTAAATAAGGCTAAAAGTATTCTTTTTATTTTATAATGATTCATATTTTTTATAATAACTTCAGCTTATACTTACTTTTTAATTCGAAAAGACTTCATAAAAAATTGCATTTTAAGGGATTTTCTCTTAAGCATGGCCTTTTAAATACAAAAAATTTTTAGTCTAAGAAAAGCATAGCTTAGCAAATTTGAAGCTATTATTTATTTGCTTATAAAAAATAAACATTTTCTTAATTATTTTCAAGCTTAATACGTTTATTCAAAAGCAAACTATTTAAAGCCAAAAGAGTATACTTTTCTAATAGAGATCATTTTATTACTGTATAATAAGTAATATACATACATTAATAAAATTTCGACTTTTGAAAATAAAAAATAAAGCGATAAAGCAGATATATTCTTAACTTTCATGATATATCTAAATTTATTAATTTTAATTAGAAGCTTTGAGCTTTATCTCATTTATAAAAACTCTAAAACAGCAGCTTATTCTCAATATTAATCAAGCTAATCTTAGATCCTTCAATGTGCTTTAGAATTTGGTTAAACAAACTCCAAAAAACAGCAAAGTTTTAGCATAAGCTCCAGATGGGCCAACTCTGAAGAATATCAGGTGGGTTGATGTCAGCCCAATCCATACTTGAGATATAAGTTAACTCTTTTTATCAGAAATTTAAGAAAAATTCTTTATAAGAATATTAATTTTAAGTATTTTCTATTGCATTTTATAATCGGTACTGGTAGAAATCACTTAGTCAGTATTTGCTCTTAGAAAAAAAAATTCTTTCAAAATTGAATCTAATATAGCTAAAACTTGGCCAGTCAACCGCACACAAGCATGCTAAAATGCATCTAAGCCTTTCCCCATATTGAAGCAAGCATAAAGAGCCATTTTTTATTTTTTTGAACAGTTGTAACTTATAAGATAATGAAGGTAAAAATCTTAATGAGAATTGAGCTATTTGAAGGTATCTTAGATATATAGTTTTAAGCAAATAATTTTAGGTACATTAAAAGTATTAATTTCTAATAATATCTGCATAAAGTGCTTATACACTCATTTTTTAATAAAATCAAATTTTACACAAAAGAAAGCATCTAATTCATTCTTCTTAGATATCTAATAGCCTATCAATTGCTGATATTAAATCTCTTTCTTGTATATCTTAGAAATTCTTTGGTGACCCTTTTTAGTCAAAATTTAAATTCATCCATCATCCTGAAAGAAGCATAAAACTGCAAAAATTCAAATTCTACAACGAAGCAAAGAAGATGCTTCTTAGGGAAATATACTTAATATTTTCTTAATAATTGCTAGAAATTTTAACCAAAAAACCTGCTCTATTCATATAAAATTTTAATTGTGCCCTTATGCATAAATATACATCAATAAAACATTGAAAATCACTAATATATGCTATGGTTCAAATATTTCCACTCTTTATAGCCAATTTCATCAGAAACAGTCTTTTACTAGTTCCCGATTATATCTAATAACCTCATTATGATTTTGAAACATTTAAAATTAAATATGAAAAAACTCGATTTTTCCTGCAAAGATAAAAATATTAAAAATAGTTTTTTAATCAAGGAACTTCTTCACATAATCATAAGAAAGCAGAGATTCTGTTTTAGGTTCCTTCTTCAATTGATTTCTTATTAAAAAAATATATAAGATGGTAAATATAATAAAAATGAAAGCTTATCGATGCAGCTACGAAGGCTGTAACCAGACATACTCAAATAAGTACAATCTCAGACGTCACGTATCAATAAATCACTATAAAGTTCGATTTACATGTCAAATTTGTGACAGAAAACTCTCATCAGCGCAAGGATTAAGGGATCACGTCTATTGCCACACAGGCGAGAAACCCTACGCTTGTAAGTTTCCAGGATGCACCAAAAAATATCGGCAAGGAAGTCAATTATCGGTACATAAGAGAAAACATGCTAAACAACTTGGATTGAAAGATTCAGATTTTGCAGAATTAAAGGTATTTTTTATGTAGTTAACTTGACTTATAAAAGATGAGATTCCAAAGATTTATCAAGTACCAACCAGTCCATTTGCAATTTCTAATGTCATTTTGCCACCATTGAGGGCATTTTTCGACATAAAAGTTTAATTTCATAATATAATCATCATAACTAAAGACCTTAAAAAGTAATACCATTAATAAGAATGATTTTTCTTGAGAGCTGAATTTATTAAAATATTTTACCAGGGTTAAGAGCGGCTTACAAATAAGAAAATTTGACAAAATTAATTTACAGAATTTTTAAAAATTCGTATAAAATCCTCAAGCAAGGCCATAGAGTTGCAAATTCTGTTTTGAAAATTGTTAATTTGTAATAGGATATAATATTTTGAAATTGCTTTTAGAATTAATTAAAAATCATTGATTTTTAAGGTTTCGGTATCGAGTCATAGCCAGGAGCCAAACTCATTGCACCTCTTCTGATAAAATATTTAATATCTAATTGACTTATAATATTTTGGTAGAAATATTGATGTTTTTATGCTATTTTTGCCTATTCTTATATTTATTTGATTTTGATGCTTTCGTACAGGTATTATAGAGAAAAGACAAATTATTTCTAACGTAATAATTTCATTTTAAAATTTGGCAGTTTCATTTTTGGCATTTTAGTTAAATTTTTTCTATACTTCAATAATGTACGATTAGTGAGCAGGTTCAATAATGAAGATTTCTTATAATAATACTATTTTCAAAGTATACCTTATAAATCAGTTTAGGAATATAACGTTTAACCATGCCCATTAAGTAATATTATAGTCATAAAATTATAAATAGTCTCCTCATTCGTTTACGCTCATAAATTATATAGCTATAGTAATTCTTCAACTCATATGCTATCTAAGGCTATTTTACCAAACCTACTGTTTCTTAAACCAATTTTTGATTTCACTTAGAATCTAATCTTTAGCAATAATTTTTTAAAATTAATTTTTTAATCCTCAATCTCCGCCCATAGAGGCAGAGGTACTCTGAAATCTAAATTTTGTGTAAGCTTATATCTAAATGCATGCAGTCAAATTTCAAGCTGTTTCTGGTTCTTTTTCGATCCTTGAAACTCATCATTTAACTGATCATTTTGCACCCACTCGGCATTCGCTTGATTTATAGCCTCTCCTCCATAGCAAACATCATTAGCAATAGGGTATCCTAAATGCATCAAATGTACCCTTATTTGATGCGTTCTTCCAGTAAATGGTCTACAGTATACAACAGTTTGATTTGAGGCAGGATCAAATCCTTTCTTCTTAAAATATGTGCGGCTTGCTTTTCCTGTCTCATCCACTTGATAAATCCCTTCTTTATGGCTTTTACATGAGATTCCAGCATCTACTTCTGTTTCACTATAAGGGAAATTTCCTTTTACTCTTGCCACATATCATTTTTCTGTTGTGTGAGTTTTTAATAAATTAGTTAAATTTTTTGCCATTTGAGCATTTTTTGCCATTATTACAGTTCCTGAAGTCACTCGGTCAAGCCGGTGTATTAAATTTAGATTTTTATAGCCAAAATCATTCTCAAGTATCGAGACAAGTGTATTTTTATTGTACATTCCAGTAGGATGGCAAGGGATTGAAGGTGGTTTATTTACAACTAAAATATTGGGGAGATCAGCACAGATTGCAATTGGAATATCAAGTACAAGAGGCTCTCGCCGAATTGTCTTATGAGTAATACAATCCCCGTTCTTGACTATGTAATTATGCTCAACTGTAAGGCCATTGACTAATATTGAACCATTCACAATTGCATTGAAATAATATTGCTCGTCAAAGGCTTTGAAATCTTTTGTAAAAATGTCTAATATTGGTTTGTTTTGTCACCTTTCTTTGCAGTATGTTGTATAAACGTATTCATATGGCTTGATGTATCGAAACCCGATGCCTCCTATTTCGACATGCTCGTATCCAGTCATGCTAAATATTTAATAAGATAGATCAATATTAATTTTATTAAGGCAAAGTAAAAGCTTATCACTGCAAACCCCAAGATTAATTCCTCCTTTTAAATTGACACAAAATATACAATTTTTGATTATTTTAGCCCCTTTAAATTGGAACAAAATTTTGTTTTTTTAACAAGAAAATTTTATAGATAACAAACTATTTTTACGATCTAATTTAAATAGCATTTAGAATTTTTATTTTACAGTTTAGCACTTAATAGAATAAAATTTTAAAAATTAATTTTTCATAAAAATAAATTAAAATTCAGGGCATTGCGTTCAATTATTTTTTTTTTTTTTTTAAAAATTCTTTAAATTAACCCTTTAAATTTGACAGATTTTTTGTTCCAATTCAGAGGTAGAGTAAATTATAGATAAGTCAGAATTATTATTTATAATAAGCAAATTCTAAGCTTATCTAATTATAAGATCTAAATTACTACTTAAATTATAAAACAAAATATTAAGTTTGATGCTTATCTTCATTTAACCCACTTTTGACTCTCTTACCCTAGATTTTATTTGTCTTTTCGGAGGATTCATGATCTCATTTATCTTACGATAAAGTTCAGTATTTTCCTTTCTCACTTCTTCAATACTTATTGCAAGAATATTTTTTTCCTCAATTATCTGATTTACCCTGCTCATGCTTGTTTTCATATTCTCCACCTCTGCTTCAAGCCTGACATTTTCTCCGTTTAAATAATCAATTCTATCATTCAGCACTTTTACAGTCTCATTCTGCATTTTTCTTTCAGATTCCAAAGGTTTCTGCACATAATCTCCCACCCCTAAAGTATTTGACAATCTTTCGATTTCTTCTTCTCTATGTGCAGTCAGAACTTTATATCTCTGCAGTTCATCTTCCAGCCTATTTTTATTATTATACAGTTCTTCAAGTTCTTCTTGATATTTCTTAGCTCGATCGTCAGCTTTTCTCAATTCTTCAGCCCAGTCTTCATTAACCCTTTGAAATTGGCTCACAATTTCTCCGCTTCCTAATTCTCTTTCAATTTCAAACCCTTGGACTCTTCTCATTACATTTCTTTCGCTTGGTGGCAAATTGGCATTTTTTATGCCTTTTTCAAAGCTTGACAAATAAGTTTTCGATAAAAGCAAATCCACTTTGTTTTTGAGCTGCTCTTTGTCGTTTTCAAGATTTGCAATGGTGTCGCGAGTGTGCTCTATTAAATACCGCATATCTGAGATTTCACCTTCAAGTTTCCTGGTGTTTGCCCGCCAAGCTTCTTCTTTTGCGTTGAATTGTTCTTTGGTTTTCATGAGCTCGATGTGAAGGTCGTTTTTCTCTTTATTTAAACGGACAACTTCTCGCTGAAGGGGGGATTTAGAGAATTCTGTTTCTTTTGAACGCTTGGAGAGCTGCTCATTTTCTTGCTTTAGAGATTGGCAATCGTCTTTTAATTTTACCAAATCATTTAGTAAGGCTTCAACAAGTGCAACTGATTGAGGAGCGAGAGGATGGCAGTAATGAAGGGCGTCCAGGCGATTTTTTAGAGCTGGTTAGATCTTACTTTGGAATTTTTTCTCAGCTATGTCCATTTAAATAGTTTTGTGTGTATGAAAAAATTAACAAAACTACTGTAAAAAGTACAGTTTTATGTTTTTGATAATTATATATCTCTGCATATTCCAAATATAGCCCCTGATTGCTTTTAGCTTGACTTGATTAATATTCCAACTATTGAAGTTGGCAAGATTAGAAAGAAGTCTCAGGCTAAAAGATCTATTTGAAAGGTCAAGTATTGTCTAGTGTAAGCTAAAAGCGATTCTTGGCAATAGATAAAAACTTATCTTTGATTTAAATACGCTTTTATTTTATCATCAGTTTTAATTTTCCTTGCATAATTTTTGCTTCAAAATTTATATTACATCGATGAAATTGTTAAAAATTGATTTGAAATGCGCTCTTATAAAATAGTTCGAGAAATCAATTTATGCGACTAAAATAAACATTATAATTTTAATGATATCACGTACAATAATAAATGGTGGCCTTATTACTTCTCCAACTAACAGTAGTGTCCGCCAATTTTGCGTTTCTTTTTGACTCAGACTATGACTACTACCTTTTTGTGGTGGAGTGGAAGCCTAGTCAATGCTACTCAAGGAAATGCCCTGTTGATTACCTCAATAGCAACTTCAATATACATGGACTCTGGCCTGAGAGATGGTCAGGAACTTACCCAGAAAGCTGTGGAAGTGATTATTCATTTGAAATCTCTGAAGAGACCTCAGAATCCTTAATGTCTTATTGGCTCTCATACAATGGAGACCAAAAGGTGTTTTGGGAGCATGAATGGACAAAGCATGGAACCTGTGTTACCCCAGCAATTACTTGCAATACCTATTTTGAATTGGGAGTGCAGATGTACGAGGACTTGAAAATTCTTGAAACCTTACAAAGCAAAGGGGTTATCCCAAGTAATGCAGTTGAGGTAAATAGAACTGCTGTCCAGACTGCATTTAGCAATACAATTGATCTTTTATGCTTAACATACAGTAAGAAGCAATATCTCTCAACGCTTAGGTTTTGCTATGATAAGGATTTCAAAAAAATAGACTGCAAAGGATCTAACAGCTGTAAGGCAACTTTTTGGTTCCCTCTTGCTGAGCAAGCCAACTTAATAAACTCGGTCTTCTCTGAGTAGATAAAAAATTAAGCATGATTTATCAAGACTAATATATTTAATTTCAAATAATCAAAATTAAATTAGGTTGTTTCAAATTTTGATTATTAGTAAATTTAATTTGCTACTGTGAGTAAATGAAAGGCCTTAATGATATTTTTGCATTTTAATAAATTATAATGCTTAAAATTCCTTATTTGATATAAAGTGATTTTTGCCTAATTTCGAAGATATAATAAGCATAAAGCTTGTCTATTTGTGCAATATAAATAATTTATAGATTTAAGGATTTTGCTATAATTCACAAAAAATATTTAGAAATCTTACTGACTCATGACTTTACGCTCTCTTTTATTTTGAATATTTCCAAAAATTTGCTGTTAAACATCAGCATATGAATATCAAAAATATGTATAAGGTTTTCCCCTATATAGCCCTGTAAGGGCTGTGGATTCTGTCCGGAATCCTTTGGTTGGTGGAATCAACTCAGTATCCAACTCACTTGTTGGTTCCACCAATCAAAGGATCCCGGCAGAATCCACAGCCCTTACAGGGCTATATAGAGGAAAACCCTATATTTAATTTTATATTAAAATCTTGACGCTAAGCTTTTAGGCATGCTTATGTAAAATAGTTTTTCAAGTGAATCTATAATATAATATGCTTATAATATGAATGCCATGCAATCCCATTCCCAGCAAAATGGATTTTATTAAATGATCTGATAATTCGATAATTGAATAAAGTATCGTTTATGTAAGATGAATTTTTATAAAACAATGGATTATAATATTAGAGTATGTAGTGCTTAAATCATATTGACCATTTTATTCTTATCTCCTTTTAAATTAACCAAAAAACTTTTTCTAATCAGAGAGGGCAATATTTTTAAAATAAATTAAGTTGACGTAATTTTTTTGTAGTTAAACAATTTAAGTTTTAGATAAATTCAGTATTATACTTAATCATTATAGCATATGTCTAATTAATTCTATAAAATCTTCTACAATTTGAATTGCTAAACCTAAATTTATATATTAAACTTTGATTTTATTATATTTGCAAATTTGTTTTTTTAAAATCCTGAAAATTTTTTGATAGTTTAAGAGGTTACAAAAATCTTAAAAGAGACTTAGCTATTTTTATATATTAAGAAAATAGTAACTAAAGAATCTTCATATATATATAAATAACTCTATTTCAAATCACAAAAGATAAAACATAATAATCTGATTTGCTTAGATTAGATTTAAGTCGTTCGCACATTGCAGGGCCGAGGATTAACACCTCTGCACGCTCATCGCTCCCTAGGAGCCCCGGCGGGCACCTCCTGGTTGCCGCAAACAAGGGATTCGCACAACCAGTCTTGACTTCCATGGCTTCTGGAGCCTAAGGACCAACCACCTGAGTCGAAACTCAGAGTTTCTCGTTGGAAAAATGCCATCTCTTGAGTCCTGTTCAAGGGAGTTAGCCTCCACTCGGACTTTCGCCGATCTGGTCCTTTCCCATGGTTGTTCTGGAGGTAAAAGCCCAAGTCTCACGGATTAGCTCCATAGGGCCCGAGTAAAACCTAGCCCGATATACTCAAAGGGGTTCCAACCCCATTCCACCTAAATTCCTGACACTGGACCGCTGCCTGCAGGTGTTGAAGAAATAGGGTCGAGAGGTCGGGTGGCACGTCGTCGCCATTTTTATGTATATATAATAATCTGATAATCATAACAAAAATACTGACTGATTTATAAATTTTCAGATTAAGATGTAGAATTTCTCAGCTTATAACTACTATCATGTACACTAATTTTGAGCATTTTTTAACGCAGAAACACGAAAATAATTGTAATAATTAAAAATTTAGCTAATTCTTAACGTTTTAATGTGACTTTATATTATAAAAAACCGTAAAAATATGAGTACCTTACTCCCTCATTATCTAATAAAAATTATTTGCCAAATATACCAAAATATTCAAATTTAAAAAGAATATGCCGATTTGGAAAATTTTTAACTCCCCCCCCTCCGTGAGTGAACAAAAAAATTTTGTTCACTCACGGAGGGGGGTTATTTTTTTTTTTTTAAAAAAATTTATATATAAATTTTTTATAAAAAATAATTTTTTTTTCGAAATTTAAAAAAATCCTAATTCGCAAAAATTGGAAAGCAAATATTAATTTAATTTATAAAATTTATGTTTTAAAAAGCAATTCGTTTAAAATTAAACAGAATTAGCTCTAGATTTCATTATACTAATTATCATTTATATATCAAATTTTTTTTCCATAAAAAATTTTTCTATTAAAAAAATTTTTGTTCACTCACGGAGGGTGAGTTTTTGGGCAAAAAATAGCGATTTTTCTAATGGGTTTTGTTCACTCACGGAGGGGGGGGAGTAGTTTTTTCATACCAAATGCTAATCAAAATAAGTGTTCATTAACAAGGGAGACTTAGGAAAATTCTTCACAAATCTATCAAGCGCAATGTCAATGAATAAAGCAACTCTATCTGGTGCTTTAGACGTAATCGTCATTCAACATCCAGATGATTCCTTTCATGCTACTCCATTTCATGTTAGATTTGGTCGTCTAAAACTGTTGAAAAGCAGTGCAAAAACTATAAAGGTCTATATCAATGGAAAACAAACACACATTCGTATGAAGCTTGATGAAGAAGGAGAAGCCTATTTCGTTGAGCCTTCAGTAGGAGAAATTGAAGAAAATTTAAAATGCTCCCCAATTTCTAGCCCAAAGCTAATTAAAGGAGAAAAAACTGGCGACTCAAGCCCTATAAAGGTTGAAGAAAGCCTTGGGCCTGTACGAAAGAGTGGGGCATTTGAGCGATTAAGAGTCTCCAAGCTCTTTATAGGAGGACAAATTTTACCAATGCGAGGAGATGATTGTGAAGAAGTTGACCCAGGCGAAGACCTAGAACCATCCACTGATAATTATGAATCTGATGGAAACCAAGTCGATATCTCGCTTTGTGGAGATTTGGTAAAAAACCCTGATACTGATTTAGAAGAAATTTTTATAAAGCATCGAATCCCATTCAGTGAATTCAAAACAAATCCATGAGCAGTCATAAATGATCCAAGACTTATGATAAAAATTGACAATAAACTGTATGGAAAAGAAGAAGGGATCCCTCTAGTTCTAGCTTTGCTTATTTATAAACAATCTCTAAATGATGAAGAAAGCTACATTGTAGAATCACCTAAAAAGGAATTTGAAGTCCAAAGACCAGCTGATACTACAGTCTACAAAAAAAGTATTATGCTAGATTCTGATAGTCTTCGCTCATTGGGGCTAAAAGGAGGCAGCAATGATATTACATATATAGTAGAAAGTAAATTGCAAGGAATGCAATCAATTCAAGGAAAAATTTATTTGTGGGATTCTAGCTGTAAGATTGTAATTTCTGATGTTGATGGGACAATCACAAAATCTGACGTACTTGGACAGTTGTTACCGATTATAGGAAAAGATTGGAGTCATCCAGGTGTTGTGAATTTATATAATGATATTACAGCAAATGGGTATAAAATTCTTTATCTGTCTTCAAGGGCAATTGGGCAAGCTCCGAAAACAAAAGAATATTTGGCATCACTTAGAGAGAATAATCGTGGGCTACCAGAAGGCCCAGTTATATTATCCCCAGACCGTCTTTTTAAGTCATTTGTACGAGAAGTCATCAAGAGAGAACCACAAAATTTTAAGACCCCAGCACTAACAGAAGTTTTAACTCTTTTTCCAGAAGATGTCAACCCATTTTATGCAGGCTTTGGCAACCGTGATACAGATGCTATTGCATACAGAGCAGTTGGTATACCTATGGATAGGATTTTTATAATCAATCCAGTCGGAAAGATCTTTGTATTTGACAATTCCTATATAAATTCCTACCCAGAACTCAATGCAGCAGTTTCCGAGAAGTTCCCTTTAATTGTGTGTTAATTAAACCAGATTACGATAACTCTTTTAAAAGTAAATTAGTATCCATAAATGGCAGGCAAAAAAGGTGAGGCCAAGAAGACAGCGAAAGCAATCCGCAAAGGAGACAAACAACAAAAGCACAAGAGGGTAACAAGCGTGAGGTTCAGAAGACCAGACACCAAAGTTGTATCACGAACCCCTAAATACGCCCGCAAGAGTCTTCCAGGCAAGACAAGACTGGACAAGTTCTCAACCATCACAATGCCACTCGCCACTGAAAAGGCCTTAAAGACAATTGAGGATCACAATACTTTGGTTTTCTTAGCTCATCCTATGGCTAATAAGAAGCAAATTAAGGATGCAGCAGAGAAACTTTATAACATCAAGGTTGCCAAAGTCAACACTTTAATCAGGCCTGACGGGAAGAAAAAAGCTTTCATTAAAGTGTCACCTGAATACGAAGGCCTTGATATCGCAAACAAGATAGGCATTATCTAATTTATAGAGTTATTTGGGCTTATATAAGTTTTACTGCTAATTTAAGAATAAATCAGCTGGATCTTGCTTTTTATATGATCAGCTAGAGCATACTCCGACATATTTGATTGAACGAATCCATTGAAAATTTCTTAAAAATTGGGAAAATTAGCCCTGAATTTATAAATTCAAGCCATTTTCCTACCCACTTAAATCTAACTGCCTATCTTTGATAATAATTAATCTTAGAGGTATTGCAAGATAGCAATTGGCTCAATTAATAGGAATGAGTTAGCAAGACTACTTCCACAAGAATTCTTTTTGGTAGATTTTAGCATAGATATGACGTAGATAATAGAGTGTTTTCTGTTAAGTTGCTGCTTTAAATGAGCATTTCAACGATCTTTGATTAAATTGCGTAGTCAATGTCTTAATATTCCTCACCATATCAACCATTAATAAATGCAAATTTTTGTCAAAACTCTCACAGGGAAGACCATCACCCTTGATGTCGAATCCTCTGATACCATTGACAACGTCAAGGCTAAGATCCAAGACAAAGAAGGGATCCCACCAGACCAGCAAAGACTTATTTTCGCTGGCAAACAATTAGAAGATGGAAGAACACTTGCCGATTATAACATCCAAAAAGAGTCCACACTTCACCTTGTCTTGAGACTCAGAGGAGGAGTTATTGAGCCTTCACTCCAAGAATTGGCCAGAAAATACAAGTGTGACAAGAAAATTTGCAGGCGATGCTATGCAAGACTTCCATTGAGAGCTCACAACTGCAGAAAAGACAAGTGTGGACACAACTCAGACTTGAGACTTAAGAAAAAGATTAAAGATTAAATTTCTCGTCTTTATCTTATTTTAGGCTAATTATAAAATTATGGGCTGATAAGGAGATTTCTTTGTAGAGCCAGTCTTTGTGATATAAGATTTTAACTGGATCTTTGATTTGAATTTTCTTTGTGATATAAATTTTTTTAAATCATTATAAATGAATTACCAGACAGAAGAGTCAATTCTTTAGGCTTCGCTTATATGAAAAATAAGTCATGATAAAACATATAAGAAATTTGAAAAATAAAAGAATATTTATTTTTCTTTATAGAGTTTGTGTGCCAGAGATTGAAAACTTAATTATTAAGTTTTAAATATAATAAAGATTAGCAATATATCAGAAAATTAAAATGCACGTGATAATCTCTTTGCTCCCCCCCTCCGTGAGTGAACAAAAAAATTTTGTTCACTCACGGAGGGTTAATTTTTTTTTTTTAAAAAAAATTATATAAATTTTATAAAAAATATTTTTTTTCGAAATTTAAAAAAATCCTAATTCGCAAAAATTGGAAAGCAAATATTAATTTAATTTATAAAATTTATGTTTTTTAAAAAGCAATTCGTTTAAAATTAAACAGAATTAGCTCTAGATTTCATTATACTAATTATCATTTATATATCAATTTTTTTTCCATAAAAAAATTTTTCTATTAAAAAAATTTTTGTTTCACTCACGGAGGGTGAGTTTTTGGGCAAAAAATAGCGATTTTTCTAATGGTTTTGTTCACTCACGGAGGGGGGGGGAGTTAGAAAGATTTTATTTTTCCTTTGTGATATGGCTATACTCTAAATTTGATAAAATAATTATTTTTTTAATTTAATTTCTTCAAAAATCTAAATGATGATAAATAAATCTCAAAACAAAAAATGGACCCATCTGCAGATGATTCATTGTTGAAAGAAGAAACAATTTTGAATTTAAATAAGCAAGCCCTCGAAAACTTGCACAACCCAAGCACCGCTTTATCAAATCTGCAACAAGCAGAACGAATTTTGCTTGAAAATGCATCACAAAATCTTAAAAACCGTTTAAAGCTAATGGCTTTAACATTTAATAACTTTGCCTGCTACTATAAGCGAATGAATCAGCCTAACGTGGCTCTGCTATATTTAAACCAAGCGTCAAAGCTGGAATATCAAACTTTATCAAGCCCAATTGACCTGGCATCGACACAACTTAATTTATGTGCAATAAACTCACAATTAGGCAGACATGCAGCAGCACTTGAAAATGCTAAACAAGCAATAAAGTTCTTTAGCCAGGTTAATGAAAACGAGCTCAGCAGCAACGAAATTAGTAAAATTGTTGCTGCTTATTTTAATGCTGGCACTGAATTTGAATATACTTATAACCTTGAAGAAGCTTTTGAGCATATGCAGAAAGGATTTGAACTGGGAAAAAAATATTTGCATTTGAATCACCCTTTAGTGAAAAATATATGCAAAAGTTTAAATAATCTGAAGGAAAGAAAAGAAAGACTTAAATTGTTGGCTGATGAAAGGAAATCTGAAAGAAAAATGCAAAAAATTATATCTCAAAGCATTAGCCCTCCTCCATTAAATAGGAATACTGGAGGATTATCAAAAAAATCCACCTCAAAAAGGCATTTTGCATCATTTGGCCAAACAATGGTTTCGCCTAAGTATAACCCTTTGAAACTACCGATTACTATGACAATGAGACATGATAGGCTAATAAAGAGAGATATTGACGTTGGATTGAAGGTATATCTTATGGATAATGATTCAAAGCATAGAACTCCACATAACGTAAGAAGCATCGAATAAATATTTTCGTTAAGGTCGAGTATATAAGAAAATTACTAACTCCCCCCTCCGTGAGAGGTCAAAACCATTAGAAAAATCCTTATTTTTTGACCAAAATTTTTCACCTCCGTGAGCGAAACAAAATCTTTTAATAGAGGATTTTTTTTTTTGAAAAAAAAAATTGATATATAAGTGATAGCTAGTATCGTGAAATCTCTAGCTAATTCTGTTTAATTTTAAAAAAATTGCTTTTAAAACATAAACTTTACAAATTAAATTAATATTTGCTTTCCAATTTTTGAGAAGTGGGGTTTTTTTTAAATTTTGAGAAAAAAAAAATAATTAACCCCCTCCGTGAGCGAACAACATTTTTTTGTTTACTCAAGGAGGGGGAGGGGTAAATAATACAATTGAAGCTATTTTTATAAATTGGGTAGAGATATTTTATAATATGCGCAGCAGTAATTACTTTTACACAACTTCTCTATGTAAGGGAATAACTATTGTCTACAATTTTGACTTTTTCCAGAGCTGATAACTGAGCAAATTAATTAAATATTCTAATATCTAAACTTTTAAAATATTTTATACAGTTATTGGTTTTGGTTAGTTAAACTCTATATTAATTTTAGATAATTTGCATTTTTAAATTGCATAGCCCAAATCTTAGACATAGACATTCCATTATAAAAGCAAAGGAAAAAGAATTATGATAATTACTTTTCATAAATAAGTAGCATTAACCTATGCTTTTGTGTTTCATCTATATAATTCATTGTTTATAAAGATTTGAATAAAAATGGACGTGTTTTATAGGTTCTAATCAGTTTAATATTAATTTACATGTTTGCGAACAAATTACTTCGCGATTATTTCATTAGTCCTAAATCTTATCAATCAATTTTGCACTATCAATCTCAACCATAATTGGCACAGGTGAAAACGGAGATTCATCTTTTGCTGAAAGGCATGGGCTTTTTTCAAATTTTTTAAATGAGCTTGATCTTGAAAATGAAATCTCTTCAGAAATTCCTTGAAACCCTTTTGGTGGGTTTTCATCAGCATCAGCCATCATATTCAAGATATCTAAGCGTTTCTCACTTTGAGTCGCATCAATAATAGGCGGTGGCCGATTTTTCAGTTTTTTTCCATCAAGCTGCTCAAGCTTCCTTACAGCAGCTCTGATCCATTTAACATAATGATATTGGGGCCATTTCTTTTGGATTTCTCTGACTTCTTCTCTCATTGTAGCTTTAAGTCTTCTCCAAGTTTGCTTTAGTAAAGATAGCGCAGGTGGCTTATCTTTGAATTCTTTTAAAATCTTATCCCAGTCTCCCAAATGTTTTTGGATCGCCCTTAGTAGGGTGATTTTATCCTGATTTCCAAGCTCATCGTCAATAGGTGGGTCAAGGGCTACTATTTCAGGCACAATTTGTTTAGCTACTGATCTATAACTAGGAAATTGTGGCATAGGGGATTTTGATAACTCTTGAGCCCTCTTTATAATTTCTCTTCTACTGAAATGATTGGGAGAAGGATTCGCTTGAACCTCTTTCAAGAAATCTAGAATATCCAAGGTACTTTTTGATACAGGGGTGTATGTGTTATAAATTTGAAACCTAGAATTAGCCAGCTCCTCTTGCTCTATGTCTTCTCGATTCCAAACCAAATCAAATCGCTTTTTACTTTCCGCAAACTCTGCTTATCTCTTACTTTTTTTGTGCTTGTGAGGGTCAAGAATGAATTCCTGAAAGAGTTCCTTGCATTCATTTTTGGAAATCTGGCCTCCAGTTTGTTCTGACACTTGAGAGAGGGCAATTTCGATATCTTCAGTGGTGAATGGGTCCACGCTTTTGATGAGAACTTCCATAAAGGTGCGAAATCGGCTGAGTTTTTGAAGATCTTCAGCTGTGGCGACTCTTTTGCGTCCATCTTCGTCTTTTTTGGACCAGCGGCCTCTCTACTTGAAAGTCACCTTCTTATAAATAAAATGGCATTCGGTTCGAGAGCAATTAGCTCTGCTAATTTCCTCTCCCTCATGGAATTTTATTTATAGGGTTAGGTTTTCACTCGAAGACTTCTGGACAGCAATAGCGGTTTAACTTTGGAGGTAACCAGAGAGGAACCACTCCTCAGTCCACTCAAGATTTCGGGCTTTTACCTCTCAGCACATCCCCACGGGAGGATGACCCTTAGGCGGAACACGCGCAGGAGCTGAGTCGAGCGACAAGGGCGACGGCAACGCGCCGGGTGAGACGTGTAGCAAGGCCGGTGAAGCAGGAGTTGATAGAAGGCTTGGACGGGGCTGACCCGTGCCAAGATGGCTCGCCTACGTCATCAGTTTTGCCATAGGCCCTTTTGGGCTGCGGCACTAGACACCTTAAACACCAGATAATTAAGTAAGTAAAAGTAAGAAAGTCACCTTCTTAGGGAGTTTGCCTCCTTTGTCACTTTGGTTCATGGTTAAATATGGTGAATCTCGACTGTTTCCTTTCTAGGAGTGCTCAGAATAGTAATTGGAATCCTAAAATGCATAAAGGGACTTTAGGATAATATTCGAAGATTTGTAAAAAAGGAATGAAGAGGGTGAAAATTAGATTTTTGAAAAACAGAAAAAGAATTATGGACCCTTTCCACGAATTTTTAGCAAGAAATAAACACTTATGGGCTTCTGCAAGCTTTGCCAAAATTTTTTGGCAGCATTGGAATTATCGTAATTGCGGTGATTAAGAAAAAAAGATTGGCTGAAAAGGACTGCTAATAATCTACGAACATATAATTATTAGTTAATTTAAACTATGAAGCGATCAGCAAAAAATAATTGCCAAGCTTTTAAAAATGGAAAATTTAGCTTAAAGGCTGGGTTTAGGCATTTTACATAAAACTGTGTATTTTAGATTAAAATTATCATGGAAGTAAAAACGGAAGAAATTTCTAAAGATGATCCACCAACTCCTATGAGTTTACCATTCAAGCCAGCAGAGCTTCCAAAAAGACCTACAATTCCTCACTTACCTCTTGAAAAAGCAAAAAAATACATCCAAGAATCAGGCGGCTCTGCCCCAAAATCATCTGGAAAGCCAGTTCAATCAGAAACCTCACTCAAAGACTCCTCAGACTGGTCAATTGACAAGTCTCCTTGGGGATTTGATCCGAATTCAATAATGAAAGAGACTTCACCAATCCTAAAGAACACAAAATCTGACCAAAACTCCACTGAACTTATTAACGAAATTGAAGCTTTTTTGCATGATATCAAAAAACAAACCACTGAAAGCAAGTCTTTATCATCTGGGTCTTATAGAGACAAGCTTAATCAATTTAGAAAAGATTTAGAAATAAAACGGCAAGAAAATAAATATAAAAAGGCAGAAAAGCCAGGTGAGAGTAGGCTACTTAAGCATTTGGAGAAAAATATTAAAGAAGATTTTAAGGAACTTCACCAGGCCATTTCGCAGATTTCGGCTAAAGATGTGGTGTCAGTTAGAGGGATAACAAACCCAAATCCAAGCATTGAAATGATAGGGATCATATTTTTGTTAATTTTTAATCAACAAATACCCAGATTTCATCCATGGGAAGCTTTTGTACCTTTTATAGCTCAGCCAGGACTTGTGATTCAGAGGCTGAGGGCTTTGCCATTAGCAATTGATAATAAAGAAATAGGTGATGATATGATGTATCAAGTAAAAAAATTAGTTAAAGAAATAGATCCAAATGAATTAGCTGAATATAATTCGGCTCAGCTCTTATATCAAGTTCTCGTCGAAATAAGCAAGTTTTGCAGAGTTTCTGTATCAGATTCCAGCATCCCTCTTTCTTTAAATACAGCTAAAGACGTTTCTAAGCCAGCCCCTAAAAACCCATTTAAAGAAAAACCAAAGCCTCTACAGATCCAATCTAAACCTCAATCAAAACCTACATCTCCTGCACAACCTCTCAGCCCCAAAGAAATATTAGACTCAGAAAACCCTGACCTCATAAAAAAGCTAATCCAAGAAGAACAGCAAGCTGTAGTAAAGCTAAGGGGAGCTCAAAAAAAAGCTTATTGGGATGAAAAAAGATTCACAAAGTCTGAAATTATCCTTGAAGAGAAGCTTCAAGAAGAAAGGGAATTTCAATATGACAAAGCTATGAAAGATCATTATGAAAAACTTGACAGAGAAAATGAATTCAAAATGCAGAAAGAAACCAAAGAATTCCAAGATGAAGAATTTATTGATAATAGGATGATCAAAAACTTTAAAAAAGAAGAAGCAAAAATGGAATTGCTTGATGATATTCAAAGGGAAGAGGAAAGGATTAATTGGAATTATGAGAAACAGAAGAAGGAAAAGGAAAAGAAAATAAAAGAGCTCAGAGAAGTAGCTGAAAAAGTGAAAGAGGAAAGAAAAAGTAAAATAGATAGCGCAAAAATTAAGAGAAAGGAAGAAAAAAAGAAGAGAAAGGAGAATGAGATTTTTGAGCTCAAATATTTGTATATGAAAACTATTCAAGAAAAGGAGCAAATTTCGAAAGAATTAGAATTATATAATAAACAAAATAGAACAAGTTTAGTTTAAAACTAAATCTGTATTTAAATTTGTGCGATAGATATAATGATATTGTGTTTCTTTTTGAAAAAATATTAATAATCTTTTAAATTAATAACGAAGATAATTTTAATTCGATATTGAGTGCCGAACCTTTCAGATTATTTAATCAAATACCTCACCAAGAAAATTTTGCAAGATAAAATTGTAATAAAAATTTGTTTCTAAATAACTTTTGCTCCCAATTTTCCATTTTTGTGTTAATTTCGTACAAACGCTTACAAAACTCACATTTGTAGATGGCTCTGCTGTGAAAATGCCGGAGAAATTACATGACTAATCTGGCATATATGCCAAATAACTTTTTATATCTTCGACTTCAAGAATTCTTACTAGACATCAAATTGTTTTCACCACTTAAATTTTCATTCCCAAATCATTTCTCAGATTTTTAATTCAAACCTAATTAAGCCCATAATGATCTTTCTCTATATACAACTCTCATCAGAACAATTAATGAGTTATTATACTAAAGTTGATTAATTACTTAAATAGAAAATTCTTGAGAAATGGAGCTGATTTAAACCGCGCCACTTTCAAGTCTCAAATAAGTAAAGAGGAAATCCTTTAAAAATTTTTGATTTAATGAATCTAGTTACTTACCAACACGCTATTAGAATTTATTGATTTGCCATAAGTTCTAAAACTTGCCTGATCAAAACTTTAAACTCATCTAAACTGATCCTTCCGTCTCGATTTGTATCGAGCTCCCTGAGAACGTCCCTTACATCTGAATCTGAGGGTGAGTCCATGCCAATATCTCCTGCTACGCTGCACATAACTTGTTTGAGTTCTGGCTCATCAATGAATCCAGATCTATCTGTATCAACTGCATCAAAGGCTGCTTTTGCGATATCATGAAGCTTTCTATCATCTCTGAGAATAGCCTGAATTTCTTGAGGAGTTGCTGATGCCATTTTATTATTATTGAACTGGACATATCTAATTAATAAACTGTTTAAGTTCAATTAAAGTTTCCTCCTTTAGGCGATAATTAAAAATTAATCTTTAATTAAAATAAATTATTTTACATAATTTTTAACAGAAAAAACTGTCTGGCTATTGCGGTGTTTATAGGGCGAAAAACTATTATAATTAGTTTGCTGTTTTGATTAAAAAAATAATAAATTAAGCAAAATGGGAAATCAATGTTGCAGTGGAAGGAGCAGAGTGCCGACCACAAATATTCCTGAGGGTATTTTAGAAAAGCATTCTTTAGAAACAAATAGGACCGCTAGCACAAGAAATACATGGACGTTAAGGTAAAATATATAAAGATCAAGAGAAGTTGAAAGCGTTCAGATTTCAACTGAAGATAATGCGCTAAAAGTAATTAGCGAAAATGAAGGTAGAAGCAGCCCAACTAGAAGTGGAAGATGCCCTTATTGCAATTCAACACAAACAATAACCAGCAAACTGAAGCATCTAGAATGCACCAGCTGCAAACAAATCTGTATGCAAGACGGATGCACTTCAACTCTCTATAAGTAACTTCCACATAGAGTCCCTCCTGGAAGCTCTTTATTCAGATTCAATTCCCCTAAACGGAACGAAAATTCCTAACCTTCACCATGTCTTAGTCTTAGTCTTACTCCCCCCCTCCGTGAGTGAACAAAAAAATTTTGTTCACTTACGGAGGTTAATTTTTTTTTTTTAAAAAAAATTATATATATAAATTTATAGAAATTTTTTTTTTCGAAATTTAAAAAAATCCTAATTTGCGAAAATTGGGAAGCAAATATGAATTTAATTTATAAAATTTATGTTTTAAAAACGCAATTTGTTTAAAATTAAACAGAATTAACTCTAGAATTCATTATACTAGTTATCACTTATATATCAAAATTTTTTTCCATTAAAAATTTTCTATTAAAAAATTTTTGTTCACTCACGGAGGGTGGGTTTTTGGTCAAAAAATAGGGATTTTTCTAATGGTTTTGTTCACTCACGGAGGGGGGGGAGTTAGTTAAATTTATAGAGTAGCTCCCGGCCAGGACCGAAGGTCCTTTTCTTCCGCCTTTTGGACGCATCGCTTGCTTTCCTTGCCCTGCTCCCAGTGTGCACCTAAGTGCCACAGGCTACCACTCAGCTCCTTCCGGTCATGGGACTTGGTCATGCTATCCCGGAAGTAGGCGAACTGGGTCACCGTGCTTCACGTCGCCAGACTAGGGTTAGAGCTAAGGATTAACTCCTTAGCTCTTGTTGGCTCCTGCCATGCCCTCCAAATTGGCACTAGCGGTCCCTAAAGGAAAAACCCTTTTTGCCCCGTGTCATATCTGGACGACCCTAGGATCATCGTTGCTGGACTGGAAGGGAAACTTAGCCGGACACAAACTACCAGTACCCATTCCAGACCTTTCCCTGGGCGGATTGGCTTCAGGCTGCAGCAAGGTCCCCAATCTCGCCACAGTTCCGGGAGAGGACGGGTCGGTGTCGTCGCCATTTTATTTGTGTTAACCTTCACCATGTACAACTTATTTTTCTAATAGAAAATCCAATTTAAACCTAACTTTAATTCCTCACGAGTCTTATTTCATCATCCAATGATTATTTATTATGCCTTCAAAGCAGCTTTAGGAACGCTTTCTTGGTTCTCTGTAGCGATGATTTCGATATGGCAGTTTGAGCTTAAGTAAGGCTTGATTCCACCGTGGGCTCTGAAGGTTTTTCTTCTTCCTTTTTGTGCTCTGTTGACTTGTACGTGCCACAGCGACATGTTTTCCACATCCAGTCCTTTGCTATCAGCGCTAGCTTCAAGATTCCTCAGCAGATCCAGCACAACTTTGCAAGACTTCTCAGGCCATCTTCCTTGTGTGCATCCCCATTGCTTGGCTTGTGCGTGCCTTCCTACGCCTCCGTGATATCTCCTGAATGGAACGATTTGTTTTTGTTCAATGACATCTTCTAGGAATCCTTTGGCTTTCTTGAGAGGCATCCCTCTGATTGCGGCAGCCACTTCAAATGTATTTTTGAAATGCACGCGGAGGTCACTGCCTTTGGTGGAGCAAGATTTAGCTGGGACTGCTGGTGACCGTGAATAGCTCTTTACCATTTATTTGATACCATAGTTATCAGAGTTTAGTTAATTTTAAGAGTGATGGCGTTCTTTGGAGTTTAGCTTAAGCAGAAGGGCTTTGTTGAGCATTATTGGACTATGGTTTTAGCCAGGTTGGCTGGCAATTACTTCCTAGGACTTCTTGAGCAAGGATTCAGAAAAGCTGATTTATATTTGAACCAGTTTTGGCACTAACTTCCATATATTGAACGTTTAAATAGTTAGCCTTGGCTAGACATTCTTCAAAAGAGACAACTCGTCTATGCACTAAATCGATTTTATTTCCAACTAGCATAATGATTAAATCACTGCCTCGCTCATCTCTTACATTATGAACTCATTTTTCAATGTTATTAAAGCTAGAAAGTAGAGAAATATCGAAAATAATGATAGCTGCATCACAATCTCTAATATATTCAGGGATTTCAGGTCTGAGTAGTTGATCAGATGATGTGTCTAATAATCGTAAAGAAAATTTTTTACCATTAATTGGCATTGTTTTAAATAGAATATCAGGGCCAAAATGACTCTTAGGAACTTGCCCAAATTCTTTATATACATATTGATAAGCAACAGAGGTTCTTCCTACTCCCGCATCTCCTAAAATCAAAAATATATACGGTTTTAGATATGTAGCTCGACCTCCATTTTGCATCACTTCAATTATATATTCAACTAAATTAAAAATTAGAACTCATTAAAAAATTTGAATATCATAGCATTTAGGACTGCTAAAAACAAATATTTTTTTGTCGATTAGTTTTATAAGAGAGATTATTCGATCTTTCATATTTAATAAATTTCTGATGGAGTCTAAAAAATCTTCCAATAAGATAACTATCTCAAGAAGTGCTTTAAATAGAAACAACATGCCTTTCATTGCACCCCCTCAAGCTCCTGTAATTTCATTCGCTGATGACGAAGTTATCCAAATCACTCATTCCTCCGAAGAAGCAAAAGCTGCACTTTCAAAAAACGCGAAATTAAACCTTTCGATGAGGTTTGCCATGAACTATTTACAGTTGAACAGCAGAGAGAACCAAGAAATCCCATGCGAGCTTATATTAGAAGCTGTTGACGAAGCTGGAACAAGCAACCCTAATGCTTCTAGAGGAAGGCCAGGGGTCGATATCGTCTGTGCAATCGATATAAGTGGCAGTATGAGAGGCTCAAAGCTCGATCTCGTTAAAAGAACCCTTGAATTTATGATTGACAAGCTCAGCGATAATGATAGAGTTTCTCTTGTAACGTTCAATAACCAATCCAAGAGATTATGCCCATTAACTGCAATGACTCCACAAGGAAAAGGCAGACTCAGAGCCATTGTGGGCCAAATTCAAGCTTTTGCTGGGACTGAAATTGTAGAAGGCCTATTAACTTCGTTAAATATTTTGGCACAAAGAAGAATCACGAATTCAGTTTCATCGATTGTGCTTTTGTCTGATGGAAATGATAATAACACTCATAGCGCTATGGGAAGAACTAAATCTGCATTAATTGAAGTAGGTAGCCTTATATCATCAGGATATTCAATCCATACATTTGGGTATGGAGCAGACCATGACCCTAACCTCTTAAACTCTATGGCTGAAGAAAAAAATGGTGGCTTTTATTTTGTGGAAAGAGATGAACTTATTGGAGAAGCCTTTTCTAGCTGCTTAGGAGAGCTTATTTCTGTGGTTGCTGACAATGTACAGATTTCTTTACAAACATTGCAAACTGATATAAGATTTGCTTTGACAAAAGTTTATAGTGAAAGCGGTGACCAAAGCTTCAGGTTTCCACCTATTTTATCTGGCGATAAAAAAGAAGCAATTTTTTTACTTAACTTTTTCCCTACAATTGATGCAGTGCCAAAGGGTCATCAAATTCAGCCTGTGAAAGCTACTGTTCAATATAGGCTTACAAGGTCTGGCCATGTTATAAGAGAAGAATCATTTTTGCAGATACCGATTATTAATGAAAGCGAAATTGTCAATGAAATTGAACTTGATGAAGATGTGATGGTCAATTTTTATAGAGTAAAGGCTGCAGATATACTTAAAGAAGCGGGAGAATATGGGGAGCGAAATAACATGGAAGCGGCGAGAGAATGCTTGTTGAGAGGAGCTAATGAACTGAAAAATTGTGTGGTAGCTGGGCATGAAGTTATTCAGGTGCTGATTTCTGATCTTGAAAAAGCGGTGAATAGGTTTGTAAGTGTGGATGCGTGGGAACATGGAGGAAAAGCTGAAATGAAAAGCAAAGCAAGGAACCATTGGGCGAAAAGAGGGCCTGATGTAGCTTCATATCAAAATTGTGTCCAGAAAGCGTTTAATCTTGAATCTAAGAATTATTATTAAATTTTAATTTAAGCAAGTTCTTATATAATAACTATCCTTACTCCCCCCCTCCGTGAGTGAACAAAACCATTAGAAAAAATTTCTATTTTTTGCTCAAAAACTCACCCTCCGTGAATGAACAAAAATTTTTTTATGAAATAAAATTTTGATAAATAAGTGATAATTAGCATAATGAAATATAATTCTAATTCTGTTTAATTTTAAACAAATTGCTTTTTAAAACATAAATTTTATAAATTAAATTAGTATTTGCTTTCCAATTTTTGCGTATTAGGATTTTTTTAAATTTCGAAAAAAAATATTTTTATAAATTTATATATAATTTTTTTAAAAAAAAAAAAATTACCCCTTCTGTGAGTGAACAAAAATTTTTTTGTTCACTCACGGAGGAGGGGGGAGTTAGTTGATAATTTATATAAAATTAGATATGACTATTTTCAATTGATTAATAATTAAGATAGAGAAATGCTATCTGCAGAAATTGTAGCTCGACCGGGCAAGAGCTATATTTTATTAACTCTCCCCTCCCTCCGTGAGCGAACAAAAAATTTTTTATATAGAAAAATTTTTTATGAAAAAAAAATTGATATATATGTGATGATTAGTATATGAAATCTCGAGATAGTTCTGGCTAATTTTAAACAACTTTCATTTAAAACATAAATTTTGACATAAATTAATTTTTACTTCTCAATTTTTACAAATTAGATTTTTTTAAAAGAAACTCCCCTCCGTGAGAGAACAAAATTTTTTTTCTCGCTCACGTAGGGGATTAAGTTAATTTTCTTTCAGGAGAGGTTTTACTCGGCTGAAAAAGAGCTTTTCCTCAAGCCAAGCTCTGTCATAGGGTTAACAGAACTTGGGCTCCTGAGATATGATGGCTGGCGAGATGGACTGTTATCAAGTCGTGTGCTACGAAGACTGAGCAGCGTAGTCTGCACAAGTCTCATGGATCGTTTAAGGCAATATGAAAGCAAGTCCAGGCTAATCAGACTCCAAAGAGGAGATGCAATCTAATTGGGTGTATCACAGACGGATGTTTTGAATAATTAGCTTTGGCCCCTCCATAAATAGTTCACAACCTCTAAATAAATTCATTAGCTCGATTAATAATTAAGACATTAAAAAATCTCTATGTTAGCAAAAGATTTTTTTACAAAGCTTGTGAATTCTGAAGCTTTAGAAAATAGCTTAAAAGGGAGACAGTTTTTGCTAGACAACTATATAGAGCCTCGACCTCCGAAACCAAAAAAAGGTCCAGGTAAAACTATCCTTGAAATTCCGAAAGAAGAACAAAAATACGATCTTTATATTAGGCTTCATGAAATGTGAAAAGAATATCTCGCAGACCTCCTTGATAATAATTTCAATCCTAAAAACATCCAGACAAGGCTCCTTAAAGCAGACATGCATGGAGCCAAAATCTCAGTCTGAAAAGCCAGCTGCAAAAGCTACGAAGGACAAAAAGGTATTATTTTACATGAAACATTAAGAGCTTTCAAAGTAATAACCCCTGAAAACGAAATAAAAAGTAAAAACTAATCAGTGTTCCTAAAAAAAGATGCAATTTTCTTGCTTGAAATTGGAGATAAAGTAATCAAGCTGTTCGGAGAAGGGTTTCAATACAGAGCAGCTGATAGAGCAAAAATTAGATGGAAGCAGCGTGATAAATTAAAGATGATGAAATCATAAAGTTTAAGCCTAATTAGATTTGAACATAATCGCTGGCGCTTTGGTAAAAAGCTTCATGGTTTCGTCTTCTCCTCATCTGCTTGGACGGGTATAATTTCCTATAGATAAAGTAAATAATGCAGATTGAAACTAAGAAGGTCAGAAAGATATTCCAAAAGCCTTCACTGCTAAGTGTAGCTATTTTAGGACTATTTTGGCCACAAAGATTGCTCATGCATTGAGAGACACAGGCTGTATCGCTATCACTCATTTTGGAGCAGAAAGTTAAGCATTCTTTATTGCATGATGATAACTCGGTGATGCTTGAGTCTGATTTTATTAAGGTTTGTGAGCTGTCTTGGGCGCTTGATGGGAGTTCAATATTTGACTCATTTGAAGCTTCTTCTTTGGCATGCTGGTTTTCGATGGTTATGGGTTGTTCTTCAGAGGTTGGAGTTGGCACTTCAGAAACGACTATATCTGGATTTGAGCTTTCCTCCTCTGAGCTAGGAGCTTCTGCTGGCAATGTTTCTTCTGCTTCTGGGGTGCTTTCAGATATACTCTCTTCACTTTGCCCAACTTCTTCTTCTTCTTCTTGGCTGCTTGATTCTTGATTATTTTCTTCACTTGCATCAGCTTCTTCAGAATTTGTATAAGTTGCTTCTGGATTTGTTTCAGCGGCTTGCTCTGCTCCTTCTTCTTCTTCGTGATCTGAGACTGGGACACTTTCTTCTTCTTGCTCAGAATTCTGATTTTCATACTCATCTTGTTTATTTACACTTTCCTCTATTTCACTTCCATTACTTTCTTCTTCCTCGCTTTCCTCTTCCTCATTTTCTTCTTCACTTTCTTCTTCCTCATTTTCTTCTTCTTCCTCCTCGTTTTCTTCTTCTCCTTCCTCGTCCTCTTCTTCTGATTTTTCATCCTGATCATCCATATCAACATTGCCAAAGAAAGGTATTTTCCAAAACTTGAGCTGATTTGAGCCTCCAAGAATATCAATGCATCCGCAGTCCTTTTCGCATGCAATTGCTTCTTCTCCAGTCTTTGTAGCAAAGCAAGTATTGGCGCATTCTAGATCGCATCCTAAAACCTGTGCTTTTTGTTCAACGGTTAGAGGTTTGATATAAACCACTTGGCCGTCTTCAAATTGATAAAATCCCTCAGTTATTAAAGATGTAGAAAATACTGCAAATGATAGCAGTATAAGAATTTTAGCCATCATTTTGAAATAATTATTTTATCAGAGAAACAAATCAAAATATGCTAATCTGCAAGGAATAAATTCTTCTACTTATTCTCAGAGTTCTCAATTTAGTTTATATATTTTAGTTAATAGGCAAAAGCATTGAATGTATTGGGTTTTTTAAAAATAGATATTTAAGGTCATCAATTTCAAATTCATATTTATTTAAGTCATTTTAATTGGTCAAATAAATTGATATTATGAAGAATGCGATGAGAATAAAGATGCATAGTATATAATATATATAAAATGGAGTCGCAATGGAAACAAGCACTTGCAATAGTGGCACTTCCTAAGATCAGTTCAAATAGTGAGCATGATCAAAGGCTACTTAACGATCCTCCCATTTTGCCAGAAATTGATGTCAGATTAGAACATAGTGTCCTTTCTGCAGACCCTGAGGTAAAGCAGCCAGTCTCAAGACTTGCAGCAGTTGTAATAAATCCTCCTCAGCCTAAAAAGAGCACAGGCGTGATCGGAGGACTTAAGAATCTTGGAAAAGAGTTATACAGTGAAGCAAAAGGTGGGATAAACTCTTTGAAGCAAAGATTTCAATAGTAAATTGAATTTATAAGCATTTGTTAATGTGAGATATCTAATAGTTTTATTTTCTAATCTAAACTCTGATAATCGCTACCAGTAGGAATCAGAAACGTAAAAACAAACTAGAAATTAATCATGCTTATTTCGAAATTCACTGAGATATATCTTAAAATTCCAACAGAAATTGTTGGCGTTTTAATTTCTCAACAATTTAAGGTTTAAAATTCCTATTTATAAATGACAGAAATTGACCAAGTTATAGAATCAATCAGTGCTGACCTAATAACTCCATTGATGAATGGAATTCATTTGGACCCAAAATTCCAAATGCCCATAGATAAGCTAAGCACTGTTATCTCAATGATTCAAAAATGCTATGACGACTATAAGAATGGACCAATTTTTTATGAGGTTTACAATGAAAGTTTGCAGCTTTATGCTAAAAATCTGTTTCTAGCTGAACTAAAAGATGACAACGTTGACACATTTTTAGATAAATTTCTTGAGGAGTGGGAAAAATACAAGGCTTTTGTGTATTGAATGAAAAAAGGGTTCTGCTATGTCGACAGACGATACTCAAACCGCTTTAAGCTTCATTCATTAGGGAAAATAGGTTTAGAGACATTTAAATCAGAGATTTTTAAAAAGATTGAGGCAAAGCTAAAAGATTGCCTTATTCAATGAATTATTGCTATCCGAGAAAATAATTTAACTGATACTTCTAGAGCTAAAAATGGGATCAGTGTCTTTCTCGATACATTTAAAGATAACGCAGATATTATAAAAAATGAAAATAGGGATATTATATGGACTGGAGACCAAAATGATTTAAATGCTTACCAAAATAATGTTGAAGATCCTATAATTCATTATTTGAAGCATAGCTATCGAGAATCTGGCAAAGATTTATCGCAATCTTTACTTACGGGAGAGGTCTTCGCACAACTTCAAGCTATTTTCACCTATGAAGAAAACATGTGAAAAGAATTATTACTCCCATCATCTTTAGAAAAAATCAAAAAAGCAATAATCCAAGCAGTTGTGGACTCTTTTAAAGATGTTTGTGTAGAATCTGGATCATCTATACTAGAAAGTCTATATGAAGAAAGCCGATGGGAGATTTTAAAGAACGATTTCGAGGTATACTCGTCTTCTCCAGACCTTAAGAAAATGATTCAAATTCAATTTGAAACATATGTCGAATCAAAGCTAATAAGTCTCAGTTTAATTGATTGGAAAGAAACTGGGGATCTGATAGATTCTATCAGGATAAATAAGATGGCTTTCGCTTCAAGTGAAATTAGCTCCGCTAATTTTCTCTCTCTCAAACAATTTTATTTATGGGGTTGGGTTTTACCTCGAGAACTTCTGCACAGCAACGGTTTTTTAACTTTGAGGATAACCAAAGGAACTGCTCCTCAGTGCGATCAAGAGGCTCAGGTCTTTATCCCTCAACACACCCGAAGGAGGTGGACCCTTAGGGGAACACGCGCAGGAGCTGAGTCTGGATAAAGCCGTGGCGAAGCGAAATCCGTCGAAGCTGGAATGCCATACTTACCCGTGCCTTGGCGAATCGAAGTGGGTCGATCCAGAAGTCAATGGGCCGACACGTAGATAAATATGGTGCAGCTCTGGACAAGGCTACCCCGTAGTGGACGTAAAACGGTATAAATAATTAAGATTAAAGATAGATTCTATCAGACAGTTTAAAGAGCACTTGGATAAAATAGTGTCAGCTTGCTATGGAAATGACCAATCCTTTTCAAAATCTTGTGAAGCTATTATTAGAAAATGCATCAATACGATACCAGATATTGCATTTATTGTTGCGAAATACTGTGATAAATCGATGAGTAAAGATGCTAATAGATTGGAGCATGAAGAACTGCAGATTTTTTTGAGTGATCTCATTAGCTTGATTTCTTATTTAAAAGAGCAAGATTTGTTTGTTGCTAATTATTCTAAATTTTTAGGAAAAAGATTGTTAGAAGATGCATTTTTTGAGGACAGCGAAAGATCTTTTATTCAGATGTTGGCTACTGAATGTGGGAGCTCGTTAGTCGCTAAATTGAGTGCTATGATTAAAGATATAACATCGTCAAGAATATCTCAAAATGAATATATTTCTCAGTCAAGATCAAAGTAAATTAAATTAAGAGTCTTTAAGTCTTCCAAATGCCTTCGAACGCATTCGACAACACTAACCCGCTTGCCAATGAAATATTCAGCCGCTATTTGGAGCAGTGATCTTCTTTAGAAGTAAGGCTTACACGGTGATTCCCAAACGTCTTGACGGGCTAAGAAGACGCCTTGTCAGTGTGCGATCGGATGCTATGGAGGCAAAGTTTAGCCCAATGCCTAAAATCAGCCACCTTGAGGAAGGGAGACACAAAAAAAAAACTTCAGTCCGTCTTAGAGCCAATAGGGAAAGAACCTGTTGCCCAAAAATTATCCGAATAACTAATACCTCTGGGAATGGCCACCACGCTTGCCCACCCAATATTGCTGCTCTAGGCAAGCTAGAGTTAGAATTAAAGGGCATGAACCTTGGTTCAGGATATAGAACGCCTTTTGCGTCTAAAGTGGTAGTCATCGGCAAGGATATTTTTTTCCTGCCGCCATATTGCTATTTCGTCATCATCAAAGGGAGCTCCCAAAGGAATTGAAATATATGTAAGGCTTTTAAAAGAAGGAACTTGGCCAGAACAGAAGATTGAGGAATTTCAAATTCCTTATGAGCTTGGTGTTGCTGTGGCAGATTATTTATCATTTTATCATCAGCGTCATGTAGGGAGAAAGCTATCATGGCTTCATCATTTAGGAAGTGTCGAAGTCCGATTACTAGGATATTCATCTGGTTATGTTTTAACAGTCAATACATTTCAATGTTCCATTCTTTTGCTATTCAACCAATTCAGCGAATTAGCAGTTAAAGACATAAGACAAAAAACAGACTTATCAATAAAAAATCTAAAGAAAAATTTGATAATGTTTTTTAATCCAAAATACCCACTTTTCTTGAAAGAGAGCTCTGGTAAAACTCTGAATGATAATGAAATCATAAGGATAAACCCAAATTTTTCATACAGTCTTTTCATGATAAACTATATGCCAAAAGTAAAGATCGCAAAGCAAGCAGGACAAGCAATAAATCCAGATACTAATGAGATTCAGAATGAGAGGCGGTATCTATTGGAGTCAATAATTATCAAAGTTGCAAAATCAGCTATAGGGCCTTCCTATAGATAGCGTGCAATGCGCCATCACTGGGCCATGTCGGGAGAGGGTTCCACACGAGGAATAGTTCTACGTATGGAACCCTCTTTTTGGCTCGTGGAAAGTAGTTTTCTCACAGGTCAAAAAGAGGGTTCCACACGTAGAACCATTCCTCGTGTGGAACCCTCTCCCGACATGGCTCGGTGATGGCGCATTGCGCGCCATCTATAGGAAGGCCCTATAAAAGAATTTCGCATATAGCTTTAATCGAAAGAGTAATAAATGAAATAAAAACTTTTACCCCTCAGAGCTCAAATATTAAAGAAAGAATTGAGGATTTAATATTTAGAGGGTTGCTTGAAAGAGATAAGTTGGATTCAAATTGCTATCTCTATATTGCTGAGCAGTAATTAATTATATTAATTTAGATATTTATAATTTATTTGTTTAGAGCTCCAGCTTGAAAAATATTTAAAGATATTAAGCAAGCCTAATCTATACTAATATGGTGGATAAAGAGCAAAAAAGATTCAATATTAAGAAATGGAATGCTGTGGTATTGTGAGCTTGACATGATGAAGTAGAAAAGTGTGCAATTTGTAGAGAAAGTAATAGTAATCCTTGCATTAATTGTCAGCTTGATGAGCGGCCAGGAATATCGAACGAATGTGATGTGGTATGTGGGGCTTGTAATCACATTTTTCATTTTCATTGCATCTTTCGATTTTATACATCAAGGCATGTGTGCCCAATAGATGGTAAAGAATTTGAAATAAAAAGGACTAATAGTAATTCTATTAATTCAATTAACTATTAATTTTATATTATCACCTGTGCTAAATCAATAAAATCTACATTTTTGAGAATCAATAAGAAATATCTAAAGCTAGCTATCTTAAGTTTATTGTTTATAAACCCATGGTCCAAAGAGTGCAATATAAAGCCCATTGATCAAGCCATATTCAGGTGTGCCAGTGCAGATGCTCTGTAAAGCATTAGTTCCCCAAATACGATCACAAACTAGCACAAGTCTACAATTTTGATCACATGATGTCTGAGCTCCTGGTACTCCATAGTATGCATCTAGATACTGCAAAGATCTGGTCTCATTGGCCATCCAAGTGTTAGCGAAGTCAAGCAAAGTCTGAGGCTGTAAATCTGGAAGTCCATAGTAGTCCAAAAATGAATAAGCAAGCTCAAATGTCGGAGTGACTGATGGGTTTTCATTGGCTGCTGTAAGATTGAGTCTATATTGATGAATATCAGTAACAAGCTTAGTCACTGTATCTGCTTCATAAACTCTAAATGATGGATTCATGCCTTGATAAGTGGTCACACTTGGCGCTGCCCATTGAACACTAAGTGGAGTTAAGCTTTTAACCCCTCTGGTGATTGACCATTGATCCTTATGAGTATGCCCATAAAACTGTCCAGCAATAGTATTAGAGTATCTATCAACCAATGCATTGACATGTGCTGCCCAATCATCTCTAACTCCCCCCCCTCCGTGAGTGAACAAAATCATTTAAAAAAATCGCTATTTTTTGCCCAAAAAACCCACCCTCCGTGAGCAAACAAAAATTTTTTTAATAGAAAAAATTTTTTATGATGAAAGTTTTGATATATAAGTGATAATTAGTATTATTAATTTCGAGCTAATTTTGCTTAATTTTAAATAAATTGCGCTTTAAAAAATAAAATTTTATAAATTAAATTAATATTTTGCTTCCCAATTTTTGCAAATTAGGATTTTTTTAAAATTTCGAAAAAAATTTTTTCTATAAAATTTATATATAGTTAGTGACACTGACTATATATAATATTTATAAAACAAAAATTAACCCCCCTCCGTAAGTGAACAAAATTTTTTGTTACTCACAGAGGGGAGTAAGCAATCTCCACTCTCAATTGGAATATGAGAAAACAGGTACACGACTTGTCCACTTTGCTCAGCAGCTGCTAGCTCTTTTGCAAGCCACTGAATTTGCCCCATAGGGTCAGTTGCATTTTCTAACAAAAAGAAGTTATCGTTATTGCATGCTTGAGTATTGATTGCGACCATTTTCAAGTTAGTTCCAGGGTGAACCATTGAATAAGTCCACGTAGATTTTAAAGTTTCGATTGCCTGAGCATCTAGCCAATTCGACCAAATTTGCGTGAAAGGATCTATAAACACTGACGAATTTCTGGGGTCTAAGTTGTTAACTGGGAAAGGTCCATGATTTCCGAACATATAATAAATAGGGGTCGTTGGGAAATATTTTTCAAATAAATCGGCAACAACTTGCTGATAGTTTAGGTTGTATGATAACGATTGGTTCCAAACGTCGTGGGCAGGAATGTCTCCAGTGACTATTAAAAAGTCTAAATCAATCTGACTCATTTGGTCAAGTGTAACTTCAAGTGTTCTGACTGGGAGATCACACTGTAAGTCGCCCCAATAGCCAGAATTGCCTGGACCATTCCATGATCTACAGCAGACAGGAAGTCCACAGTTATTATTTGTTCCTTCTTGATAATAAATATCAATATGCAAATCACTGATGTGTCCAAATTTATATGTCCCTTGTCCAGAAGGAGTTGGTGCTGGTGCTGACGGTTTCGATTGCAAAATGTTGTCTTGCCATTCTGTGAAGTTTTCTTTAACGTACTTAGGAGAGTCACAGAATTCCAGCATCGAGCAAGCCCACTCTGGGTCTAAATAATGTCTTGCTATGCTCCCTGTAACTATCAGAACATTTTCTTTTATTGCACCAAGACAAACTGGAATAGTGTATCCTTCGAATTTTTTGCAAATTTCCACTGCAATATCAATTGGATACTCCCAAATATTCGGATCTAAGGCCCATTTTTGCGCTTCTCTGAACACTTCTCTGCAGACTTCACATTCCACTAACTTATTTTTGGTTTCTAGTGAACCCAAAACGCCAAAAAGCAAACATATGAGCACTAATAACCTCATATTTTATAAACCATATTTAGGAGAGATAATGCAAACGCAATGACACTTTTAGCAGAATTCTTAATTTATTGTGAATTATGTTAAAATTTATATAGTAAAATTGAGCAATATTTTGATTAATTTTAAATATTTTATTATGGCTGAATAATCTTTAGAAAAACCATAAGAAAATTAAAATAAATACTAAATATCATATATTTTTAGTTTATAGTTTAGATATAGCTAAATAAAAATTGTTCGGATATAATTCTTATAAAAAATCAATTTTTTACTATTCCAACAAAATCCACTTTTGAACTTTTTAGTTGCTTTTTTATAATTTTAAATCCAAATTCTCTTATCTTTTATTTAAATTTTCTTTAAATCCATGCCATATTATACAACTTAAAAATGAGTTGGAATAAAAATCCTCCTCCATATGGAGTAAACCCTCAATATTCCTCTTTCAATTCACAATCCAACACTTTTAGTCCTCCACAAAGGCAGAACCAATATGGCGATGCTCAGCATAGAGCTGGAGTTCCAGGAGGAGGATGGGATGAGGGCGATGAAGAAATTCGAATCCAACGCCCTAACCAAATGTCTCGTAACCCAGTGATTTCACCTCCATCAAGACCAAATCCCCCACAAGAAGTTCCTATATCCAATTATGAAATGGAAATCAACGAAGAAGGGCCGATAACTCAGGCTCGGCCAGAAATAAAAGTAAACCAAGCCCCTTTGAGATCGCCCTTAGCGCTAGGACTTCAACCTGGCCCTTATGAAAAAAAGCTTATCGAAGACATTTGCATGCCAAGTGGAGCAAGGGTAAAACCTTCTGAAAAAGACTTGCTGGAATTAAGCAAAAAGTGCACATATTTGCCATGTGAAATTATAGGAAGTCTACTTCTGCAACAATTAGAGAACCCGCCCAAAGCTTTAAAAGCTCTTTTTGTTATAGACAGACTAATCACTGACTATCAGACTTATTTTGATTTTGCAAACGAAAATCGACACAGGATAGAAAGTGCGGGATACTCACAAGCACATTCAAGGGCCATACAAACAATTATCAGCAAATTAGATCGCACAGGAGCAGTAACGACTGTGGCAGCAACTTCAACACCTGCATATAACCCAAATTCGTTTGAAAACATTTTAGATCTTTAAATGCCTTAAGCTTATAGTTTATAATTTAAATGGAATCACTAAAACAATGGAACGACTTAAGAGGCCAATACCAGCAAAAACTTGGAAGGCCTCAAACAGCCCCGCGACAAGTAAAGTAAATTAAGAGTCTCAAAGTCTTCTAGAGCTGATGCCTCCTCACATTCGGATTACGCTAGCCTGTAGTCTCCTTAGGAGCAGGGCTTGAATTGTAATCCACAGTAGTTTGGCTAGGAAGAATCCCTGTCAGAACTTCATCGGATGCAATGGAGGTAAAGGCTAGCCTAATGCCTCCTGTAGGCCACCTTTGAGAGGAGTGAGGCCCCTGAAAAGATAAACACTCTCCAGAGCAGGTAGGGAAAAAAGTGGTCCAAAAGCCACCCTGATAATAATATTTGGGTTTTGAGTCACCGCCAGCTAACACCAAAGGTTTGCCACTACTAGGTGGGCAAGATTAAGATTTTACACAGCCATAAGCGGGTTCCTACTAGCCGGACTACCTTAACTCCAGGAAAAATGGCCTACGTTGGGTGCATACACCTGAGTGCAATTGGTGTAATACCCAACCAAAACTTCGCCCTCTTGAATTTTCTGGAGAGATGCACCTAACCTAAGGATTATCCCTAGGTCAGAGTCACCTTCTGTAAGGTGCTTGGATAATCCCAATAGATGAAGACTATGTGAGAGGCAAAATCTGCCTAGCTCACCTGGCAGGGACAGAAAACCTTCGAGGAAGAAGCAAAACTTCCATCTTCTGCAAGACATCCCCAAGCCTAGGGAGGCAAAGGGTTAGAATTAAAGGGCTGAACATTGGTTTAAGTTATAAAGTGACTTTAGTGATTAGGGTGGTACGTCATCATAAAGTTCCACCACGATATTAACTACAGAACAAGTAAGGTTTGATTTCTCAGAAAAATATAGCTTAAGAGAGTTTCGGAATCTTATCCCATATTTATTAACGAGCTCTTTTTTTATTCATTTTTTGTTGAGTATATGTAGTTTTTATAAAATATTTTATATGAAGTTTTGCTATTAATTTATTTCAATTTTATTCTTATGAAAGATAGAAAAGAATGAGGTAAACAAAATAATATATATATTATAGCGGAAAAATTATTCCATGTGTGGATCCAAACACATATGTGGATACCTGATCAAAATGGCTCCACACATGAATTTTGGCTCCACACATGTAATGATTTCTGTACTTGCCGAGTCCAATTCTAATTAATGCAAAGCACTATATCTGTAAGTTCTCTATGATATTATAACCCATTATAATTGTAATAAAAAAATCAAATTTTAATAGTTAAGTGTTAAAATAAATTATAATAAATTTTGTTCAAAGACAAAATAGTTTAGTTTGTTATTAATGGAGGCTAAGTTAGAGAAACAAAAGCTTTGGAACTTTTAAATTTCACAAGTTCGAATCTTGCGTATTCTGAAGGCCAGCGAACTCCAGAACTGTCAGTATTTGAAAATCCTAGTTTTTCTAATAAGTTGGAGTATGCGGAAGAATATATCTGCTTAATCAAGCCAAATTTAGACATTTTTTATATTTCAAACCAAATTGAGAAGGAGCATTCAGGAAATGAGTCTTATGACGAATGAAAATTGCAGCATATTAGGGAGGACCAAGAAGAAGAAAAATATAATGACTATCAGCAGTTTCTTAAAAAGCTGAATTCTCCACAAGTGACTCAGATTATTGAAAATTTTGATGAAATCGCTTCAAAAAGATCCTCAAAGGGTATTAAAATTGAAGATCCTTACGAAGCTGAGCAAAAATCAGTCTCTTCACAGAAAGAAAAAAGTATTGAAAATAAAGAAAATTCTCACGAGTATATAGATGAAGAAATAAAAGATGCTGTTTCTAATATTGAAAAAAATGAAAAAGAATTATCAGACAGCTCATTTGATTTCAATATTTCAGATAGCTATCCTTTGGATAGTTTGAAGGTCTCAGAAAGCTTGAGGGATGGACAAAGTAAAGCTATATATCTAGATGTTTTTGAGTGCCTAACAAGGCCTGAAATAGACATTGATTATTATTCAAAGAGAAAAAGATCAAAACGGTCTCATAGGTCTCATAGGTCTGATAAATTAGCTGTGAGCGATACTAATTTAGAAGAAACCAAAATCGAAGTTTTTGAAGTTTTAATAAAGCCAAAAATAAAGAAAAAAGGAATAACGATCATAGGGAAGAAGAAGGTAGCATAGCTTAGTTATAAATATGGACTGCTAAGCCTTGACTCTTACTGGTAAGCGGAGAGCTGAAAAATCATCTCAAGATGGTAAATCAGCCTCAATTTGGCCAATATGTGATATCTTGTATATTTTCCAACAGCTACTTTTACTTTCCTCTTTTTCTCTTGATTTATATACAAAGAAATGGAAATTTCACTATAACTTGAGCAGCTGTATGGATTGTTCAAGACTTCAGCTCCTAACTCCAAGTGGAAAGCTTGCAAAGTCAACTCCAGTTGACAAATCAAATTGATGATTTGACTAAGCTAAATTGCTTAATAAAGCCCGAATCTTATATAGATTATTATTCATTGAAGGAAAGATCAAATTCCCCTTCTACTGATAATAAGTCCATTCATATTGATAGTAAAAGTGGAGATTTATCACCTTTCTCTAGCAAGTCCAATGAAGAAGACAAATTAAATTTCAAATCTGATGAATTTCAGCGTTTTTCAAAACCTAGAGCAGATTTAAGTTACCACTCAATAGGAAAAAAAACTGAAAATTCCATTTCTGAGCATAAGTCTATTTATGAAGAAAATAAAAGTGGAGATATTTCGCCTTTCTCTTATAAGTCTAATGAAAATTAGATTAATTCTAGCGGGCCAATGAGGTTTATTTCAGCCTCTACCCTTACGAGTTATTTTTTACACTAGGTGGCGCTCGATGCTAACTCAAAATAACCCCTTTCGGGGAGACTTACTAGCTCAGGTCTTGATTATTGACCAGCGATTCAGGGCTGCCTACTGTCAGCGGGCTCGCTGTATTGCTGAATCGCCCAAAATCTCCTTCTTGGCCTGCCTTAGTCCTATTGCAGACTCAAGATTGCTTCCAAAGAAGCACAGAAGGATGACGGCTCGGTCTGTCGTCTGTGGGTTGATGAAAAAAAGATTTATCACAAAAAGACTATTTCGGAGAAATTATCACCAATGGGATCCTCCTTCCTCGAGCCTGAATCAACTCACAGGACACTATTACCTTACTTCGCTCTCCATTTTAATAATTCTGTCTAATGAAGAAAAAGAAGAAGAAAATATTAAATTGAGCGAGTTTCAGCTTTTTGAAAAGCCTGAAGTAGACTTGATCTATCAATCAATCGGGGGAAAATCTGATATGCCATTCTCTGAAAATAAGTTTATTTATGAAGAAAAATCATTTTTATCAAGCAAAGCAAATAAAGAAAATAAAATTGAAGATGAAATAATATTTTATGGAATAAAGGATAAAAGCTTGCAACCTCAAGAAATGCCATTGAATATAGCAAATGAAACTAGTGACAAATTTATATCTGAAATGGACAATTTAATAAGCAATGCTGAAAAAGAGCTTGATTTTGACATTAAGCCAGATGAGCTTACTTTCACTGAACCAATAAAAATCCAAAATAGAGATTATATAGATGAGCAAAAAGCCTATGAAACCTCATTACGTACTAGAAATTTATTAAGACAAGAAAATAGAACTACTCAAAAACCATACGAAGCTCTAGACACTTGGAGAAGAGAAACTAGAAGGCCGATGCCAAAAGAAAGAGAGATAAACAAGTTTATAGAAAGATGAGAGTTTATTCATACTTATCAAATTTTTCAAGCATTTATTTTTATTTGCAAAACCCATAGAAAATGAATTAACGGCGTTAAAGCAGAATTCCAGCGAAGAAAATTGATTAACTTCTTGCAGAATTGGAAATTGTATAAGAAATACAAAATAGCAAAGAGAGAATTAGCTGTTAAAAAAGCCAAAAGAATTGCAGATAAATGGTATAATTTAACGATAAACAAGAAAAGGATGAAAATTTATTCATATCTTTATTGGTATAAAAGCATGATCAGCAAAGGACTATTAGGATGAAAACTAGTCACCCAGAATATGGTTTTTAATAAAAACAGAATAAATGAATGCAGGAGGCGACACAGGCAAAGGCTTTTTTATAATACATTTTATGCTTGGAAGCATATGAAAGCATTAGTGCAAGCTAATAATATTCCTATAAGAATTAGCACAACCACCTCTGTTTCAAAAACCCATGGAAAACTTCGAGAATTCCACAGTATTGATATTAAAATTATGAACCGTTAAAATATACTTCTAATTATTTTCTTAATCATTTTAAGTAAAACTTAAATTGGACTTTTATCACCAACTGGCTTAAAATATGAAGCTTCTCCAGTTGAGAAAGATTGCCTCAAAGGGCAACGATAAAACATTCTTCTTAAGCTTGTAGGTGTTTCAACTGAAAAGCTAAGTGTTTGATTTATCAAATTTTTGATTTCAGCAAAACTTGTTTTTGATAGTGGTTTCTCATCAAACTGAATTGATTCCTGCAGTTCCATAAATTTATGGATTCATTCTCCTAGTAATTTATTTAATTTTTTGACCTCAATCTGTTTTCTTGCAAGCTCTTTTTCACATCCAATTTTTAGCTCAGAGAAAAACAGTTTCCACCTGTCTCTTTCTTGTTTTTGGGCCAAAATTATTTTTTGTTCAAATTCTTTTAATAATTTTTGGTATGTAATTGATTGATTTTTATTTACTTCATTGCTTCTTTTTAGTTCAGTATTATATAGTCTCTGCATTTCTAGACTGGTTTCCAATGCTTTAGTCTTCATTGCCAGATTTGATGGTTCTAAAGAATCAGTGTCTACATAAGAGCCACAAATAGACAGTTCAGGCGTTTTTTCTCAATGATCAGGAAATACTCTTACACTGCCTCTTGGAGCATACATATTTTTAGATGAAGGTCTTGGGGTAAAAGGTTTAAGAATGATAGGTTTTGGGACCGCCAATGTATCTGGTGTCTTTGCTGCGCTTGAATCTATTTTTTCAGATAATTTAACAATGTGAAGAAATGAGTCATGAAGATAGTCGATCATTTCTTCTAGAGATTTAATTTGTTCTTGTTGGTGCTTGCATAAATTTCTTTTCATTTCATGCTTGGTGTTAATTAATTCTAATTTTCATTCTAATGAATAAATTGATCTTGCCATGTTGGAGTTTATTATGCTGGCTTCAATAACTTGATTTTTTAGCTGAAAAATTGTAAAATCTTTGCTTAATTCAGTATTTTCTTCTACAGCATTTTTGATCTCGTCTGTATAATTGTTAGATGCCAACAATTTTTCTTGATCTATTGAAATAAACTTAGCTGTCGTTGAAATACTAATGTCTTCAAATGATGCGTCTGCGTCTGAGACTGTATTTAAAGTATTCCTGGCATTAGTCTCTAATGCATCGTTAAATTCAATACAAGTGCTTTCCTTCATATTTCTTGCGTTTTCAATAAAGGTTTTATATTTGTCATCCAAATCTTGCAAAGCATGCGTTAGTTTACTAATTTGAAGTGCTGCCTGCTCATTTTGCTGCTTTAAAAACCTATTTTCTTCTGAATCTTTATTTATCATCAGCATGCTTTTATGATAATGCTCATAATATTCATGAGCTTTTTGTTCAGCTTTAAGCTGCTTTTCAATAGCTTTTGCCAATTTTTTTTCCAAGTCATTTATTTTTTCAGAATGAAGACTGTTTTCTGTTTTTAACTTTTTTATTTTCTTTTTATGACTCTCTTTTTCCCTTTCACACTTTTCACAATTAAAAGGAATTTTTTCAATTCCAGGGCTTGGAATAGAATAATCAGATTTTTTATCTTGTGGCAATGAAAATGATGCTTGCAGAGAGTCCCCTTCATATATTGAAAATGGATTCTTCTTTGATGACTCTTCTGTTGAGGTCCTTAGATCATCAAGAGAAACCATGACTTTTAAGTCTGAGCCTGAGTTTGGTCTTTTATGCTTTCCTCTTGGAGTTTCTAAAGGCTTGTAAGTCTTTGAGCGACTTGGTGGGGATTGGCATAAGCTTGATCTGGTGTCTGTGCAAGATGTAGCTGAATCTCTCTCTGCTCTAAGTGCTTGGATTTCGCTTTTTGCTAAACTTAATTCAAGCCTTAATTGTTCAATAATAAGATTGATGCTGTCAGGAGAATTTTTGATATTTATAGAAACTTTGTTTTGGATGTTTTTAGCTCTCATAGCAAACCGAAGAGTGTTTAATGTTTCTTCTTGTGACCTTGGAGAAGGCGAACAAGCCACTATGAGGGTAGTTTTATAGTTCCCTCCTAGTGATTCTTGAAGAAGTCTTGTCAATTTTGAGTCTCTATAGGGAATATGATCCGAGTTTGATATGAGTGCATGAATCACATTACCAAGCGCTGACAAGGAAAGGTTAATTTTTTTGGCTTCTTCGAGCTTATTTCCTGTCACCCCTGACCTATTAACATTTTCACTTCCAGCTAAATCAACTAAATTTAATTTCCCTTTTTTCTCACTGTCATTTGGCAGTTTTTGGTTAACTTCTGTTATAAAAAGCAGATGGGACCTAGAAGATGTATTATTCCGTCGCAAGTCATTTATATGCTTATTTTCCTTGCTTGACATTTTCTCGGAGATTTTTGATCGAAAATTTTCCTTATTTGGCATAAGGGAGGAGCAACTGGAAGACCTTAGGCAAGCAGGGATCACAGAGGAGATCATGCAGGAAATCGAATGGCAGATTTCTGAGAAGGAAAGAAAGGACCTTCTGCTGGAGGAAGAGGCTTGGCGCACAACAGCGAAGGCCATTGAATCATCCGGCTGCTAAAAGGCGGCAGAGTTTTCTGCGTGAAGGGCCTGAAGGAATGTCGCTGCGGTGGAATTCTGCCTCACGGGGAAAGGGCCTGATGCCCTGAGAAGAGAAAAAATATGGCCTGTGCTGATTTTTAAAACCGTGGCCTCAGGAGTTGTCGGCGTGAGTTGTGGAGCGTGAGTTGTGGAGCATGAGTTGTGATGCGTGAGTTGTGGAGCGTGAGTTGTGATGCGTGAGTTGTGGAGCTGATTTTGGCGAGGTTTTTGAGTTGCTGTTGGCGTTTTTGTTGTGCCTTGGGCACAATAAACCATTGGGATGTTATGACGAAGCAATTAAACTTGTAGGGTAGGGATAAGCATAATTTTTCTTCTTCTTCTTATTTGGCATTTGTTCAGAAGAAATCGCACAGGTAAAAATTTTTCCGACAAAAATCCTCGAGAAAATATCATTAAGAAAGTGTTCCAATAAAATGAAATGTAGCCGAATTATTCAGTCTTGTTGATGCAACTGTTCTCATTTGTTCACCTAATGCTAAAACCTCAAGCATGTCTTTTTCAGAGGTTATACATACTTCAGTTAGTCCATGTACGTATATTCCTCGTCTTGGGCATTGCTTAATTTTAAGATTTACCTGCTGGGCTTGTAATAAGTCCCTCAAATTTTCTTTATATATTTCAAGCATTGAGCATTTTAATATATACTCCACTTCTCCAAAATCTGAATTAACCGCTTCAAAAATCTGAGACGCGGCTCTTGGTATGACACCTCTAAATTCTTCATCAAAAATATCTTTTCCCATCATTGTATGGGTTTTCCCTGACCCTGTTTGGCCATATGCAAAAATTGTGCCGTTGTATCCACTGAGTACATCCTCTATAGTTGGCCTTCCTAAGAACTCGTAAACCTCGCTCTGAGTTGACTGAGAAGAGAAGACGTGGTCAAGGCTAAAAGTTTCTGGGTCTTTACCTTCTCCTCCTATAGAAACTATTTGATCGGATACAAAAGTTACAAATTGTTTATTTTCAGATAAATTCTATATAGAGCTTGCCATTTCAAAATCATTTAATGGTCTGAATCGACCAATGACCTTAATTTTGGTGCTTCGTGCTGCATTTTGACTTGGAGATAGATCTGAGGTCTTTCTAGGTGTTGCAGGAATTGTCAAATGTTTGACTTTTTTGGTTGACATTTAAGTTTTATAATAGATATTATTAGTTCTGAAATATGAATAAGGCTCAACACAGGTTTTTTTAGAAATTTTTGAAAATCCAGAATTCATGGCATAGATTTGTATATAAATAAATTTTGAGAAGCAATAAAAAAGAGCAAAGCTCGGTAAACTGATCATAATTTAATTTGAGGAATTTAGACTATATTCAAACACTTTCAATTGAAAAATAATTTATTTATCAATAATTTTTATAGTTGCTAAAATTGTGTTATTTTTATCATTATAGCTTGAGCACTCTTTTGGCTCAGGCTCCCCGACTTTTTCAAATCAATAATCCAAAAAAAGAGCCAAAAGAGTGCTCGGGCTATAAATAATTTTATGATAAATCTTTTCATAAAAATAAAATAACTATCAAAACCTGTGGCTTTTTATAAATCATTTAGAATTGCCCTTAATAAATAATATTAATGGCGAAAAGGCAAGGGTCATCAAAAGAAGAGCTTGTTCTCCTTACGAAACCAGTGTCTTTCGTCAAAGCTTCTGGTAAAGATTCAAGTGATGAGTCTGAAGACAGCAGCAGTGAAAAAGCAAAGAAAAATAAAGTTAAAGCAAATAAACACACAGTTTTTTCCGAATCCAAAACTAAAAGTAAAAAGGTCAAGGATTCTTCAAGTGATGAAGAAGAAAAACCACCAAAATCAAAGAAAAAGAAGCAAGAGTCATCTGAAAGTGAAAATGAAGAAAAGAGCTCTAAAAAAGCTAAAAAATCTAATTCCCACTTTAATGGCGAATAAAATATTGGAAAAATGCCTTATTTTGGTCAAAAATCCATACCTCCCATGAGCGAACAAAAATTTTTTTATGAAAAATATTTTGATATATCAGTGTAATTATATAATAAAATCTCGAGCTAATTCTGTTGAATTTTTGACGACTTACATTTTAAAACATAAATTTTACATATTAAATTATTTTTGCTTTCCAGTATTTTCTAATTGGGATTTTTATGAATTATGAAAATAAAATTTACTATAAAAAAATATTAATCCCCCTCCATGAGTGAACAATTTGTTTTTTTCGATCACAGGGAGAGTAAAAGAAAAAACACTGAAGACTCATCTGAAGAATCAGACACAAAAACAAAAACTAAACCACAAAAGAAAAAAATTATTAAAGATTCTTCAAGTGATTCTGAAGAAGAAAAGCAGCCTGCTAAAAAACAAAAGAAAAATAAAGCAGAAAGCGATACAGATAGTGACCATAAAGTATTGAAAAAGCAACCTGCAAAACCTTTGAAAAAGAAGAAGATAGAAAGCTCAGATAGCGAAGAGGAGCCAATAAAGGCAAAAAAGACCACACAAAAAAATAATTCATTAGACAAAAAAGCAAAAGAAGCACTGAAAAATAAGCTTAAAATGGAAATAGAAGAGTCTGATTATTCAAGCAGTGGAGAAGAAAAAAATAAAGCTGCAAAGAAAGAGACAAAAAAAGTTAAAAAAATCAAAGAAGATTCTGAAAGCGAAGAAGAAAAAATTGTTAAAAAATCCAGAAAGATTTCAGAAGACAGTGCCAGCTCCAAAGAAGTAAAAACCTCAAAAAATAAAACCAAAAAAAGTAAAAAGGAAAGCTCAGATAGTCAGGAAGAAAAAGTGATAAAGCCAAAAGAAAAAGCCTCTAAAAAAAGTAAAAAGATAGAGAGCTCAGACAGTGAAGAAGAAGAGAAGCCAAAAGATAAAAAAACTAAAGCCCCTAAATCAGATTCAGAAAGTGAAGAAGAGCCTAAAACTAAGAGTAAGGACAAAGCATCTAAAACAAAGAAAAAAGAAGAAAGCTCTGAAGACAGTGAAGAAGAATTGCCCAAAAAACGAAAAGGCAGCGACATAAAAGAGCCTCAACCAATAAAAAAACCAGAAATCCCAGCTCAGCCTGTTATCCAATCCAAAAACTACGAGCATACAAACTTTAATCCAAACCCAGTCCATCCAGCAGGCCAAATAAGATATACTCCTATATCCGGAAAACCCAAAGAAAAACTCAGAAAAACAGGCGTGGTTCAGCAATGGGAAGGAATTAAACGATATTTCTAAAGCTTTACTAAAATTTCTCTTTAACTAAATTTCACTTTCTTTGTCGGCTCTGATCTCTCATCTTCATTCAGCTCTTGAAGCGTGAATTTCGCTATTTTTTTAAATGTGGCCTCATCCAATGCATCAATTCTCAGCTGTAACTTTTCTTCTGGTAAATGATGCAACGCACTTGGGCAGTCTTTTTCTATCATTTCCACCACTTTTCCTAAAGCTGGGTGGCTGATTTTCTTTAAGCTTTCGCTTACTCCCCCCCCCCCCTCCGTGAGCGAACAAAACCATTAGAAAAATCGCCATTTTTTGACCAAAAAACCCACCCTCCGTGAGTGAACAAAAATTTTTTTAATAGAAAAAATTTTAATGGAAAAAAAATTTTGATATATAAGTGATAATTAGTATAATGAAATCTAGAGCTAATTCTGTTTAATTTTAAACAAATTGCGTTTTAAAAACATAAATTTTGCAAATTAAATTAATATTTGCTTCCCAATTTTTGCAAATTAGGATTTTTTTAAATTTCGAAAAAAAAATATTTTTTTATAAATTTTTATATATAAATTTTTTTTAAAAAAAAAAATTAACCCCCCTCCGTGAGCGAACAAAATTTTTTTTGTTCGCTCACGGAGGGGGGGGGGGGGGAGTTAGATCAATTTTTTCTTGTAATTCAATTGTTTGTGAATCTGGCTCAGTTTTGGGTCTCTTGACTGGGAGATCAAGAGGAATGCCATGCTGGCTGCAATATCTTTGCATATGCCTTTCCATGATATCGGCTTGATGGTAAATTGGGGAGTCACTCATATTATATGTTCTGCAATTGTCCCATATCAGCATTACATCTTGTAAAAATTCTTCAAAGCTGTTGTATCGAGAATTTTTAAGGTTTTTCTTAATTGTTGAGAGGTCCATAGGCTTCTTGATAATTAGAGGGTAGTCGTCTAAGCCAAGTCCTTTGAAATCGACTGGATGATGAAAATCGAAACTTTCTGGCTGCTCTTCGAGGAACTTAATTAGTGTTAAGGCTCGATTAGTTTCTTCTCGTGAAAAACCAGGCCTTTTAGTTGACATATTACTTTACTTAAGGGGATCTCATAAATAATCTATAAACTTGGGAAAAAATAATTTGATAAATCAATTTCTTTATTTGAATTTTTTTTTATTTATTTTCTTAACTATTATTTTTAGAGATTGGGTTAGCTTTTTGAACTTAGTCATTAAATTTTGATTTATCTAACTTGCTGAAAATTTTTTTATTAAATTGATTTATGATAAAAAATAAAAATCTGCAAATGTTTTCTTGCCAAGTGTCAGATTAAGACAGAGTAAAATGGAGCTTCTCAGACTTGAAGATCTCGATCATAGTGGAAGCATCAAAGATGGCTTGCCAAAAGAAAAAGAGCTAGAGCTCTTAAACGAATCTTTAGTCCTTATCAGAGACATTGGTGAAAAAGCTAGAAGTACCCAAGTTTGTATCGCTACTGCACAAGTCTACTTCCAAAAAGTAAAATTCACATAGTTCGCCTATAAAAGGCCCTATAGAAAATTCAATCGCCACTTTATGGCAGCTGTGTGCTTGATTTTAGCTTCAAAAGCAAACGAGGAGTCTAAACGCTTTGAAGAAATTTGCAAGATTTATATGACTGTTATGAATGAGCATAAAGGTCTTAGAACCCAGCCTGAGGTACCGAGCAGTGTAATAGAAAAATTGAGAAAACAATTTGTTGAGTGTGAATATCAGCTTTTAATGGAAATTGATTTTCAATTTATAGTCTCAATGCCATATCATCACATTTCACAGTTCTGCAGAACTTTAAGAGATTTTGAGCCTCAAATCAGAGACACATTTTTAAAAGTGGCTTATAATTTCGCCAATGATAGCTTTCTTACACAAGTTCCGCTAATCAGGGATGCAAATAGTATTGCATACGCCTGCATATATTTGGCTAGTAAATACATAGAAATAGATGTAAATGTAGACGCGGATCCAGTAGCAGTTAATTTGATATTGGATCAGTACCAGCAATATAATAGGTAATGATGTGCTTTTCTATTAATTAAATAAATTTAATAAAATTATTAACATATTTCCAAAATTTAGCAATGATTAGTAAAACAATTTTAGGTAAGCCAGCGCATAAGGTAGCATTTGTCTAATATTGGATATTGATTTATATAAATCTTTATAAGTAGTAAACATACAAATAATCCTAAATTTACTTTTACTATGCGTTTCTTAGTATATGAGATTTCTTAAGGACTCCTATCAGCTGACTTGTGTTTCATTGTGGTAAAAAAATTCACTAGTAAATAATTGTAGATGCAAGCCTTTATATGTGATCTTTTTCTCACACTTTGAGGAATTTCCAAATATGAGATTCTATAAGAAATTTGTCCAAGAGAGTATATGAAACAACTTAAGATTCATTTTATTAATGTGTTTCTTTTTAATCATCCCTAAATTCATGAAAACTCCAATAATAATTATCTCAAAAACTTAATTACCTTATAGATAAGTTAAATTTTTACTAAATAAAGCTTAAATAAGTTTTTATTTAGTTTCTCAAGCATTTTCACAAAAATTCAAAAACTCTATTACTAGAGCAAATTATAGACCTGAATTAATGCATTATCTTCTTTCTCAAACTTTTTTACAACTGATGAAATCACAAGCAATAGTATAGCCCAGGAACCGATATTGATCGGTCTGGGTTAGGAGAATGCCTAGAAACTCTCCAAATTAATTATCCAACTCAAGGCGATGAGCCAACTTGGGGAGTTAGCAAATAAGCCCAATATAAGGCATTTTTCAGCTCACCGATTTGGCTCGCTAACTTAAATTGGAGAATTAATTTGGAGAGTTTCTAGGTATTCTCCCAGCCCACGCCGATAAATATCGATTCCTGGGCTATATTATTAATTTAAAATTTGAATTAAATTAATATTCTCTTTAACCTTTATACAAGATTTCAAATTTTGTAACGCATTCTTACTCACAATCCTCCTTTGCGAATAAAGCTATTGGAAAAAATACTGCATTTTGGTAAAAACCCGCCCACAGTGAGCAAACAAAAATTTTTACGAAAAAAAATATTTTAATATATAAGTGATAATTATTATAATGAAATCTCTAGCTAATCTGTTTAATTTTAAACAGCTTACGTTAAATCATAATTTTTTTAAATTAAATTAATATTTGCTTTCCAATTTTGCGAATTGGGATTTTTTTAAACTTTGAAAACAATTTACTATAAAATTTATCATAAAGTTTTATAAAAACAAAACCCTCCATGAGCGAACATTTTTTTTATTTGCTTAAGGAGGGAGGAGTTAGGTTTTTTAAATACCATTGAGTATCCCCATCTAATAAATGCATTTATATCGGCTAGTGATGTATTAAAATCTATTTTAAAACACAAATATCCCCAACGATATTTCAAAATCATTCTAAATAAAAAATGAAAACATTAACTCCCCGTTGAACAAAAAATTTAGATTTATTTTTATAATTTTTATAGTACAAATTTTTTTAAAAATAAAAATAAAATCCCAATCACAAAAATTGGAAAGTAAAAATTAATTTAATTTTGGTTTTTAATATGCAAGTTGTTTACAATGCAACAGAATTAGTTAGAGATTTGTTATCATAATTATCACTTAAATATTAAAAGTGTTTTATAAAAAAATTTTTGTTCAGCCACGGAGTGTGGATTTTGGCAAAAAATAGGGATTTTTCCAATGATTTTGTTTGCTAACAGAAGCTTTAGTAAGTACATAATAATAAAATGGCATTGATGGATAAATTATCTCCTAGAAGTTTTATATACCATGCTATTTTATTATAAAATGGTTCAGATTTCCCAATGGCCAGCTTCCCAGCTATGCTAGAAAAGATTCACCACATAGGGTTGAAGGCCATGGTATTTCGATTTTATGGGTCATATTTTTTTTTATTTATATATATTTCTGACCCCCTTGGAGCCAAACGGCAAGCTAAACACTGACATAATAAATAAGCAAGAAAACTTTAATCACTAAACAGTATTGGGCTCTCAAATTCAAAGATCTATTTAAGATAATCACATTACACTCGAATTGCTCATTTGATAGCTATAATTTGCAAAGAAAAAAACATAAATAAACAAAAAATGGTTTACTTGTGTACTTACCCCGAGTGTAAGAAAAGATTGAGCTCTAAATACAACCTGAAAAGACACATAGAATGCTGCCATAAGAAAATACGGCGCTTTGAATGCATGGTCTGCTTTAAAAAGTTTTCATCAGCCCAAAATTTAAAGGAGCACATGTTCCTCCACGACGATATACAGCAGCAAGAACAAATTAAAATGCCAGAAAATTACGTTCCAGATCGTAATATTGGCGTCCCTAAACTTACAGATTTAGTCTTTCTTTCCATAGACCCAGAAATCCGCCCACTGATGAAGGTTATACGTTTATACCCTTATGCACCAGTTACTGTGACTAAAATATAACCACTTAAATTTTTAAGAATTTTCAATTATAATTCGTTTTTGTGCTTTATTGGATGAAAAATTTTAATCTAGCTTAATTTGTCGATTAATTTAGCATTGCCATTATTAAAGTCTAAAATAACGTATAGTTTAAATCTATCTGATGCCTTTAGCAAAAAACTCATAAGAAATCACGCCTAGTAGCTTGCCAGAGCTTGTGACATAGATTTGCATAAGTCCCAGCATTAAGAACAGGTAATGTACTTTTGCTAAAGAAGTAGACTCTGACACTGATAATGGCGCATTATTGAGGCGCAGCAAAGGTGACCTAAAATCGACTTCACTGCTCCAAAACTTGTCAATTTGCTCTCTTGACTGCTCACTTATGTCGAAAATCACTCCTTCGCCCTTTGGATGTGTAATTTCTCTCGCAATATCTTGTTTTGCTTCTTGAGATATCCCTTCTGTGTCTAATTCATAGCATGCCGTTAAGTAATTTTTTATACTTGCAATACTAACGTCTGCTATAATGTAGCCTTCAGTGTCAACGACTGGAATTCTTGTAAATCCAGTGATGTTTTTAACGGCATCGAGCAAATCTTTTAGAGAGCATGGGTAAATGATAGAAGTTATACTTGTATCCAGCATATCTTTTGCATGATATGAGTAGACATCTGAAGCTCTGAAAGCAGGAAGATATGGCAAGCCTCTGAGGCCTAAAAATGCATCATAAATGCTTGTATTCAATGTAAATCCAATTGTGTAAGCAATCACGCAGCTGATGCACATAGGAATCAGATATTGGATTGAGCCAGTTATTTCAAATACTATAATAGCAACAGAAATTGTGTGGGTTGCTGAAGCAACTAATGCTGCTGCTCCAACTGCTGAAAAAATCCCTGCTGGAACTGTATCCCCTGTCAGAGATGAAATTTCTCCAAAAAATCTCCCTACAACTGCCCCGAGTACTAAAACAGGCATAAAAAAGCCAGCAGGTGTGTTAGCACTAATATCCATCCCGCTCAAAAGAAATTTCAAAAAAAATAAAGCAGCAATCGTGGGGATCGGACTTGATGTTCCCCAAACTCCAGGTGTCCGATAAAGATCGCCAAGTTCATCTGTTCCAAAAAGATGGTTTAGTAGCTTTCTGTCACTATTTTGGAGCCATGGAATAAAAAACACAAAGCATGCAGTCGTAGTAGCTAAAAAGCAAGCATATCTATATCGTTTATGTAGCCAGGGGATAACTTTTCTATTCCTATACCAAACAAGCCTTTTTCCAAATTCTACAAATGCTGATCCCATGAATCCGCAAACGACGCCCATAGCGATAAAGAGAAAGATATCAAGATTATAGTGATACTTTGGATAGTCAGTTTTTTCTACTAACTCCCCATATTCGAGGGCAAACAAATTTTTGCTCTTGGAAGTCAATTTTTTAGGGATTTAACGCAAAATTTAATTTAATTTATAAAATTTATCTTTTAAAATGCAAATTCAATAGAACTCGTTTGAGAGTTAATTATATTAATTATCACTTATATATTTCATAAAAAACAAATTATATTAAAAAATTTTTGTTCACTCGCGGAGTGGGTCTTTGGCCAAAAATAGAGATTTTCAATGGTTGTGTCCATTTATGGAGGAGGGAGTAAATCAGTTATCCCTAATAAATGCAGAAGCCAAAATGTTATTGTGCTGACAACTCCACAAAATGAGGCTCTCCATAAATTGTTAACAATATAAAATGATGCAGTAACTTCAATGCTAAAAATAACCCCTCCAATTGGCGTTCCAAATGTTGCTGCCACTCCTGCTGCAACAGATGCTGCCATAATTTGATTTCTGTAAGTCGTATTATTTCTAACTCCCTCCTTTAAATTAGAACAGATTATTTTTTTTGGCTATTTTAACCCTTGAATTTGAACAAAAATTTATTTCAATAGGAAAAGTTTTTATATGAAAATACTATTTTTTATTAGATTAGTTTGACCTAATTAAATTTGAGGAGTGCATATAATATTATTTAAGCAGTTTTCACACTGTATCAATTATTTTTTTAAATTAATTCTTCATAAAAATAAATATAAAATTAAAAATATTATGTTTAAATTTTTCAAAAATTTGATAAAATTTTGTTTATACAGACAAATTTAAATTAACTCTTACCCTTTGAAATTGGAATAGAATTTTGGTTCCAAATTAAAGGGGATAAGATGTTTTAAAAAGTCTAGAGTTAAAAGTCTATCTGCGACAATTGCTGCCAAATGAACAAATGGTCCACATCTTCCAATCATAAGTCCTGATCCAAGTGCAAGAGAAAGTCCACACACCTTTGCAAATAGACATTTCCAATTCAAAAAATTAGGCAGCTCAACTCCTGCAAGAAAAACTTTAATTTCAGCAATTCCTGCGCCTTCAGCTGCTTGGCTAACATACTCCCCGAAAGACGCTGCACCTAAGACAAGAACTATTGCAGTAGAGACCCAAACAAATAAACCTAAAATAGGTTCATCAATATTAAAAGCAATATACTTTCTCCCCATAACCATTTCTTGGCTTGCTAAGTCTACTATAAATGCTAAAAACGCTGTTATCACTGCAGTCAAAAACATAGCGATCCATGAAGAAAAGCTCAGTACATGAAAATTTGCGATTCAGCTATGCTGAAATACCTCAATTTGCTACCATATTAACTAATATATTAATTTATGAGGCAAACTTTGCAAAATACTATATGAATTTTTGATTCTGGTATTGGAGGTTCAAGAAATGTTCTTGCATTTACTTCTTCAATTTTAGTAAAGTAGTCAGTCAATAAATAGTTTTCTCTTGTATATCTCGATCCAACTGGCACTACTTCTTGAACTATTTCACTTCTATCGTCAAGCCTCTGATATGAAGCAGGCTCCATACAATAATATAAGAAATTATTACTTAAAATTAACTGGTAATTAATTTTGGATAATATTAAAATTGATCCCTCTTGCCCAAAAATATTCTTCTTGTAGCCAAGCCTCGTGCTCACTGATTGGTACTAAGTTTTCCTTGTATTCTTCTGATAAAGTTTCTTTGTCTTTTAGCCTGAGCGTGATTGCGATTTTCATGCATATAATTTCAGTGAGGGTTTTAATGTCAAGCCTTTGTGAAGCAAGCAGAAGTTTGAGCAGAGACTCAATTTCAATCCCTTCGACAAACTCAGCATCCCAAGTATCATATAAGTGACTTACTAAATCTCCTGAATTTAGATGGCATGAAGCTAGATTTAGAGGTTTGAATTCATGATGCTCTAAATATGTTAGGATAAGTCTTAAGGGCTCATCGTCGATTTCAAGAGGCTCGAGGTGGATTTGGGATTCATAGTCAGGGCTCTCTTTTAAAGGTTCTGATACGTCTAGAATAGAGATTGGAACTGTAAATACAGTCCCTTCATAAGAAACGAGTTGGATTGTTTGTCCCTCCATTTTATCAAATTTTTATTAGATTTATTTACTCCCCCCCTCTCCATGAATAAACAAAAAAATTTTGTTCACTAACGGAGGGGGTTAATTTTTTTTTTTTAAAAAATTTATATATAAATTTTATAGAAAAATTTTTTTTTTCGAAATTTTAAAAAAATCCCACTTCTCGAAAACTGGAAGGCAAATATTAATTTAATTTGTAAATTTATGTTTTAAAAACGCAATTTGTTTAAAATTAAACAGAATTAGCTCGAATTTCATGATAATAGGATCACTTATATATCAAAATTTTCTATTAAAAAAATTTTTGTTCACTCACCGAGGGTGGGTTTTTGTGCAAAAAATAGGGATTTTTCTAGTGGTTTTGTTCACTCACAGAGGGGGAGTAAGAATTATTCTTTGCTTTTATTTTTGGCCCTTACTCCTACGTATTAACGAAATGCTATAAATTGTTTTCTTGAATGACTTATGTATATATTTTATCTAAATTCCCTGAAATTATATTCTACTTTCATAAAAAATTATTAAAACTTAATAAAATAAATCTGATTAAATTTTAAATATATAAGATGAGTCAGTTTCCATTTTCTTCCGTATAATTTCTAAATAGCAATTACTGCAAAAACAACGCTTCGTATCGGTTTTAATGCTACACATATTTCTTCGTCAGTTGGCTCACTCATAGCTGCCACTGTTGGACAAAGTGGATTACAGTCCATGTTTATCCAATGATTTTGCAGTATTTCAAACATTTTTATCCTTGTTTCCGGATTCTTGTCGAGAAGCCTTCCAATTAAGTATCTCAATTCAGCTGAAATCGGCATACTTGGATCAAATTCCAATTGGAAATTCTGAATTGCTTCAAAAATTCCAGCTAAAGAATCAGCTGTATATGGAAGTTTTTTATATACTAGCGCATATAATGTAAGACCTAAAGCCCAAATATCTGCAGCTTTCCCAGAAAAATCTTCCGACTCCGCAGAGCAGCATTCTGGAGGGAAAAATTGATAAGTCCCAATAGTTTTGCTTTGTCTATCTGAATCTCCAAAAATTTGAGCTTGTCCAAAGTCTCCGATTTTAACATTCCATTCATCTGTAAGCAAAATATTTTGAGGTTTTATATCTCTATGGACAATATTGTGAGAGTGCAAATATTCCAATCCACAAACCATGTCTCTAAAAAATTTCCGAAGCTGCTGTTCTCTAACTCTCCTATATTTTTGGAAAATTAATCCCTTTTAAGTGAGCAAAAGATTTTCTAAAATAATATTATTATTTTTATATATAATTAATAATTGCTATAGCGAGATCTTTGCTTGACTGCCATAAGATTTTTGTTTTAAATATTTTTCAAATTTGTATTTCTAAAATTTAAAAAAATTATAACTCGTTTTAGATATTCCTTCGCCATTTTGTATTTTAGGTTAATTTTTGAATTATCACATATAGTACCACTGTTATTTGGCGGTTGGAAAGCCTGTTAAAAACGATTTGGTTTGTCGAACTTATAACGTTACATTTTTTATTGAACTGGCATTTCATAAATAAAATTCCATGAGGGAGAGAAAATTAGCAGAGCTAATTTCTCTCGAACCGAATGCCATTTTATTTATGGGGTTAGGTTTTCACTCGAGAACTTCTGGACAGCAATAGCGGTTTAACTCTGGGGATAACCAGAGGAACTGCTCCTCAGTCCTCTCAAGATTTCGGGGTTTTACCTCTCAGCACATCTCAACGGGAAGATGACCCTTAGGCGGAACACGCGCAGGAGCTGAGTCGAGACAAGGGCGACGGCATCGCGCCGGGTGAGACGTGCAGCAAGCTGGTGAAGCAGGAGTTGATAAAAGGCTTGGCCAGGGCTGACCTGTTCCAAGATGGCTCGCCTACGTCACTAGTTTTGCCATAGGCCCTTTTGGGCTGCGGCACTAGACACCTTAAAAACCAGATAATTAATTAAGTAAGTAAGTAAGATACTGGTATTTCAGGTCCAAAGCCCAAAAAAGCTCTTAATGTAAATCTTAAAAGGAAGCTGTATATAGTTTTAATATAAAAATTTTTCAAAAAAAAACTTCTCTTCCACCCTTAAAGGTGGGATTAAGAACTCCTGAAGGGTTTCAAGGAAAATAAAATGAGCTCGTGTCAGGGTTTCATTCCATAATTGCTCCTTTTCCACAATAATCAAGGACCATATACAGCTTATCTCTCTCGTCATCATCAATTACTTCATGCAATTTTACAGCATTGATATGATTAAATTTCTTCATCATAGCGATTTCTCTTGCAACGTCTTGCATTGCACTTGTTGCTGTCATTTCGCCGTTTTGGTTTCTGTGAAAATCGCGCTTTCTCCGAAGCAGCGCTTTATTATAAATTTTCACAGCGTATAAATTATTTTCATATTTGCATAATTTGACCTTTCCAAAGGCACCTTCTCCTAAATTTTTAATTAGAGAGTATTGGTTTACGGTTGCATTTCCATCTTCGTCTAGGCCTCTTTTGACTTCATGTGTTTCTCTTACAATATGTTTGCACTCTTCTTCTTCCATTTTATAAAATCAAATCAATAAGTAAAAGTAGCAATTTCAGAATATTTATAGCCCATTCCCGGCTATAGATCGGGCTTAGCCCGATCTTTGCCGGGAAACTCGGGGGGTTGTCTCTGTCACTTTGAGGTGACGAGTCAACTCCCCGAGTTGGCAAATCACCATATAGCGGCTATTTGCCAACTCGGGGAGTTGACTCGTCACCTCAAAGTGACAGAGACAACCCCCCGAGTTTCCCGGCAAAGATCGGGCTAAGCCCGATCTATAGCCAGGAACGGGCTATATTGGATTTAATTATTTGATGATAGTTCTAATTGGTTACTAAAAGCCAATATAATAAATCCGCGAAGAATTTTTGGATTTTAACGGCGAAATTTATTTTGGGTCGAGGAAATTATTGAGAAATTCAAGCAAAATATGACGGTATTTTATTCATTTCAAGTGAAAATAGCATAATTTATAGCAGAATTATTTATTTACTATGCATTAATTAATATCAGATCATGAAAGGGAAAGAAAGAAACAAAATTAAATAGATCAATTTATTTATAAATAAACTAGCTAGAATCAGTATATGCAATAAAGTATAAATTATAAAACAAAACAAACCGTGTGAAAATAAATAGTTTGACTTCTGTAGATGGTAGCTTACTTTCAGCGAAGTTAAGTTAAAAGTTTATAGACGTATTCAATTTAAAATTTTTATGTGAAGTATTTTACTAATATTATAATCATAGCTCATTAAATAAGTGGTAGAGTAAAAATATTCCCTTACTCCCCCTCTCCATAAGTTAACAAAAAATTTTGCTCACTTACGGAGGGGTAATTTTTTTTGTATATAAATTTATACTATAATTATTTTTTTCGAAATTTAAAAAAATCCATTTTCGTTAGCAGAATTAGCATGCCTTATATATCGTATATTTTTCATAAAAATTTTTATTTGCTCACACAGGGCGGATTTTTACACAAAAAATAGGGATTTTCCGATGGTTTTGTTCGCTAACGGAGGAGGGGAGCTAGTTTAATTAAGTCACAGCTGTTATTAATCAATTATATATTATTGCTTATTAAATCTAGAGTAATAGATGGAAATAATTTTATCATAGATTCAATATGTGGAGTTAAAAATATTTACTTTTTATCTTCTAAGATCATCTAAAGACTATATAAGAAAAGTTCTAATTAGGCAATTTTAAGATCGGATTAATTAATATTAAATCTAAATTCTCTCACACTACAGCTTACCCTATTTATAGCAGAAATATCTCAACTTTACTACAATTATTCAAATAATAGATAAAAAAAATACTCGTTATAGTGGAAAGATATTTAATTAAGCATTAAATTTTTATTTATTAAATTTATTAGTAAATATTAACTTCCGCCTTTAAATTGGAACTAAAAATCCTATTCTAATTTCAAGGGCAGTTTTAAAAACACATTATATTAATTTTTTTGTTAAATTTTTGAAATTGAGCAGAATATTTAAATTCTAATTTATTTTATGAAGAAATAATTAAATAGTTACCAATTCAGTGTGAAAAATGTTTAAATAGCATTCTAATTGCACTTTTTCCATTAAATAAATTTTATAAAAATTAGTATTTTCTAATTATTATTTTAATAATTTTTCAAAATTTTAAAAAAATATAAATTAAGCAATGTTGTAAATAATAAATAAAAATATTAATAGATTCATTGTAAAAGCTGTTTTTAATTAGCATTCTACTTGCATTTTTATCTATGAAATTAAGTCAAAATTAATTTATAAAATTTTTCTCTCTTATAGTTTGAATTTTAATTTATTTTTTATTTAGAATAAATAAAAAATTAATAGATTCAGTTTAAAAAACTGTTTAAATAATATTCTTCTTGATTTTGCCTACCCAGTCGTTAAAATTTTCCATTTAAAGAGGGGTTAAAGCATCCAAAAAATGCAAATTTCATCAATGTTTTATTTCAATTTAGAGGAAGAATAAGAGAAAGCCACCGTTTCTTATGAAAAATCAGAAACTGCTGCTATAAATGGCACAAACTAATTTCATTGAAAGATTCAAGAATAAAGTGTCGACTATAGGCAAGTCTGGCGAAATTGAGATTGACCCCGCAAAACCTATCCTCAAAGCAAACAGCGCACAATTCCATAAGTCAATTATGCAGTTATCTGCATCAAATATAATCCGAAACAACCTTCAATCTCCAAAGCCAGATACTTTTGTCTCAGCAAGGCCAATAAAAGTCGCAGCCAAAGATGACAGTCCTACATCTCCTAAAACAGTCACTGCAACTTTTTCCGCTCCATTGCAGCCAGAAGTTATAAATGGAGCAACACCTAATATTTCACAATCAAGGAACCCAGACCAAAATCAAAGGCGAAATTATAGTCACTCGGCAACTCCATTTAGAAAGCCACAAGTAGATGATGTACCGAAAACCAGTGATGGGATTACACAGTCTTTTGAATCAAGATATGCAAAAAAGCAAGGAGTTATTGATTTCTCGCCATATACACTAACTGATTATCATATGATAAAAAACGATAAGTATTATGAGCTGGGAGGGCTTGGGGCTGTAAATATAGGAACTGAGGAGTGAATCAAAAGAAAAGAAATGCAGGATAGGAGGGTGGATTATGCTAAACAAGTAAAATATATAAATGCTGCTAGTTTACCGCCATCTGGAGCTAAGAAGACACCAAAAATCACAGAAAAGGTGCCGAGCAAGATGCAAAGAGCAAATGAGTTTGCAAAAAATATTCCGAAACCGCAATTAAAAATAAGAAATGATTCGATAGAAGGAAAGGAAAATCCAAGCGAAAAGGATTTTAGCCCATTAGAGTATCAGCTTGATAAGCATGATAGTTATAGAACTATTATTGATGAAATCAAAGCAAATATTGAGTATGCCACCTGATTTAAGATTGCCATTTTTTATTTAAGAACATTTTATAGATCAAATTAAGCCAAAATTCAATAAAATTTACTGTTTAAAATAATTTATTAATCAATAATTATTTAATCTTTCTGTGCTAATTGATAAAGAATTCTGAAATATGAAGGAATGCTTTGAACCAAACTGCAAGCTTGAAATCAATTAAGAATGCCAATCCACAACTCCTGAAAGCAGGCTTTATAAAACAGATCCAAAAATATGATATCTTTTGAACAAATCATAATGTTCGTCCAATAAAGTTTGCATGAGTAAGCAAGAATGAAAAATAAATCATACTTAAGCTTCTCTCTGAAGAAAAGTGAAGACAAGAAGATATTTAGACCAAATTATTAACCTCTGTCTGACAAAATATTCTTAATTTAGAAAATAGCTTTGACAATTTATTACAAAGGTTAGATTTCGATTTAAATAGCATCAATTATTGTTTTGAAGGAATTTACCAGGTCCAAAGAATATATAGTTTGAACAAGACCCAATTTTGAGACTGCTAACTATAGAGTCTAATTAGGCAACTCATAAATTTAAAGAAATTGCTTTAGTTGCCCATAAATCATATAAGAATTCTAAGTTTAATTGCGAATCAAATGAAATAGAGTATATATTGATTGAGGGGCTAATTAAGGACAAGCTAGAAACTTTCTAGAAAAGGCTTTCCAACATTTAAAGCATTCATGAAGAGCACGGTGCACTTGATGCACAATTGAAGAAAGGACTCTATTTCCAATCTGATTACTGAGGTACATGATTTTAAATCGAACTCTTTGACAGTGTGCCATTTCCTAGGACAATTAGGTCGGCATTTAAATAGTGCAACCAATTATTCATTTATGACATTTAAAATTAAGCAGAAGAAAATACTCCAGAATTGCTATGCTTTTTTGCCTTGAGTGGCGCGGTACGGGCGCCACTCAAGGCAAAAAGCTATAGTCGAGGCACATGCATTGAATTAATTATTGAAAATAGATTATTTTTGCTTTGGAAAGGCGTTGCCGGCTTCTGAAATTTTATTGATCATAGATAAAAACTATGGATTACGAGTTTTGCCATTGGAGTATCTTGTTGCTATTAGTCAGCTATCTTTTTTGAGAATAATGTCTTTTATTTGGAGGGCAAATAATGACCGAAACTCATTGGCTCTTTCTGAATATTAGAAATCAATGGATCAAATTAAAGTCGTCTCAAACTGATTCCTATTGCTATTGTATTCTGTTTAATGGCGATATTCTAATTTCAGGATATAAAGTAGATATATCTTACATATTCAATAGAATGCGACTTTTTTATAATACCTTTTGAATTCGCAGAATGGACAAGAAAAAATCTTGATAATTGCTGAGAGGCTGAGAGGATGTATTTCATTGAATGGGGCTCTGATAGGTTTGCATACAAAAGTGAGAATAAAAATCAAACAATCTGAAATCAAATTGCATGTACTGAAATTATTAACTATTTTTTATCAAAGTTTATTGCACAGTTAATAATTGAATAATGCATATTGAATCTAGGCTTACAGATGGATACTATAAGTTCAGCTTAAAAGAAAAAGAATTGATAAAGCTTGGCCCCAAAGGTGATAATTAGTAATTAAATTGCATTTCTCTATCCATGTAAATTTATTAAATTTATTTAAAATGGAGCCCAATTTCCAGCTACATCATTCTTTATAATTTCTGGAAAAGTTTACAAAATCTCATTTAAATTTATATTTGAATATATATCTCTTAAAGTCTAGAAATTTCTATCAGCTCTGATCAGACCCATCGTCTACTTAATAATTTTATTCAAAACTAATGAGCTCAAACATTAGCTTAAAAATCATAAAAGGTGAAGAAATTAGAAGAGTTAAAGAATTACCAGACTCATTTTCCTCACTTCAAGCTGTCTTGAATTCTTTATATGGCTCACCTGCTTTCCAAATTTCATACCCAGGCGAGGGTTCCGATCTTATTTATATTTCAAATGACGATGATCTCAAAAAAGCTTATGAAAGATTTAATGGCCAAGTCAGTGTTAGGCTGATTATAAAAGAAATAAATGAAGAAGACTTGATGGCCAAAATAGATAATATGAGACAAAGTTTATCTGAAATAATATTAGAAAAGCCTATCAACCATGAGCCTGAGGTAAAAGTGGTAGATCCTCTTATAGCAGATCCTACGAGGACTGATATTGTTTTTGAAGAAGAAAAAAGTGCAAGCCCCCAAAAAGAAAAAAAATTAGAAAAGAAAGAGAAGAAAGAGAAGAAAAAAAAGGTTGCCAAAGAAAACAAAAAAGAGGGATTTAAGCAGCAACAGCTTATACAAGAAATTAAAAAAATAGCTAAAAAAGAAGCTGCAAAGGCCGCAAAAGAAGAATCAAAAACCCTTGAAAAATCACTTGGCAGTCAAATTAAAAAGGAATTTCAATCTCTTTCAGGCTCTTCCATTGAAAACATCGAAGATAGATCTCTTTCTGACCTAAGAAGAGAATATGGGGATAAAATTCATTTGAATGTCACATGTGATGGATGTGGGATGAGTCCAATACTTGGAGATTTATACAAGTGCACAGTTTGCGAAGACTTTGAATTCTGCATGAACTGTGAAAACAATATTAACCACCCCCATTCATTTATAAAAATTAAGTATCCTCAATCTATTTATAGGGGTTTCCCCTAGATAGCCCTTACAGGGCTGTGGATTCTGTCCGGAATCTTTGGTTGGTCGAACTACTTACTATGTTGGTCGGACCAACTGACTTGTTGGTTCGAACAACCAAAGTATTCCGAACAGAATCCACAGCCCTGTAAGGGCAATCTAGGGAAACCCCTATATAAAGCCCCTGCTCAAATCAAGCGAAAAGATAAAGATATTCTGATGGGCTCAATGGCTGAGCTATTATTAATGAAAACACTTAACCAGCAAAAGTCTAAAAAACTTAAAGCTAAAGTGTTGAAAATTCTCAGTCCTATAGAAAATGAAATAGTGCAAGCAGGAAAGCCAGTATCCCAACAATGGAAATTAAAAAATAAAGGCTCAAAAGCATGAAAAGCAGGCACTAAAGTTGTATTTTGCAAAGGAAACTGTGAAAAGGTAAGTGAAGCAGCCTTAGCTCCAAAGGTAAACCCAGGAGAAAAAGTCATTGTAGAAGTCCAGTATTTTACACCAGAACAAGAAGGAATTTGCAAAGGAACTTGGCGTTTAGAAAGCAAGGGGAAAAAATTCGGGAAGCTTGTGTCCAAAGTAAGAACTGTAAACTGCCTAGACAATGAGTTCGAAAAGCTCAAAATTCTTATGAATATGGGCTTTACAGTCGAGCAAGCTAAACTAGGTTTATCATCATCAAAAGAAGATCTTAATATGGCAATATCCCAGATATTCAGGTTAACATAATTACAATATCCTATTAATTTCATTATAAAATAAATGCAGCTCCCATTAAAAGCTGATATCTATTATAGCCATAATTGAGAATTCATTTAACTCCCCCCCCCCCCTCCGTGAGCGAACAAAACCATTAGAAAAATCGCCATTTTTTGACCAAAAACCCACCCTCCGTGAGTGAACAAAAATTTTTTTAATAGAAAAAATTTTAATGAAAAAAATTTTGATATATAAGTGATAATTAGTATAATGAAATATAGAGCTAATTCTGTTTAATTTTTAAACAAATTGCGTTTTAAAACATAAATTTTGCAAATTAAATTAAATATTTGCTTCCCAATTTTTGCAAATTAGGATTTTTTTAAATTTCGAAAAAAAATATTTTTTATAAAATTTATATATAAATTTTTTTTTAAAAAAAAAAAAATTAACCCCCCTCCGTGAGTGAACAAAATTTTTTTGTTCGCTCACGGAGGGGGGGGGGGAGTAAGTAATTATTTTCCTTCTACTTCACTCCTCAGTGATGACAAAGTAGTTAAAACAGTCTGAATAGTAGTATGAGAAACCGCTGCATCAGATGCGGCCTCTTCTAAATGATAGAAAAATACATCAACTTCATGTTTTGTAATCCCCAAGCCAGCGAAAATTTCAGACAAGGGAAGCCCTGTATACATATTAGAATTCTTTGTGAACAATGATTGCAAGTATTCAGTAAATCCTTGCTTAATTTGCTCAATATCTCTGCCTCTGAAGCGGTTTTTCACTCTAGGGTCATCTAGGAGTCTTTTGAAGACATCTTCAATTATTTTAGAAAGTCCTTGGCCATTTCCGAGTCTGTCTAGAACGTCGTCTTCCATTTATAAATTATGAGAAATTAGTTACAACAAAATTAGAGCTTGAAATGCTGTGACTTGAACTTTTGGTCAAATTCACTGTGCTTTTGGAAGATATTGATTTGGAATTGGAGTAAACTTTGTAGGAGTCTCGTTTTCCGATAAAGAGAGTTCTTACCCTTGATCTGGGGACTGTTCTTTCATAGCTATTTTGGATTGCGCTGTAGTCAGGAGATGGTAGTGAATATTCAGTGTCAAAAATGCTGTTTCTGGAACTCATTTTGTCAAAAGGTAAAATACCTTTACTTAATGACTGTTTTAAAAATTCATGATTTGGGTGATAGTTCCCATCATGAATTTCATGATTAAAAAGCTCTTGCCTTGATATATATTGTTTAAAACTCGGTGCTTTAAGCGACTCTGATTTTTTCACAACTGGCTCTTTATCAAGAACACTTTCATGCATCTGATTTAAAGGGATTCCTTTTCTCTCTGACTGTTTGCTAAAAGATATTTTTGCCATGTGAGACTGGTAATATTTAGCACTTGTTTTTTTCCTTTTACAACTTCTAATTTCAGCTGAATTCATAAAATCGCTTAAATTCATTGTTTTTTGAAGCTCAGATTTTCTTTCAGCTTTATGTGGATATTTGCATTCTAAATCTTTTTCATCGACACAATCAGGCAAAAAAACTTTTGGGTCCCTTGGGATGCTTGATCTCTGGGTTTCTCTTAATTGAACATTAGTGGGTGTTCTAGGTCGGACTCAAAAATAGTTTGGGGAATATTTTGTTGAAGGCGGAGCATCACTGTAATTTGATTTTTGAATTTCTTCACGCTTTTCTCGTGTAACAGATAAAAAGGAAGAGCTAGGGACTTTAGTCTCTTTTTTCATTAATAAAGATTTGTGAGGCTTTTGGGGAGTATTTACAAGTTTTTCAATTTCTTCAGAATTCAAAATAGATTTTCTGGCTTCCACAGCGCTTTTGATAAATTTTTTGGTTGGGATTAGGCGTTGTGTAAATTTGATACTAGATCGTCCATGGTGGGAATATCTCGGGACATCATTGATAATGCTTTCGATTTCTTTTATTAGACTTGACTTATCAGTTGTCATTATTTATTCATTTATTTTTTTAGTTTATATTAAAAAAGGTAAAATAATCGAGAATTAAAACTTGTGCAGGGTAATTAAAAAGAAATCAATAGCAATCAATAGAGAGGATTATAACACATGATAAAATATTAATATTTAAATAAGTTGAAAACGCTTACTGACTAGTAATTTTATGATATCAGCCTTGCAGACTATTGTTGCATCAATATCAGATATTTTATTAGACTATATAATTTTTTACATAAAATTTATCAATATATTATTTATTTGCATTCATGAAGCTTCATGCACTTGAGATGAATAGGCTTTTTGCATTCATGACAACAGTGTCTAGTTTTACTACATTTCTTACTTTGTAGCGTTTGATGCTCCACACAATACCTGCACCTTGATACTTTATTCATTTTCTCTGCAAGCTGTTCATTTTCTTCTTGGCTGACATCTTTTGTAAGCTGTTCCGCTAGTAATCTTGTAAATTTCTCATGACTCATTGCTTCTACTATGCCTTTAGTACTGTAATGCTTATAAATGATGAAAGAATTTGTTACTGCAATTTCAATTAAATAGTGGAAGCATGATTTCCATCATTTTACAGACTTTCTATGTGTGCTATACGCTTGTATGAGCTGATCATAATAGTCCACTCCGCCCATCCCAAATGTGTATTTCGATACAATAACAGGCTTTTCCACATTTTTTTCAGTCCCCTCTTTTGCCGTTCTTTTAACAGAGTTGAATTGGATTCCTTCAATATTGGATAATAGATATATAGGTCTATGGTCATATCATGCACAAAATAGCAGGTCCCCTCTCAAGAAAAATTGGTTTCTTGTTTTTTTGCTTATGCTTGCTTTCGGAAGCCCTTTTCTGTTTGGATTCACTGTTCCTGTTGCTGCAAGGCCAAGATTTGAAAGCGAATTGAATAGTTCGATACTAGAATATCAGCGATCAAAAAACAAATAGTGCTTGTGAAAGCTTCCTTGCAAGCTTTCAATAAGCCGCAGCACAACTCTCATTGTCGAATGTACATCGTCTTGAGATTTTCCAGAAAAAATATAAAAATTCCACATATAGCCAGACACAGAATCACATAGAGCGAACACTTTAAAGCCTCATTTTATAGGTTTCGCTGGCATATACTGTATAGCTTGATGCCTTCCTTTGAATTGAATCATTGATTCATCAATTGAAATGTATTTTCCAAGGCAATAGTTGGCTTTGCATCTTTCCCGAATCATGCTTAGTATAGGTTCTATTTTGGAAAGCTTGTTGCTTCCGTAGTATTGCAATGGAGATAAATGCATCATGCGGCTGATGGCTTGGAATCTTCTACTTGGCATTATCCCAGATATTAATTTATTGTGATAAAGAGGGATCGTTGACCAGTAATCCGTTTGCTTTGGTGCTTTAATTAGGCCCATCATAATGGCTATTCCAAGCCAGTTTTCAAGTTCTCGAGGGGTGAGTGGAGTCATGTCTCCCATTCTCCTTGATGGGATTGGATTTGCCTCAAATATAGATTTTGCATAGTCGTTTGAATTGTTTGTGATTTCTTCGAGAACTTCTTCATCAAAAAAGATTCTAAATAAAGATAGAGGAGTAATTTGATCAGGCTGAGGCTGACCTGGTTGAGGATCCATTAAAGGAATGGTATCTTGTCTTTTGAGCTTTGTAAGTTCGGTTCACTCTTCTGTACTAAATTCATCAGTGCAAGCTGTTGCTTCATCTTCGCTAGAGAAAGAAGCGCCGGAAGAGTAGCTGGATGAGTCTTCAAATTCATTTTCAAAAATGTCTTCTTCAATATTAAAAGCACTCTGCATCTTGATGTTGTCGAATATCTATTAAATAAACTTGGGGGCTTCAAATTGTTTGCTCGTATGCATTTTTATTGCAATATCTTAAGTTTTCTATGTCATTTTTAGAAGTATATTTTAATTCTATCAAACAATTAAATAATTTTGGTTTAAATTTCTTGTAAGTAAAATTTGCTTACTCCTCCCTTCCGTGAATGGACAAAAAAAATTTTCTCTTTTCGGAGGTGGTTAGTTTTTTTTTTATAAAAAATTATATATAGATTTTATAGTAAAATTTTTTTTTTGAAATTTAAAAATATCACAATTCGCAAAATTGGAAAGCAAATATTAATTTAATTGTAAAATTAAACAGAAGTAGCTAGATACTAATTATCACTTATATATCAAAATATTTTTTCATAAAAACTTTTCTATTTATAAATTTTTGTTCGCTCACAGAGGGTAGGTTTTTTAGGCAAAAAATAGAGATATTTCCAATAGTTTTGTTTACTCAAGGAGGGGGAAGTTATAATTATAGATTTTATGCTTATTTAGTCTTCATGAAGGATATCAATAGGATCAGGTGCTTTTCTTTAAACTTAAATGCTAATTTTTACTTTTCAGATGGCTGAGGCTGAATTTTAATCCAGTAATGATTTTAGAATACTAATCTCCATTATAAGTTTTAATCTTTCCAATTTTTCATTTCATCTTTAAAACTTGCCACGTGCTCATTCCATATTCGTCTAAATCGCTTATATAATCTACTCTCATTATTCTTAATAAGCTTAATTATAACTCCAATCAAGAATTCCCAACACTAGCTGCATCTTCTTTCCAATTTCTGTTCAGCATCTAACAGTAATCATGCATAAATATGCTAGTCTTTTTCATCTATATAAAAATTAATATGGCCAGCAAGCCTGAGGATGAGAAAGCTACCGCAATTCTCAACAGAAAGAAAGGACCAAACCGCCTTATCGTCGAAGAAGCCACAAACGACGACAACTCAATCGCAGTTATGTCGCAAGCCAAAATGAACGAGCTCAACATAATGCGCGGCGACACTGTGATGATCAAAGGGAAAAGACGCAAAGACACTGTTCTCATAGCACTGGTCGATCCCGAATTAGAAGACGGCAAAATTCGGTTGAACAAGGTCGTAAGAAACAATCTCAAAGTGCGACTTGGAGACTTAGTAAGTGTGCATACCCCAGGCGATATCCCATATGGCAAAAGAGTCCATATTTTGCCAATAGATGATACAATAGAAGGAATCACAGGCAACTTGTTCGAAATCTACCTGAAGCCTTATTTCAAAGAAGCATACCGACCAGTCAGAAAAGGCGATCTGTTCTTGGTTAGGGGAGGATTCAGACCAGTTGAGTTCAAAGTCTGCGAAACTGACCCTGGAGAGTGCATCATTGTAGCGCCTGATACCGTAATTCACTGTGAAGGAGAACCAGTCAAAAGAGCTGATGAAGAAAGGGCTGATGATATAGGATATGATGATATAGGAGGCTGCAGGCGTCAATTAGCACAAATCAGAGAAATGATTGAGCTACCACTCAGACATCCTCAGCTATTCAAAACTTTAGGTGTTAAGCCACCAAAAGGTGTTTTACTTTACGGTCCTCCAGGCTCTGGAAAAACCTTAATTGCAAGAGCGGTCGCCAATGAAACTGGCGCATTTTTCTTCTTGATAAACGGGCCTGAAGTTATGAGCAAAATGGCAGGAGAAGCTGAAGCGAATTTAAGAAGAGCTTTTGAAGAAGCTGAAAAGAACTCCCCAGCGATTATTTTTATTGATGAAATCGACAGTATTGCTCCAAAAAGAGAAAAGACTGGAGGAGAAGTCGAAAGAAGAGTCGTCTCCCAGTTACTTACACTTATGGACGGAGTTAAAGGAAGAGGACAAATCGTCGTAATTGGAGCTACCAATAGGCCCAACAGCATTGACCCTGCATTAAGAAGGTTTGGAAGATTTGACAGAGAAATTGACATTGGAGTGCCTGATGAGGTAGGAAGAATTGAAATTTTGAGAATCCACACAAAGAACATGAAGCTTAGTGACGATGTTGACATTGGTGACCTTTCTAAAGGAACCCATGGGTTTGTAGGTGCTGATTTGGCTCAATTGTGCTCAGAAGCGGCTATGAACTGCATTAGAGAAAAAATGGACATCATTGACCTTGAAGAAGACACTATAGATGCAGAAATTTTGGACGCTATGGCAGTCAACCAAGACCACTTCAAAAGCGCCTTAGGCGTTGTCAACCCTTCATCACTCAGAGAAACTGTTGTTGAAGTTCCCAATGTGACTTGGAATGACATTGGAGGCCTTGATGAAGTCAAAAGAGACCTACAAGAAATGATTTTGTATCCAATTGACCATCCTGACAAGTTCGAAAAATTCGGCATGAAGCCTGGTAAAGGGGTTTTGTTCTATGGACCTCCTGGATGTGGCAAAACTTTGATGGCAAAAGCGATTGCAAATGAGTGCTCAGCTAACTTCATTTCTATCAAAGGGCCTGAATTGTTAACTATGTGGTTTGGAGAAAGTGAAGCAAATGTCAGAGATATTTTTGATAAAGCAAGATCAGCAGCTCCATGTGTGCTGTTCTTTGATGAGCTTGATTCGATTGGTTCTGCAAGAGGATCAAGTATGGGAGATGCTGGTGGGGCTGGAGACAGAGTTATGAACCAGCTTCTAACTGAAATGGACGGTGTTGGGACTAAGAAAAATCTGTTTATTATTGGAGCTACAAATAGGCCTGAAATTTTAGATGAGGCATTATTAAGACCTGGAACACACAATTAAAGTGGAGGTGTTCTGATAAAGTGTAGCTTCCTTATTTTGGACTCAAAGGTAACTCCGGTTCTTCTGAGAGCTTTGCCTAAGAGACACTATCCACTGGCACTGGATAATAAATAAAAAGTGTTCTTTGAAGGTGATGATGATTAGAAGTTCTAACAGTTGTGTAACTGCCGATCCGTTGCTCGGAGTGGAAGTTGTATTTCACCTGTAAGGCTTCGGAAAGCAGAAGACGAGTTATTTATGAGTTATATTATAGCTAACTAAGACCTGGAAGGCTTGACCAATTAATTTATATCCCACTTCCTGATAAGCCAAGCAGGATCAGCGTTTTGCAGTCTTTAACGAGAAAATCGCCAGTTGCCAAGAATGTTTACTTACACCGTGTTTAATAAAAAGCCCTGTTCCAATTTAAATGGGTTTTTAAATTTTTTTAAAAAAAGCAATTCATATTTAAAAATTTTCTCTATAATCATTTTTTAAGAAAATATAAATTGAGCACAAAACCTTTAGTTTATTTTATGAAGAAATTATATAAAAAATTAATTGATTTCGTGTGAAAACTGTTTAAATAGTACTCGACTTATCTATTATTTGGGTCAAAATAATTTTATAAAATGTTTTTTAAAACAATTGTAAAAAATATAAATTCAGCACAATAGCTCGAATTTAATTTTTTTACAAAAAATTAATAGATTCAGTATGAAAGATATTTAAATAGCATTCTACTTGTATTTTATTTATTAAATTAGGTCGAAAGCAATTTTACAAAAATGATAATTTCATATTTTATTTTTTTAAAAATTTTTTATAAATTTAAATTGGCTCAATGCTTTAAATTTTAATTTATTTTTATGATTATTAAATAAAAAAATTACTAATTCAGCTCGAAAGCTGTTTAAATAGCATTGCATTATGTCTATTAAATAGGTCAAAACTAATTGATAAAAATTAGTTTTTCATCGTTATAATTTTCATATTGAAAACAAATTTGTTCCAATTTAAAAGGTGGTTAAAGTACCAAAAAATGCAAATTTCCCAACGTTTTGTTTCAATTTAAAAGGGGGAGTTTAGATTTTATCGCTGACCTTACTGAGGGATTCAGCGGGGCAGATTTAGCTGAACTTGTGCAGAGAGCTGCAAAGTCAGCCGTTAGAGAAGCAATTGAAGCTGATGCCCAGAGGAAAGCTTTGCAATCAGAGCAAGGAGATGAAAACATGGATATCGCTGATGATCCAGTCCCTGAAATCACAAGAAGGCATTTCGAAGAAGCCCTTTCAACTGCCAGAAGATCAGTCACTAACGTAGATTTGAACAAATATGACCAATTCAGAAGGAAATTCGACCCTGTTTATGCTGCCAGGCAAGGTGGGCAAGTGTCAAGTGCTCCAGTTTTCAGATGGCCTGAAAGAGCTGACCAAGTTCAACAAGCAGCAGCTGAAGAAGAAGATCTTTATAGTTAAATCATCAATTTCTAAATATTTTCTTTTTTAAATTGATTTACACTTAATCTATATTTGAAAAATGATTAAACAAGACAATATATCATAGAGATAAGGCCAATAATCATAGCATTATCATGGCTCATCCAATCTTCTGTGTCAAAAAGTCCAAACTTCAAAGCACAAGAGTCTATGAATCCGCTTTTATAAAGAGGTCAATAATTTCTCTGATGCAAAATGTGATAGTAAAAGTTATAATTGTCACCAGTTATAGAGGTGCATGCAAATAAAATATCAGGATCTATTGAATGGGCTGGATCTCCAGAACATTTAGTATCATTAAATACCAAAGCTTGAGAAATATCAATCGAGCTTACTCCAGGCGTGTCAAATCAGCAAAATCCTGTTGAATTTCCTCTATCACCTCCACAATTGCAAGATTTGCTATAGGCGAACTTCTTACTTCTTTCTACATGAGTGAGCGAAATTTTTTGGTTAGTAATTAATTTAAGGAATTACAAAAATATAGTTTATATCTAGATATCTTTAATATAGGGTTGATTTTCCATCAAGAAGTTTTTTTCCCCAATTGTTTTGATTGCTAGATAAGGGACAATTAGTCATTCTATATAAATACATGCAATTCGATCCCATATTGCATTGAAAAGGATAATCTAAATATTGTTCAGCTTCTGAATAAATCACAATATTATCACATATCCCATCTTGCACCAGCATGCTTTTGCAGAATTTCATGTTCTCCGATTTCTCTCCATCATCTAGCGATAGAAGCCCAGTGCATTTCTTTAAATTGCACCCACATCCAGGAGGGCATTCATAATCAGTATCACAATTTGAGCCTATTTCTGCGCTAACTAAAGTGCAGTAGCCTGAACAATAATATCAAGGCTGGCATTGTCCATGATATTCACATTCTTGCCCAGATGTCAAGCCTTGGCAAGTATTATTTATGCAACTTCCTGAAATGCAGTCTGAATTTTCACAGCATGACCAGCCTGTTGGATTTAAATCCGGGGTTCATGTGCCTCTGCCGCAGTTATCAATAGCGGTGCTTTCACAAGTGATGTTTGGGAATGAAGTTGTTGTTGATGATGCTAAAAGAGCTGCTGCATTTGTGCAGGTATAGTTGCCAAGGCAAGGACTTAGCGTCAAGGTTGTTTGACTGTTGTTAAGCATGCATTGCTTTCAGGTACCTGCACCACATTGAAGACCGATGCAAGTATAACTTGCATCTGCAGCTGCATATGATGTGATAGAAAATAGTAAAAGTAATATCATGTTTATTTATAACTTATTAAATTTCTTCATCTTTCTTTGTAAACTGCTCAAAGTAGTCTTTATATTTTATTCTTTCAGGATTCTTTGTCATTGCTTTTCCACTTGTAGATATTCCTACTTTCGAATCAATTCCTTCAGGTGTTCTAAACATACTCTCATTGCTTTTTTTCTGTGCCTTTTGCTGAAAGTTTTTCCAAGAGCTTGTGTAATCTCTTGTTTCTTTTTCAATTTGATTCTGCCTCCATGCCTTTTTCAAAGCTTTTATTTTTTTCTTTTTTTTAAGTCTTACGTGTTCATTGTCATTTGGAAGAATTTTTAAGCTATTCGGAATCTCAAAAATTTCCCTTTCAGGCAATGGTCTTTTTTGAGGATTTGTGCAAAATCTTACACAGTCATAAGAAAGCTCATGCATATGTCCCCATCGGCTGAGCTTTACTGTTACAGCTTGTTCATTGAAAATCTGGATGTTTGCAGGGTATCATTTTCCATCTTGCAAAAGGACTTCTACTTCTTGGCCTTCGTGTAAGTCTGGCTGCTTTGGAGGTACAAGCATTTGAATATAGGAAGCTGGAAGTTTATACTTATCAGCAAACCCTAGAAAAATGATTTCAGCTGTTTGCTCTTCTTCATTGACTTTGTTAATATGGGCTGGATGCCAATTTTTATCTTGCTCATAATATGCATTGCATTTGTGATTTTCATTTGCAACTGTAAGTCTTACACTTGAAAAAAATTCTTGGACCCTATTTTCAGCAATTTTAAGCAGATCTTGGTTATACTCAATAGCTTTTTCCAGATCATTTTTTAGTTTCGTGAGATCTCTTTCTCGCTGAGTCCTTGCTTCTTCATCTCTTACCTTATCAGCATTTCTTTTCAAAGCTTCCTCAACCCTTGCTAAATTATCTTTGTATTCATCGATTTTGGCTTGAATAGTGACAAAGTTAGTTGATTCCATTTATTATTATAAATTTAGCATATAATGTTATGTATACATTTTAAATTTGATGTATTATATATTATTTAAACTTGACACTTTTTGGTGAATAAAAATTTTTAATGTTATGATTTAACATTACATTTTACCATATAAAATTTGTTGATAAGCTTAAACTATACTTTTTTCAACACGAAAATTCACATTTCTGAAGGTCATTGACATTTTTATTGGCTCTTCATTTGCAAGAGTTTCTTGTGTGCAGGGTCTAGTTCCATTTATATTATCAACTTCATAAGATTCGCTTGCAGAGTTATCTAGTTCATCAATAGTTTTATTTATAGTGACAAACTCGTCTAACACTTTTCTACTTTTTGTTCTTTTCAGCTGAGGCTCAGATTTGATTAGAGGTACAGGAATAGTTCTTCTGCTAAAAATAGCTATATAAAGGAAGGAAGATAGGCAAAAACAGAGAACCCCTATTAATGAAAAAGTTGGACCTTGCTCTGCACAAAATGAGATATCGGTATCTCCAGCTTGAATTTTGCAGGTTGAGCTGTAAGAAGCTCCTGAAACTATGAATCAGCTCATATTTCCACATAGATTAATAACAGTGGTTAAAATTGGCCAAAAATAATTTAAGGATACGATTCCAAAATTTATTTTTCGCGCTAAAAATATAAGATGCTCTATTCACATTATCAATAATATATATGAAATACAAGTGAATCATAAGTAGTAATAGTTTGCAATACCTAACTTATGAAAAGCGTTGCAATTTCTAATGGAATTTGCATATTTAGGAGTTTCCTCACATCTCGGACCACTTATACACATATAATCAAGTTCATCATGCCCTTCGTATTGATTCATGCCTACTAAATTACCATAAATTTTGCTCCGACTGTGATAACTGACCCATTTTCACCCATATCCAATTCCAATAAAGCAAATTCCTAACAAAAGGATAGGAAGCACTTTTCATGAAAACCAAGACCCATAATTTCCAAAGTTTAATGGCTCTCTTATAATTTTATCTCTGCCTTTATCTCTTGACCTTAGAATAATAATACTAGTAACCACACAAATCCATGCAACAGCATTTGACTCTATCACTAGCCAAAGGCCATTTCCACTGCATATTTCATTCTTTTCATTGCACGAGCACAATACAAAATGGCACTTAAGGGTAGTACTACCTTCCTACAGCCGAGCTCAGTAAGAGAAGTCCTAGATTTCCTGAGAATCTCGGCTCAAAGAGAAGCTATAGAAGTTGCCCGATGATGGCGCTCAATGCGCCATCATCGGCAGCATCTATATCTGCATTGAGTCTGATGCAGGCAGAGAGATCCTAAGGTGCTTGGAGACTGAAACAGGTCTAACAGTCAGGCTAGTCTTACCTACCGTTACTCAGAGCTGTGTCCTAGTTGAGGCTATAAAAATGTAACTTACAAGTGGTTTCTTAAATTTAAGCATTGCACGTACTGCTCACACTGACTCCACTTACAAAAATATAGACCATAATACCAACAATTTGTATCCCTGCTGGGAGTACTGAAAAAGCATAAAATATCCTTATACCTCCATATGGTCTTTTTAGGACCATATAAAATAATCTTTCAAATAGTAAGAGAGAAACAAAACTCCCGAGCGCTAAAAATACCAGTAACACCAATCGACTTTTGCTCAAAACCACTGCCTTTTCGCAAAGGGATGATTTTTGGCTGTCGTCACATGTGAGTTCAGATAAGCAAGAATAGTTTGTGTGAGCATATTCGCTTGGGCAATCTTCACAATCAAAAAGCCCATAATTAAATTTTTGATCCATAACAGAAAATCTTGTCCAATCTGGAGACATGATCCCCACAATTAGCAGTGCTCATTCTCCAATTATTAATAATAGTGTTGAGCTTGTTAACAACGAGAGAAGGTGGATTTTTTTGAATCTTAAACCCATTTCAGTCGAAAAATTGATTATTCTCCATTAGAAATTTAAATAAAAATGCTATTTTAGTGTATTCGAAAGAAATGTGTTACTCCCCCCCTCCGTGAGTCAACAAAAAAATTTTGTTCGCTCATGGAGGGGGGTTAATTTTTTTTTTCGGGATTTAAAAAAATCCTAATCTGAAACAAATATTAATTTAATTTATATAATTTATTTTTTAGAACGCAATTTTTTTAGAATTAAACAGAATTAGCTCGAGATTTCATTATACTAATTATCACTTATATATAAAATTTTTTGTATAAAAAATATTTCAATTAAAAACATTTTGTTCGCTCATAGAGGGTAGGTTTTTGGGCAAAAAATAGGATTTTTCTAATGGTTTTGTTCACTCACGGAGGGAGGAGTTAGGAAAATAATTGGAATTTGTAAAAATATGAGACAAAAGCCTAAAGAAGAAAAGCCAATTCTGATGCCGTTTAGGCTAATTAGATATACACCAGCATTTGAAACACAAGTTTTATAAATAAAATGGCATTCGGTTCGAGAGAAATTAGCTCTGCTAATTTTCTCTCCCTCATGGAATTTTATTTATGGGGTTGGGTTTTCTCTCGAGAACTTCTGCACAGTAACAGCCGTTTAACTCAGGGATAACCTGAGGAACGGCTCCTCAGTGCATCAAGAGGCTCGGAGTTTTACCCCTCAGCACATCTCCACGGGAAGATGACCCTTAGGCGGAACACGCGCAGGAGCTGAGTCAGGGCGAGGCATCGGCAACGCACCGGGTGAGACGTGCGGCGAAGACTGGTGGCGAAGCTTTGATAGAAGGCTTGGGCCTGGGCTGACCATGTTAATCCAAGATGGCTCGGTGACGTCACTAGTTTAGCTAAAAGCCCTTTTTGGGGCTGCGGCACTGACACCTTAAACACAGAATTATTAAGGAAGTAAGTAAGAAACACAAGTTTTAATGACGACGAGAAAAGAAAAACACATGCGTATGGAAGCATCAAAAAAAAAGAAGCCAGAGTCAAGCAACCATTCTGACTGTGTAAGATCAAATAATGTAACTCCAAGCATGGAGACTACTAAGGCAACAGAACAGCTGCTGAGCACTTTTAGGTCTTCTTTAAAAGATTTAGATGCAGCTCTGGTACCTACATTTGACGAAAATATTATGAGATTAAAATCAATGACACATCGCCAATTAGCAACTGTATTGGATTTACTTAAAATGGCATGATGAGCTGACCCCCTCTTAAGTCCTGCAGCTGGCATTTCAATGGGGGTACGCAGGGACCTTTAGGAAGTGATGATGGCGTTCGGGAATGCGTATTGGCTAGGTTTTCTTGGCTTGATGAAGCCAATGTCGAATAAGCTGACTGAATGCTTTACTCCAATGCCAAGTGTTTGCATCAGAGGAAAATTAGTTCAGAAGTTGGAAAGGGTTTCTCAGCAGACCCAATGGCGATAGTTCTGGCAAATAAGGATCATTCCCCAATGTGAAATCAGGTGTTACGCGCTGCAGATTTCCATTGAGAGTCAGCCAGAAAATTCAGCCCTTTTTAATTTTTATTGGCGGGCAACCTATCGACCCTCGCCAAAGCGACAAGACTCACCCAACTGCTTGTTAGCGAGTGCAGGCCCTCTTCCGGCAAAGCAACCTTCGCGACATCGTGATTCGCAGGTTGTTGAGTAGGTGGGGAAGTGTTATGGGTGGATATAGTCAATTATAATTCAGCAGGCTTTTCTATAAATAATTAAGTAGGTTAAGTATGTAAGGCAACTGTATCACTCCCAAAACTGAAAAAGCCTTTGACCTCGAATGGAAAGCAGCTTATGTCTCAAAGATCCATTATAACTGCTATGAGTATCCCGGGAGTTTCAGGTAGCGATCCTGTTCCAGGAGGCTATGATAGTGAAGAGTGTAAAGAATTATCGTTAGTTGCTTAAATTGCAACATTAAGACCAAAATGTGGAATCTTTTCCACATGTGAAATCAAAAGGACTCCACATGTGAAATCATCTTTTCACACGTGGAAAAGATTACACATGCTGGTCGTAATGTTGTAATTTAAGCAACTAACGATAAAAATTTTTAAAAAAAATTTCGATCGTTTTTTTGGATTTTGAACTATAAAGCCAACTATTGGGGAAAAACTGAATTCAAGAGAAGGCTGCCAAGGGGTTATCGTAGAAAATAAGCTGTATGTTTATGGAGGACAAAGCTGAACAAAGCACACGGATATAAAACAATTAGCTATCCCTACATGGACATGGAGACAAATAACTGCATCTTATAGTCCTCAAGGAAGACTGGGGCATAGTCTTGTAGCCTACAAAAAAAAGTTAATAGTCTACGGAGGTTGAGGAAGCCATAGAGAAAATTTAGGTCCCAGAAGATGTGCAAGCAAAGTCTACTATCTATCTTTATCTAAGCTTAAATGGCAAAGATACAGCGGATCTGGACCTCAGCCTAATCCTAGAATGCATCACTGTGCTGCACAGCTTGGAAAACATATGATTGTTTATGGCGGAATTGATACACAAAATATAGCTACAGAGGATCTCTTTCTTTTTGACATAAAATCCAAAGAATGAAGTCTCCCTGAAGTAACTGTTGCTCAAGACCCTGGGCCGCGTTCTCATGCGAGTTTGACAGCAGTTTTCCATGAAGACTTAAAAAATATTTTCGACTTTTCCATTTTCAACATTCCTTTATTGAGGCAAGACTATATAATCCCAAACAGTGGTTTTTATCTTTTTGGAGGCCTTGACAGAGGCGGAATGCCTTGCAATAGCTTATTTGGGCTATATATTCAGCTAAATAAAATTATATGAACTGAAGTTAGTGGCTATGGAAGACCACCTCCTCCAAGATATGCCCACACTGCATGCTCAATTAATAATCTGCTGTTTATTTTTGGGGGAAGAGATGATTTTTCTCATAAGGCAGGCGAAGATATGAGTTTAAATGATCTTCATGTTTTCAATGTGGAGACTTTGATGTGGTTGAAAGTTGATACGATGGGAACTCCACCGGCCGGAAGGTGGGGACATTGTATGGTATCGATAGCAAGCAAAGTCTTGATTTTTGGAGGCATGACCTTATCAAACTTTTTGTCATCTGATATATATTGTTTGGAAACAAATAGAGAAGCAATAGAAGAGCTGATGAGAGAGAGTAAACGAAATGTCAAACAAGAAAGAGTTGTAGTTAGAGAGAAAACTGTGGGGAAGGAACTTAAAGGGTTTATTAGTCGTATGTCAAGTATTGAAGAGCAAGAGACGTAAAATTTTGAACAGAATATTATGAAATATCTTTATTATAATTATGAATTTAATTAGCAATTTTATTGAAATTGAATTTTATATTACACTGAGATTAAGGAATAGAGTAAATAATCCGTGGCTAGCTGCAATCTCTTAAGAAAAAAATTGTTTAGATAAGCTCGATACTATTACATCTCAGAGAAATTCGTGTAAAACTTTTCATATTGCAATCTTATAAAATATCCCGTTTTGATTAATTGCTTAATAATAAAAATTTATTATAGTATTTGCCCGAGGATGGCGCTATCTTGCACCATCCTCGGGCAATTCAAAAATGGCCCCACACCGGGAATTGAACCCACGTATGGGGCCGTTTTTGGTATGTGGAGAACATCGACTTCCAAGCACCAAAAATGGCCCCACATGTGGGTTCAATTCCCGATGTGGGGCCATTTTTTAAAACTGCCCGAAGATGGCGCAAGATAGCGCCATCCTCGGGCAATTGCAATAATAAAAATATCATATGCAAAACCTGAGAGGGAGATCAATTGATGATTCGCCAATTCAAAGAAATTTTATTCAAAAGAATATTGAGGCTATTCAAATCTATAAGAAAAGAAGCATCACTCCTCCTCCTATTAAAATAGTTCAACCACGAAAAACCTTGCCATCTCCTATTTCAGAAAGATCCCATTTGCTAGCACCAACAATTGCTTCGTTAATGAAGAAAAGAGAAGGTCAAAAATCTGAACTTACTAAAAGTAGAAGTTCTAATAATTTGCTGACTTATAAGCCAGATCCTGCTGTTTTTAACAGAAATGATGCAGGCAAAAATCAGCGTGTAACTTTTGATAGCCCACAGCTCTATGGCGATTTTTTAAATGAAGATCCCTCGCCTGAGCCTTCTTTAGTACCTATAAGAATCAAAAAAAGGCCAACATCACAAGATTTTATGAAGCCAATAGAAAACGGTTCTCCGAATTTATCATTAATATTTTTACCATCAGATGATTCTCCTATTGACAATAAAAGTGACTCCAGCCAAGTACTTATGAAAAAACTAACTTCCTTTGATAGTGAGCAAAATGCAATTGGAAAAATTAACCCCCTTCTTTAACCAGACAAGCTCCCATTTTAATATAACTTTGTTATAAAAAAATTAATATTTAATTAATAATTATAATGATGAAATCTCTAGCCAATTAAATTAATTATAGAATTTTATTATAATCAAAGAAGATTTGATTTATCAAATTCCAAAATCATTCATTTATTAAAATAATCACTCCCTGATGCTTATGAACAAAAACCTTTCTCGCTAGTCAAAGGAGGAAGTAAGCAACCCAAAAAATCTTGAAATTGATACAGAGAAAATTGAAAATGAATATGCGACGCCAAAAGAATACGAGCCACTTCCAATTGAATACGTTAAACTTGACACTTTAAATTTTTACTCAAGTCATTTTTCTATCAGAGAAGCTATTGTTTCTGATATCTTGACTGGGAAAATTTTTATAAGTAAAAAAATATTAGAAGGAGGAAGCTTATTGAGAAAATGCAAAGGCATAAGAAAGAAAAATATTGAAAAACTTGTATATGAGGTTGAGTTCAAACCAGAAACCTCTGATTGTACTCAGTGATTAGATATAAAAACGAAATTGATTTCGAAATTTAAAGGAGAAGTGTTTGATATTTTAGAAAAATTAAGCAAGAGTAATAAATTTGCACCAAAAATAATCCCATTAGAAAGAAGATCACCAAACAGAGCTTTAAGAAAATTAGATGACCTTTCAGCAAAAATAGGAATGGTTATAGAGTCAAAGCTAAAAGCCAACAAAAAAGAAGACTGATTAAAGCAAGTAATTAGCAATGACCCAACAATTCCTGACATAACTTTAGAACTACCCCAAGAGTATACAAATTCTGATGAAATGATTGTAGATCTATTTCTCATACTCTGAAAGCACCAAATCAAGCCTCTTTCTCCCAAAAGACTTGCTCTTTATCTAGAGCCTGACCGATTAATTCTAAAACTCCCAAAAATCCAAGACCCTCCCACAAAAATAAAAAGTATCCTTCAGCTGATTCCTCTATTAATTTTAAACCTGAAACTTAAAGAAGCAAACCACTATATAAAATCTGTCGACACTTCTTCAAAGCCAGCTAAAATATGAGAAGCATGAATTTCAATTTTATATCACGTCTATAACAATGGAAGCACTAAAGAAGCTTATTATATGCTACAATCAGTGAGCCCTTCAACAAATTATACTCTTCTGTATAAGATTGCTTGCATTTATACATTTTATTTCTCTTGCATATTTAGAGGAATTCCTAGATCAGTTAGCTATGCGAAATCTTTAGATTTAGGTGAATGGGAAGGGATTGTTATTGCAGATTTAATGCTTAGGAGTGAAGCAAAAGACCAAGAAGAAAAAGCTGTAGAAATACTAAGAGGCATGATAGAGAACACGCCTCATTTGAGATTTTTAGCAGCATTTAGGCTATTTCAGTATTATAAAGATTACAGTTTATTACCACAGGCTTTAGAAATCGCAAACCAAAATTTAAGTTTTTTCAATGATCAGTTCAAAGACTGGAACTCGCTCTTTCAAAGTTGTGTGTTTAAAATTTTAGCTCGAAATCGAACAGAAATCACATATAAGCCAACAGATCCTTATTTACAGTATCAAATTTCCAGACTTTCTCTAAAATATAATCTTAACACAGATATAGTTGATATCATCACTTATTTAAACACAGTCATCAAATATGGATCAATTTATAATCTTGCTAACCAGCTATTCACCTTTACATTTTGAAAATTCATTTACTTCAGAAGAGAAGGATTTCACCGAATTGCAGCGAAACTTGGGGCAACTGCACTAGATTATGAACCGCTAGACAATGATAAAATCCTTTCTATCAAAAAATATTTACTCCCCCCCCTCCGTGAGTGAACAAAAAAAATTTTGTTCACTCACGGAGGGGGGTTTAATTTTTTTTTTTTAAAAACATTTATATATACATTTTTTATAGAAAAATTTTTTTCGAAATTTTAAAAAAATCCTAATTTGCAAAAATTGGAAGGCAAATATTAATTTAATTTATAAAATTTATGTTCTAAAACGCAATTTGTTTAAAATTAAACAGAATCAGCTCGAGATTTCATTGTAATAATTATCACTTATATATCAATTTTTTTTTTCATAAAAAATTTTTGTTCAATAAAAATAGGGATTTTTCTAATGGTTTTGTTCACTCACGGAGGGGGGAGTTAGCAAAATATAATAAAGTTGCTGAAAAACTCAAACAATTAGGCAAAGCTAAAAGTCAAAATGATACGAAACTTTGTAAGGAAATTCAAGAGAATCTAGAAGATTTTGATAAAAATATGGGTCTATGCATATCGTTGCTATTAGAACTGAATACAACGCTATCTCCTCCAAAAAATATTTCTTTATGTAAGTCATTATTAAAAGTCCCGCATAAATTTGAAAATATGTTTGTTAACTGATACAATCTTTATAAAAGCAAAAAAATTAAAGAAAAGCAGTTTAAATGTTTGGATGGGCAAGAAGAAATTGATAAGAGGGATAAGAATAATCCTTTATATGTGTTAAAAGTACATGATATTTAGAAAATTAAAAGTATGCTAGAAAGTTTTGAATTAGCAGAATCAAATTGCTTATCTTTGAAGCCAGAAGTCTTATGAATATTAGTTGGAAAAGGCTTTGGAGGAATAGAAATAATAGATTCTCTTAGGGTTATGCAAGGAAAGACTTACCTTCGAATCAACGTATCAAGATCAGTGCAAAAACTTAAAAAAGGCACCCATAGATCTAAACCTCATCCAATCCTATACTATTATTTAGCGAAATTTCAAATAGCCCTAATAAAGCAAACTCGCCATGCAAGTGAAGCCCAATTCAACCAAATAAATCTCTATCTAAATAGTTTCGTCTCTACAGAAAAAATGAACCCAATTTATCTTATGGTATTTATATCGCTTAACGTCCACTACGGGGTTACGACCCCAGGTTTATCACTCGCCTTTCGTCGCATCGGGCCCACCAGTCCGCTGGGGACAGACTCGCTTTGATCTCCAAGGTGCTTCTAGGGCAAATGTCCACGTCTTCGACGGCTCATGGATGAGCTACTTGCTTGTACATGGGTTGCTTTTCCGAAAAAACCCAAAAAATGGATTTTTTCTGGTCGGCTATCGGCAAAAAGGAAAAATGCAAAGCCTGGGACGTAACGCCCAGTTTCACGCTAGGGAGTTGCCCGAATGGTCCAGAGGACTTTGCTGGGCCCCTTTCCAACCTTGCACCCTCCTTCCCCACGAGGAAAAATCCACCCCTAAGAACAGACTAGGGCTAGGCTCTGAAAGCTACCAGAATTGCTTACCTAGCATTGCAGTCCATCTCTGAAATGGTAAAACCTTGCCGGATATAATTAAAATATGAGTCGAGTATGTATGGCCGGGAGGCCATACCAAGACGAAGACGCCATATTTTAATTATGAACCCAATTTATCAGCTTAAAGTTTTGTACCTTAATGCTGAATTAGCATTTATGTGCCGAAACTATGAGTAATTTTTATTCAGACAATCTTTACGTTATTTCCAAGAATCAGAAAAATACGCCAATTCGATTTCTTCCAATTATCTGAAAATTCCTAAAAGACTGCTAAATGCTGATATAATTACTCAAAGATTACCTAAATATGAATAAAATTTTTGAATAAAATAAATTTAATGAATTTTTTAATTTTCTCAAGCTTTTCGTTTCTACTTGTGTATTCAGATAGGCTTGAAAACTCAATCACTGAAAATTTGAATGAAATTTATCAGGAAATTGCTGGGAAAGAAGAAAAAATATATGAATTTGTAGAGATTGTTTTCAAAGAAGAAGCTTTGTATAGCGGCAGACAGGTTATACTGTTGAATAATACAATGTCAGGAGAGATTTCCCTGCATTATGTGGTATATGAAAAAGAAGATGACTCAAATAAAACTGATATCATCCTGCATCAGACCCCAGATTTTGCTTACTTTCTCCAATCCTTGATCGAACGATTGCATTTAAAATTCTAAATCTCCTATTTTTTATCATATATTTTTCATATATTAAAGTATGAAATCAAATCTTTACTATTCTCAAAATAGAGCTACCTTAATTTATCGAAAACGAATAAAGACATATTGAGGCCTATTTGATAAAATATTATGTACTCTATCTCTTATCAGTAGTGCATAAAATCTCTTATGTAGAAAAAAATTTTAAATAAATAGTTAACAAAACAATTTATACATAATTTATTTTTTTCAAAATTCTTGATCGAACTATAAGATTATTCGATTAAGGATTGGAAAATTACAGAGAAAGTGATATTAAGCATATCACCGAAGCAATATTTAAAGAATTTAATACCCAAGAAATTCAGTACAGTGTTTTAACGTCCCCGAAGCGTCAAACTGTAGAAATTGAGAAGGACAAAGTTTTTAAAGATATAAGCTTGGTGAACGCAATTATTTTTTATAAGAATCAGACTTTTTCTATCAATGTAATTATAGACGGAGCAAACAAATCATCGTTCCACTGACTTACACTACCAATAGATAGGAAAGAAGTCTATACCTATTCAACATCGTCTCCATTTACTCTTGCAATTATGTGCACTCTTATAGTAACTTTTATTGCTGTTTATTTTGCGCTTTTTGCTTACTGAAGGTACTCAAATAGTGTTCCGTTTACTAAATTCAGGCTATCCGACTTAAGAGCATTAATCACTACTACTCAAACAGAAAGATCTTTTAATTAAAATGTCCGAAAAAAATCACATGTGCTTCCTTGTTAATAAATATTTATTTTAAAATGTAAATTATGGACTATCTATTGAATTATTGCTAAAGCAAATAAAAATTAAAAGAAAAAGAGAAAATATTGTAGGTCTTTTAAGTTTATATAAAAAATTAAGATAATTTTGTTAAATAAGCACAAAATCCAAGAATTAGCTTGAATAACACTTGTAAGTATCAATAATACTATTTTAAATGTCTTTAAGTTTGAAAAATTCTGATAAAAAATGGGTTCGAAATCAAGTAAAGATACTCTAGATGATACCTTATTTAATCTGAGATTTGCAGGCAAAACATTAATAAAAGAATCAGATCGAAGCCAAAAAGAAGAAAAAATAGAAAAGGATAAGGCCAAAAGAGCTTTAGAAAAAGGTCTTATTGATAACGCTAGAATAGCTGCAGAAAATGCTATCAGAAAGAAAAATGAAGCCTTAAACTACCTAAGATTATCCTCAAAACTAGATGCAGTCGCATCCAAAATAATGTCAGCGAGCAGAACAGAAGCTATGACTCGTCAATTTTCTCAAGTAATTCCACAAATGAACAGAGCCATGAAAAGTATGAACCTTGAGAATATAAGTGAAACAATGGGACAGTTTGAAAAGTGCTTCGAAAATTTAGACGTTGCTTCTGGATATGTTTCTGAATCATTAAATCAAACTACGACAGTGTCAACGCCAAGAGATCAGGTTGATAATTTGTTGGGAATGATTGCAAGCGAGCATAATATTGAGGTAAGAGGGCAGCTAGGAGAAGCACCGCTGGGGATTAGCGCAAAGGAAATTGAAGAGAGTAATAAAATTGATGTCCAAAAATTGAAATAATCTAGTTTATTTTAGAAATCTTCTAATAACTTTGTCTTGGGATGTTTCTGTTGTTATTTTCTTTAAAATTTCTTGTTTAAACGAAGCAGATAATTGCTGTTTTGTTATTTTGTTAAGCAAAATATATGTGATTACGTCTTTGCAGCCTTGTGAAAGATCTTGATTGTCGTTATTAACGCTATTTATTATATTTTCCATTGCTTTGTTTGAAAGATAAGGGAAAAATTTTTCACAATGCTCTTGCAATATTATCTGCAAAGCAATAAGACATTTCATCAATATTTCAGCTTGATAATTTTCAATAGCAAAATTAAATATTTCAGCTAAATTTTCAAACGATACTTCTTCTTTTGTTTTTATTATTGATTTAGAAACAAGAAAAAGTAATTCAGATAATTCACTCATCAGCTCATCTGATTCTGCTTGCTCTTTATCTAGCTCATAAAAATCAATAATTTTTCGTATTGAATTAATAGTGCCACTGGTTAAGCCTTTTTCTATTTTAGATTTGTTGAGTTCGCTTCTAAATTGTTCTTTTAGCCTCTGTAAAATTATGATATGAAAATACCAATTTATGATATTGTATTCTTTTTCCTTGTCTAAAAATGAGGATATTGGAATGTCTTTTCTTTTGGAGAAAAGCATTGATATATTGCACTTATAAAGGTAAAAAAACTTCATTAACCATGAAGAAGTGTCAATGTTTATGATTTCTAGCCCAATAACAAACACTATGTTAAAATTACACATAGAGCCAAACATCCCTGCACCGCTTACTCCGCGAATGTAGTCTCTTTTTGTAGCCTTGATATACATTTGCTTTGCTTCATAAACTTTCTTCTCATATCCAAATTCCTTTTGAAAGTGGCTTGCCCTTTGGATAATTTTCTTTATCATATTAAAAACAGAAGGAAAATATTATCTGATTTATATATCTCATCAAAAAAGAATAATATATTATTAGAAATAGATGTAGATTTAAATTCATTGTATTTATTATAAATTAAGGAATATTTATAACCTATCTTTTGAGTTACTATTGTAGATTTCTTTAAATAATATCAGTCCTCTATCTGTTAAGAAAGCTTATTTCGAAACAAAATAAATTTGTTTTAAAATTTGGATAAATGGATTATAATTTAAATTTATATCTTATTATATGGTAATTATTTATTTATGCAATTTAAAGTAAATTAATTATCTTTAGTTATTTCATTACCACTTCTAATTAATTTTGAGTTCCCTACGCATATTTGGGAAGTGTAATTTAAAAATTTTAAATCTTTATGAGAAAAAGACATAAAATATTATAAAACCAAGCATTTGTAATAGCCAAAGATTCTAAGAAAAAGAAAATTTCTAATTTTTTAAATGCAAAAATAAAATTAATTCAATGGCTCCGTTACTTATAATTACTGTTAAAACATTAATAATAAATGATAGCAAAGATCTTTATTCAAAGTAGAATCACCTGTAAAAATTCAACTTTGCAACCAGGCTATGATATAATATAAAAATTTTTATCGGAACTAGCCTCCTCAATAGCTTTTCCTTCTTTGGCATTTTATTATTATGACTTTTTGTTTACCTGGAGCACTTAAGCTCAGCAATATCAGAAACAAGCCAGCGTGCAGCAAGAATGTCTGATCCTTTCAGCTTGAGGAGATATGCAGATTTACCACTTGAAACCCACAAGGAGGATACCATTAAGCGAATCTCTGCATAGGAGTGAGGCTTAGAACGAGACAATGCTCATGTGAGGTTTTCTGGCCGAATTGTGGAACGTAAAGTTTCGAATTGTTTTCACTAGATAAAAATGGTGAAGTAGGAATACCGATGCACACCAATTGGAGTTAACAGGTTGAGCTTCAGCCTACCACCCTGTACAACAAAGTGGCAGGCTGATTAGTAAGTAAATAATTAAACAAACAGACTATGATAGATTTATTTAAACATCAGGCTTGAAGATTTCTTGGCATTGATGATTATTTTCTTCATATATAATAGAACAAATGAATTTTACAAACCGCTCTCCATAGTCTTCACTTCCTACAGCAGAAATATCTAACTTTGATACTCCTGGCATCACAAAAGACTTGCTTAAAGTTTCCAATCTTTTAAGTCTCCCATACGTTTGCAAAAAATCAATAATTCCAATTACATATCCTTTTCCCTTATCATTTCCAATAGCTCTAAAACTGTTTTTTACAGCCACTTCTTGATAGCTTATCCCAAGAAGCAGTGAATAGTCCATAATGTTTAATCTTGTAAATAGCTGCACATCACTATGGATTCTCTTTTTCAAAGCCAAACCATCCTCATAAGAAAGAAAAATCGATTTTTTAAGGTGAAGAAAGTCCAAGTCTTTATAAATTCTATCATTTAGAATGTCATCTATGCTTTTCACACTTACATGTGAAATTGTTTGTCTGGCAACTTTGCTACCTTTTAAGTCAAACACAGCTTGCATATTATAGCTGGGCAAAATATTTTGCATGATAATTAAATTGCATTTGGTGTTATTAAAAGAAATCGCAAAAAGGCCAAATAAGCGCGCGATCAAACTATCAGGGTTTTGTTTTATATGAGCATGATATTCAGGTAGAAGTACTTCTAGTAGCACTTTTTGTTCAGCTTTAGTTATAGTTTTGACCAAATATTTTTTATCAAAAGAAAAATAAAAGAAAGCGCTGCTTCTTCCTCCTTTATTTCCAGAATTTTTTCTAATATATGGCAAATTTCTCATAATATCAAATGACAAGCACAATTCTGTCTCTGAAAGTCCTTCAAGACTTCTTAAATCTTTAAAGACCATTGGTGCATACTCTTTAACTTTGCATTTAAAGCTAGCCACTAAATATTCCTTACAATAAGTTTTCAACGATGGACTTATTTCTTCATTTTGGAAATCATTTCCATCAAACGTCCATTCAACAGATTGCTGATAATAATCATCGCTGTTTAAATATTACCTTCAAGGAAGTATCATTTCTTCTTCGATATCCTCATATCGATTTTCGCTTGAAAGCACCAGCTTTAAGGAGATTATTGAATTTATAACAGCTTCGTCAAACATTGCAGAAAAAATCTGCGTATAGTCAGACTCATAAATGCTTTCTCTTGTTAATAAAGACTCATCTGCTAAAGAAACACCTGAATCCCGATGGTCACCTATCAGCTTCGCAACTGTATTTCTTCTGCTCATTTTATTAGAAAATCCTAATCGCTTTTTTATATATCTTATAAATACAGGATCCGTTAAACGGACCGTGTTAATTGCAAGGCCAGAGGAGCAGCCAAATACCATAGCAGTTTGATTAAATCATAGATTTTTTTCTGATAACAAGTCTTCTTGTAAAATTAAGTCCAAGCATACAGGTAGCCAAAACACTGTATAAACGATGAGGAATACTGAATGCTTGATTAAAAAGGTCTTGAAGCTCTCTGAAGTTGTTTTTGTGATTATATATATAGACATGATAGATACCACTATACTGAAAGGGTAATAAGTGAATAAAGGAATAAACATAATATTGTTTACCCATGACCCCTTTTTAATTAAACAAATTCCTATGACAGATTCCCCAGCGCTATCTAGGGAAATAACTAGAATGGCTATAATAAGACCTATTGAATGTGTAGCAATGTGATATATGGGAGATCTCTTCCTGTAGCTGCTATCCATAGGGTTGTTGATTTTAATCAAAACTTCATGACTGAGGCATAAACTGTAGTTTCAGCTTACAAAAAAGAAATATAAGGTAATTATCCCATTTACAGAGCAAAAGATGGAACCCGGAACTTCGCTCTGAGTTCAGTACCGAAATGAAAAAAAGCTTCATTGAAAATCTACGATTGTCTGAGCAAGGGATTGTCCAAGAATAAGCATTCCTGGGTGTTTTCGCATTCCTTTTAAGATAAAGTAAGCAGCAAGTAAAAAGAGACCTGAAATAAACGAGAGCAGGCCAAGAATTCCATATACATAACCTCCTTCTTTTGTTTCCATATTATCTTTAAACAAATTTTAAAAGTTTTATATGGATAAGTTATAATTAGTAACAAATTTAAGCAAGATGGGATGTTTTGTGTCGAAAAATAATTGTCAGTCTTCTAATAAAGCCTTACTCCCCCCTATTTTTTGCCCAAAAACCCACCCTCCGTGAGTGAAATAAAAATTTGTTATTGAAAAAAATTTTGATATATAAATGATAATTATTATAATGAACTTTAGAGCTAATTCTGTTTAATTTTAAACGAATTGCTTTTTAAAACATAAATTTTACAAATTAAATTAATATTTGCTTTCCAATTTTTGTTCACTTACGGAGGGGGGAGTTAGAAGAATTTCATTCAAATCCGAGTCCTCATAAAAGCGCAATTGACCCAAGTATCATTACAATGGACATCAGAAAGTTTTATGTTTTTGAAGAAAGAATCGGGAAAGGGCATTTCGGAGAAGTTTATTTAGTGCATCGTATAAATGACATCAATAAGAAATTTGCTGTAAAATCTATATCAAAGCCTCAATTCTCCACCCATAATGTTAAATATGTCAAATCAGAAATAGAAAATCTCCAAGCCTTGGATCATCCAAATATCATAAAATTATATGAAAGCTATGAAGATGATGAGCATATACACTTACTACCCCCTATGAGCGAACACAAATTTTGTTCGCTCGTGGAGGGGATTAATTTTTTATTTTGAAAATTTCAATTTGTAAAAAATGAGGAGCAAAAATTAATTTAATTATAAAATTTATGTTTTAAAATGCAAGCTGTTTAAAATTAAACAGAATTAGCTAGAGATTTCATTATAATAATTATCATTTTGTATAAAAATTTTTGTTCGCTCATGGAGGGTGGGTTTTTGGGCAAAAAATATGGATTTTTTCAATGGTTTTGTTCGCCACGGAGGGGGATGTTAGTAACTGAATACTGCTCTGGAGGGAAGTTACTTACGAAAATGAAAAAGAAACCGATTTTTACTGAAGTTGAAGCTGCAGCAATAATTATGAAAATTTTAAGAGCAGTTAAATATTTGCATGAAAGAGGAATTTGTCATCGAGATATTAAGCCTGATAATTTCCTTCTTGAAACTGAAGCTGAAGATTCAGATATTAAGATGATTGATTTCGGACTTTCTCACAAGCTGGAAGGAAAAGTCAAGAGAATGAAATCTACTGTTGGAACGCTAAATTATGTTGCTCCAGAAGTATTGAAAGGGAATTATGGATTTAAATGTGATTTATGAAGTGTTGGCATAATAATGTTTATATTATTAACTGGAGATATGCCAATAAAAGGAAGATATCAAGCAGAAATTTTAGAAAGCTTAAGAAACTACCAGTTAAATACTGACTCTGAAGAATGAGCTCAGCTAAGTCCTTGGGCCCAAAATCTTTTAACAAATTTGTTAGAAAAAGACCCTAACAGAAGATATGATGCCCAAACTGTATTAAAGCATCAATGGCTTCAAGATAATTATAAAGTTCCTAGAAAAGCAATAGATCCCAAAATTTTTGAAGCTTTAAAAAGCAGCAAAATAACTTGTAAGTTTCAAAAAGAGGTTCTTGATTTTATCGTTAAAAATATCGACTGCGAAGAGCTTCGAGACCTGAAAAATGCGTTTTTAGACTTAGATACAGAAAATATAGGAGCTTTAACTTTTAGCGAGCTTGAATCTGCATTGCAAACAATGAACCACTCAAATAAATCAGAAGAAGTAAAAAGAATAATCACAAATCTCAAAGCTGAAGATAGCATGAAACTAAATTATTCTGAATTTTTGGCAGCCACTTTTAGCTCGAAATTAAAGTTTGGAAAAGAGTTATTAAAGGTAGGATTTAAGCATTTTGATAGAGATAACAAAGGGTTTATTAACGAAGAAGATATATATGAAGCTTTGAAAAGAAGTGGGAGAAAAATAAAGAAAAAAAAAGTGCATGAAATTTTTGCTGAAATTGATGCTGATGAAACAGGCAAAATCAATTTCAAACAATTTAGAAACATTTTGTTAGGAAAGAGCAGAAATCGGATTTAATTTCTAAATCTTTCTTAATTATTAGGAAAAATAACTATCTTTTCATTTGTCTTCTCCAAGCAACTAGCAATTCTTTAAATTCTTTTTTGGTTAGGATATCTTGAGAATTCACACTTTTGAATCTAGCTTTTTTCCATCTGCTTCGGTTCATTTCTTTGATTTCATCAGATTTAATTTTTGAAATAATTTTTATTTCATCTTCTAAAGCTTCACATTTTCTTTTAGTTTTACTCAAACTCGTCTTTAGCCCATCATTAGTCGCTTTATCAATTTTTGATAGAACATCATTTATTTTATCCAGCCTCAATTGCTGTATAGGAGACCCTGAAGTTAGTCCAGCTTTAGTAGTACAGGATTTACAGGAAATTTTAAAGTTAGGTATTGATAAAGATTCTTTCAATGAAGAAATAATTGAACCTTGCCGCATTAATCCAGGTAAAGTATGGAAACTTTCTCTGTCGGTTTTTCTTGCTTTAAAAAGTGGGGAATTATTTCTTGATGTAGCATCATACATATCTGTGTCACCAAAAACTACAGATGAAGATCGATGCTGAAATAAAGGTAAGGAAAATTTTGTCTGAGGATCTTTCTTTTTACCAAAAGGTTTATTAGTTAAGGTTGGCCATATTTTCATATTTTACTATTTATGCAAAAAAAGTACTTAAGATAGAATTCTATATGCATATATAGTGAAAAAAATAAAAATAAGTATCTTCTTATTGAAAGCTGCAACTATGAGCTTTCTTCACTGGATTCACTTTCTTAGGAACTGCTTTGAGCTTTTTCAGTTTCTTCCAGCTCTCCTTTGGAGCTTGCATCATCACTTGAACTATCACTTTGCTCAGTTTATTTTCTCCTGAAGATATGCTTTTACGCAATTAATGCGAATATCTAACTAATTTTCAATGTATATTATTATATATTATAAAAATGCCTGATTATCATAATAAATTATGCTTTATTTTGATTTTATTTATTCTCAGCTTTATTATTTTCATTTTTTTGGCCTCTTGGTTTTTTACTTTTAATCATAACGATGACTCCCCCCCCTCAATCTTCATGTCTATTGCAACAAAAATTTTTCGAAAAAAAATCTTCATGCCTACTGCAACATAACATTTTTATAAAAAAAAATTAATGCATTTTTTCTAGGTGAGTTTCTCAAAAAAGCCATAAAACAGCGCTGTTGTAGCGTGCCAATGACCTCTCATCGAGATTTGGTCGGCTATTGTCATCGCTCGCCATTTTATTAAATTTATCTAGCTAAAAAGTACAAGAAAATTTAAGATGCGCATCGAAAATTTGTTGCGAGAGGATTAGGATTATTACAGACAGGCGCTAGCCATATTGGTGACGCAGTCACCAAAGACCTCCGTACGGAAGGTTCTACTGTCTATCCCTCTTATAAGTGCCCTTCCGGTACCTTCTGTCTCCTCTTTGACTTGCGCTTCAGTCTTGAGTGGGCAGCTTATGGATTTCTGCGGCCCTGATACGGGCGATTGGAGTAGCTAGATTCCAAGGATCAGCTCCTTGGAGTCTATCGGGTGTCAAAGTGCCTTCCTTGACAGCCACAGCAAAAAGACTGTTCCCCTGTGGTCTGGGCTGAAACCCCCAGTTTCTCGGTAGAGGAATGCCCATGGGTCCTCGGATCCAAAGGATGTTGTTGAGCACCTCCCATTTCCAACCACAGGAAAGCAGCCCAAAACCTACTTAGATGCACATTATCTCAGGCTTCATTTGATTCTTTACTCGGAGTCCGTCCCAGTTCGCCGTAGCTATAAGGTCTGGAGTGCTGCGCCAAGAGGGCAGGTTGACACATGTCGCCATTTTAATGTATATAATTTGTTGCAAGAGACATGAAAATTATTATTTTTTTATATAAAATTTTATATTAAAAATTTGCATTTTTGTTGCAATAGACATGAAGATTGAGGGGGGGTCATCGCTACTTATTGAATTGCTTTATTTTTGATTCTTAATTAAAAAACTTTGGAATATAAGCAATTAACAAAATTGGCCTTAGCAATTCCTCTTCTTTCTCCTGCTCACCAATTTCCTCTTTATCCTCCATTTCATCGAATCTTTTTTAAGAGCTTCTCAATCATGTTTATATTCATCATTATTGACATATTTTATAGAGTTCATTTCAATATCCATATTATATATATCAAATCATATGCCAGGATATGGCATTTCAAGCCGAATGAAATGGAAAAGAGGAATTAAACATCAGAATAATGTAATAACCCAAAACCGACTGCAATAAGAGTATCTTTGATGCAAAAGGTGTATGAAATGGTCTTCATAATCATAATGTTCTGATTAAAATCTCAGCTGCGCAGCGATCGATTTTCCACATCCCAGTTATTGGGGATTTTCCATAGGGCTGCATATGAAAATCCGCTGAAAATTCAGTCTTTTCGTGTGCTTTCAATCTATCAATAGGCCATTTTTAGAAGCATATTTAAATTTATCATATCAGAATTGATGGATGGAAAATATACTGTGCTGGCTTTATTTGGTTCATATAAGCCTTGTAGGTATTATACACTTTTTTATTATAATACTATTTTTTCAGTGCTATGCCAAATTCAACCCAGCACACAGCATATTTATAAATGATTTTAATGAACCTAATCATGGCCTTTTCCTTAGTTTAATCAATAAATAAACCCTTAAATTTTATTGTAATTTTCAATTATCGATCAAATTAAGTTCTTTCAGGCAGTAAGTAATATATTTTAATAGCTATAAAATCATGATTGATGGCCTACCTCTGGTTCAAGCAATCATTATTCATAAAATTTACTGAATAAGATATTTTAAATAAAAAAAGAACTAAAATTTACATTTACAGTCACTAATTTAACATCAGTACTCTCAAGCATCTTATTTAGTAAGTATTAACATAATTTTCAAACCAATCAACCAGCTTTTCTTACAAATAAAATGTCAGGCCCAGATCTTCGCAATATCCCAAATGACGTGCTCTTCAATGAAGTCAAGCGCAGATTTGATTGCTCTTTCAAACCTAAAGGAAAAGTAATCTTGACTGGACCTCCAGGCTCTGGCAAAGGTACTCAAGCTCCTCAATTAAGCCAAGAGAATTGTTGGTGTCATCTTTCTACTGGCGATCTTCTTACTCTTTCACTTAAAAATGTTTTTTAGCATTAAATACAGCATGATTTATTTATTATTAAATTTATAATAAAATTTTATTATCTTACACAAAAAATGTTTTTAAAAAAATTTTAAATCTTACCCAACAATAATTGGCTGAGCTAGAGACGAAGTATCAAGAGGTACCGAGCTCGGCAAAAAAGCGAAAGAAATCATGAATCAAGGCGCCCTTGTATCTGACGATATTGTCATAGGAATGATCAAAAACAAGCTTAAAGAGCCTATCTGCAGCCGTGGTGCCATTTTTGATGGGTTCCCAAGAACAGTTCCACAAGCTGAAGCTTTAGACAAAATGCTTGAAGAAGAAGGCAGCAAAATTGATAAAGTCGTTGAGTTTAACATCCCAGACGAGATTTTGGTAGAAAGAATTACTGGACGAAGAGTTCACCTTGCCAGTGGAAGATCTTACCACGTCAAATTTTCACCTCCAAAGGTGCCTGATGTTGATGATATCTCTGGAGAGCCTTTAATCCAAAGGAAAGATGACACTGCAGAAGTTCTCAACAAGAGACTTCAAGCCTATCATTCAACTACAACTCCAATTCTCAACTATTATTCTCAGAAAGGACTTTTGGCTACTATTAATGCCAATCAGCCAGTGAAAACTGTATGGGAAGATCTTTTGAGAAACATCAGCCCATAATTAAGTTCTTACTGCATTTTTTATTTTTATGTTAAAATTGGTATTATAAGATAGCCATTTTTATTATTTTATTTAAGAGAGTTAGCCAAAATAAGTGAATTAAATATTAAATGGAAATTCTATCTTTGCAATTAGCGATAAACTCTATAAGTGTTTCACCAGATGCCAAATTACTCATATGTGGGGGAAGGGAAATCCTTAAAATTTTTAAACTTGAAAATAAAATAACAGAAGATAGAAGTCTTAGGATAGGAAAGCCAAATCTTAATTATAGCACCCAAGATTTAGCTTGGCATCCTAGGCAGTCCAATTATATTCTTTCAGCAGCAAAAAATTCATGTATTGTTCTATGGAATTTAGACAAATCTGGGCCAAATAAGCTTGATTTAATCTTTAAAGGTCACTCTAAGGTTGTGAATCGAGTAAAGTGGCAGCATACTAACTATGACGTCTTTGTGTCAGCCGGACAAGATGGGATGATAAAACTATGGGACAAACGAGTTGCTGACCAAGTTATCCTAAATTTACAACTTAAATTAAAGTTATTAAAATCTTCGAGATTTGATGCCTCCATGTTTTTCTGATCAGAGCTACTTGTTTATCAGAAGGGAATTCAGCCTCTATTGGAGCAGAAGTTTCTCAAGGATATCTTTACCGCGACTCCAACAATCTCGATGGGTTGAAAGTCTCATCCATCGTCTTGTCATCGTGTGCCATGAAAGCACCTGTCAGCTTGATGTTTTATCTCAGCCATTTGCAATTAGTGAAAAAACCCAGGAAAAAAGGAGCATTGCCACAAGAAATGAGGTAAAGTATCATGACCTAAAAAAGCCGGATCAATAATAGCATGGATTGAGTGAACGACAGCTTCGACCTAAGTTTACCCACCCCATACAATTGTTATAAACAAGCTAATGTTTAGAGTTAAAGAACATGAACCCCAGGCCATACTATAAAGTGGCTTTTGCAACCATAATGGTTCATTTTCGTCAAGAACATAATTATTGTCTCCACAATATTAATTTTGTGACGACAGTGGCATGCAGTCGTCGAGTATATATTTATTGCCACATTTATATTAAATGAGTGAATTTACAAGGAAACGCAGAAGGCGCCAGAGATGTCAGCTTTTCGCCGTTTAAAGAAAATTTAATAGCAGCAAGTTTTGATAATGGACAAGTCCAGATATGGGATTTAAAGATGCCAAACCCGCTTTGCAAAATCGGTGCCCACAAGAGAAATGCATTAAGCATTGACTGGCACCCAAATTATGCAGATTTATTAGCATCTGCTGGAAGTGATAAAAACATTAAAGTATGGAATGCTCAGTCTAGTGAGCTTGTATGCAAGGTGCAAGCACCCGAGCCTGTAGCCTAAATTTAAATTATTTATAGGGAATTTCCCCGCAGATCTATAGGCCACTACTAGCCTCTGCATAACGCTCCACAACATGCTTGCCAGTCCGAACACCAAATGACTCCTAGTTCCAACCCAAGCGAACCATCTCAAAATCTTGGCCTGGATGTGAGCAGGCATCAGCTAATCTGGCATTACGCTCCACCAAACCAAGTAAAATCCGGCTATATATACATTTTCGAATACTTTTAACTCTTCTACAAGGTCCTGGCTTTCCCACTAAACTGCGGATACAGGTTTTAAGAAGGCAGACCAGCTCACCACGCATTTTAATATATATCCTGAGCCTGTAGCCAAGGTATCATGGGTTCCACATGAGAATAATCAGATTGCTTCTGCTTCTCATACACTAGATAACAATTTATATATTTGGCATTTAAACGAGCCATCTTTGCCACATTTCGTATATCGAGGGCACGCGCATCCCATCAAAGATTTTTTATGGGTCGGGGACTCGATTATTACATGTAGCGAGGATGGAAACTTAATTAGGAATCCTAGAGAAAACGCTTATAGGCCACACAAGTATTTAGCAAAACATTCATTGGCAGTAAGTCCATTGAATGTGTTAGCAACTTATTCAGACTCTCAAACACCTAGTAACCCAGATGAATTGCTATCCCAAGCTGATCGATCTTTAATTCATCATACCTCAAAAATGAAAATTTATGACTTAGGAGACTATAAAACAGAAATTGAAAATCTCGCAAGCAGCTATCAGCTCAAAGGAAAAAACGTTGAACAATTATGCAAAGAAAACGCTGCAGTGTCTAGGAAAAAAGCTCCAATTTGAAATTCAGTTGAACACCTATTTAAAAGCAGCTATTCAGTTGATTACCCATGAATCAACACAATTATTCTAAACGCTTTGCAAGAAACTATTGATTATTATTCAGAAATAGGAGATGTACAAACTGCCGCCTGCTTGTCAGCTGTATTTAATTATAGGGGGCCAGTGAGAGAATATGGGGATTTGTTAAGGCAGCTGAACTTGCATCATGAAGCCACAAAACTAGATATCCCTCAGCCAAACGTAGAAATTTTTTTACGATGCAAGTGTGGGAAAATTAGTGAAGACCAGCCTTGCAGTAAATGCAAAGATATTTCTAATTGCGCGGTTTGCAACTTACCTGTGAAAGGTCTTTATTCTTGGTGTCAAGGATGCTGCCATGGAGGCCATTTAATGCATTTAAAAAATTGGTTTAGTAGAGAAACATTGTGTCCTGCTGGATGTGGGCATCAATGCTCGTTTGAAAATTTTTAATAGTGAATAAGTTAATATACCAGCTAATCTGACTGAGCCATTAGGCTTCGTTTTTATCTATATCTAAATCATATTGGGCAATCCAGTCAAAAATATAATTATTTTATCATCTAAAATAAACCCAAATAGCTCAAATCACTTTGTTTCACTATATCTTTAATATGGAAATGGCGGAATCTCTTTTAGATCTCCATCGCTTCGAGCAGAGGAAGCAGGAGTTTCAGAATATCCCTGTCTCAGAAGAAATTAAAAAACGGAATGAAAACTATGCAGTAAAATTGAGGAAAAATAAAAGAGACTTGCATTCAGCGAAAAGAAGAATCTTAAGCTCTTTTACAGCTCCATATTCTGCAGTGATGAACAGTGATGCAGATTTTTTTGAAATTCCCAAAGAAATTTGTGAGTTATATCCTGGTGTAAATATTGAGGATTATGATTTTGACCAAAGACTTTTATTTTTAAAGCGTGCCATCAATGAAATTGAAGAAACACGAATTGTTTTATTAGGATTAGTAGCTTTTAGAAAGCTATCTCAGAAAAGCTCAAACAGTGTCCCAATTTTAGTGAGCCTTGGTTTAGTAGATATCGCTTTAAACTTTATTGACACAAAATATGAAGAACCTTTAAGGGTGGAAGCAAGTTGGATATTGTGTAATATAGCGGCTGGAAGAGAAGATTTTAGCAAATTTCTACTTGAACAGCCAGCATTAGACAAAATTTTTGGATTGATTGATTTTAACTATTCAGAAACTTCTCTCCACCTTATTTGAACCCTTGCAAACTTATGTTGCAGCATGGTAGCTGCAGAAAAATTGATAAAAATTGGTGTAATAGATGTTATCTATGAGTTATTGGCAAAACCAAGGAAAATACCCTTGGAATTTAAACAAACTTGCATATGATGCCTTTGCAACATCACAAAAAAGAGTGAAATCTATGACCCTGACACTGTTGAAAGAATATTAGTATGCATCGGGAATTCACTGATTGAAGAAAATGATAATTTAATTGCAGACTGTTTTTGGATTTTGGGATGTCTAACTAAAACGGAAAATTCAAATATTCGCTACGTTAGGGATTCAAAATATATATCGCAAGCTATTAATGGCTTAAAAAGTGACTCAGACAATGTTGTGCAGGCATGCATGAGGCTGATAAATTAAATTAAGGGTCTTAAGGTCTTTCAGATTTGATGCCTCCGCATGATTGCCACCATCGGACTTTGCTGACAGGGATAGCATAGGCTACCCGAGCCCATCAGCAGCAATCTTTTCCTAGGATGAAGGGCTTGAACTATGTCCCTGATTTTTTGACAATGTGGCCGCCATACAGCAAGCCTAGGGCTAGAATCAAAGGGCCTGAACCTTAGTTTAGGCTATAAAGCCATTTTGGTGTACAAAGTGATGCGTCATCGGTAAGACATAATTAGTCTCCACACCATATTAATTATTATATATGAGGTTAATAGGAAACGTTGCTTCAGGCAGTGTTGAAGATTCTCTGTATTTGCTTAAGCTAAAAGTACTAGACAGCTTAATATATTTAGCTGAGTCTAAATTGCCTGAACTTCTAAAAGACTTGTATTGAACCTTAAGCAATATTGGAGCCAGTGATGTATTTCAAGCATCAGAAATAATGAAGCATGAAATCGTACATAAAATTATTGAAGCTTTGCTGCACGAATATCTAGAGGTAAAAAAAGAAGCTGCACATACTATATCAAATATGCTATACAAAGGAAGTATGGACATTGTGTTTAGGTTCATGGAACTAGAAATATTCAAAACCATTTCTATAGGTCTAAAAGAAAATGACCCGGAATATCTTTTACTTATTTTAGAAATTTCAAAAGAGCTGCTAGTTAGCTGTGAGGAATTTGGAAAAATAAATGAAGCTTTGGAGAGGTTTAGGAGCTCAGGATGTCTTGAAGCAGCTGAAAAGTTAAGCTCTCATAAAAATCCATATGTGGAAAGAGCTGTTGAAGAGATTCTCAAACGATATTTTGATGCTGAAAATATAGTACCATGAGCCTCTGCGATTGGGGGGAATAGAATATCTTCTGATGTTGAAGTGTTTATCATATAAAAATTAATAGCATACAAGATAAAACTTTCATTAAATGCATTAATGAATTGAATAATACCATTATTCTTATTAAAGTTATCTAGTTTTTAAATTTTGGCAATAGGATTATTACATCTGTGTAATGCAGTTAAGTTATTAATTAGTTTTAAAAAGTCTAATTAAAAGAGCCTGTATTTTCTGAAATAGGGAATAGTTAAAACTTAGTTAAAAGTTTATTCGATTATAAGCGAGACCCCCGCTAACTGGACTCCCTTGACTCCAGGAAAGGTTGCCTGTATTGGGTGCATAAACACCTGAGTGCAAATGGTGTAAGGCCTAAGAAGAATTCTACCCTCTTGAATTTTCTTCCAAAATTCACCTAATCTAAGGACATCTTCCTAGATTATAGCTATCCTCTGTCGGGTGCCCAGATAGTGTGTATAGATGAAGACTATATGAGAGACAAAACCTGTCTAGCCCATCTAGCAGTAGCAGGAAAACCTTCAGGGAGAAAACAAAACTTCCCTCTTCGGCAAGGCTTCCCCAAACCTGAAGGCCTACTTCAAAAGAGACAGAAGCTTTTTTTTAAACTTCATCAGGATGGATCCGACCTGCTCCATAAGGAGTGCACCTAGGAGACCTATTCCATCAATCTCACCATTTTAAATCTATAGAGGGATAGAAATTTATTAAATATGAGTGGGTTTTCAAGCTCCAGCTTCCAGCAGAATAAATTCCAAAATCAAGGCCCTAAAATGAGCATGCCAACCCAAAATCTTTCTAATCAAGGATTTCATAGTGGCGGTGGCAGCTTTAGCTCGTTCTCAAATCCATCAGGAAATTTTTCTCAAAGGCCAACTGTAGAAATTGATTATGGAGGGCCTAAAGCTCAAACGTTTAACAAATCTTTTCAGCCTGGATCATCTTCTAAATCTACAGCTCAATCGCAAGGATTTAATTCTCAAAAAGGATCATCATCAAGCCAAAAATCAACACAGCCAACCCAAGGAGGTTTTATGTCTTCAGCACCGCAAGGGTCATCACAATTTGCTCCTTCACCGGGAGGATTTGGGGCTTCATCATCTCAGTCATCTTTTCAAGGCTTCAATACAGGCAAACCATCTTCCAGCTCTACCTCAACTGGGTTTTCCCAATCTACGACAGCTTCAAAAGGAGCCTTTTCTTCCAACCCAATTTCAGGATCATCATTTCAATCTCAAGGATCTTTTCAATCATCTCAGCCATTTTCAACCCAAAAATCAGCATTTCCTGCAACTCAAGCTCCAACGCAGGGATTCGGAGCTCCAAAATTACTTGCTTCTTCAAATCCAGCAAGCCAATCAAGCCAAATATTTTCATCAGGGTTTCAGGCTTCTGTCCCACAAAACAAGTCATCATTTGCTCCACCCCAAACTGGGTTTGGCGGAGGAGGGCCACCAACTGCATTTCAAGGGTTTAAGCAAGGACCTATAAGTACCCCAAGCACATCTTTGTCCTCAGGGGGGTTTTCTTCTGCTTTTTCAAGTTCTGGAGGATTTTCTGCACCACAGCCTAGGTCTATGTTTCCTTCGAAAAGTGATACAGGAGTTTACTCAGATACTTTAACTGAAGAAGAAACCAATGCATTTAAAAGTGATAAATTTGAACTGGGAAAAATTCCTTTAAATCCTCCTACAAAAGAACTGTGCCAATAAAATTACTATTTGATAAATTAATATCTTTATTATTCCAGTGTTTTCAGTTACTTTTAATCCATTAAATATTCATATAAGATTCAGGAGAAGTAATTTTTGGCAGTTTCAGCTCTTTTTAATAATTTTGATCAAATTTTAATAGCATGTCTTTAATATAATACAATATTGTAATAAATGATTCAACAAACCTTTAGCTCTATGCTAAAACAAGCTTTATTTTTATGATTAATTGCATATAATATCCTCTGCTCAATTTAATATTACATGCATTACGTTAGCTAATGATATCTAAATAAGAGGAGCTAATTAAATGTTACAAATAAAAAATGAGTAATCCAAGCCATGACATTGGGTTGACATGAATTTACATACATGTTGTAAATTACAGTAAATTTTGCTCCTACAAAAGTGACTGTAATTTTGTTTTTTACGAATTTTCCATGAAAAAACAACATCAGAAGAAAAAAAATTTTTAAAAGTGTAACTGAATTTACAACATCATAAAATTTTTTGCCATTTTTGCATGAAAAAACAACATTCAAAAAAAAAGTATGAAATCGTTAATTTATAAGATTAAAAAGAGAAATCTCTAAATAAAATAGATTATAAATACTAGACAACTTATAGATTATTAGGCTATATAATAAAGATCAAATGAATTAAGAAAGTATATTGCACCTAAATCAGGGCTTGATTTTGCTATTTAAAAGTTTTATGCTCCCAAAAAGTTGCATGAAAAAACCCGGAAAAAATTTTAAAGTTTATGTGATGTGCATACAATCGAGCACTCAAAATAATGTTTAATAGCAGATATATGCTCTTCTAGCAATTGTATCTTTTTCGTTCAAAATTAAAAGCGCTTTATTCATAACAAATAATATAGGTAATGTTTAAAAAAAAAATATTAAGCGCTTCAAAAAAGTTGCATGAAAAAACCCGGAACTTAATTTTTAAAAAAAAAATTTGCATGAAAAAAAAACCCCTTGTTGTTTTTTGACGCCCCAAAAATTGCATGAAAAAACCCATAATGGATTTTTTTTTCTCGAAAATTGCATAAAAAAACAACAGTTAATTTCTTACTCCCCCCCCCCCTCCGTGAGCGAACAAAACCATTAGAAAAATCGCCATTTTTTGACCAAAAACCCACCCTCCGTGAGTGAACACAAAAAATTTTTTTTAATAGAAAAAATTTTAATGGAAAAAAAATTTGGATATATAAGTGATAATTAGTATAATGAAATCTAGAGCTAATTCTGTTTAATTTTTAAACAAATTGCGTTTTAAAACATAAATTTTGCAAATTAAATTAATATTTGCTTCCCAATTTTTGCAAATTAGGATTTTTTTTAAATTTCGAAAAAATATTTTTTATAAAAATTTATATATAAATTTTTTTTAAAAAAAAAAATTAACCCCCCTCCGTGAGCGAACAAAATTTTTTTGTTCGCTCACGGAGGGGGGGGGGAGTTAGGAAATTTAATGAAATTTTTAATGAAAAAAGGGAATTTAGGCTTAGCAGTTTTGATAATAATGATAATTTGTTTCTAAACAATTTCAACACAATTTCTAGCATATTTGCAAATGTATTACATACTTTATCTCTTATCTCTGGCAAATACTGTTTTTAAGCGAGTTACTAAATAAATATGCCTAATTTAGCTTTATTATATTTACTTTTAACATAAATCTAGCATAAATTGCTATAAAAACGGATAGACCATAAAGAGATCAATAATTATTTGTATCACTCCATTATTTATTAATTTTTTTTTATTTTATATATTTTATTTATTTAAAAAATTATTTTTTGCAAAATATATTGAATACTGCTCATGAGAGACAAAAGTGCTATTTATAAGCGAATACATGATAAATAGAATTAGAATCGCATAAGAAAAAATCAACTTAATTTTCTATCGACGCTAATATGTCATATATTTTAAAAAATTATAATTGCAACATGGCAATTTGATTTATATATTTATTATAAATTTAAATAGGTATTAAGGTTTTATAAATAAATAAATGATATAAACAATTTAAACATATTGATTTAATGTTATCAGCGATAGATTGTGTACCGATATTGAACTATCAAATTGGAATTGATATTTTGCAAAAAATAATTTTTTAAATAAATAAAATATAAAAATAAAAAAATTAATAAATAATGGAGTGATACAAATAATTATTGATCTCTTTATGGTCTATCCGTTTTTATAGCAATTTATGCTAGATTTATGTTAAAAGTAAATATAATAAAGCTAAATTAGGCATATTTATTTAGTAACTCGCTTAAAAACAGTATTTGCCAGAGATAAGAGATAAAGTATGTAATACATTTGCAAATATGCTAGAAATTGTGTTGAAATTGTTTAGAAACAAATTATCATTATTATCAAAACTGCTAAGCCTAAATTCCCTTTTTTCATTAAAAATTTCATTAAATTTCCTAAGAAATTAACTGTTGTTTTTTTATGCAATTTTCGAGAAAAAAAAAATCCATTATGGGTTTTTTCATGCAATTTTTGGACGTCAAAAAACAACAAGGGTTTTTTTCATGCAAATTTTTTTTTAAAAATTAAGTTCCGGGTTTTTTCATGCAACTTTTTTGAAGCGCTTAATATTTTTTTTTAAACATTACCTATATTATTTGTTATGAATAAAGCGCTTTTAATTTTGAACAAAAAAGATACAATTGCTAGAAGAGCATATATCTGCTATTAAACATTATTTTGAGTGCTCGATTGTATGCACATCACATAAACTTTAAAATTTTTTCCGGGTTTTTTCATGCAACTTTTTGGAGCATAAAACTTTTTAAATAGCAAAATCAAGCCCTGATTTAGGTGCAATATACTTTCTTAATTCATTTGATCTTTATTATATAGCCTAATAATCTATAAGTTGTCTAGTATTTATAAAATCTATTTTATTTAGAGATTTTCTCTTTTAATCTTATAAATTAACGATTTCATACTTTTTTTTGAATGTTGTGTTTTCATGCAAAAATGGCAAAAAATTTTATGATGTTGTAAATTCAGTTTACACTTTTAAAAATTTTTTTTCTTCTGATGTTGTTGTTTTTTCATGGAAAATTCGTAAAAAACAAAATTACAGTCACTTTTGTAGGAGCAAAATTTACTGTAATTTTACAACATGTATGTAAATTCATGTCAGCCCCATGACATTAAGCACAAGCGATCTTCAAGCTCCATTTCGCACTCACTAAAACACTCTTCAAGTAAAAAAAAATTTTCGTCACCTGATTCTAATATAAAGAATTCCTCAAATAAGCCTACACGAGAAGAAGAAAAAGCAACGATTCTATCCATGGAGAGGCCTGATTGCCAAGTTTATTATCTGATAGAAGCTTCTTGGATAAAAGAATGAGCACATTATATCTCAGGAAGTGAGCCGCCTGGGAAACTCAGAACTAAAAAGCTTTTAGATTCAAATGGCAAACGAAAAAAGAAGCTAAGTTTAAAAAAAGATTACAGAATGCTCAACAGAGACCAATGATACTTCCTTAAATCTATATATGGAGCTGATCCGTCTGTAAAGAAAAAGAATAGACCAAAATTAGATGAAAGCAAAGTGATAGAAAAAGAAGAAAGTCATGAAGATTCCCAAAGCACACCTAAATCGTGTCCTTTGAACTTAAAACTGCCAGCTGCTTTTCGAACATCCAACGCATCTGAAATTTCATTTATTAAAGAGACACATACAAGGACAGTGTCTGAAATCACTATACAGAAACTAGATCCTGCAGATGCAGAAATAGCAAACCTAAGTCCTCTTATATCTGCAGAGTCAGGAAAAGATTCTTTAGAATCATTCACAAGAAGCACGATGCATAGCACTCCTCAAGAAACAAATTCTGACTATGCTTTTGTTAGCCCGTCAGAATACTTAAAAAAAGGCTTAGTAGGGCTCGATAACCCTAAAAATTACTGCTATATGAATGTTGGGGTCCAGCTGCTGCTATCAATTGTTCCACTGAGGGATTTTTTTTACAAGCAAAAGCTTGATGAATCTGATTTTCCATTCACACACAGCTTCATCAATGTTACCACTTCAATTTTCAAAATGGACAGTGGAAGTATCGGCCCACTTTCTTTGTGAAGACTTGTCAACAAATCCTTTCCGCCTGGAAAGCAGCACGATTTGCCTGATTTTTTGAGGTTTTATATAGACAAGCTAGACACTGAGCTTACAAAGCCAAATATTTTGACTTCATTTATATTCAATGGTGTCACTGCAAGCAGGTTGAAATGCAAAAACTGTGGGTATGTCTCAGAAAAATACGAGCCTTTTATAGATCTTCAGGTTGCTTTAGCGCCAACGTTGAGACAGTGCATCCTTCAATATGCTGAAGAAGAAACATTGCATTACCGCTGTGAAGAGTGCTCTGAGGACGCAGTTTCCTGCAGGCGATTCATTCTATCAACACCTCCTCGATATTTACTGATCCAAATCAAGCGGTTTAAATCTGAGCCAATCCCTATTAAACTAGACACCCCTTGCAAGTTTCATAAAATTTTGGATCTTACAACTTTTTCTGAAAAGAAAACCGAATATAAGCTGATTGGCATTGCTGTTCATATTGGATCAATGTCTTCTGGGCATTATAAAGCGTTTTGCAAAAGGGGCAGAAACTGGTATTGCTTTGATGATAGTTTCTGCACAAAGAGCAGCCTGAAAGAAGTTCTTTCACAGCAAGCTTATGTTTTGCTTTATAAATGTATTAGTTTGTAATTATATTTAAATTAAGAGTGTTTGCAAGTGATTTTGTTAATTAAACTTAATGTATTTCTTTAACACCCAGGCTAAAGCTGTTATTAGAATAATGCCAATAATTGTATATAGCCAATTCCATCCTTGTTTTGGCTGCTCTTCTAATTTAGCTGCTCGTTTTGCTCTATCTTCTTCACTGCATTTTTCTATACAAAAATTCAATAATTGATCATTAAATTTTCCGCCACTAAATGCCATTGAAATTTTGAACCTCTTAATAGACTCCACAGCTGCAATTACTTTTTTATCATTCACATCAAATCCAGCCTCTTTCAAAGCATTGCCCAGCACTGGGTTTTCCACAGTCAACCTTGAAATTTTGTTCATCTTATAATAAATCGGTTGTACTTCAGCCAGTTCTTTTCTGATATTTATTCTTTGATGATATTTATTTCCTTCTTGATAGAACTTCAGCATTTCTTCATATTTTTGCATCATCCTATTAATAACTTTTTGCTCAAACTCCATTTCATCACTAACTTCTTCAGTCTCTCCTACTCCATGTCTACTCAAAGAAGTCAATATTTCTTTGACCAGGTTCAGCTCTTCTGATTTGCGTTCTCTTATCTTGGCTTCTACTTTTTCTATCAAATTAGAAAATTTTTCTGATAAATGTGCTGCTGTTTTTGCGTCTTCCAAAGCCAAATTTAATTCATTATCATCTGATGCTAAATTGTGAAACCTTGCTTGTGATCTTTTCGCATATAAAGAAGCGTTGTCTGGGTCGTATTCTAAAGCTTCAGACAATGCATAAACGGCCTCATTATAATGCCGTAGAGGAATCATAGCAGCGCTTAAGTCAAGCAAAATAGTTACCATTGCAGCTTTAGTGATTTTATCTTCGTTTATTTCTTTAGGCTGAGGAGCCACCAAATTAATTGCATTGTCAATTATTGTTTTGAATTTCAAGCCTTCTTCGGTTTTAAATTCAAGATATTTAAAAGCGCCATACCCTTTTTCGTAGCATTCTAATGCTTTTTCATATTCTTTTGTATGGTAAAGTTTATTACCAGCTTTTTTGAAGTCGTCAAGGGCGATGAGCTTTTCCATGAATTCGCATCTTCTGAGGTTTTTAGAATGGTCAGGCTGGAATAAAGTGTTTTTAAGGTAAAGAGGATATTGAATAAATTGCTTTCTGTTGTCGATTAAATCTGCTGGCTTGCAGTAGTCAATCAAATTTTGAAAAGGAGAAGTTTGGGTAATGGGATAGCCATCTTCAAATAAGAACTCATCTGGGTCTTGACAGTTTTCAGTGCTTTTTCCTTGTTTAGCGAGAAATGGGCATGCCATATTAAATATGTTTTTTAGAACAGTAAATAGAATTTTGATAAAAAACATTAAGCTAATAAGTATAAAACAATATATATAACTGATTACAAGTAAATAAAAACATCTATTGATAACTGCTAATTTATTTTAGTATTGTTTTTAACTATTTAAGCTGCTAACTAAGATTTTAGAGATTTATGATAAATAGCCTTTTATTCTTTATGCTTAAGCTCCAATTCTTTCTGCTGGTCAAGTTTCATCACGTATTTCATGATTTTCCCTGATATCGTTAATGGGAATGAATCAACTACTTTAATGATTTTCGGGACTTTATATTTAGCGATTTTCCCTCTGCAAAACTGAGCTAGGGTTTCGTGAGTAACAGGGGCTTTGTCTGGCTTCATTTTGATCCACGCGCACACTTGCTCTCCGAATCTCTCATCAGGAATTCCAAAGACAGCCACATCTTCAATGTCTGGGTGGGTTTGCAAGAAGTTCTCGACTTCAGCTGGATAAATATTTTCACCTCCCCATATAATCAGATCTTTGCTTCTTCCGACAATTTTCACATACCCATCCTCGTCCATGGATGATAGATCTCCTGTATGCATCCATCCGTCAGCGTCGATAGCTTCATTTGTAGCTTTTTGGTCTCCCCAGTAGTATTTCATGACAAAATAGCCTCTTGTGCACAATTCACCAATTTCTCCTCTTTCGACAGTTTGCCCGTTACGGTCAATAATTTTTGCTTCACCATGTGGGTGGACTACTCCTACTGTTGAAATTCTTTTTTCGAAATCTGCTTCTGGATGCAGCTGGAAAGAAACTGGACTGGTTTCAGTCATTCCATAAATAAAATTGCTTGAGGGAGAGATAATTAGCTTCGCTAATTTTACTTGAAACGAAAGCTATTTTATTTATGGGGTTTTCTTCTGAGAACTTTTGTATAGCAATAGCAGTTTAACTCTAGCAGATAAGCCGAGGTACTGCTCCAAGTACATCAAGAGCCTCGAAGTTTTACTCTTCAGCGCCCGAGGAAGGTGGCCCTTAGGCTGAACACACGCAAGAGCTGAGCTAAGGAAGGCAACGCAGCCTGTCGAAGCGGAAATCGTATTTTGCCCATGCCATGGTGCAACAAAATGGATCGGTCGAAAGGTCCATGGGCCCGACACGTGAATAAATATGGTGGCAGCCCTGGAAGCGGCTACCCCATAGTGGACGTTAAACTTAAATACTAATGTAATGGTTTCAGTCATTCCGTAACAGTTCGTGACGTGTGGGAGGTGCAACTGGTCAACCATTTTCTTCATCAGCTCCGGAGTGCAGACTGACCCTGCAACAACACCAGTTCTCAATGAGTCAATATTCCTCTTCTTCCTTTGTTGCTCTCTCAAATAGGCGATGTACATGGTTGGGACGCCATAAATTGAAGTGCATTTTTCGTTTTCGACAGTATCCATGGTTGCAACTGGGTTGAATCCTGCATCAGGATATATCATAGTAGACCCGTGAGAAATGCAAGCTAGGTTTCCAGCAATCATTCCAAGACAATGATAAACTGGCACTGGAATGCAGACCCTGTCGTGGTGAGTGTACTTCAAGATTTCTCCACAATAAAAGCCATTGTTTATCGCATTATGATGAGATAAAGTTGCTGCTTTAGGCTTTCCAGTAGTTCCAGAGGTAAACTGGATATTGTAAGGATCTTCAAAATTGATATTTTGAGTTCTAGTTATATATTCGTCACTTTTAAGGTTCATGAGTTCTTCAAGCCTCATCATACCTTTATGGTGCTTATTGTCAGTCAAAATGACCCGTCTTAAGTGAGGCAATCTGGCTGAATTGAGTTCTCCTATTTTTGAGTCCTGGATTTCAGGGGCAAGCTTTTCAATCATCCCAATGTAGTTGTCATGCCTATTATGGGATGGCATGATTAGAGTGTCTACTTGAACTTTGTTCAATGAGTATTCAAGTTCCGTTTCTTGGGAAGCAGGGTTGACATTTACCAGAATTAAGTCAGCCATTGCTGCTGCGCATTGAGTCAGAGTCCAGTCTTTGCAGTTTGGAGCAAAAATTCCTACTCTTGTTTGCTTTGGGAGGCCAAGGGCAACAAGACCTTCTGCCATGGCTTCTGATCGTTCGAGCAGTTCTTTATAACTCCACCTAGTCTTTTCGGCAACATTTACGATGGCATCAACCTTAGGGTGCTTGTGAGCTGTTTCCCTCAGCATCGCTCCTACAGTTTTCCCTAATAAGCCTTTGCCACCGGCAGAGACATAGCTCAAATGCTTGGCCCTCATACTTTTACTTAACTATTAATAAACGGCTAAAAAAGTGATACTATATAAAATTTCACCTAATATGAGTATTTTAGCATTATTAGCTTAATGCATAGCAAAAAACTAGCAACATTTATTTAAATAGCAACTAATTATTTGAATGTCTACCCTAGGTATCGTTCAATAATTTCTGTAATTTCCCATTTCATTAATTCCCGAAAATTTATGATTTATTCTCATCTATTTTCAATTCATATAATTGTAAAATATGAATCGTGGATCATTCAGAGCGCAACCTCCTTCTAACCAAGGCAGACATGTGCAAATAATAACAAACTTTTTCAGGCTCAGCAATACTCCTTCTGCAAATGTTGGTCTCTATTCCATAGACTATTCTCCTAATGTCGACGATAATAATCGAAGCCTTCAATCCAAGCTCATCAAATCAGCTAAGCTTGACATTGAAGCACAGATAGGAGAAATTGTGAAATCAGGGAACAACATTGCAGGACTGAGAATTCGTACTGAGCCTTTTACAGTTTTTGCAATGGGATTTGAAAAAAAGCAATACACTTTAGTGATTAGACTTGCAGGAACAGTGGGTTTAGACCATCCTCCAAGCTATAGAATGTATTGCAATAATATACTGAAGATGATGATGTTGAAAGACTTGAAATATATACAAATGACGAGGCTTCCTGTGTTTTATGATAAGAGTAATATTGCTAATGTGCCGCAATATCAGCTTTCGGTCTATAGAGGATATTCAGCAAGCTTTTCTCACAATTCTGACCAAATGCTGCTGACAATAGATTTTTCAAGCAAAATTGTGCGTGATATGACTGCTTTGGACATGATGCTGGAGATTAGAAACAGTAACCAGCAGAATCTGAAGCAGCTAAGTCTAAGTTAATTATTATAAGCAACTTATTCGCATTTTCTACAAAGTTTTGCTTTCAGAAAACCCCATTTGAGCTTTGAGCCTGAAGATAAAAAATTGAGAAATCTGAAAGCAAGCTTTTGAGAGGCAAATGAAAGACACCTGGGTTATGACTAACTATGGAAACTTAAAGACCTATAGAATAGAAGGATTCGACTTCACTCAAAACCCTTCCAGCAGCTTCAGAGGCAAAGATGGGCCTATTACCTATATTGAATACTATAAAAGAAATTATAAAATAGACATAAAAGACAAGAAACAGCCTCTAATTCAAACTTCTATAAACAGAGGTCAAAAAGTAATTTTTCTTATACCTGAGCTATGCAAATTGACTGGAATCCCTGAAAGAATGAAAAAGAATTACAACGTCATGAGAGAATTAGCTCAGTACAACAAACCTGAGCCTCAAGAGCGTCTTAGTTCTATTCAAGATCTATCAGCTGAGCTCACAGGTGAAAAAGTCCAAGGAACATGCGAAAAATACAGCCTCAGTATAAACCCTGCACCTATCACAATGGAAGCCACTCTATTGCCAATGGAAAAAATCAGATTATTTAACCAAGAAATCTACCCAAACGACCAAGCCCAATTCAATATCCGAGGTAAGATTTTAAGCTCAGTCAATATTGAAAATTGGGTAGTTCTCTCAACTCAAAATGACAGCAATATGAGAAACGAACTCATAAAAAGTTTGAAAAGATCAGCTCAATCTTTTGGTATAGAAATTGAAAGTCCTGCAGTAGTCACATACAACCAAAATAATTTAAAAAACGTCATTGAAGGCTTGAATGCGAGGGGAAATGAGGACTTACAAGTTGCTGTTATATTGCTCCCTAGAAGCTGGAGCTATAAGTATCATGAGATTAAAGCAGCTGCCTGCTTGAACTCAGGAGTTGTGACACAAGTTGTGTTAGTAGAGACACTGAATAACCAGAAAAGGTTTGAGCAAATAGTGCAAAAAATAATGCTCCAAATTGCTGCAAAGACAGGATTATTGCATTGTATTACATTAATTTTTTAAAAAATATTAGTCCCCTCCAGGGTGAACAAAATTTTTTTCGCTTATGGAGGGGGAGTAAATGGTAAAAGCCTAAGCCTCTTATTGCACAATGAAGGAATTTCTCTGGTTGTCTCTAAAGTTAAACCGCTCATACTGCGTAGAGATTCTTAATAGAAAGCCAAGCTTCATGAATAAACTTCCATAAGGTAGAATAAATTAGCAGGCTAATTTTCTCTCAGGTTGAATACCATTTATTTACTTAAAGACAGGATCAGACTTGTGGGGAGTAACACCAGCCCAAAATGTGGCGAGAAGAAGCATGATTATTGGGATTGATGTCTTCCACGATACTATTAACAGGCAAAATAGTGTCCTTGGGTTTATAGCATCGCTTAATGACCAATTTACTAAATACTACAACACTGTAAAAATCCATCCTTCAGGGAAAGAAATTGCAAACTCATTAGGCAGTTGTCTTGGGGATGCACTAACGGCTTACTATGAAAATACTAAGAGAAGCTATCTACCAGATCATATCATTATATACAGAGACGGAGTGGGTGATACAATGTTCGATGCTGTGAGACTAAACGAAATCGAAGGGATGAAAGAAGCGATACGCAATTTTCAAGGCTATATTCCGAATCTCACATATATAATTGTGAATAAAAGGATCAGTGCTAAGCTATTCACTCAAGTGCGTGGAGAAATCAAAAGTGCTCAGCCAGGAACACTTGTGAATAGCGTCATTGTACCTGACCAAAATTCATTTTACCTTGTAGCTCATTCTTCTGGGCAAGGAATGGCTGTGCCTGCATTGTATAGAGTGATTTACAATGATTCTCAAACAAGTGTAACAACTTTTGCAAGACTGGCATTTAAGCTTTGCTATATGTATTATAATTGGACTGGAGGGATCAAAGTTCCAGCTCCAACTATGATGGCACATAAGCTAGCTTATATTGTTGGCCAAAGTATTACAACTAAATCTGACGTCTCGGCCCATGCATGGCCGCCTTGGCTATGCAGCCTCACAGTGCATATTTAATTGTATCCAGTAAAGTTTTATCAACTGAGAAATGGGCAGCAATGATAGGTAAGCAATTTCAGCACTGTGTGGAGCCTAGCCCTCGTCCGCTTTCAGATTTGGATATTTACCTCAAAAGGAAAGATAAGGATTGGAGTTGGAAAGGGAAGCTCAACAAGATCTAGAGGCAAGCCAAGATCAATCGGGAAATCTCTAGCGCAAAACCGGAATTTCCGCCCCAGACTTTAAAATTTCCCTTTGCTGAAACTCGGCCAGAAAGTTTATTTTTTTAGGATTTTTGTGTGGACAACCTTCTTTAGCTCAGGCAGTAGCCCCAGAAGTCCATAGTCCACATACTCAAACTTGAAACGCAAGGTAAGTCAAAGAGTTGGCTCAATATAAAGAGCGAAGACTTCGGATGTCTCATGATGTCAGAGACAGAATTAGGAGCAAGGTGGTATCAATTCTTTTCGAACTGGGGGAGTAATCTCAGCCGGACAGCATCTCAAAGCGGATGAACCTTAGAAGGGGTACTTGGTGACTGCGCTGCCAAAAGCAGAAACCAACCTGCAATTAAGTTTAAGTAAATTTAAGTTGGCCAAAGCATTCATCACGATTATTTGGAATCTCTCAAGACATCTTCATTTTTCTATTAGGCTAAATAACTTTTATTTATAAACTCTGGCTTTTCATTAAATAATAAAAATAAATACAAGTAAAGTTTTTAAACAAATATTATTCTTACTCCCCCTCCCTCCGTGAGTGAACAAAACCATTAGAAAAATCCCTATTTTTTGCCCAAAAACCCACCCTCCGCGATGAAAAAAAAAATTTCAATAGAAAAAATTTTTTAAGGAAAAAATTTTGATATCTAAGTGATAACTATTATCATGAAATCTTAAGCTAATTCTGTTTAATTTTAATAAATTGCGTTTTTAAAACATAAATTTTACAAATTAAATTAATATTTGTCTTCCAATTTTTGATAAGTGGGATTTTTTTGAAAAAAAATTTATATAAAATTTAAATATAAATTTTTTAAAAAAAAAATTAACCCTCCTACATGAGTGAACAAAATTTTTTGTTCAATCACGGAAGGGGGGGAGTTAGATAAAAATCTTAATAATAGCAGATATATAAATCTACCTTATTTTCTTAAGCTAACTTGATGCTTCACAAGAAGAATTATTAATAAGAAAGATGCCCATTTAACTATGCTTAAAGCAGTTCCAAAATCTCTATAGAAGACACGTAGCAAATTCAATAACTTTTAAAAATTTGCAATAAATTATAAATGGAAGAAGAGGAAAAGAAAAATAAACCTTCAGACTCTGATTTTAAACAGCAGCGAATAAAAGCATGAAAATTAACTCCATCAAACACTTCATTGGGAATTATTTATATTGCTATGGGAGTATTCTTTGTAACCTTTGGAGCAGTTTATTTGTATGAATCTAGCGAAGTAATAGAAGTTGCCAAACGCTATGATAATCTCGATGAATGCAAAGCTGACTGAAAAAACCCAAAAACTTGCATTATAGAAATGGATATTTCAGAGCACATGGAATCTCCTATCTTTATCTATTACGAAATCAATAACATGTATCAAAATCACCGAAAATACAATAAATGCCGCGATATAAATCAGCTTATGGGAGAAGACCAATCGAAAAGCGAGATTTCTTCATATTGTGAGCCGGTTGTAACAATGAAAGATCTAGGGCTTATCACAAATTTGTCTGAAGAAGTTGAAATTGCAAACCCATGTGGGCTAGTAGCAAAGTCATATTTTAACGATACTTTTTTGCTGATGCCACCTGCAGACAGTCCTAAAGATATTATTGAGGTAAAACATGATGATATTTCATGGTGGGTGGACAGACATGAAAAATTCAAGAGAAATGAGCACTGGGAAACTGTTCAGTGGACTGATGTAGAAAATGGTAATTAACATGTAGAACATTTTATCAATTGAATGAGCACGGCTGGATTGCCAACTTTTAGGAAACTCTGGGGGAGAATTGAACATGATTTAGATAGTGGGAAATACCGAATGCAGATTACTAATAATTATGATATCAGTTCTTTTAGCGGAGAAAAAGGTATCATAATTACTACTCATTCAATTTTTGGAGGGAAGTTGAACTTTTTAGGGATAGTTTACATTGTGGTGGGAGGACTCTCTTTTGTTGGAGCAATAGTTATATTTGTGACTAATCATTATATAGCAAAACTACAAAGTAGATAATGAGTAACAATATCAGTAAAATTTATCAAAATAATTAATCTAAGCATGACTCCTTGATTTAAATCGAGAGACCAAAGGAAAATACTATGCTCAATCCTACAGACTTAATTTGAAAATATGAGTTATGAAAGCTGATGTAGAGCTTTATATATAGAAATATTAATATTAAACTAATAGAATGAAAGAGTAAATTTATATTCCATAATCTTGTCTAACAAATTTTAAATCTATAAGCTTAGTCAAATAAAGTCGATAAGCTTTTCACTTTAAAGAGATAAAATATCTATAATTGTTATGTTCATCCCTAATTTAAATAGCACAGTGTTTCTTCGATATAATATGAAAATTATGAACTATTAAAATTATTAAACATTCATATAAACAATAAACAACATATAAAAATTACAAAATTGTTTATATTAGGTCATCGCCATTTAAAGATGTTAAATCTATCTTGTTGCCAAAATTTAGAACTTCAACCATTTACTAATATTTTATTTAGTATATTTTAAGACCTGCATAGCATATTTCTATATCTAGCTATTATCAATATAGATAAAAATCATTTTAATATCATAAAGATTATCGTCTCATACACCTCAAAAAACAAAAAAATCTATTTCTTTTTATTATACCAACAGATTTTAAGAATTCAGGGTCTAGCAATCTAAGATTTCAAGATTCTTGTATATGGTGAATAATTTAAATGTGGAAATATTTGCTAGTCCTTGGTCTCTCTTTTGCAGCAGACCCCATCGCTCCTCACTGACCAAACACTTTTACCCAAACTTTTAACGAGACTTTTTGGAGCCCAAGCTATGGTAAGCAAGTCACAAATGGCACTTATTACTATGATTGAACAACACAAAACACCAGAGTAGATCGAGCTAATGGAAGATTTGACCCAATGTGCGGTTTAAATGGCTTCAAAATTCTTGTAAATTCTCCATGCACACTTTATACAGTTGGAGGGAACAGATATATTTATTATCCAGATGATCCTTATTGTTGCTGGTGCTGCAGTGATCAAACGCATTGTGGATCATTATATCCTACTTGGATGGACAATGGTACTTTTCTAGGGACAACAACTAAAAATGGTGTGCCAGCTTATTGGTGGAATAAAGAAGGAAGCCAGCCAAATTATTATTATGAAACTGCGGCTACTGATCCGAGCAAAAGAGTCATGCTAGGGATTTTTGAAGTTCCAAGTGATGAAAAAAATTTCAATAGTAATATAGTTTATAGTGTTCCTAATGGCATTTTTAACCTTCCAAGTATTTGCGTTCCAAGTAACGTTTGCCCTGAAGCCTCAATTTGTACTCAGTTAAGGGAAGCTGGCAATAAAACAACCTCTGACCATTAGTTTAATCATTTTATTGATTATCATTATTTCTTAATAACCCTTTTAAATCAATTTGCTGAAATCAGTCCAAACTCTAATTGTTGACTTCCGATGTTAAATTTCTCCTTATCTCATCAATTTCTTCTCTAAGTTTCTTATTTTCCTCTTCAAGACTCCTGTTTTTCAGCTCCAGCAATCTGTTTTCATTAATTTGCATTGACAATTTTTCCTTCACCAGCGAAATTTTCAAGTTTGACTCTTCCAACTTATCCATGGCTTCATAAAAATCTTTATCTACCGAATTGATTTCATTGACATGATTGATGTCTTCTATCTCATTTTCTTTAATTGCTAAGCTATAAGACCTTCTTTCTATCTCAACACAAGCTAAAAGTTCATTTATTTGGCTTAATAAGCCTGAAAAAAATTGGTCTTTTGAGAGATGGTGTTTGTCTACATAGGATTGTGCGCAATATTTTATTTCTAGGACTTTATCATATAAGGTTTGAACTCCAAACCAGGTGAAACCAAGCTGATTTTCTGTTGTGCATTTTAGGGTATTAAGCTCTTTAGTAATTTTTGTGATTTCTTCAGCAATTTGATCATGCTGCAGCTGAGATTCTGAACTCATATTTCTCAAATTAAATGATTTGATAAGTAGATTAGCTTAGGTTAGATTAGAATTAAATTTTAGCGGGTCTTCAGAGATTATTTCAGCCCCCTCACCTACCATGGATAGCTTCTCGTTGGGGCTAAGCATTTCCCACACCTTCTTAAGGCGTCTTTCGGGAAGATCAACCTGTTCGCCTTTTGAGTCCCAAGAAAGACTTCCTCAACCTTCAAGAGAGCTCTGAGTATGGGCAGGTAAAGAATTAGTAAGAATAGCTTACTTCCCTTATTAAGAAATTTTAGAAGAAATAATCAATTAATATTCAGCAATATTAATAAGATTCCGTATAATGAAAAATATTGAGTTTTTCTTGCTCTTTCCCGCTGACTAAGCGAGCAAAAGTTAATTGCTCGCTAATGTAAGGAGATTTAAAGAAATGTCTAAAATCACAGCGACTGCTCCAACCAAAGTTATCCTCACAGGTGAGCATGCTGTTGTTTATGGCAAACAAGCTATTGGAGCAGCTTTAAACCTTCCTACAACAGTATCCTTAACCATTCACAGCAATTCTAGCAATCCAGGAATTTGTCTTGAAATGAAAGAACAATTTTTTTATATTGTAATTTCTATATAGTCATGGGAAGAAGCAGCAGAACGCAGAGGAGAAATCTCAACCAAAGGCATTTTATCTCTTTTAACCTTAAAAGTTTACCCAGAAAACCCAACCGATTTATTCGAATACAAAATTGACATCTCTTTACCATTAGGCTGCGGGCTAGGAACCAGTGCTTCATTATGTGTCGCTGTGTCTGGAGTTTTACTTGTAAATAACAATTAGAAAAGCAAAAATCCAGATGCAACTCCTGAACAAATAAATAACTTGGCTTTTGAAGGGGAAAATTGTATTCATGGGAAAGCGTCAGGAATTGATAATACAATTGTGACTTATGGAGGAATATTAAGCTTCAAAGACGGGCAGATCACACCAGTAGAATTTGATGATTCTAAAGCTAAAATTCTATTAGTCTCATCAGGAGTACCTAAAAATACTGGGAAAATGGTCAAAGGGGTCGCTAATCAGCTTGCTATGTACCCTGGAGTAATATTAAATTAGTTAACTGAAGGGATTTTCCATAGTATTGACTGCTTATCAAAAAATTTGGTAACAGCTCTTGAAGCGCAACAATATGACCATGTAAAAGAACTATTGAAAATTAATCATGGACTGTTGTGGAGCTTAGGAGTTAGTTCAGAATTATTAAATGATATTGTAAAGTAAAAAAAATTTAGCACAGGGCTCAAATATGGAATTAAAGGAAAGCTGACAGGAGCTGGCGGAGGAGGATTTTGCTTATTCTTTGTTACTGATGAAGATACTGCAGGGTTCTTGCAGGAATGTGCAAGTCATGGTTGGAACGTTATTGAAGCATCTTTAACCCATTATGGTATTAAGTTTGAGCTTAGTTAAACTAATATTTCTTTTAGAAGTAATAAAAACTTTAAATACTATATTAATTGCTTGCAGAAAATTATTTATAAAGAATATATGTTATAAAATGAATTTTACTTAGCCTGATGCTAATTATTTAAAAAAACTCTTAAAAAATTAATTTTAAATTAAAAATTTAAAAAACATTTGAGAAAAATTTTTATAGTGGTGAAGGGGTCAAGTTTTCGAGCTCTAATTTCAGAATTGAAAATTCAGCTTAGAGATCTAATTTGGAAAATAATTCTGCTTAGAATTTCAATTATTTAATTTAAGTAAAATAATATTTTGAATGTAAACATAGCTTATTGAATTTCTGCATAGTCTTTGGCTTCTTTTTTGAAATATATATTTTAAATAAATGGATTCTGTTAATACTAAATTCTCGAGTTCTGACGAAGAATCGATAGCTCAAGAAATCCATGCAGTTGAGGAAACACGCTTCAGTCGTCAAAAATCAAAATCTTGTATATCAAGATCGACAGTAAAAAATCGCACTGCCATAATTGATGAAAGAGTGGGCAGTTATCTATCAATAGACGCTCCGAATGCATTAATAGAAGAGATTCCTATGTCGGGCCAAGAAAAGGACATTGTCTATTCAGCCATAAATAAAAACTTTTTATTCAGAAATTTACCTGAAGAAAGCTACAATTTATTTTTTTCACAAATGAAAAAATATACATTAGACGCTTTAGAAATAGTTTTTGAGCAAAGTCACCCTGGAAGAAATTTCTTTATTATAACATCAGGGAGAATAGAGGTTTTAAGCAACCAAAAACAAGTAAATATTTTAACAGTAGGAGATAGCTTTGGAGAATTGGCATTGCTTCATGATTCTTTACGCTCAGCTAGTGTAAAAACCCTAGAAAGAGTTACCATGTGAAGTCTGGAACGAAATGTTTTCAGGAAAATTGTTAAAATCATAAATGATCAAAATTATGAAGAAAATTTACAATTTATTGAGACTATCCCTATTTTCCAAACTTTAACAAAACTTCAAATTGAAGCTTTAGCCTACTCACTCTCATCAATGACTTTTAAAGCTGGTGAAAAAATTGTTAATGAAGGCGATTTAGGAGACTTATTCTATATAATAAAAGATGGAAGTGTTTATTGTTTAGAAGAAGGAAGGGAAATTAAGATTATGGCCAAAGGCGAATTTTTTGGAGAGCAAGCATTAATTTATAATAATGAAAGAACTGCAAGCATCGTAGCTATAGACAATGTAAAATGCGTAGGGATTGGAAGAGAAAAACTGTCAAAAGTTCTTGGGAATCATTTAGAGCATATAATTTACCAAAATTCCATTATGATCGCACTAGAGCGTAGCAGCATTCTAAGACTGCTTAAAAAAGATCAACTATTAAGAATTGCAGATGCTATTCACATTTCTAAATGCTTACCAGGAGAAATAATAATTCCAAAAAACACTAGGAAAGGGCTTTTCATTTTTATAGTCCTGAATGGCTCCTTAATAGATGAAAACGGATCTATTATTGCAAAAAAGTTTTGCATTATAGGGGACAAAGAAATTAGACTCTCAGAGCAAGAAAATATTAATGAGGATATTATTTCTTCTAATGATTTGATAATAGGTACTATTTCTAAACAAGAGTTCGAAGATTGCATTGGTGGCCCGCTTGACCAAGTATTAATAATGAATGAAGCAACTTCATGCCTTAAACGTGTTAATATATTCAGATGTCTATCTGATGATAAACTCCAATTACTTGTAAGAGAGTTAAGTGTACAAGAATATTTTCACCAAGAAATAATAGTTGAGCAAAACAGCTCGGGAGACTCAATATTTATAATAAGATCAGGGACTGTTGATGTCTTTAAAGACGGAGTAAGAACAAGATCAATCACACTTTATGATTATTTTGGGGAAAGAAGCGTTCTATTTGATGAAGTAAGGACGGCTACTGTAATCGCAAATGGACCAGTGTCATGCTGAGTTTTATCAAAAGAAAGCTTTCTTACTCACCCCTTCAAATTGGAACAAAGCATCAGTAAATTTGCATTTTTTGGGTGGAAAAAATTTGCTTTTCAATAGGAAAATTTTAATGTGATAATAAATAATTTTATAAATTAGTTTTGACCTAATTTAATAGGCAAAAAGCAATTAGAATATTATTTAAACAGTTCTCACACTAAATCGATTAATTTTTTTATTTAATTCTTTATAAAAAATAAAATAAAATTTAAAGTATTGTGCTGAAATATATTTTTTTAAAATTTTAAAAAATACTTTTTATAAAAACAACCAAAGGTGAAAATACTAATTTTTATAAAATTAGTTTTGACCTAATTTAATTGAAAAAATGCAAATAAAATGCTATTTAAACAGTTTTTACGCTGAATCGGTTAATTTTTTAATTATCTCTTCATAAAGATAAATTAAAAGTCAAGCATTGTGCCAATTAATTCCTATAGAAAAAAATTTAAATATAATTTTAAAGAAAAAAAATTGACCCCTATTTAAATTGGAACGGGATTTTGTGTGCTAATTTAAAGAAGAGGGGAGTTAACGTAATTGATGCGATGATAAGAGAGCAGTTGGTAAAGCGAATTGAGCTTCAAGATAATAACATTTCACTATCAGAACTAGCAATAGTAAAATTGCTTGGCAGAGGAAGATTTGGGATTGTTCATCTTGTGGTTCATAAAGATAATAAGCGGCTATATATGCTAAAAAGCATCAACAGGAAAAAAATTGAAGAATATCATATACAAGAGAATTTGATATTAGAAAGAAATATTTTACTTCAAATGGACCACCCAAATGTTATAAAGCTAGTCAAAACCTTTAAAGATATTAAAAGGATTTACTTCTTAATGGAATATGTCAGAGGAATGGATTTCTTCGACGTGATCAGAAGAATGAATGAAGTAACAGAACAAAATTCTCAATTTTTTGTTGCTTCTTTATTGACAAATTTAGAATATATCCATGAAAGAAGCATTGTCTATCGAGATTTAAGACCAGAAAATATTATGATTGACGAAGATGGATATATAGCTTAGAACCACTTTTCGTGCGCCCTCTCGTTGAATCTTTCTTGGCAAACTTGAGAATTCGCTATTCACCTAGAAATGATGAGCCAACTCCAAGTTTGCAAATCCTGAGATAAGGATCCGGTTCGTCAAATTCGAGTTAGATCGCCACTTCTAGCGATTTTTAAGGTCTCAAGGCTGCAAAAAAGACTCAGCGTGAGGGCACATCAAAAGAGTACCTATGCTATACGAAGTTAACAAACTTCGGCCTAGCGAAGATTTTAAACGGGAGGACTTATTCAATTGTAGGTGCTCCACACTATATTGCTCCAGAAGTGATCGTGGGGAAAGGATATTCTTATGCTGTAGATATATGAAGTTTAGGGATTATTTTATATGAATTAATATGTGGAGGTGTTCCGTTTGGTGACAGCGAAGACGACCCTTATTGCATATATGAAGCAGTTTTACAAAGGAACCTGACTTTTCCGAATTTCATAAGTAACCGCACAGCTGAAAAAGCTGTCATCGCTCAGTTGCTATCTGAAGATCCCCTTGCTAGAACTGGGGGAAGCATAGAAAAGCTAAAGCAGCATTCTTGGTTTAATAACTTTTCATGAGACGACCTAATGAATCGCAAACTTGAAGTGCCATTCAAACCCAAAGTCCTAGACCTTTCCCGAGAAATAAATAAATCCTTAATGAGAAATTCGGAAATCGATAACATCATAACTATTGAAGAAGAAAAAGCAAGACCAACCAAATTAAAATGCAGGAAAAAGAAAGATGCTCAAGTTAATTGGGACATCGAATTCTAATTATAAATAAATTCATTAAAAGATTAAGCAGGCGCAGGACCCTCGCTTCGCAACTGGAACCTGGTTACTAGCTTTTTTCTCTCTTTCTTCGAGTTCTCTTAGCCTGATTGCATATTCTTGTTCTCTTTTAATATTTTCTGCTTTAAGCTTTTGGATTTGGAGCTCTTTTTGCTCAAGGGCAGTTTTAAGTGCTTCAGGATTTTCACTAGGAACTATAGTTTTGCTATTATTATAAATTTCAGAGTATCCTGGATGATCATTTTCTAGTATTTCTGGCTCTTCTTCAAACTCTTTGATTCTTGCTGATTTCACAGGGTTTGATGCCTGCCCATATTTTTCTCTCAATTTGTTGAGCTCTCTTTGTTTGGTTTCTTCAGTAATATCCCCATACACACTAATAGCAAGTGCATGGTGTAAAAAATCGTCAGCTACCTCAGGAGTGATTTCTATATTATGGTCTCTTATATAGTTAAACTTCGGGTTTACAGTTGTCTGCATGCATTTTTGAGTCATATATTCTTCTTCAGAAACAACAGCAAACTTGTATTTACAATAGCAATTCGTGCTGAAATTCTCAGGAATATCTGTAGCTTCTCCAATAGCTACCTTTAAATTCAGGTTCTTGCCTAAAATTTCTTTTAAATTGTCAAATTCTTCCATTACAATTCCATCAATCTTTGGAGTAATAGCGACTTTTAGCATTCCTTTTTTACTCCCTCTGTCGTCAATGATGGGTACCTTATCCTCATCGACTGTTATTAGATAATAAATACTATCGAGGTAAATATAAGAATTTCCTATAAGCTTATATAGCTTTTCCCTTTAATTGTCTTATATAAAATAATTTTATATTTTAGCCAAAATATTGATGGACCATTTAAGATAAGCGTCAATAGGTATCCCCTAAAGAGTCTACTTTGTCAAAGAATGGGTCATAGCCAATATCCACATCATTTATATCCCCTCCGTATTCTAGCTGATTCGAAATTTCTTGCATGTCAATCAGCCTTGCTTCAAGCTTGTCTAGTGGCCAATGAATTTGGAAATCATCAGAGATGTCAGGAATAAGGACTTTTACACGAACTTGTGTTTGCTGCATGCCAGTCCCTGGCCTACCACTATTTAAAGAGTTATCTCTATATAGTTCAGGCTGAAAAATTGTGCTTTTACCTAGCAAAACAGCACGCTCATTGGCTTCATTGATTTGGGTAATAGCTTGTGTTAGCACTTTTTTCAGCCTTTCCATTGCCAATCTATTTTCCTCATGCTGTTTTAGCATGATTTCCTTTTTCCTCATTTCCTCTTCCATTGCTCTTTGTTTTGCTTTTAATTCCTGCTCTTTTTCAAACAAAGCTTTCTGTGTAGCAGCATCTTCATTTTTCTTCCCTTTCAGCATTTTTTCAAGCTGAGCTTTTTCATCTTCCATTTTTTTTCTTGCTTCTTCCCACTCAGCTTCTAATTTTCTCCTCATTTCTTCTTCTTTTGCCTTCATTTCTTCATTATTTGCACCAATCAGCCCATTAACTTGATCTTGGCTGGCTTCATTTACAGCTTTTTCTCAGTCAAAAGGAGCTCCTCCAAGTTCATCAGGATCTATGAATAGAAAATAATTGTGGTTCCCAAAGCGAATTCTGTCATGATGCTGCAAGGTGATTTCTTGTGTAAGGACTTTTCCGTTTACAAGAGTCTTTAGTGAAGGATCTGTGGATGGTTTTAGCTTTATTTCATCATTATATGTGACTGTACAATGGTTAATGCCGATTCCTAGCCCTTCAATTGTTATATTAGGAGGACTTTGTGGATTTTTTTTGCCTATCACATTTGTCCCTTTTTTAAAAGCGTGCTTAATATAGCCAGAAAGTAAAGGATCTTCATTTAAATTTGAGAGATGTGGGGTTGTTATTTTTTCTTCTATAAATGCGGCTCTATGCACTACTTCCTGAGTTCGCTGTTCACGCGTTTTTTCAGCATCTTCTTTAGCTTTTCGTAGTTCTTCTATTTGCCGCTCATATTCTTCTCTCATTTGGTCACTCATTCCTCCTCCAGCACCTCCACCTCCACCTCCTCCTCTGCCTTCCACTAGCGCTTTTAGCCTTTCGTTTTCCTCTTTAAGCTCTCTTATAAGTTTTTCTTGTGGAGTTTCATTAACTACAGCTTGGTTTTTGATCGATTTGACAGCGTCTGCATATCTGAGAGTGCTGATGGTTTCATCATAGTTAAATGTAGCAGGGGAAATAGCAGCAATCATAGTAGTCATACTATTTCCTCCCAAGGCATTTTGCAAAATTCTGGTTACTCCCCCCCCCCTCCGTGAGCGAACAAAACCATTAGAAAATCGCCATTTTTTGACCCAAAAACCCACCCTCCGTGAGTGAACAAAAATTTTTTTAATAGAAAAAAATTTTAATGGAAAAAAATTTTGATATATAAGTGATAATTAGTATAATGAAATCTAGAGCTAATTCTGTTTAATTTTAAACAAATTGCGTTTTTAAAACATAAATTTTGCAAATTAAATTAATATTTGCTTCCCAATTTTTGCAAATTAGGATTTTTTTAAATTTCGAAAAAAAAATATTTTTTATAAAATTTATATATAAATTTTTTTTTAAAAAAAAAAATTAACCCCCCTCCGTGAGTGAACAAAATTTTTTTGTTCGCTCACGGAGGGGGGGGGGAGTTAGTTTACTTTCTCTATATGGGATAACTTCACCTTTTGCAAGCTGTCCTGATGATCGTTTGGCGAGAGCTGTTATTACTTTTCCTAAAGAAGACAAAGACTTGTTGATATTGCTGCCTTCTTGGAGCCTGTCCCCAGTTGCGCCAGTTTTTGCAGCTCTTTCAGAGCCTGCAAGATCGACTAAGTTTATATTGCTTTGCTTTCTATTAAGTGGCTTTCCCGTTGCTTCATCATATCTTTATATCTTTGAATAAGCCATTATAGCAAACACCTCTTCACTAATTTTCCGCTTTAATCTATCAAAATAAATAAATAAAAATTCTTTCATTACAAGATTTCGCATAAAAAATCTGGGTAAAAGAGATTGTCAAAACTGTATGTGCTCGCGAACTAGTAGCATTCATTTGAGTAGCTGCTACCGTTCTGCTTTTATTCCCTCTATCAAGAACAGCCGAAATTTCTTCATAAGATGAACAAGGCTGCTCAATCAGTCCTTCTACAAAGACACCTTTTTTAGGATCTTCTCTGATTTTCAAGCCTCCTTTTACTCTGTTTTGTGGAGGCTGAAGTAAATCTTGTACCTGCTCATTATAAATTTCTAACATGCTTGCAGCAGGATTAGGATTATTAAAGTCAGGCGCTAGCCATATTGGTGACGCAATCACTAAAGACCTCCCGTAAGGGGGTTCTACCGCTTTTTGACTCCAGCCCAGAGGTTCTATCCCTCTTACGAGTGCCCTTTCGGTGCCTTCTGTCTCCTCCTTGCTTTGAGGCTTCAGTCTTGAGTGGGCGGCTTATCGATTTCTGCGGCCCTGCTACGGACGATAGGAGTAGCTTGATTCCAAAAGACCAACTCCTTGGAGTCTTTCAGGTGTCGAAGTGCCTTTCTTCGTCAGCTACAGGAAAAAGACTGTTTCCCTGTGGTTTGGGCCGAACCCCCAGTTTCTCAGTAGAGGAATGCCTATGGATCCTCGGATCCAAAGGACGTTGCTGAGCACCTCCATTTCCAACCACAGGAAAGCAGCCAAAACCTACCAGGATACATAATTATTGAGCTTGCGTCTGATTCTCGGCTCGGAGTCCGTCCCAGTTCGCCGTGGCCATAAGATCTGGACTGCTGCACCAAGATGGTAGGTTGACACGTGTCACAATTTTAATGTATATAGCATGCTTGCAGAAACTTTGCATTCTATAAAAGGAGAAGCCCTCTGAGAGATCCTAATGAAGACTTCTTCACAGGCAATTGGGATAATCCCTTTATTGCTTCCATACCCGACCATGGAATAGGATTTCCCAGACCCTGTTTGTCCATAGGCAAATAAGCAGCAATGATACCCTTGCCATGCGTTATCTAATACACCAACACCAATATCATTGAAAACTGTTTGTTGGTCTGCATATTGAGAGGAAGGAGAAGCCTTTGTCAAGATACCAGTTGTAGGATCTTCGTTAAAGCCATCATGGGACCAATATGAATAGTCATAGTGAAATTCTTTTATTGTCCCATTTTCTTTATTTCTTACTTTTGTCGTATTTCCTCGCATCTCAACGCAGAGTTCTGCACCTTCTTCTTTTTCACGGCTGTTAAATGGACGCACACGAACTGCGACTTTAACCGAACAGTCTCCCATATTTTAATTATTGCTTATTTCTATGCAATTATAGAGAATTGTGATAGGAGCTTTGCTTTATTATTTTAAAATTTATCGCAAACTACTTAAAAAAGCAATTTTATTGTGATATAAGAAGAAAAAATAAACTTGTAACTTATTGAAAAATATGAATTTTATATATGATTTAATAAATCAGATTATTGTGTAAAAATCTTCAAGAATTGATAATGGGATTTTGATTATCAGTTTAGATTTATCCAGTGTTTTATAAAATCTACCATTTATATATGCTGATTAAACAATTTATTCCAAAGCTTGCAACATCAAATTTCTTTCGAAGGTTTAGTACAATTAATGCATCAAAAGATCATTACAAAGCTCTTGGACTTTCAGAGAAATCAACAGAGTCAGAAATACGTCAAGCTTATTTAAATCTAGTTAAAAAGCATCATCCTGATTGCCCTACAGGTAGCACAGAAAGATTCAAAGAAATTAATGAAGCCTATGAAATCCTCAGTGACAAAACTCTCCGTTCTCAATATGACACTTTGAAAAACTTTAAAAATCCGACTAATTCTTCTTACACTTATCAAGATTATCAAAATAAAAATGATCGTGCATATAAATATTGAAAAGAGCAAGAGAAAAAAAATTTATATGAAGAGTGGGTAAAATATAATGAAAATAGAGCAAAGGCTAGAGAGTATTATAAACAAAGAAACCAAGAAAGGCCAAGAGGTTCATGAAGAAGAAAAACTGAGGACTTTTGGGAATCGGAATATGAAAGAGAAAAAAACTACAATGAGAATCTCAATGATAAAGAAGATGATCGGCCTCATATGCTACTGATTGATAGCCTGGCCGTGATCTATTTTTTTGCATTTTTTGGGCTGTTTTTCTATGCAATTTATATAGTTAGACAGAAGCGCAATGAGCGCGACAGAGAAGCTCGAGAATTATACATCAATGAAATACAAAAATATCGTCAAGAAATAGAGATACTCAAAGAATACGAGCGAACCAGATATTTCCCAGCCAAGCCTGGCTCTTAACTAAAAATTTATAATTTTTAAATGGATAAAAACTCAGAAGACCTGGATATAAGTGACAGAGAACTCTTAGAAGAAGATGATGACGCAAATCTTGACGAAGAACAAATCAGACTGCAATCAATTTTAGAAAGAGCTACAGAAGAGCAAAGGGACAGATATGAAGTCATGCACGAGACTTATTTATGAAGTCCTACGATAAGTGCTTCGAATGAAAAGCTAGAAAGAATTGTCGCTGGGATTATTGGGGGGACTCCACAAAAAGATATTTTATCAGCTGTAGCGGCGGCTGCAAAAATTTATGTAGGAGAGTTGGTGGAAGAAGCGCTAGAAGTAGCCAAAATTAATGGAGATGTAGGCTGCTTGGCAACTAATCACGTTCAAGAGGCGAGGAGAAGACTGAAAAAGATATCGAAAAGAATTTTGTAATGATACCACACATAAGATAAATAAATTTATATGGAAACGAGCAAATTTAAGATTTCTATGGTTAGGCAGTTGGATAAGAATTTATTATTGGATTAAATGAATGATAGATAAAATTATTTAACTTATTAACAAGTTAGATTCTTACGACTTCCATAAGAAATGTAAATAATCCAATTCCCAACAAATAAGAAAAATACTTTTTGTATTTATGAGCAGGGTTGGAAAACTCGTCAACTATTATATCAGAGCACGATATATAGAGAAAAGTTCCAGTGCATAACCCTAGAAATACTGCATCTAATAATGGCAGCTCCATGCTTGACATTCCTATTCCTGCTGCAATTCCAATAGGTTCTGATACCACAAATGAAATCATTAGTGGCAAACTTTGCGCTTTTGGAAGATCTTTTATGTTAATACCTAACGCAAAAGCTGCGAAAAAATGATGCAGCAATACTGCTAACGCGATATTGAAAAAATGTGCTTCTGTCTTTTGCAATCCAATTGCAATGCCTTCTAATAAATTATGCATCGTTAGTGCTGCTGCCATAACTAGTCCTGATATTAAATCTTGTGAAAAAATATTTTCAGCGTCTATTTCGTCTTTCTCTAGTAATGGAGAAAAACAATTTTTTAAAAATTCTTGTGAAATTGAATCTGTGTATGAGGTTTTTCTGCTTTGATTTTTGAACGAAATAACATTATCGTCGGCTTCGCTGCTGTGAATATTAATTATATGATGGTTTTTTGAGGCAAATCCTATTTTCTCAATATACAATATCAAAGAATAGCCGCATAGGACCAAAATATTCGCCAAATTATTGGTTGACCCCATGACTTCATGGGCTCGCTTTGTTGCTTCTGGAAGTAAATCTACAAGGGCAACCGACAGAAAAATTCCTCCAGAAAAGCAGGTTCCAAGATTGGCTCATACAAGACCTTTGCGGAAAATTTTTGAATAAAGAGGCAAAATCCCTACTGCTAAGGCTAAAAGTCCGATCATCAGTAGATATAAGACTTTCATAATAAGCAAATCATCCATTATATTTTTATTATAAGATCTATTTAACTGAATAATTTATAGTTAAGATAAAAGAATTTAAAATTTCCCCATGTCATTTATGAGAATAACTTGTTTTTAGCTATATTATTATAATTTTTGTTGCTTGAAAAAATGGTAAAAATTTTTATTTGTTTAAGTAATAAAAGTTAAGGAGAGTAAGTGGTGATAAAAAAAATCAACCTTGCGATTTTAAGGAAAACTTCAAAATAAAATTATTAGAGCAAAAATGGGCTTTTAATGCCATTAAAATAAGAAGGTATTAGTTCTCACAGAATTCTTGATAATTATCAAAAGAAATCTAAAAAATGCACAGTTAGCTTTATATATTAAAAAATAGTTGAGCCTAGTCGGATAGAAACTAAGGATAATCTTCGAAATACCTATAATTAGATTAAGCAGTCTATTTTGGCTTTTAAATAAGATTATGGCTATTAGACGTGATAAAATGAAATTTGAAGTATTTAAAATTGATTAAATGCTGCCTATAAAATAAAGTAAGTGTTTGAAAATATTTCAATTATATATAGCTTTTAATCCAGAATAAATATCTAAAATTAATCTTAACTTTAAAAATTTATTTGATTGAAGGTTGTACCTGGACTTAAAATCATTGAAATTCTTTCAGCAGACGTTTACAGGCTTATCTATTTAAAAATTCGAGATTAATTCACCATATTAAACTTTATCCATATTTTAAGTTACAATTTAGTACAGATACTTTCAGAATTTGCAATTAAATCCAGTATTATTTTACTCGTGAAAAATTGTGATCAAAGATACAAATAAAACTACTCCAAGGAGGTAAGAAAAATATTTTTGGTATTTATAAACTGAATGAGAAAATTCTTCGACTATAATTTCTGAGCATGATATATACAGAAATGTCCCTGTGCACAGGCTCAAAAATATAGCGCTTAGAATAGGAACATCAGCACTTGACATTCCTATTCCAATAGCTACACCTATAGGCTCAGATAGTACAAAAATAGATAGCAATGGCAAACTTTCTTTTTTATCTAGATCTTTTATATTTATTCCAAGTGCAAAAGCAGCAAAGAAGTGATGAAACATAACAGCTGTCACTATATTAATGAATCCTGCTTCATCACTTTGTAAGCCTACAGCAATTCCTTCTAATAAATTGTGTATAGATAATGCAATAGCCAAAATAATCCCAGAAATCGAATTAGATGATTCTACGATATCAGGACTTTCTGGCTCATCATCAATCAAATTATCCTTGATATCTTCAAGAGTGATAGAAATTGAGTTTATCTCTAACTTTTTCTGTGGGATTGCCATAGATATCGTCGTTTCTTTTTTCATATGAACAGTGCTATGATGGTGATGGCGATGGTGATGCTCAGAGCTAAAAGCCAATTTCTCTATAAAAAGGATCAAAGAATAGCCTGTAAGAACGAGCACGCTGGCTAAAGGAAAGCGGGAGCCTATGGCTTCTTCAGATTTTTTAGTTGCTTCTGGTAGAAGATCTGCAATTGCAACTGATAAAAAAATTCCTCCTGAAAAGCAGGACCCTAAATAAGCTCATTTTAATCCCTTGTGAAAAAATCGAGAGTAGATCGGCAAAATTCCGAATATCAGACCTCCAAAACAAATAATGAATAAGAAAATTATTTTCATCATAAGTAACTCGTCCATTATTCCTATTTTTACTCCTTTTAAAAAATTCTTTTAATTTTTATTAAATAAATGATCAGTCATAATTTAATTATCTCCTTGAAGATTTTTAAGCTGAAGAATAAAGAAGAAGAAGACTGAAATAAAATAATCAGTTTTAAATTGATAATTATAGCTTATGATGGAATATTTTTGTCTTCTTCTAAAAATTCTTTCCAGTCTTTTACTTCTTGAGGAATTGTAGGAGCAACCTTCTTTTCAACCTTCTCTGGAAGCTTAGATCTAGTCATCTGCGGCCTTCCAACTTTTTTCACAACCCTTTTCTTTCTCATTTCTAATTTTTCATTTATTTCTTTCAATTTTTCTAAGTTTTTAAGCCTTTCTTGCTCAACTTTTTCTGATCTTCTAACTTTATCAATATCCTTTTCTATTTGCTTTAATTCTTTTTCACTCAATAAATTTTTCTTTCTAACTCCCCACTCCGTGAGTGAACAAAAAAACCATTGGAAAAATCACTAATTTTTATATAATTAATAATTATTATAATGAAGTCTCTAGCTAATTCTGTTTAATTTAAGTAGCATGCATTTTAAAACATAAATTTTATAATATCTACCTCAAAATTTTTTTTCGAATTGAGATTTTTTAAATTTTGAGAAAAAAAAATTAAACCTCTCTACGAGCAAAAATTTTTTGTTCACTCATGGGGGTTAAGCAGCTGCTCAAGTTTATTTTCTATTTCCAACAGCATATCGAGATCTGTAGGATTATTGCTTGCATCACCACCAATTTCTTGATAAAGCTGAAATATTTGTTCTCTTATTTTCATCATCGTCCTTTCATCAACCAAAAAATTTTCCTCTTTATCTGCACTTAATGCTTTAATTCTTTCTTTAAGTTTTTGTTTCTCTGACTTTAATCTGTTTATATTAATTGCAATTTGCTCAAGCTTTTTATTAAGTTCATCTTTTTTTATTTCATTTTTTAGCCGAAGGGCTTCTAATTCAGTTTCAGCTTCTTGACCATGTTGAATTAAATTTACGTTTTCTTCTTCAAGAGATTTTATTCTAGCAATTAATTGTCAAGGGGATTTAAAGAATAATTGAGGAGTGTCTTGCTCTGTTAGAAAAGTTGGGTCTTTAGGGTCTGACGGTTTTTGAATGAACTCAGGAGGTGTAAGCTCATCTATGAATTTTTTATATTCTTCAAGCTGTTTTAGCTCTTCGTTTTTTCTGTCAAAAAGACCATTTTTCATTTCAATGTCATTTGCTAAATCATTTATACCTTCTATGTATGAATATCTATATTTTTCTAGTTATTTTGTGTATGCTGAGAATGCTCTGCAATATATGAATGGCAATTTATTTACATTAAATAGCATATCCTCGTCTGCTTCGATATTCTTTCATTTGTTTTTGCTTGAGCTTCTTGAGCTTTTTTCTCAGCTTCGATTTTTAAATTATCCTCATATTTATCGACAATTCCCATATTATCTTCAAGCATTTTTACATTGCTTTTGTGGGTTTCTTCTTCCGCTTGGATAATTTCTTCAAGGTATTTTGTTCTTTCTTTTTTATTTTGGATGCTCTTTTTAACAAGCAAGATTTCACGTTTTCGCTGAATAAATTCTCTGATAGTCTCTTTTTTGGAAGGAAATGAATATTTTGGGGCTGTGGAGGGTAGCGCTAATAGTTCCTTTGAATCTTCATAACGGATAGAATTATTAAAATTGCGTGATCTCACGTAGACTTCTGGTGACCCGTGAGTCGATCCGGCTCAGGAAGGCGAGCCACATGGTAATAGTTCTCCGGGGTGGGTTTTTGGTCTAGGGGCTGACCCTAGATCTTTGTTCCTTACCTGCAGAGTCCCTCCCTGCGCAAAGTCCCAATACTACTCAATAGAAGCAAAAAGGTGGTGTGAGGATAGTGCTTAGCGCCAGCGCGAAGCTATCCGTTGGACGGAGAGGGGCTGAAATAAACCCCGACGGTCGCAATAATTTTAACTAATCTAATCATAACGGATTTCTCCAAGAACACTTGGATGATGGTAAGAATCATAGTTGTGACGCTCTTGGATAGGAATTAGTTGACGATCCTTGCGTTCCATTTCTTCTTTGGCACGCTGGACTTCACGCTCATGATAAAGCTCTGGGTCTTTGTCTGGAAGGTAAAATGGGTTAATCATAATTTTTAAATAGGGAATTATTTATCCCTCCCTCCATGAGCGAACAAAACCATTGGAAAATCCTTATTTTTTTGGGTAAAGCCTAATTTCCGTGAGCAAAAAAAAATTTAATAGACAAATTTTTAATAAAACAATATATTTTGATATAAGTTAAATTATTATAAAGAAATCTCTAACTAATTCTGTTTAATTCTAAACAGCATACATTTTAAACATAGGTTTAACAAATTAAATTAATATTTGCTTAAAAAATATTCGAATTAGGATTTTTTAAATTTTAGTGAAAAACATTTGCTATAAAATTTATATATAATTTTTTGATGATTTTTTCAAACAAACCCCTCCTGAGCAAAAAAAATTTATGTCGCTCATGGAGGGAGGGAAAGTTAGATGATTAGAATTATTACAATATTATTGCATCGCAATATATGAGAGCAACATTTTTATTGTTTATTTATGCCATATTAAAGATCTTATCCTAATTTATTCAAATAATTAAATACTTATAAATTTGTTCAATTATATTAGCAATTTAATTCGGCAAAAGATATATTTTCGCTTATATGTTGACTCCCCCATCCTTGATCGAATGATTGACTGTAAAAATTCCTAAAAATTGGGAAATTAACCCCCATCCTTGATCGAACGATTTTCATATCATGCAATTTTTTTATATATATAAACATATATAAGTTATCAAAAGCTTGGGAAGATGTACCTAATGAAGTTGTTTTCAGAACTTTGAGATGACAGAAAGCTACGAAATCAACCATCCGAAGTGATTTAGCCATCAACCTAAGCTTAAAAACTCAATAATCTAATAAAATAGAGATTCTTTAAAATTTAAAAAACAAAATTTAATTCAATAAGGAACAAATTAAAATTTATACAGTTTAAAGGGGTAACTAATAAATCAAAATATTAAAAATTGGTATTTTATGAAATTAATTAAATTTTTTGCTCTTATTTAAAAGTAAATAAAAAAAAATATATATATATATATATATATATTTTTTATTTTATATATAAAATTTTTTTTCCCAAAAAAATTGTTTTTTAACCCCATCCTTGATCGAACGATGGCGAGTCGTTCGATCAAGGATGGGGGGAGTGAGAGTATTTAAACAAAGCTAATTGAGTTTTAAATTATACTTAATTTTAAAAAGAGAGCTGCATGATAAATCAAAATAGTCATTTATATTTAGCAATTATTAATTTCACTATAATATTCTATAGATGAGCTTATATAAGTAGTGCTCCTACTGAAGTTTAGTATCGATTAGCATTTATTTTTCTATCAATAATCTTGTCTTTTCATGCTTAGGAAATCTTAGATTATTAGCTCTTATCATCAATTTTTTAATATATTTCAAGATTTTCCAATATACAGGTTGGTTAAGATATTTAAAATAGATAGGAAATAAAAATTTAGAATTCCTGATTTTAAGCTTATAGAATATCCTCGAGTTTAGAAAGTAGTAAATATGGCTTAATTGCATGTGAATCTCTTTATGAATATAGGCGCATATATAAGTGCTTTATAAAACGAGATAAATCCTTACATATAATTTAATTTCCATTAAATTCTCACATTTAGGTCTAAAAATAGTTGACATTTATCCTTCAAAATTATTTTGGCAAAAGGGATTTTTGTCAGTAATTTATCGAGCACATAAGAAATAAAAACATTTTTTTATCAAATATCCACTTTCCTTCAATTGAAATTCTTTCGCCATTTTAGAATTCTTATAATAAACGTGCAAAATAAAGGTATGGATTATTGTTGATTTAAAATGGCATTAAAATTCATAAACTCTTGCACAGAATCTCACAAAATCACACTTTGGTATATCTTTCTTTAAAAAAGATTTTCAATTATTCAGCAGAAAATGCCACAAAAAATAATTTTGGCGAAGTTTTTTCCTTAAAAATAAAAACGTTTCAGCAAAGCTCATTCCTAACTCCCCTCCCCAAGTGAGAAAAACCATTGGAAATATCAAATTTTTTGCCCAAAAATCCACCCTCCGCAAGCGAATAAAAATCCTTTTTAATATAAAATTTTATATATAAGTGAAAATCAGCATAATGAAATCTCTAACTAATTCTGCTTAAATTTTAACAACTTGCATTTGAAACATAAATTTATAAAATCAAATAATTATTTGCTTTCCAATTTTGCGAAAATGGATTTTTTTTAAATTTTTAAAAAAAAATTATCTCCTCTGTAAGCGAACAAAATTTTTTGTTCAGGAGTAAGTTTTTGCATAAATAAAGCCTTTTTATTGTATTTTGTCTTATAATCTTTTATATTTTTTATCTAAAATTTCAATGATACAAAATTGATTTTTTAAATCAAATCCCTATCACTAATAATTATATCAAAATGGACGACACACTCCTCATGCTAAAGCTGATCTTTATCTTTATTTTCGGAGTTGGAGCCTTATTATCAGGCTTATTCCCAATCTCCGCAAGTATTTTTAAAAAAAGCATAAAGTGGGCTAATATAGGGATCTGTTTTTCAGGAGGCATAATTTTGACTGTAGGCTTGGTTGACCTTTTCCCTGAAGCTTCAGAAAACGTCGCTGATGCTTTGGATAGTGATTTCCCACTGCCAAGCATTTTGGTCATTTGTAGTTACACCCTGATGCTTTTCCTTGAAAAAATTGTATTCACCAAGACCCATCATAGCCATGCATTTCATGATGAAAAGGAGGAAGAGGAGCACGATGATAGGACTCCGCTGATTTATGTATCTTCAAGGAGGAGAAGTAATTCAGCACCAATATGTAGGCCTGATGAGACGCAATCGATGATTTCTTTTGATGAAACACCTGGAACGAAAGCTGATGAAAAGGATGAGGACGATAATGGGATTATAACTGGACTGATTTTGGCGCTGGCGCTTGGGATTCATAATCTTTTTGAGGGGATCGCCATTGGGTTGCAAAAAGATGTCTCGAGCTTTATTGGGATTGCTACTGCTGTAATTCTTCATCACTTTTTTGCTGCTTTTTCATTAGGAATAAATATAAAAGGACTTAAAAAAAGTAAAAGCTTGCCTATGTTGGGCTCTTTTGTGCTCTCAGAACCTTGTGGAATTGCAATAGGGATTGGCTTATCGAGCTTAGAGGTCCCGTTGCTAAATGGTGTGTTTCTTAGCTTGTGCGTCGGGACGTTTATTTATATTTCATCTTCAGATATTTTAGCTGAGGAGTTTTCAATACCAAAACAAAAATATACTAAATTCGTAGCTTATTTGTGCGGAGTTGGGGTATTTTTGATATTACTTATAGGCGTAGAAAGATCGGTCGAATAATTTAATTTAATAAACTCGGTTCGCTTATTAATTTATAATTGATAATTTCGATATTTTTATTAGTTTGTGAAATGAAATTATTTAGATGGCATATATGACAACTGCTTATACTGAGAAAACAACTATTTCAGGTCAGCTTCGAAATATTAGGTAGATTTTATCTAGCATTGCAGCTTCAGAAATGCAAGGATGGAGAATTCATATGGAAGATGCAAAAATTGCAGAACTGAATTTAGATCATGATGGGTTTCTATTTGGAGTTTATGACGGGCATGGTGGCAGCGAAGTTTCAACTTATAGCCCATACCCCTATATAGATTTCTTGATCAAATAAAAGCGCAATGGACGGTTGAATGACCAATTCAGACTCTATAAAAAGGGACGAGCTGGATATCTACAGGGGTTTCCCCGAGTTAGCCCTTATGAAGGGTTAAAGAATAGCATGCCAAAAATGATTGACGAGTGAAAACAAAGTTGACAAGCAAACATGCCAATTTTTTAAAATGGCTTTATTATAAAAATTAATTTTAAATTAAAGATACTTTTAGACTGGCACTGATGAGCATCTTACCCATTATTTCCTTCTTTCTTAAGACACCAAAGTAAAATTATAAACACTTCCTTAATAATTCATATAACTCCAACTTTAATATTACTTTCCTATGGAATTTTTAAACAATCATACTTTTTCTAGATGATTTTCAGTTGCAATCGAAACATAATTATTACTCTGATAGTGCTCTCTAAGGCTTTAGAGAATCATAGCGACTCTTAATTTTTATTTAAAAACAATTGTAAAATTTATTGTCATCTTTATATAGATTTTGTATTGAATTTAAAAAAAAATCAAATTTTAATAGATGATTTTCGATGAGAATTGCAACATAAGCATCGCTCTACTAGTATTATTTGCTGCCTTTATAGATTGTAGCGACTCTTAATTTTCATTATATAAAAATTATAATATAAGGTAACTCCATCTTTAATATGTATTTGGTATCGAGTTTTAAAAAAGTCAAATTTTTAATAGACGATTTTCGATAATAAATGCACCATAAGCATGACTCTATAAATTCTCTTTAATTCTTTTAAAGGTCGTAACGACTCTTATTTTCATTGGCATAAAATTCCTTATGATGCAATACCATCCTTATATGGGCTTTTGTATTGTACTTCAAAAAAAATTTTTAAAAGATAGTTTCCAAATATAATTGAAACATAAGTATCTATCTATTAGTTATCCATATAGCCTTTAAAGGTCATAGCGACTCTGGAATAATACTAGCAAATTTTTATCGATATTTAATTTTCTCTAATTAATAATAATATTTAATTCTATAGAAAATAGCGACACTTATCAGTGCCACTCTAAAGTTACCTTTAATTTAAAATTAATTTTTATTATAAAGCCATTATAAAAACTGGCGCGTTTGCTTGCCAACTTTGTTTACACATGTCAACCATTTTTTTAAATGTTATTTTTCAACCCTTCCTTGTATAGAAATCCATCTCATCCCTTTCAACCGCCCATTACATTTTGTTTGATAAAGAAATATATATATAGGCGCATGGACTATATGTATCAAAACATTTGTGTAGTCTTTTATTGCAAAATGAAAATTATCAAGCTGGGAATTATGATATAGACTTTTTATTAATAAAAATCAATTTTATGATGGGCATTTATTACCTATTTCTTTATATAGAATATAGTCTCAACCTCTATTTAAAAATACTACTTTTTCAAATTAGCGTAGCCCTTCAAGAAACTTACTTAAAATTTGATGAACTTCTCCAAGAAGAAGATGCGATATCAGAATTAAAAAGAATTAGATTTAGTGTATACGGGGAGTATCCTAACTATGAATGCAATGCTGGATCAACAGCTCTAACAGCATTAATAAAAAGCAATAAAATTTACGTCGCAAATTCTGGAGATTCCAAATGCATATTAGTTAAGGGTGGAGAAGCTTTTTCAATGTCTTGTGAGCACAAACCAGAATATGAAATAGAACTTAATCGAATAAAAAACGCAGGAGGAATTGTAACGGATGGAAGAGTTAATGGAAATCTAAACTTGAGCAGGGCAATAGGAGATTTTGATTATAAGCAAAACAGGGAATTATCACCCCAGGAACAAATGATAACGGCATTCCCTGATATTGCAATCCAAGAAATCACTCCAGATTGTGACTTCTTGGTACTCGGGACTGATGGAGTTTGGGAGTTGCTAACTAATCAAAGTTGTTTGGAGTCTATATATCAAGGGCTGAGAGATAGAAAACCACTTACCACGATTGTTGAGGATTTGCTAGATCAGTGCCTTACTCCGGATTACTATGCTTATTCAGGGCTAGGAACTGATAATATGACATGCATAATTGTTAAATTTCATGACTAACTCCCCCCCCTCCGTGAGTGAACAAAACCATAGGAAAAATCCCTATTTTTTGCCCAAAAACCCACCCTCCGTGAGTGAACAAAAATTTTTTTAATAGAAAAATTTTTTATGGAAAAAAAAATTTGATATATAAATGATAATTAGTATAATGAAATCTAGAGCTAATTCTGTTTAATTTTAAACGAATTGCTTTTTTAAAACATAAATTTTATAAATTAAATTAATTTTTTGCTTTCCAATTTTTGCGAATTATGGTTTTTTTTAAATTTCGAAAAAAAAAATATTTTTTATAAAATTTATATATAAATTTTTTAAAAAAAAAAAAATTAAACCCCCCTCCGTGAGTGAACAAAATTTTTTTTTGCTCACTCACGGAGGGGGGGGTGGAGTAATTAAAAATAATTTCTTTTTCAGAAAATGTCATGGATTATCCTTAAAGATGAAAAATATTAAAAGCTTAAAATATTTGAGCAAATATATTAAAAGACTACACAGCGGCTGCATCTACAATTTTCAAATTTCCCATCTTCAGATCTAGGAGTTCTTCCCTCAAGATAAGAATTATAAGCTATAAAATCAACCCGAGAGATTGGTAACACCGACCCTTTTCCAAATTCACTAATTTCTGATTTTAAAGTAGCATCAATAGTTTCCGTAGTAATCCTCGACTCCATTAATGCGAATTGCTTTTGTATGTCTTGTATAGATAAATTGCATTCTTTTGGCGAATCTAATGGGGTTTTGTTTTCATTAAGATTGCGTTTTTTTATTTTTGGGGATTTTTGAATTATATCAATAACTTCTATGGGATAAAAATCTAAAGATTCACTATAATCAATGACAGATTTTCTATTTGTTTGATCTTGGAAAGGCTGTAAAGCATTTGAAGACTCACTGAGTGTTAAAGAATCTGAATAAATTTTAGGAAATCGTTCAACAACGGACAAATTAAAAGGAGTTATCACCTCACTTAATCTTTGGGTTGAATTTGATTGTTCATCAGAATGGGAGTACTCTAAATCTGAGCTGCAGGTAAGCAGTTGGTTTTTATGAGAATCATTTTCAGACTCAAAGGTAAAAAGATAGCTGTTTTCCATAGCTAGAGGGGTGTCTGAAAGTGAGCCAGCTTCATTTAATTCTTCTTCACTTAAATCCGTATTTAAATGTAATTTTATTTGATAGGACTTTGGGCTATGAAAATGCTTTGAGGGATGGATCGCCAGGATATCAATTAACGGCTTTTCTAATATTTTAAAAGAGGATTTTTGGACTATGACTGAGATAGAGCTAGTTGGAGGCTTTTTAATTAGATAATCTCTTTGTGCTCACATTGGAATAGTATTTTCTTGATGAAATGAATCTGAGCTCCTCCCTGACCTATCTGTATCTCCTTTCTCAGAATCACTTTTAGATGACGGGACATAAAATAAACTTTTAGCCTCTTGCAGAGCAAAAAGGAGCTTTTTTGCTGGGATTTTTGAAGAAGTATAAATAAAATTTGCAATTTCTTCAATAATAATCAAAATCCCTTCTTCTGTAATTTCTGCTGCACTTAATAAGCGTTGATCTTTAAATATTAGCTTTGCCGCTAAAGCTGTGCAATAAGACTTGGGATAATCTTCAGTTATAGCTATTGTTATTATCTCAATCTTACTTTTGCTTGACACAGAAGCTGTTATCTTTGCAATTTCATCAGTTAAATCATCAGTAAAAGTAAAGCAAGTAATATTTATATTTGTTAATTCTTTTTCTAATACAAAAAGCTTCCAGCTTTCCATAAGTATCAGAATTCTTGAATTTTCTCACAAATTTAAATCGCTTGGAATAGTTGACATTACAATGAAATCTTTGGGAGCAATAGATCTAGCTAGAATTTACCTAATATAATGGTGAATCAGTTGATAAGTTGCTTCAATTTTATACTCGACTCGTAAGAGGTCAGTGAGATGAATATTTTCTGAAATTTGCAAATCCAGCCCAGCGTTTATTAGTATTTCGTCGTTATAATTACAGCTTGAATAATTTTCATCTGAGGAAGTTCTGTAGTTCATTTATTAGCATTTTATTAGAATCTAGACTATTAAGCAGGGCTAGCTTTTCTTAAGAAATTATGAAAATATATGTATCAGATTCAAAAAAATAATCAGCAATCATTTGACACGCTTCTCTCATCATAATAAATATATATATTTTAATCCATTCTTTTCTTTACGAGTTTTCTTAGAAAATGCTTTTATTTTGAAACTCTAATCCTATATGATAAAAACTTGCTTAGCCATATAGACTATTTTCATTCTCTGAGCTATAAATCAATTATAAACTCATAACAGTAGGCTTCTGATGCTAGGGTGATGCAATAGTTATGATCCATTTTAATATTAAAAATATAAAGAGCAAATATATCTCTAATTTTGTTTAAAATTGAATTACATTTTCATAAAATCTGCAAGGCTAATTCTCCCTTTTCTAAACTTATTTTCTTCTTTTTTAGCTTCAGTCTTTTTCTTCTCTAAGCTATTAATATTAGTACCAATATCATCCTGCTCATCAATAATATTAAACACATTAACGGTCTTCTGTTGGGCTTCTTTTTTGGAGTCTGCTTCAAACAGTTTTATAGCATCTTTTAATTTATCTCTAGTGATTTGGAATAGCTTTAAAGCCTCTTTATATCGTTCAATTTTTTTAATGAGCATCTCAATTTTTAATTCATGAAATTGTATTTTGGAGTCTTTTAAATCTTGCTCTAAAATAGATAATGTCCCGATGATTACTTTCATCTTATCATCTGAATCCCTAAGATGAGCTTTATACTGCTCTACCAGCCTTCTTTTTTCCGTTTCATCAAATTCATCTTTCTTTTTAGCTTTCATTACAATACTTGCTCCTCCCCTCCGTTAGTGGACGAAAAAAAAATTGTTCACTCACACAGAGGGGAGTTAATATTTTTTTTAAAAAATTTATATTTAAATTTTTAGAAAAATTGTTTTTCAAAATTTAAAAAAATCCTAATTTGCAAAAATTGGAAAGCAAATATTAATTTAATTTATAAAATTTATGTTTTAAAACGCAATTTTTTTAAAATTAAACATAATTAGCCCGAGATTTCATTATACTAATTATCACTTATATATCAATGTTTTTTTTCATAAAATATTTTTTCAATTAAAAAAAAAATTTTTTGTTTCACTCACGGAGGGTGGGTTTTTGGGCAAAAAATAGCGATTTTTCAAATGTTTTTGTTCACTCTCACGGAGGGGGAGAGAGATAGCAATCTTTGAAAAATCGGTTTTAAATCCATCAATAAATTTTTTCTAGTCTGTTTCGGTTCATTTAATTTATCAAGATCCGCTTCTTCTTTATTAATAAGAGAAGCCATTGCATTTCTTAATTTATATAGCTCATGAGTTTGGCCGTCTAATTTTCCATCTTTAGACACATTAAAATAGCTTAACTCTTCGCTATGAGAAATTGGAGTTTCTATTGTTGAGACTGTGAGTGAAGGTAGTGACGCTTGCTTTCTGTGAAGATTTTCAAGTAAACCAAAATTTCTTGTATTAATCATTGACATAGAAATGTTATAAATGCTGCTTACGTTTAAATTTTGATATTTTGTTTTGCTTTTATTTTGGCGCAGCCTTATAATTTCACCCTTAATGTTCTCATCTTCTAAAGTCATTCCGTTATAGCTATTTGACCTTTGATGGCGCTTTTCTACTTCTTGATCATGCAGCTTCATTGTAATGTTTTGAATTTTGCTATTTTTTTTGAATTTCTTTTTGGAACGCTTCGGTATGCACTTTTTCTTTAGTTGCAGCTTATTAGAGCTAATTGGAGGAAGATAGCTATGGCAGCTTGGAGTTCGGCTAAGTGAAATATCTATATTTGTTCTGGATAGATCAGGAGGATTCTCTTCGTCAAAAGAGATTATGAAATTTTTAGTCGGACCATAGACATAAGAAGCTTGCATCTGAAAATTTATTCATTTATAGACAAGCTGGCGAATAATAAAATTTTGAGGAGAAAACAGATAGATATAATAGAAATTTATAATTTTTGAGAGAAATAAAATAAGAATGATTTGCTCTTTATGAAGTAAGACTCATAGTATTTAAAGACTATGCTAATTTATATAAATTATAACTTTTAATTTTAGGAACCTATTAATACCTTGCATTAAACTTTGGATTGATTTAATAAATGCATACAAAGCTTGCTTCGCCTTCATTAGTTTAATTAAGTTTTGCTTATTCCATTTATAATAATAAATTATCACAATTTTATTTTCATAGATTACACACATTCTAATCACGATTGCTGTCAAAAAGAGTATGCAATATTGCTAAAATTAATATCTAAAAATAATTGATTAGACCCCCAATATAATGAATTCAAATAAAGAGAAGAACAACAGTCATAAGAGAGTCCACAAAAAGCTGCAGAGTAAAAGGCAGCAAATTAAAACTCAAATTTTCAATTTGAAATGACTCTATGATTTTAATAATAAAATCTATTTCACAAAAATGCTGAATGTAAATATGTCCTTATTGAATCCGAGCACTCCTGCATTTGAGCCTTTGTCATTTAAATTTATTCCTCCTCACTCCCCCTATAAAATAATTTTCTAAATTTATTTTTTTATTATTTTTATTTAAAATAAATTTGATTTTGCTATAAAATATTTGGGAGAGTTAGCAAAATGAATCAATGATAAAAAATGTATGAAAGCACAATTTAAAGTCTGAAATTCTCATTATTTCAAATCTACTTGAAAATTATCCCTACGTTGCAATGGATACTGAATTTCCAGGTATTATCGTAAAAGCTCAAGGAGAATTAAGAGACATACAATACCAAAACATTCGCCATAACGTTGACCGCTTAAAACTTATACAGGTCGGCATTACTTTATCAGATGGACAAGGCAATTTCCCATCAGGCATCTGCACATGACAGTTTAATTTTGACTTCGATTTATCCTCAGATGCTTATTCAGAAGACTCAATCCAATTACTACGACAGTCTGGCATTGACTTCGACAAGCATGCGACTGATGGAATTTCACACTTTGAGTTTGCTGAGTTTTTTACTGTGTCTGGTCTGTGCCTAAATTATTAGATTATATATTAAATTCTAGAGGTCTTCAGGGCGTATTTCAGCTCCTCACTGTCACACAAGTAGCTTCGCATTGGCTCAAGACGCTATCCTCACCTGCCCTTTTACCTCTGATGTTACCAGAAAATGGTGAAGTAAGATGTCTTTCGGAGAGATCAACAAGAGGCCATGTCAGATTACGCCATTTTAATAATTTTTGTGCCTAAATGAAGATATTTCATATTTAACTTTTCATAGTGGCTATGATTTTGCATATTTACTTAAAACTGTGACAAATCAAAAATTACCTGAAACACAAGATGAATTTTATAAGCAGCTTTCGCTGTATTTTCCTGTCTTTTTTGACATAAAATTCATGGTGCAAGGAATTGATAAGTACAGAGGAGGGCTAAGTCGAATTGCAGAAGAAGTAGGAGTGAGACGATTCGGGAGGATGCATCAAGCAGGAAGCGATAGCTTGGTTACGCTTGAAACGTTCTTTACAATTAAAAATGAAGAGTTTTCTGAAGTTAGTTTAGAAAAGTATGCTAATACGATTTGCGGATTAGCCCCAAATAGTCAGAACCAAGAGTTTTCGCCTAGTTTTGCAAGATAATAATTTACATTTTTAGTTATATTTCTTATTTATCAATTTTTTGAGCTTTTGCGAAAATTTATTTAGAATGCTTAATTAGAATAACAGTTTATATTAACAGAAATTTGAGCAAAGAATGCAAACATCAAGATCATCATTGTTCTCATTATCTCTATAGTGAAAAGAACCTATATTTCAATATTCACATTCGCATACATTGCAAATAAAGCTTTGAGAAATTCCATTTCAAGTAATATTATATGGTCTTGCTGTTCATTTTAATTTCTTATAGCCCATAAATACGCCCTTTACAATTGAATTTTTTAGTTGGTTTAAACAATTAAAGCAAAGATCAAAATCACACATATCGCAGCCCTTGCAAATTCCACCTATAGTTATACCACAAGAGTCGCAGTATGATGGGTCTTCATAATAGCAAAATTTAGATTGCAGCTTATGCTCTCCAGGGCAAGAAATTTTGAAATGCTCCCTTAAGACTTTATTTTCACAACATTCGCATATAGAAAAATTGCATTGATCACAATAAAACGATCCATAATCAATCGCTCTATAACAAACATCGCAAGATTTTGGCTCGGGATGTCTTACTCACGTTAGTTCATGATTATTCTCACATACAATGTAGCGAGTCGTTCAGAATAGTTTTCATGGCAGTTCAAGTCTTATATGAATGTTCTTGTTTTTTGGAGACGGATTTGAATTAGGCTTGTCAATCAAGGATAGGAGTGAGTAATTTGGCTTAATTTCATAAAGCGGCTTTTCGATGTCTTCTCTGCAAAATGGACATATGATATTTTCTGTATTAAATATTAATCTTAAACACAATCTACAGAGTGTATGACCGCAGGTGATTACCATAGGTAAATTCGCTTGCAAGTTGAACTCTTCTAAACAAATTTCACATTCCATAATAATATATTTTATTGCAATGGTTTCATATTCGGATCAACTTATCTATTACAAATAAATTGTCATTATTTTTATGTGTGCAAATGAATGGCTAAGTTTAGTTATCAAATGATGTATACGTTTTGGAATTGAGTCATAGAAGATAAAGCATATTTAGGAAATGCGATTTTCAAGATTTTAAGTTTTTTAGGATTTATAAGCAAAAAAATTAATTTCTTTATAAGAAATTAAAGCTTTGCGCATCTTTACCATTTTATATTAAATATATAATTTTAGAAAATCTCTTTTTAATTAATATATGACTTACATATAAGGTGCGTGCTATCAACCACAAGAAAACCTATTCAACCTTTGCTTTATTATGTACATGCGAAAGTTGAAATCAGTTAATTTTTATAAGAGAAAAAGGTTTTGGGGTGTTGAAGAATTGAATAAATTCCCAAAAATACCAAGTAAATTTAATTATGCACTCAATTTAAATTATTAGTTTAATTTCATGCTACAATAAATTAATTTGAGTTTCAGGTGAGAATATTTATTATTGGCATTGATCTGAATTTTCGCAAAATATTTCGAAAATAAATATTAATTTTACTGACCTTTAATAAAAATTTGAATTAATATTTCAAATTATAAACATATTTTATAACTCAGATTTATGAGTAATAAGACAGTTACATAATTTTATCTTTCTGAATAAATATATGCATTAAAACTTAATTTTATTATTTTAAATTTAGAATTTTTGCTTACGATCTAGAACTAATAATTCAAATTATTTATAGTTATCATATTTATATAAACTATTTAATATGGTTATTTACTGATTGATAATTTGACTACTAAATATACTTGTTGGAAGCATGCAGTACTCTTGCGGTGCTGATATGGGAGGCAATTCATATCTATGCTCTTCATTTGCGTTTAGCTTGTATGGTATTGCTTCTAACTTGAAAAAATCTGATTTTTCAATTAATTGTGTGAGAATGATATATTCGTTTCTAGGATGATTAATTTCGCTCTTTTGGGTGTACTTGTTTAGTGCCAAATGGATCCTTTTGTGAGCAGAGAGTTGACTTCCCTGGCGGAATTTCATCCCACATCCAGGTTCTTTACAGTTATAGGGCATTTCACCCGAGTGGGTGAAGATGTGCTCCTTCAAGTTTTGTTTTGAGGATAAAACCTTCGTACAAAATCTGCACTGGAATTTTTTATTTTCACTATGATATGCTTCCATATGACGTTTAAGATTGAATTTGTTCGAATAGCTGCTTGTGCAGCCTGGGACTTTGCATTTATAAATTGTGTCTTTCATATTAATATTTATATTAGACTTTTACTTGTAGCACTGTATGGGTAAAATGGAAGAAAAAACTATTCGATTAGGAGTTTTATTATCAACAATTTCAAAAGAGATGAATAACTTGCTTTATAACTCAAGAAAACCTTTTACAGAACTTATATATGCATATTTTAGCATACAAAAACTATATATATAATTATGAGACTATAAAAATAGAGTTGACGGTTATTTTCTATTAAAAAATATATATTTGAAATATATTCTAGAGTTAATATTTTAACTAAATATAAACTATCTGCTTAATGCTTTAGCGCTTTTCGTTTATACTTTATATTATCTTAGTTTATATATTTCAGTTCTATAAGAAGATGACATTTTAATTTAAAATTATATACCTAAGCTCAAAATAACGCTCAATTGAATTAGAAGCAAAAAAATATTTTCAGTTTTTAATTTAAATAAATCTAAATGAATTAAAGCAGATTTATTTGAATTCGAATTTACTTACCATCTTCTTAATTAGCATAACTTAATTTTTATTTTTAAAATTCACGATGACATATAGTCCGATCCCTGCTTTGGGTCGGGCTATAATAAACCTCTTGAAAAAAATTATTTTCTTGATATTCCCTCATTATTCACTCTAAATTTATTATTTTGTAGCTTAAAGATTCTAAATTATTTTAATAATAAGAAATTTAAATTATTCTGCACCAATTGATTGGTAAATTCTTTGAATCTTAGAAACCTTAGACAAATCCAGAATCTCATATTTAGGAAATATTTCTTTCATAACCTCATCACAAACTCCAAATTTATCAATTAGTCCATGCTTTACACTTTCATCTGCCGTAAAGATATCTCCATTATATAAAACTTCATCTTTTTTTGCATTTTCAACCTTAATTTTCCCTTTTCTAGATTCCTCGATTACATTTTTGAATTCTTCTCCTGTTTCTTGGACTAATCCCGCAAGTCATTTCTGGGTATCTGGCTTAAGCTCTTTTACTCCCCCCTTTTAAATTTGAACAAACCTCAGTAAAATTCGGATCTTTTGGATAGCTTAGCCACTTTAAATAGGAAAATTTTGTTTTTCAATAGTAAGATTTAACAATGAAAATTATTTTTAACATAATTTAATAGACAAAATACAAGTAGAATGCTATTTAAATTTTTTTGCTCTGAATCGATTTTTTTTTTTAATTTTCATAAAAATAAATTAAAATTCAATTTATGTTTAATTGATTTAATTTAAAAAATTTAAAATTTAAAAGCAATTTAAAGTTGACAAACTAATTTTTCTAAAATTTGTTTTATTATTTAATGAAAAAGTGCAAGTAGAATGTTATTTAAACAGTTTTTAACTTAATTGATTATTTTTTTAATTATCACTTCATAAAAATAATTTAAATTCTAAGTATTGTGCTCAATTTATATTTTAATAATTTATAAAATTTTTATTGAGAAACATTTTATGAGTAATTTTTTTAATAAAAAACTATGCCCTATTTAAATTGGAATAGGATTTTTGCTCTAATTTAAATGGGGAGTTAGTGGGTCAACTCTCTCTTGCAAATCTAATGGAGAAGTTGCCCAGCTTCTACGCTCAATACCATATTTAGCTGCAAGTCCTTTTATACCAAATAAGCTAAATCTAGCTCCAATACTTCCTATAAGCGATGCAGGGGTCGCATATAGCTCATTTGCAGCTGACATCACGTAATATCCTCCAGATGCTGCAAGATCTTCAGCAAATGCGTAGACTGGGATGTGATGATGCTTAGAAAATGCTAATAAACGTTGCCTAATTAAAGAACTCTGAGCTGCGCTTCCTCCTGGAGAATTGACTACTATAGCAAGGGCCACTGGGCTTCTCCAGCGTTTCCTTTGTAAATCTTTGTTTAGCTTTTCAAGAGTTTTTTCTGATATACAGCCTGAAATGCGGATTTTAAACACGGCTTTTCGGAGATCTGAAATCCTCTTAATAGCTTCCATTTATTACATAATCCAAGAATTTATATCTTAAAGAAATTATGTAGATTTTTCACTGCTATCAGATAGATATTATGACAAAATATATTAAATTTTTAGTCATCAAGAACCGACACTACAAGATGTAAACAAGTTTTAGTAATGAAGACTCATTTTGCATCATTATTTTGCTATAATAAGTAATAAAATATAATTAGGCCTCTCTAAGATATAAAATTATTTTATAAGGTCAGAAAAATATAACAAAATTAAAATAAGTCTTGAAAAAACTAATTTGCTTGTTATATTAGTGATAAAATTTTAAATTATAATAAATACAGCGTTTTATCATTTAAAAATTCGACTTAGCAGTAAAACCTTAATTCAAGCTAAAAAACTTAATTTAACTCAAAATGGCTCGTAAATATAGTTTAAACGTTTGAATTCGTTATAATTTAACCATTTAATTCTGACTGATTCTTAAAAATTTTGTTATTTAGAAAGCCCATACGGATATTAGCAATATTTGAAGCAGTTTATAAGCAATTGAGCAGTTGATTATGAAAATTAAATGAGGAAAATATTAAATGATAAGTAAAATTAAAATTAAATAAAACAATCAAAAATTCAAGTATTCCGTAAATTTAATTTAATCAGAAATATTAAATGCTTGCGTTGTTATATTAAATAAAGCTAAGTATGCTTATTTTAAAAATACGTCGCCCAAATCTATTAAAAGTGAACATATTTTATTAGACATTATTTTGCTCTTTATTACTTAAAATTGAGTTTTTATTAGAATTGATACTTATTTGGAATCACTCAATTAAGGTAGAGGAGCTAATAATGAACACTTAAAACTTCAAAAAATTGAAGTCTATCAAAGTGTTGACGATGAGATCTTAGCCTATCCGCATTTAAACCTTCTTAAGTAAACAGAATGAATGCAAAAAATTCGGTGAGCTATTAATTCTAGGCTTAATACTGACCCTATGAAGTTAACTGAAGAAGATAAAATAGAGAATCAATTTAATTTTAACAGATAAGAGAAGTCACCAAAAGAATTTAAAAAACTGATGCTCTCAAATGCTAATACACTGGCTTCATTTATAAACCATTTACGTTCTGATAGTATTTATCGAATTAGATATGAGCTAATAATGAAATTTTCTGCTATTCTATTAAGGCTTGATTGAAACTTATTGCATATGACTACAAGAGGCAGAAACTCTATAATTTTCCAATAAATGTTTGATCATTTTAAAAATATAGGAAATTTGAATTCTTGCTTCGATTATAAAATGAAACCTAATATAAGCTTTAATCTGATTACAATATACTTGATCCATTGTCTGCGATAGTGAAATTTATTGATCATGAGCCGAATATTATTATTTTTTATTTATTATAGATTGTTTTTCAGCATAACTGCTTACTGAATGAGCTTAATAAATTTATTAAAATGACTAACTAAATCTTTACTATACATCAGAGTTTTAATAAAATACTTTCTTATCAAATAACTATTAACAGTGTGGACTAAATTTAACATTACTAATCAATAAAAATGCTCCAAAAGAAACCTCTAACACTCCCAAAAATCAAAGGTTGCAAGAATGTTACTGAAGCCTCACCATCAAATTTTAAGCCCATAAAAATTCCATCTCCTAAAAGCGCAAGACACTTATATGATATAAAACACCGGATTACTCCATCAGGACAATACACTAATCCTAGAAATTATATTGCAAGTGATAAGATATCAAGACAAATGAGTTTTTCTTCTTTAGCTGAACAACAAACTTCGGTTCTGAGGCATTCACTAACACAAAATTCTTTACCAGCCACAATAATTAGAAAATTCGAATATCTCAAGATAAGGAGAAGATTTAAAGAGATGGGAGAATTCACGAAAAGAATTCCGGAAACAGATCCTCTTGAAAGTTTATATACAAATGCTCCGTTTATAGACCATGTTCGAAGCGATAACATTCATCGAATCAGAGATGAGTTAATGAGAAATATAAAGCCAGTATACGAAGATCTAAATGAAGCTTGTGACACATGGCGGCAAGACTCAGAAGTTCTTTATATTTAAATATTAACAATTTTCACTATTTACTATAAAATCGTATTTTTAAGTAAAATAAAAATCGTTTTGAAGCATTTTTATCATTAAATCTAAATTTCCTTATTTTTTTCTCGTTTATATACATATTACAAAATCTAAAATTACCAAAAGCTAAATATGTAACCGAAACAGAAATAAATGCAATATGGTCAGTCATTAAAGTGCTTCTTATTCAATTTCTTTGGAAATGATTTGCATAAGATAAATAATTTAGATATTCATAAGATAGCAATTCAATTTCAAAAGCAAGATTTTTAATAAAAAATATAGATGATAAGCTAAATTAATATTTAAAGATTTTTTAGATATAAAAGGAAAAATCTAGGAAATTACTTATATTTAAGATATCTTTATTTTAAAGGATTTTTATTAGAAATAGCAAACCATTTAAATTTATTATTCATTTATTCCTAGAATTTGAGAATTTCTTTGGAAATTTACTATTTCATGAAAGCCTGCCAAAGCAAGCTCAGAAAATTTTTTTATCATCTTTTCGTATGCTGATACTCTATTTTTTTTAAAATCAGGCAACTCTTGTACACAAAGTCTTATTATCATAATACTCAAAATCTTGGTAATATCTTCAATTTCTTTTTTAAGACTTATAGCAGTGGCTAAATCTCTATTTTTACATACGATTTTATTTGAATTGTCTATTCTTTCTTTATCCTTGACTTTAGCTATTTTACAAAATTGTTTTTCTTTTTGCAGTTTAATATTTTCATAATAATTTTTTTTACTGATTGCTTCTAAAGTCGACTTTATTTCTAAAATTTCTCTTTGGATCCAGTCAAACAGCTCTTTATAAGGATTTTCCAATTTGATTTTGTCAAAAGGAAAAATCATCCCATCTCTGAAATCTCTCATATTTCCAATATATCTTGACTCAATATCTTTTATTCTTTCATTCATGTTTGAATACAAAGACTGAAAAGTAATAAATTCGCTTAAGATCGATTTTACATTTTTCTTCAAATTTTGAAGATTTTCTAAGCTCTGCTTCAAAAATTTTTCATCATCTATAAGCTGAAACAGCATTTTATCTGTAACTTTTAGATCAGAATCATATGTGCAGATTCTCTCATTTGTGTATGCTATATCATGAATAGATCATCTAATTTCGTTACTTCTTTCTTCGAAATCTGCGGCTCCACGGATAAATAAGTGGAATTCTTCACTTTTATAGAGAAATTTGTGCTTTACTAGTTGGCGGAGGAAGTAGCTGAGCATTTTTCTTCTTGATTCTATAAAGGCATCAGAAAAATTGCCTATGAACTTTTTAGGCGGCAGAGGAGCTATCAAGCAGCCAGGTCATCGGTTTGTTAGTAAGTTTCTTAGGACTAAGAAATCACTATACCTTCTGTATGATTCAAACCTTCCTTCAATATCAATTCCATGAACCATATAAACTGTATATTTAGAGAACGTGCTTTCTTCGTAGAGACGAGGATTTGACACATGGATTTCAACAAAGTCTTCAGGAGGGCAATTTGGGTCTCTATCATAGTGTGACACTTCTATTTCATTTCCAAAAATTCCTGCATTCATTAGATTTAATTTGGTAGTGTTAATTTTAATGTTCTAAGATCATTGATTATAAACAAAAGTCACAATAAAATGAATTTTATATAAATAAAATTTGTGGAGCTTTAAAACATCTGGCTATTTTAAATTCTTTGAGTAAAAGATGCCATCTATTAATAAACGAAAGCAATGAAAATTAGATTTATTAATAAGAAATTAGTATTAAATCTCTCTTTATAAGAAAATTAATAGAATTAATAAATATAATTTGATTGGAATTTTTTAGATTAAGATATCCCGTTCATTCTCATGACTACGTCAAAGATGTCGCTTTTTTCATTGAAATCGATTACCAGGATGTTTCCCATGCGCCAATATGGAGTCTTCTCGTATTTTTCCCAGAATTTAGGTATAGAAATTTCCCATAGATGGCGCAGTTTGCCCTTGATTTGCCCACTGGCAAAATTTTTTGGTTCGACCAGTACCATATGGTTTGGTCAAACCAAAAAATTTTTCCAATGGGCAAATCAAGGGCAAACTGCGCCATCTATGGGAAAATTCTATAGATGCTTATTGCAGTGATCAGAAAGATCTTCCACAGTGTGAGATTCCCAAGGCAGTAAAGTATGCAATATGGTGTCAGCAGTAGGCTCAAGTACCCATGACATCTTGTAAAGTACACCAGGCCATAGCTTGCTGTTATATTCTTCGACAATTGGAGTTGTTTCATTTATCAGTAATGATTCTTTATCAACATTAGGGTTTGTTGTTTTAATAGCTGTGCCTGGCCAAATACTAACTCCGTCATATTCAAGCTCCATGGTCACAACAGCTCTCTTACCGGCCTTGATCATATCATTGACTGTAAAGTTGAATGATGTATTCACTGGGTACATATAAGATCCCAATGTGCTTTTAACTGTGGATTGGAGGTTAGTCAAGTTCAGTTTGGTATAGCTTCCTGCAAAGTGAGACAATTCGACAACCACGATTTCTTTGTCATATGATTTCAAATAATCAGCAATTGTCTGAAGCATTGGCTGAATGGCTGTTCCATACATATTGTTATAGACAAACCAGTTGTTCATGGTCGAGTTAAATGCAAGTTTAAAGTCGAAATATCTGATTCCTTTCTCCAATTGGTCTTTAATTTGGATGCCTTGATCTCTGGACCATTTAATCATTTCCTTTTCTTTGTTTAAGTGAAAAGGCTTGATCACAACGTCAATGGCAGGCCAAAGCTCAATAGCTTGGCCTGGAACTTGGACTTCGGTTAAATCGTAGGTTCCACTATTTTGGGTACCTGGAAGTGTTATATTTTGAAGTGATTTTGGACCAACTTTATCAATGCCATCTGCTATCCATTTCTTTGGATCTAAAGCAGAGAAAAGAGGAATGATTGCTAATAAAAGAAAAGCAGAGACCATCCTAATTATTATAAGGCTCAAAATGGGATTGAATTATGTCGACAAGTTTTTATGCAATAAAGATGAGAAGTGAGTAAAAATTAAGGGAAGGCATATGAGATAAGATGGAAGTATATTTATTATAAAAATTTGAAAAACTCTTGAGGAAATATGAATTTGGCATAATTTTATAATTTTAGCTACAATTTTCTGTTGAAATAAATGCTTTATAAAACTAATCATTTTTATGAGAAAGCAGTATAAGCATTTGGCCCGAGGAAATTTTATTAACTTATTTAATTAATTTCCTTGTGGAAAATATAGGAAAGCATAAAATCGCTATGTCTTTATCTAAAGTGCATGATGAAGCATTAATTTAATTGTTTTAAGTTTCCTTAGCATGTAGCATTGGCATTCTAACCCAAAGCAATGTCAGTGTCCTTTATTTTGTGTTAAAATAAATAAGCTGAATATTAGAATTTTTCCTTGGTTGGTGATCCTCATTGTGCATACATTAAAATGGTGTAGTGAGCCAACCTAACCTCTTAACAGCTGTAGCGGAAAGGTTTATGGGAAGCTGGAGAAGTGAAGATATCATTCGGAAATGTGCATCTGGCTAGTTTCACTTGGTTTGCTGAAGTGCGATGCCGGTCTAGCCGAACTCATGCTGATATCATTACCCTATAGGGAAATAGCTTGTCGGGGTTGGAAAGGGAAAGCCCAGTAAGGCCGTAGGTGTTTACTTGGTTAATCGGGCAAATCCCAGCGCGATGCCAGGCTTTGCGTCCTGGGCTTTGAGTTCCATTTTGGCTGACAACCTGACCAGAAAATTCGTTTTCGAATTTCTGAAAGGCAAGTCCCGTGGACATACAGGATGTGATCTATCTTTTCAGAGTCTCGAGTAGCAAGTGTAAGCCCTCATCCGAGAAGAGCAATGCAGTGTCCAGACTGGCAACCAATCGGTGAAGTGTTATACAGAGGTGAATAGTACCTTTGGGTAGGTGAGGACTTATCTATAAGTGGTTTAAGTTAAGATGATCCTCATAGTTTATTAAAGCTAACTCAAAAATTATTATGTTTCAGCTCTGTTTTGTCCTAACATATTGAGATAAAAGATAAAAGCCGGTTAAAAATGTCTTACTTTTTTTTTAATTTGCTTGAAAAAGGTTCCTAAAAGTGCTTTTTATTTATCTTTTTAATTGATTAATATAAGGATAATACTTCATTAGCAAAATTTGAATTTCCCTATTTTTCTTATTTTTACAGTTCAGGGCAAAAACTCTTCAATGAACTCAAAATTTTGCCTTCTGTTTTTTTTTTCTATAATATTCAAGATTCATCCATCAAACATTTATTCAGGCAAATAAGAATTTCAATAAAAAACCTAAAAAGGGATGATATATTTAATTTACTTTTGTTCAGTTTGTCAGTAAAAACATTCCCATTTAAATTTAATGCGTTTTAATTAGAGCTTAAGTGATAAATTGCCTATTAATTCAAAACAGAAATTTAATTCACATTTATTTATTAACTTTTATCACTTCCTAACGAAGCATTTTTTCTTTATTATTCAAAATAACTTCGTAGAGCTCCAAAAAATTTCAAATCTTATCATCAAAAACTTCAAATCATAACAATAAAAAAACAACAGTCATCCATCTTCAGCAGCAAATCCTCCAGCAACAGCCCTCTCCATCAATAGAAGCTATTTCTCCAGAATTTTTTGATACAAAAACCATATTTCTCAGCCGAGATCGGACACCAAGAAAATTCCTGTATAAATTTGTGTCACCAGAATCCTTAAAGTTTTCCCAAGCTTACGACCAACCTTCAGTCCTCCAGGAGATGCTCAGCTATCTGGCGCGATGCGCCTTAAAAATTACTATGAATCAAGTTTCATTCATAATTATCCAAAACGACATAATTTTTTGAATTTTTTTTTATTTCTTTTCTACCTTTACTTCACATTTCTCTAAGCTTTTATAATCTTCAAAAATTTTTTGCGTTATCCCTCTGGTTCTCCAAAAGTAACGACATCAGATTTTTTTTTACTTCTAGAATTAATTCACTTGAAAACATGTCCAGTTTAATAAATTAACCATGGGAATAAAAGTAAGCAAAGTAAAGCACACAGTCTCGCTAGACACAATGGTGGAGAGATCTTCTCTCACTAATCAAGAAATTTCGATACACAAAGCATACAAATTTGGGAAAATCATAGGCGCTGGGAACTTTGGAGTTGTAAGAGAGGCGTTTCCTACTGACTCCTTAATAAAAGTCGCCATAAAGGCCATTTCTAAAGGCATGAAAGGGTTTGATATAAAAAAAGCTTCCAGAGAAGTGGCCATACTTAAGTCAATAGACCACCCCAATATCATTAGATTTAATGAAGCCTATGAAGACGACAGAAATATTTTTATTGTTTCTGAACATTGCCAAGGTGGCCATTTATGGAAAAAAATGATAACACAAAGAAAACTCACAGAAATCGAGGCACAGATTTACATTAATCAGATGCTTCTAGCTATAAACTATTTGCATCTCCACAAAATTGTACATAGAGATATAAAGCCAGAAAATTTTTTATTTGTCTCCCCTGACCACAATGAGCTAAAGTTAATTGACTTTGGCTTTGCAAAAAAATACAATAAATTTTCATCAATGCGCAAATGTTTAGGGACATCTTATTACATGGCTCCTGAGGTTTTGAAAGGAAATTATAACCAAAAATGCGATGAATGGGGGATTGGAGTCATCATGTACACGATGCTTTGTGGAGAATTACCTTTTTACAGTAAAGATTTGCATACAGCTTTTGAACAAATAAAAAAAGGAGCCTTTTGCACAACAAGTGAAAATTGGGACCAAATTTCTTTAGAAGGGAAAGATTTGATTGGCAAATTGTTGTCTGTGAATCCTTCTAAACGAATTTCTGCAAAAAAAGCATTAAACCATCCTTGGTTTCGTACAATGACAAATAGTGATCCTTTAGTCGACGGTTCCTTAATCAGCTCTTTTCAAGAGTATTGCAAATCATCAGTTTTTCATAAAGAAATCCTTAATATGATGATAAAATACATGACTTTCAGCGAAATCAGGGAAATAAATCAGCTCTTCCTAAACTTCGATAAAGAAAAAAAAGGTGAAATTTCTATAAAATCTTTTACAAGATTTTTGCAGAGCTCACTTACCAGTATATCTATAGATACAATAAAAAACTTGCTTAAGGAAATTGATACTGATAAAGACGGCATCATTAATTACACAGAATTTTTAGCAGCTGCTGTGAGCTCAATACATATTAAACTTAAATTGAAGGTCGTAGCTTTTGCCTATCGGTAACGCAGTCACCAAGGATCCCCATGGGGATTCACCTTCTATGCGATGTTGAAAGGGAGAACTTCTTCGAGTTTGATGACTCACAGGGCGAGTTACAGCTCTTACACCACCTGACGCTGTTGCACCTGCGAAGTAGGGTTCTTTATCTCCGTCTCCTCCTTGTCTTGCCGGCTCCAGTGTTAAGTGAGAAGGCTATGGACTTCTGCAGCATTCTGCTTGGGTTAACGAAGGCTCACCACCAAAAATTCCAAAAAATGGAATTTCTGGTAGGCTATCAATAAAAATGAAAAATTCAAAGCCAAAGGCGTAACCCCAGTTTCAAGAGAGGAAAGTAGCCAAATGGTCTAGGCATCGCCTGCAGATTATGCTGGGCATTCCCTTTCCAATTCTGAACCCGCCTTTTCCTTTGAGGTAAAATCCAATCCTGAAAGCGGACTAGGGATATTAAGGGTAAAATCCTATAGGCCCTGCACATTACCAGAATCTTACCTAGCATTGCAGTCAATTTCTGGGTTAGAAAAAGATTGCCGGATATAATTAAATATGTGCTCGGAGGAGTCGGCAAAGCCGACAGCTAAGCGCTGAGACACCATATTTAATTATGGAGTTCAATACATCAGTTTACTCAAGACGAAATTTGGTTCATTTTTGATCAGTTTGATAGCGAAAGGAAAGGATTTATAACACCAAATGACATTAGAAGAACATTGCAAAGGTCAGGTTGTACAATAGAAAAGGACATAGAAAGTAAATTGCTGAAAGATATTGGAAGAAAAAACATTGCGAAAATTGATTTCAAAGGATTTCTTGATATCTTTACAAATGGGTGGAGGAATTAGATTATACACAAATTCTGTGATGGAATCGTCATGGATATATAAAATTAATTAATTTTTTGGTATAATTTTGGATTTAAATCATAAGTTAATTATTGATACCAAACTGCATGAGGTGCAATGTCTAAGAAATTAATTCTTCTCTCTTGAATTTACACCAATAAATAGCTTACAAGCTATAAATGGTTTGGACATAGGTTTAACCGAATAAGATTTGAATAATTTACAAAATACTGGAAAATATGGAAAATCAATCAGAATAGTAACTCTCAATCAGCGACTATCTTTTTAAGATCCTCTTAATTGGAGACTCTGAAGTTGGAAAATCTGCTCTTTTGCTTCGTCTTTGTGATGATGTTTATAGCGAAAACTACACAGCTACCATCGGGGTAGATTTCGTAAGAATCATCTAGAAAATACGCACAATTCAAGATTCAGGAAAAACTGTAAAGCTCCAGCTATGAGACACAGCAGGCCAAGAGCGATTTATTTCTATAACTTCCAACTATTATCGTGGCCCTCATGGAATCGTAATTATTTATGACATCACAAACCGTGAGTCTTTTAATCATGTCAATAATTGGCTACAACAAATCGAATTATACTCAGAACCTAATGTAAAAAAATTTTTAATTGGAAATAAATCAGATTTAGAAGAAAGAAGAGTTGTGACATATGAGGAAGGGAAAAATTTCGCAAAAAGCAAAGGTATGAATTTTATTGAAGTGTCTGCCAGGACTTCGAATAATGTAGAAGACGCTTTTATATTTTTTTCTAGAGAAATAAAAGAAGAAATAGCTGCGAAAATGATTATAGGAGCGAACTCAAAAGCAAATAAGCTTGGGTATGGAGAAGCAATAGTAACTGAAAGTAAATCTAAATGCTGTTCATAGTTATTAAAAATATAATAAAGGTTTAGAGATCCAGCTTGGAAATACAGGGATTTATTTATATAATAATCAAATATAGAATAAGAGAAGTCTTTAAGGGGGTAGAAATCTTATTTGCTATTAAAAACCTTAATCTTTCATTCTGTTGAAATTAAAATGTCAACTTACAATAACTCAAATTCAGTCTTCCAAGAGCATGCTGCTCTCGTTAAGGAATTTCAGCAGCATATTAAAAAACTAAAAGACTTAACTGGGCAGCTTGGAACTGCTAAGGATAACCAAAAACTTCACGCTTCGATTACTCAAGAACGAGAATTTTCAATCAAACTCTGTAAACAGATCATTCAATCTTTTAAAGAGAAGCAACCATCAAGAGCAGAAAAAATTCAGCATGATAACCTTACAAAACAATTCGAGGCTTTATCCAAGCAATTCCAAAGCCTCTGCCAAATGTCACTGGAGGGATACATTGCAAAAATGATGCAAAAACTGTGAAAATGCAAAAAATTAAAAAAATATTTGCAAATTATATTTAATTTTTGCCTTTTGCTCTTTTTTGCATGAGTTTTGCAAAAAAGCATTTGATTTTGCATTTTTGCGGTTTTTGCACCACTTCTCCGTCGCTGGAGAAACAAAAAACATATGTGGAAGATGAAAAAATGACACAGGCTGGAAATGAGCCAGAAGAACTAGAAGAGTCATTTAAAAGTGTAGGAGGGCTAGATGAAGCACTGCTAAAGGACAGATTTGAAGAAGTTCAACAGCTGGAAAAGGATATGATCACTGTTAATGCAATGTTTAAAGATGTAAGCAATATGGTTGTAGAGCAAGGAGGTATGCTAGATTCTGCTGAAAACAATGTAGAAGTAGCTGTAAAAGAAACTGGAAGAGCTGTTGTTGAGCTTAATAAAGCCGAAGTATATCAAAAAAAAAGTAAAGGAAAGCTGTTTTGTATTTTGGGGATTGTGATAGTGGTAGTTTTGGTTTTAGTTGCAGCAGTAGTTATACCTGTAGTGATGACTTAAATATTAATTTAAATGCATTGATATTAAGAAACTGCTATTATAAGATCTTCCTTTAAATTACCTGATAAGAATTTCTGCTCGTTTCCTTTTATTAAATTAAGAAACAGTTTTATTAATTTTATAATATTTTATTGCAGGTTTGCTTAAAAATATAAGATTATATAGAATCTTGAGCTGAATTATTTTACAGTGCTTTTATTTTTTGCAAAATCACATAATTTTAATATTTTTTAGTAAGATACTATCCTATAAGAAAATGGAAATAAAAGATAATTCTGATTGGGAGTTTAAACTATTTGATTGTGCTAAGAATCCTTTAATGTGTGCTTGGGTATTATGTGTTCCTTGTGGCGGAGACTGTATGCAAGCTGTGACTGCTAAAGTTTCTGATCCTAGAAATAGAAATGCGGCTTGTGTAGCTTGCTTGTGCTCTTTTACTCTTTTTTGTTATGGAGGTGTTTTTAATCGTCATAGACTATCAAAGAAATTAGGGTTAAAAGATAATATTTTCTTTAATATTTTGACTGCTGCTTGCTGTGAAAGTTGTGGAAATACACAAGAATGAATGGAAACAATGAAAAGAGTTAAAGGAAATCATGAGCTCACAATCGTTGATTATATCCAAGGTAAAATATAAATATTAAAAATTTATAATATTAATCCTGGAATGAAAATATCAAGGCATAACTTTTTATATTATAAGTTTTTCTTCTGCAAATATAATATATTTTTTATTTTAAATTAAGGTACCTCCTTAGGGATAAGCAATCTCATTTAACAATTTTAATTGAAATCTAATTGATAGTTCTATAAAATGATATTGCTAGTTTGAATATAATTGCAGTTTCATATCTATTCTTTCAGTTATAAAATTTGCAAATTAAATTCGATCTCCAAATAAGATTAATTATATAAATGGAGGCTGATATTGCTCGGAGCATTGGAGAGCACATAGGAATAGTAATAATAATTGGTGACGCTCAGGTTGGGAAAACGAATTTAATGACAAGACTTACAGATAATTATTTCAATTTAAATTATTTTCCTACTTCTGGAGCAGATTTTGTAAGCTCTAAGTAGATGTATAAAGAAGTGGAAATAAATAATATAAACCTTTCTCTACAAGTATGAGATACCGGAGGACAAGACAGATTTGCCAGTATATTTTATAGCGGTGCTGATTTTTTTCTTTTTGTCTATGATATTACTAATAGAAATTCATTTGAGAACGTTCATGGATGATATGAATTAATAAAAATCAATGAAATACCTAAGAAATTCGAAATGATGCTTATTGGGAACAAAATTGATTTGAATAAAATAAGAGAAGTGACATATGAAGAAGGGATGCTATTAGCTAAAAAATTAGGGATGTACTTTTTAGAGGTTTCAAACTTATCTAAGAATAATATAGATGACGTTCTTTTGCTTTTGGCTAACAACATATCCATCAAATATTCGAATTCAATTTAAGTTGCTTTTATTTAAACAATTCATAATTTTTATTTTTTCATAAAACAAAAAATCTAGCTTATCTATAATAATCTCGATGCAGATTGATTTAATATCATATGCTGCACAAAATTTCTGATTGTACAAGACAACGGGAGCAATTATCGACACATCAAAAAAATTCAGCATATGAAGCTTTATATAAATGCAGGCTTCACATGAGGAAATTTCTCCACATGTCTTACAATCAGAAATTTGTGCAATAGACTATATTTAAATTTCATATAATAACAAGACAAAAATCACATATAATGATAAAAAACTGCATAAAAGATTTATTTTTTTAAAATAAAGCATTAATTAATACTCCCATATCTTTAAAATATACACTAAAATGGCGATACGTTCAGCCTGTTCTCTTGGTTCAACAATCCAGACCTTATGGTTACGGCGAACTGGGATGGACTCCGAGTCGATAAGCAAGTGCAGCTTCAGGAAATGTGCATTCGGTAGGTTTTGGCTGCCTTCCTGTAGTTGTAAATTGAGATGCCTGGACTTCCTTTGGATCCAAGGACCCATGGGCAATCATTTACCAAGAAACCAGGGTTTCCGCACAGGCCACAGGAGAGTAGTCTTTTTCCTGTAGCTGTCTAAGATCGGCACTTTGACACCCGATAGAATCCAAGGAGTTGATCCATGGAATCAAGCTACTCCAATCGCCCGTAGTAGGGTCGCAGAAATCCATAAACACTCAAAACTGAAGCCGCAAAGAGAATACGGAAGGTACCGGAAGTGACAACCTTTTGGAGTGATAAACTCTCTGGGCTGGAGCCGAAAAATGATAGAACCTCCTGCATAGGAGGTCTTTGGTGACTGTGTCACCAGTATGGCTAACCCCTTACTTTGAATAACCTAACCTAACTCCCATATCTTTAAAGTGCAATCATAACTACCAGATAAAAATATATTTCCTATTTTTGGATGATATACAAGCCCCTTAACCCATCTATTATGGCAATTTATCTCTCCACATATCTCGTTTGTATCAAAATTTACCAACAATATATCATTTTCGCTGCTAACCCCCAAAAAATTTCCTTTGCATGAGAAAGATAATGAAAGCAGTCATTCACTAACAATTTTTATTTCTCTATTTAATTGAAAATCTTCAACTTTATAAATGCATATCTTGTTCATTCTTGATTGAATAAATGCTAGAAATTCTCCATCAGGTGAAAAAGAAACCGAATTAGCATTCGAGCACGTATTATATATCATTTTCTTTATTTCGAACGATTCAAAATTAATAAGCTCAAGCAGATCAGTGTCATCAATTGCTACAAAATATTTTTTATTTGGAGAAAAAATCAAGCCTTTTACGTGTCTGTTAAACGCCTCTGTCGCTTTTATTATTGAGAAATTTTCAAGGTCTCTTAAAACTATGCCATTGCTGCCGTACAAGATAGAGTTTTCGTTAGGAACAAAGCATACTGAAGTCACATATCGATTGCTGTCATTTATAGAGATTATCTCGGAGTATGTTTTTGCGTCCCATATCCTGAGAGTTCTATCAGAACTTCCAGAAGCAATCATTAGCCCGCACGGAGAAATTGATACAGAGGCTATATAGCCTGTATGACCATTTAAAGTCCCTAAAAGCTCGTATGTTTTAGCACTTCATATTTTAATTTTTTTATCTAAATTGCCTGATATAAAGTACTCGCCTGTCGGAGAATAAGCAACTGTACTAATCGGATCTTGATGGCCCTCAAATTTTTTATAATTGTTTTGTATATCAATTTCAAAAATATTGATTTTTCCATCGTCGTTTCCAGATAATAAATATCTACCACATGGAGAAAATGACATGGCGCATACTTCTCTACTGCATATAAATTTATTTATTATCTGTTGGGTTTCAATGCTTCAGAGCCATATGCTTTTCCCTTTTCCACTAAACGCAAGAATTTCGCCATTTTTTGATACCTCAATAATTGATACAGTTATATCACCAGCTATTTCTATAATTTTTTTTGCTTCATCCAAGTGCCATATATTTATCACATGCTTATCAGTCCCGAAAACCAAAAATTTCCCCTTTGCCAAAAAATTCAAAGTTTTTACTTTGTTTGGCCAAGAATTTATAAAATAGTAAATTTCCCATGTATTTGTTTTGAAAATTTTTAAGCTTAATGTCGATGATGCAACCATATATTTTCCACAAGGAGAAAATACAACAATATTTGGATTTAGGATTTCCTGAATTATTTTAATGCATGATGATGTTTTTATATCTCATATACAAATGTATCCTGACTTACTACAGCTAGCTAGAATTTTGTCGTCTGGAGAAAATGAAACAGATAAAATGCTGTGATTATCTTGAGAGCTTAGACATATGGATTCTCCGGTTTCTAGATTTAATAAATAAAGAGCGCTATTTCGACTTCCTGAAGCTAGGAAAACACTATTATTTGAGAAAGCTAAGGTAAGTATATTTCAATCTCCCTGGATTTTGAAATTCCAAATGATTTTTTCTGTTTTTATTTCAAGCACGTATAAAATGGCTCCACCTCCTCCAATAGCAGCATATTTTCCACAGTTAGAAAAAGCCATGACAACCATAAGACTTTTATCTAGATTTGTATTAAAGACCTCAATTCCGAATTTTGCATCTTCCAAGTGGCAATTTTCCAGATTCGAATAATAAAAACTTGATTTTGAAAAATTCGTCGCTTTGAAGTTACTATCTTTAAAATTTGTTTTAATAAACATATTTCCAGATAAATCAGCGTTAAGGATTCTTACTCCGTGCTTTTGGGTTACAGTTATTTTCCCTGCCGGTTCCGAGGGTGTGGTTCCTTTTTCCTGGTGTCAGGTGGCCAACAGAAGACATCAGGCTAACCGTAACTTCATAGTACAGATAGCGTCTAACAGTGAGTCTTCTTAATCCATCGAGACTCTTAGAGATTAGAGACTTTTCCAATGCGGCTGAATTTCAGTCTCGCATGCAGGTTGGTGCTGGTCGAAGGGCATCAAATCTGGAAGACTTTAAGATTCTTAATTTAATTTTTACCCCGTGTAAATCTTTATTTGAAAAAGAATAATTGCATCTATTAAGTATAGTAGCTGCATTGCTTGATGCTGTATCAATTTCATTTGTTTCACGAGAGAACAAAATGATAGAAAATAAAACCGATTTTAAGTCTTCAGTTAAATATTTCTCAAGAAATGGGAGAATATTACTTTTCTGAGGGTCGAGATTAAAATTGATATGATTGAAAAAGGAATATTTTATGCTGGTTATGTCTTTTAAGCTGCATATTTCTATAATGATTTTTTGAGAAAGTGCTTTATTTATGTCTTTAAGCTTGGAAAGATACAGTATGCTATAATTTCCCGATGCTCTATATTTGTTCTTAGGTTTTGAATTTTTAGATTGAGCCATTTCTTTACAAGTTTACAAGCTAGGGTTAGGATTTATTAAGCAGCCTGACGCTGCCGAATGAGCCTTATAGCTCAGTTTTTCCTGCACTTCCACGATTTCTCTTCTTTTTCCTTAATTTCTATCGCTTTCTTTCATCTCATCTCATTCTTCAATTCCATAAGCTTTGTTACCTTCTTCACTTTCGTTTTTCATTACTTTATCAGTTCCACCAATTTCAATGAATGGTTTGGCTTCAACTATAATCCTCATATCATTTTTTATCCATTTTCGTGGATTTAAATCAGCAAATAAGTGTTATTAGAATTAATTGATAAAATGCTGTGTAAAGTAGTATTTAATTTCTGACATTTGTCTGATTTCCTATGGCATATTAAAAGCCAAAAACAAAAAGAGACTGTCAATGCAAAAACCCAAGATAATTTGTTTGATGGCTTTCGCATTATAAAGAGAGCTTTAGCAATCTGCTTTTATATAAGCTTTCATATTGCCTTCTGAATCTCTTGATAAAGCTTTATCTATATTTATTAGAAAAATGATGCTAACTCCCCACAGCAAGCAAACAAACCATTTGAAGAATCCCCATTTTTTGCCCAAAAACCCACCCTCAGTTAGCTAACAAAAAATTTTTTTAATATAAAAATTCGATATATAAGTGACTATTAGTATAATGAATTCTCTAACTAAATTCTGTTTAATTTTAACTAATTTTCATAGAGCTGTGCATTCCTTATCTGCTCTTTCTACAGCTTGGACTGAAAGTTAAATAGGTTCTGCATCTAACAATTCGATATCTCCCCTATAAATATAATTTATAGAATCTAATTACCTTTTCCTTAAGCCACTTTTTTGACTTCCTCCTAAATTTCTCCACAATTCCATATTTTCATCGGATAAAAATATGCTTACGTGACTAGGACACGCTTCCTTCAAAATTGAGTGCACTGAGCCCACCACCCACGCTAAGAGAATTTTATTTATTGATCCTTGGCTTTCAGGCCCAACTTGCCCTGAGTCAGAAAGAAACCAGGCACATGCAGACGTAATTTTAGTCACCCATGGCCACTATGATCATTGTGCAGATGCCCCAAAATTGTCTCAACAAACTGGCGCTATAGTAGTCGGGACTTATGAGTTGGCCAATATAATGCAAACTCAAGGAGCTGCTCAAATTTATGGTATGAATAAAGGAGGAGTTTTCGAGAACGATTTTTGTATTGTCCACATGGTCCATGCTGATCATTCTGGATCTGGCCCTGCGGACCAATTTCCATATGCAGGAGATCCAGTGGGCTATGTTGTCAAGTTTAAAGATGGGACCCCAAGCATTTACCATGGAGGAGACACCAATGTAAACGCAAACATGCAAATTACTACTGATTTGTATGTTCCTGTCATTGGTTTGCTGCCTGTTGGAGGAAGGTTTACAATGGGGCCAAGGGAGCTAGCTTATGCTTTGAATAAGCTGCTGGGGAGTATTAAGACTGTTATTCCTATGCACTATGGGTCTTTTCCTCTGCTGACAGGAACTCCTGAGCAGCTGCAGGTAGAAATTGAAAGAGTTTTCCCTGTCGATCCTTCTAAAAGAGCTATAGCGCTTTCCCGAGGATGGCGCGGAAATGGCGCCATCCTCGGGAAAGCCGGGAAGGCATCCACACGGGAACTGGGAGTTCTACGTGTGGATGCCATTTTGACATGTGGAAGTTTGGATCCCACATGTCAAAAATGGCATCCACACGTGGAACTCCCAGTTCCCGTGTGGATGCTTAGTTGACTTTTCCCGAGGATGGCGCCATTCCGCGCCATCCTCGGGAAAGCGCTATAGAATCTTCACTATGAGCTATGGAGGCCAAGTGGAGTTAAGAACTTTGGCTTAATTCTTTCGATTATGTATTTCGACCAGAATTTATAAATAAATATGACTTCTCTCATCTTGACAGATGGGAATAGCAGAATCTCATTGAGTTTTACATTGAATGCAATGCTGAGTGGATTTAAAATGAATTATTTTGAATCAAACATATATTAAAAATTCACGAGAAATACACCAAAGATCTTATATTTATCCTTTTGGCAAAAAAGTAATTATATGAGTTTCTCTTTTTCTAATTTCAGTTTTTCTAGTTTGATATGCAATTTTTGGAACAAATAATATAAGATTCTATAATTAATATGGCTTCTCTGATCTTGACTAATGGAAATAAGCTGGAACTTACTAAGTTTCACATAGAATGCAATACTGAGTGGGTCTTAAACGAAATCACCTTGCATCAAACTTATTATAACAATTCTCAAGAAATAAGTGAAGGGTCTTATATTTATCCTGTAGTCTCTGACTCAATTGTCTCAAAATTGATAATCAAGTGCGGAGAAAGCGTAATTGAAGCTCTTGTATATGAAAAAGAAGAAGCTATAGAAAAATATAATGATGCTATTGCTGCTGGAAACAAAGCTTACTTAGGAAAGCTTACAGAAGAATCATCTGATATGATGGAATTTCATCTTGGCAATTTATTACCCCAAAGTGAGGTAAAAGTAGAAATCACTTATGTCACCCAAAGCGAATTCATGAGTGAAACCAATAATTATAGAGTTTATATTCCGCATGTACTTATACCTCGCTATTCGCCGTCAGGGTCAAGCATAACTCAAGAAATGTCAGTTTCAACTCTCAACTGGACAGGAACGGTCAGTATCAGAACTCCAAATATCCTTACCTCAATTACTTCCAATGTTTCAAACTTCGATATATCGGTTCAAAATGACTACTGGAAGACCCTTAACTTTAGTATCCTAAATCATTATGATGATCTTTGCATTTACTATCAATACAGGGCATCAGATGATCCATTTATCGTTTTCCAGCAAGACCCAAGAAATCAAAAATACGCTTTTCACCTTTCATTTACCCCACAAAAAAATGACACTGACAGCCCAGTCTGGGAACCTAAAGGAGAATTTATTATTCTTTTAGATAGAAGTGGATCGATGGAAGGAGGAAGCATCAAACTAGCTAGAGAAGCAGTGTATTTATTTATAAAATCTCTTCCGGAAGACTCTTATTTCAATGTTGTTAGCTTTGGTAGCTCGTTTAATAAGCTTTTCCAACAAAGTGTTAGATATGAGCAAGATAAAATTGAATTCGCCTGCAACACAGTAAAAACTTTTGATGCAGATATGGGAGGAACAGAAATATTAGAACCTATTAAATCGATTTTGTCAGAGCCTAATAGAAGTGAATATTTGCGCTATGTTTTTATTTTAACTGATGGAGAGGTAGGAAATGCAGCTGAAATAATAAATTATATTAAAAACCAGAAAACCCCTTCCCAAATCAGCACTATAGGCATAGGAGCTGGAGTTTCTACTTATTTAATAAATGAAGTTGCGAAAGTAGGCCATGGATCTGTTCATCATATTTTAAATTCTTCAGAAATTAAATCAGGGGTCATTTCTTCGCTCAAAAAATCTTTACTGCCAGGCATAAGCAATATTGAAATTGCTAATCCCCACGAATTCGAGCTTGTTGGCCATAAAAATCCTTTTAGCTCATTCTATGGAAGTAAAATAAGCTACTCAGGGATATTAAAGCAGGGAAGTACACCTGAGAAAATATCAGTGAAATATACAGATGATGCATCAAAGAATGACCATTTAATTGATTTTTCTATTAATTATGAAGGAATGTTGAAAAGCTCTGCAGCTTTAGTAACAGCAGTTAAAAATTATTTTAACGACTGCGAAAAGAATGAAATTATTGAAAAATCAAAGAACTACCAAGTCTTAAGCAAGTATACTGCATTTTTGGGTGTTGAAAAGGTGAAAAATCCAAATCTAAAAAATTATAATTCTGATGAGGAAGAATGTGAGGAAGATTCTGATGAGGACGAATGTGAGGAAGATTGTGGCGCGGAGATAAACGAAGCACTATGCGAATGCTTATGTGCGCAAGAGGATTATGAGTTAAATGAGGAGTATGAGAGTTTGGGCATTGAAGAAGTAAAAAATATGGCTTCTGCACGGGCATTTGATTATAGTGCAAGGGAAATAGATATTTATGAAGAAATTAAGCCTGAACTTAAATCGAAGAGTGCAAGTAAAGTGGAATATGTTGAAAGCTTAATTGGTTATCAATTCGCAGATGGTCATTGGGAATTTTCAAGAGAATTAGAATTGTTAATAAACTACTTCCTTGGAAATCAAGAAATTAGAGATAAAGCAGCACCTTCTATGACTTTATTGGTAGTTGGCATACTGATAGAGAAGTGCAGAGAGCATGAAGAAATTTGGGATTTAATAGTAAATAAAGCCAAGAGATGGCTGAAGAAAAATGGAGTTCAAGAAAGGAGCTTGCATGACTTAGGCTATTAATCTCATTTAAATTAACTCTTCATACAGTCTGTAAAAGTTAAGTCTATTTTTTTAATTATTTCAATAAAATAGGCATGCAATGTTTTAAGATCAAGAAAATTCAGTCTCTAAATCTGAAAGAGAATCTCTTATATTTAACCTAAACCTACACAAATGCTTATTCCCCCCCTCTGTTAGCGAACAAAACCATTAGAAAACCCCAAAAACCCACCCTCCGTTAGCAAACAAAAAATTTTTTATGAAAAAAATTTTGATATATAAATGATAATTAGTATAATGAAATCTCTAGCTAATTCTGTTTTAATTTTAACAAATTGCGTTTTAAAACATAAAATTACAAATTAAGTTAATATTTGCTTTCCAATTTTTGCGAATTAGGATTTTTTTGTTCGGTCACGGAGGGGGGGAGTTAATAAAATTAATTTCGATATTAAGTTTAATAGAAAAATTTTTAAAAAAATTTATTCGATAGTTACACGAAAAATTATATATTTATTTCATAATTAATTCTGAAAAGCTTGATGCAACTGGTCGTTGTAAATCTTTACTCTTACGCTTTAAAGCGAAGCAAATATCAATAAATTTTCCATATTTTGTTAAATTAAAAAAATTTGGACATATTTTTTAATCCTTATGAGTATCAATACTGCGTTTAAATCAAATATTAAAACTGTTCAAACTTTTAATAGACATAATATATCGAAAAAATAAGATTTTATGATCCAATTTCTGGATAACTTGAAATTGATGAAAAATTTATCAAATCTTATAACACAAGTATTTAAGAGAAAATATTGGATACATCAGCCATGAGCCAATCTTTTTAAAGAAGTAAATTTATAACCGAAAATTGGAAAAGAAGAATAAAAGAAGAAGTGATTGAAGCTATGAATAAATCCCAAGCATCGGAAATTATTGAAAAATATGGATTGCATAGTGATGCTGGGCTAAGATGTCATATGCTAAGTGGAAGTGAAAAACAAAATGAGTTGCTATTGCAAGAGCATTGGCAAAAAACCCAAAAACTTAGTGCTAGATAATTCTACAAGCACTCTGGATTCTGTAACAGAAACAATGTGCTAAAAGTATTGAAAATGAAAGAATTACTATCATATCAATAGTCCCGTCTAAGAACAATTCGATTTTGTGACTTAATAATTGTTTTGGATAAAGTATAAGTAATAGAAAAGTAATTCATCAAAAATTGGCTTTCAAATCATCATTTAATCTAATTTTAACTAGCTTCTAGTTAACCCTTTCGGCAGTGTCGCGAGAGAGGCTTGTTTTCTCCGTCTTTTCGCTACTCTCAAAATCATCATATCGGGCTTTGAACCCCTTTAAGCCATTTGGGAACCCAAGAGCAGTGGCTTGGCGTTTTGACTCACTCTATCCGACTTTCCTCCAGCGCCTATTCTGCCTAAGGCTCCTGCCTCTTATATAATCTGTGGAATGAGATAAAGCCCGATGCACAAGGAGACGAAGTATAAATTCCACACTATTTTATCCTCTTTTACAGAAGTCCATGTGCAAAAACTTAACCCTACAATAATAAATTTTAGTGAGGGAAAAGGAATTTGTAGAGCGAATTGCCTTTTCACGTGAAGCCATTTTATCATTATATAAATGATTTCAAATCATAACTAACTATAGCTTAAAAAATTAATATTTGTTTGGTGATTTACCTATATTTTCAATACATTGATAAAACTTTTTTGATGACGCAATAACCGATATTTAAATTAATTTAAATTATAATTTAACATAATTGCATGGGTGACCTCGATACAAAGCGAACTGAATCAAACGATTCAGACACAGAATTTTGGAATGAGCTTGATAAGGTATTCACTAAACAGAAGCCGATCCTGCCCGAAAATAATCTTGTTAATTTCGCTCAAAAATTATTTTCCCATATATCTCCACCCCCAAAAGTTCAAGAAATTGCCCAAAAGCCAAGTGAGCCGAAGCTGGAAACTGAAAAAACAGCTATAAATCACCCTGAAAAATCCGATTGGTCTACACATCAATTTAAAGAAAAAATCACACGAATTCGACAAGCAAAAGACGAAGAGTTAACAGCGCACTCTATTATGATCAGAAATAAAACGAAAAAAGAATACAAAGATATGTTCAAAGAGTTAGAAATTAAATACAACCAAGACATTGGGACTTTATTGCAGGAACATGAAGAGCTGAAAATGGTGATTTTTTCAAAAGAGAAAATCATTGGGCAGTTGTCTTCTATGCTAATTGATTTTCAGATGTTTTTTACTGAACAAAGATATGAATCTGCCTATAATGGAAACGAATCCCCGAGATCTCCAAAAGGAAAAGCACAAATGCAGCTTTTGGATGAAATAAAAAACTTAAATAATCAAGTAGGTCATCTGAAAGAAATCTGCTACTTATATAAAGAAGACACAACTAAAGCAATTGAAAGAGCAAAAAAGGCTGAGGAAGAAAGAGAAAAATCGAAAATATTGTATGAAAAAGAAATTGCGAATTTAAAAAATATGTTAGAAACGAAAGAAAAAGAATGGAACGATTGCAAAACATCTATGGAGACCGAGTAAATTATAGTTAGATTCCAAAAATACAAAGCTAATATCCAAAAAGAGCTTGAATTAAGAGAACTGATCGATGAAAGAGCAAAAAATCATATAAAGTCTTTACAAGAAGAGCTAAAAAATGCCAAAATTGTAATGCAAAATCCACGACTTCGGTCAAGAATAAGAGACAGACTGAGTGAATATATGACAGATCATGAGAAATCCTTAAATGAAGCGTCAAGACCTCCATCGATTCCTCCTTCAAACCCTCCATCACAAAGTTACCGAACAAGAAAAATTCATTCTTCGTATAAAAGTTCAACCCCTTCCAATCAAATGACATCATTTGATCTTTCTACGTCATTTGAAGACGAAACACTATCAACAAAAGGAATTTTTGCGAGAAAAGTAGAATTTCCTTTGCACGCCCCCTTGTTTAGAAGAAAAATTGCTTCTTCTGGTTGCAGTAAATCACCGATCCCTTCGTTATTGTAAATTTTTGATAATTAATAAATATATTTAAAATTTAATATTATCGAACTTAACTATGATGATTGAAAAATAAACCGTATTTTTGTTATTTTCATAAAAATCATTAACTTTTTTTTAATTAATGGAAATTTGGAATTAAGCTATAATTAATACAATTTTTTCTTCAGCAGAGGAGGTGGAGAGTCATCTAATACATACTCCGGCTTGCCTTCAGCATGTCTTTGTGCTTCTTCTTCCCAATAGGCTAAATTATTGAATATATTGTTTGTACAAACTTTAATCTCCAGCTCATCTTGATCTTGCCCTTCATTATTATTAATCACAAATTCTTCATAACACTCAAATAATGGTTTTGCTAGAAAATTCAAAAATCCCATCTGCGATCTTGACACTACAATATTATTTCTATCGCACAGAGGTGTCACACTCATTCCCTTCTGTCTTTCTGTGTCTCCTTGTCTGAAAAACTCTTTCGTAATAAGCCCTGACCATATTTTATGCAATTCTAGCGTTTTCGATCCATGTCCGATATCTGCACATTTCAATGTAGTTTGCAAAGCTAGAATTCTGAATTTTTCATCTTCATATTTTGCACCATTTTTCACACAAGTTTTGAATTCATTGAGAACGTCGTAATGTCTCTGTAAATCAGTGGCAAGGATAGACATGATGACGACTTTTCTGAATCTTAGATAGTCAGCTCTTGATAGTTTACTGATAATATTGCAATCATCTCTTCTTAAAATTTTGAAGGTTGCACAGCTGTGCATATTTTCCAAAACACTTTGGTCGTTATATTTTAAAGCTAGCTTATCATCTTTTGCAACTAGAAATGCATTGTTGAATCCTGGATGGCCAATATCATGGCATAATGCTGCGACAATTAAAGAAAATACATCAATTGATAGCAAATTTCCACATCTTCCTACACCTTCTCTGATTAGGAATACAGTTGAAGCTGTAACATCAGCAGAATGCAAAGAGTTATGATAATAATTTGTAGCGTTGTAAGATCTCTCCACGTTTGTAAGAAATCTCAATAAATTTTCACTGTCAATGTGAAACTCTTCAGTTAAACCTAATGTCTCAAAAACATAAAATCCAACTTCAAAAGCTGGCTTATCAGTTAGTTCTAGCAGCCCAAGGGTATCGAAATCCCAAGTTCCTATTGTTTCTAAGTGGCCGCCTAAATCTTCATTCTCTTCGACTGTGCTCCTCATAACACTCATTTTTGATAAAGCAATGCTAGGCTTTGTGCTAGCTCTCTGGGTCTCAAATATTTTTTCTGATTTTTCCCCTGTATTTGAGAATGCTTGTGTATACCTTCGTTTTGCTTCAATACTTACATTAGCAATATCATTTTCTTCTTTTGGCTTTGCCTGAGGCCATAAAGCTGTCTCAGTAGTGACTAAGTTGTAGATGATATCTTTGATTTCTTCAGAAGAAAGCCAAAATCTCGCATCTAAAGGCTCATTTCCTTCAGTGTTATTAAATCTATCCCGGTTAACAAATTTTATGTCAGGATCGATTTCTTTTTTTGCTTCTAAATTATCTAATTCCATAGAATCTTGCCTCGATATTGACTTGCTCCCATTGCTTTCCTGCATCAATTTCAATTTCTTTACTATTCTTCTTATCCTCATTGAAAGATTTGGTTTATTGTTATCTCGTTCTTTTGAAGCTGCAAGTTCAACTTGCAGCTCTTCCAGCTTTGTATGGAGTTCAGACTTATTGTAACTATGATAAGTTTGGCATGAAGTGTGAATAGCAACTAAAACTATCAGAATTGATAGTTCAACTTGCATCCGATTACTTGTAGTTTTTTAACTCCCCCTCCTTGAGTGAACAAAAAAATTTTGTTCACTCAAGGAGGGGGGTTTAATTTCTTTTTTTTTATATATAAATTTTTTTTCGAAATTTAAAAAATCTCACTTCTATAAAAATTGGAAAGCAAATATTAATTTAATTTGTAAAATTTATGTTTTAAAAAAGCAATTTGTTTAAAATTAAACAGAATTAGCTCGAGATTTCATATAATAATTATCACTTATATATCAACATTTTTTTCCATAAAAAAATTTTCTATTAAAAAAATTTTTGTTCACTCACAGAGAGGAGAGTAAGAGAAATCATAAAGTTAGCTTGATAATAATGTTTTTGGGCTCAGATTCTTCAATTGGAAAAAGAAAAGTCGATAGAATGAGCCCAATTTCGAAAATGGTAGGATCTGAGGTAGTAAAATAGAAGATAGAATAAGTTATTAGATTTTCAGGTACTGGAAATTTGAAACATGACAGAGATAGCAGGATTATAGCTTTGGATAGTGATAGCAAATCAAATTTTGATAGAAAAATTATAGAGCCTAACACTTGGTATATGCTAGCTTTGCTTCTGATCATTTTATTAAAGATATTACTTATTCCCTCCCTCGTGAGCTAACGAAAAAAATTATGCTAGCTCACTGAGGGGGGTTAATTTTATTATGTTTAAAAATTTATATATAAATTATTTATAAAAATAGGGATTTTTTCCAATGGGTTTGTTTGCTCACGGAGGGGGAGTTAGAAATTCATAAATAAATATAAATTTATATAGCATGAAATTAAACCCGCATTAAATATAAATCATAAATTTGTTAGATAATATACTCCAGAACTTAAATTTGAGCCAAATAAGCTATTTTTGAAATTAAATTTTCAATTGATAAATTTAATCGAATTTCATATTTATAAGTAATCTTGAAAATTAAATTTTGGATGCCGGCTCATTTATTTCTAGAAAACATTTATTTAAATTTATTGAAATTATAATTCCAGAGGAGTTTTTTTTTGTTGATCAAAAATATATAATATTCTTATGTCTTATATTGAGACCTTATTGATACATAGATAACTTAGATATTTTCCATCCACTTAATAATAATTTTATTTAATAGCATTAATTTACATAATTTACAATTGCATAGCAATATATTTAAGAATAGTTTTGTTTTATTTTGCTGACTCTTTTCGGTCTTTTTTTATTTGTCTTTAAACAATTCGAATCTTTCATAATTTATATTAAAGGTACCAAGGTTGGTTTAATTTATCGAACTTAGATGTAATGCATTTTTAACAATATAAAGTATGGAAAGAGAAGAATGGTAATATTAATTTAGTGATTACAACTATAAATTAATTCTGCTTGGAGATTTTGGAGTTGGAAAAACCACTTTTTTTGAAAAATATTCCCATAAAACATCACCAAGGTCCTATAGTGATTCTTTTATTGTATTGTTTATTTAGAATTATAAAATAATAGAGCACTGCGATATCAAAATAAAAATTCAACTCTGGGATACAAGCTCAATAGAAAGATTTCGAAAAATATTGCCAGGTTCACACTATAGGAACGCAGATGGTGCTTTAATATTTTATGACATAAGTAATAGAAAATCTTATGAAAGAGTTATCAATTGGTGAAATGATCTTTCAGTCAATACTCCGCTTGCTTTACCTTGTATATTGATAGGGAATAAATGTGATTTAAGAAATAATCGAGAAGTTTCTTATGAAGATGGGTCAAAATTAGCTCAAAGATTAGGAATTTTCTTTATGGAAATGTCAGCGATTATGAGATTGAATGTGAACAAAGCATCATCAGTTTTAATTTCATATATCAAGCAACGTATTGACCTTTAATATGCTAAAGCGATTTTGATGTATGGAGACTTGATATTTTCAACTTTTATGTGTCAAATGCTTTCCCAACGATAATAGAGATTATACTTTATTAATACTTAATATTATTTTTCGTGAGCATATGCATAATAATTAAATCAAAATAAAGGCAAATCAAGGTTATAAAGTAGATTTATAATTTAAACAGCTCATCCTTAGTTCGATTTATTTTAGATATTGATAATTTAAATTAGAATAAATTTTAAAAATCATTTCATTAGATCCTCAAAAGCTGAGCAACGCTCAGAAAAACTGAAACCTATGAATACTTAGATAGACATAGTTTGCGGAGCTAATCACTCTATTAATCTATTCTTATTTATTGTAATTTTGATGAATTTTTCTTAAAATATATAGATCACATTGGTATAGAAATTCCCACCGCTCTTACTAAAAACATTTTATAAGTTGGAACTGATGAAAATCTCAATATAAATAACTGATAATAGCCATATATTATTGAACATTATATTTCTTGATTTTAAGATGACTCAATTTTCCTTTTTGAAACCGAATTTGGTATTGAAGAAGACTTGAATAGTTTTTATTCTAAACCATATTTGATGCCAAAAATTGTTAGTTTGCACATTTTCTTAGGTACTATCTTATGCAATATTTTCAATTCAAAATTCATTTATTTAAATAACACATCTTAAATATGAAAGATAATATATGAATTCTAAATCTCACCATTTTCAATATGGATTGCTAATGAAACGACTATAAAAATGCAAATTTAGCATTATTGGGAGAAATATCTTTCATAATTTTTATTTAACAAATTAACATTTGGATTATATTTATAGCTTGACTGACATTTAAGTTAAGAATATAATTCCTTTAGAAATTTCATATTGTATAATAGGAAAATTAAAATAATATAAATCATTACTTCTATAGCTATATCATACTGCTTTAATCTCTCTTCCTAATGAAATTCTGATACAAATTTCTTCATTTTAATTTCTAATAAGAAGCTCTCTAATATTATTTGGCAATCAGACACATAAATATCGAGTGAATTATTATGGTTTCAGCTTAAATGCATTAAATTTTCATCTTTGCTTGCAAGAACTGCTTTTCAATAAATATGTGTTTGATCACACAGAGCCCTGAGCTTTGCCAACATCCAGAGTGCCTTTTTTTTTATTCAGCCTTTGCCCAAGGTTTGTTCTCCTTTATTCAATCCTCATCATTTGAGCATGCCTACTCAATCATTGACAATCAAAATACGATGCTGCGAATGATAATTAACAAGAATTTAGAGACTGAAATTCTTCTTAATCAGGTTTACGTGGAGGCCCAACAACTAGCTGTATTCTTGTCCAATCCCCGGCACTCTGAAATTGTAGTCGAGCAATCATATGATTCAAGTGAGGTCTTTAGATTATTAAGATCACGCAGCAATTTCCAATATTCACTGCATTTGGAATCAACACTGCCATCAGTGCTTTTCAAAGAACGAAGATTTACATTAGAAGTCTCTCTAAGGAATGTTTCCAACGAAATAGTATTTTTAAGCAGCCATACCCGGTTCAGAGTACTACTCTTCACGTCTGACGAGGAGCCAAGACTACTCAAATGCAATATCAGCGGGAAAAAAATCCTTCGAGGTACGACAGAAGCAGAAATAAGTGAGACGGGAATTGTCAAGTTTGAAAATATGGTCATTAATGAAGTAAGTAGCCACTACACAAATGAAGTGTTTTTATTAGTAGTGATATGTCTAAGCAGTAGCGACATCAAGCCTCTTGTAATTACTGATGTAAATGTAAAAGCTAGAACAATGCAGAAGAAAAATCAAAAGTAAGAAGGATGTATGCTATGAAATACATATTACTACTTAATATAATTTTTATAAATAAATTCTTAATAGCTCTTCTTGCCAAATTTTAAAAATATCTGGCTAGAAAATTTGTTTCAAGCGCCTTTTGATATAAATATTAATTACTGATTCTCATCGAATTAATAGGCACAATGAAAAATGTAATTTTTTTATCTGATAAGTATATATATCTATAGATAGAAATTTTAAATTTAATCATATAACACAGATTTGGTTCTGATTAGCATCACTAAGCATATTGCCATTTTCATTTCCTATAAGTCCACACACTTAATGTTGCAGAACTCGAGAAAGCCTAAACCTGGCTGGAGACAACTAAACTTCAAATATATGATGTGTGTCCCGACAGCAAAATGTGCAGCAATTCTCTTTATCATCCTCTTTGCAATATCTTTGATTTTTGGTTCTGTTCTTCTCTCTACATCATACAGCATAGTAGAATACAGCAAAAGGTACGACGATATTTGCCATAATAATGAGGATTGTACAATAGAAATTAGTATATCAGATTCAATGACTTCTCCGGTATTTCTTTACTATGAGCTGCACAATTATTATCAAAACCATAGAAAGTACGTGAAGTCATCATGCCAGCTGCAGCTGGCAGGAGAAAAAGTAAGTGAAGATGATTGCTCAATGTGTGAACCGCTTACAAAGGTAAAAGACTATGATTATCCTTTGTATAATTTGAATGGGCAGCAATTAAATAAAACTCAGCTTGCCAACCCATGCGGATTAATAGCTGCAAGTTTATTTAATGACACCTTTGCAATAAAAAAAGACAGTGAAATCATTGATATTGACTCAGGCGATATCGCTTGGTTTACAGACAACACCAATAAGTATAAAAACAGAAAAGACTATAAAGAAGTACAGTTTTTAGATGTAGAGAAGCAGCATTTTAAAGTCTGAATGAGAACTGCAGCAACTTCTACGTTCAGAAAATTATATGGGAAAATCAATAAGGATCTAAAGCACACTTATAATGTCACCATTCACAATTTGGTAGACGTAAGTGAATTTGATGGAGAAAAGTGGATCATTTTGAGCACTGTTTCTACTTTTGGAGGGAAAAATTTAGTATTAGGATGGAGTTTTATATCAGTTGCTGTGGTGAGTCTTATATGAGCAATTGTGTTTATCTGGCTTGGAAAGAATTTAAAGCCAGTTTCAATTGAAGATAGATTTAAAAAGCTAGAATAGTGTAGTATAATTATTTTCAAACAAATAATTTCGCTGTAGATTTAAACAATAATTTTATGGACTTAATATACATTATCTCGATTCATACCATAATTTAAATGTCTGAAAAGTTCAATTCTTACCCAAGTTTGCCACCAGAGATCCAAAATTCAATTCACGGCATTTTAAAAGTTCTTTTAGGGAGTGTAGTTTGACTTGATCCTCCTTATAATCCTGAAGGTCTTCTTTTTCGAGTTAAATTCTGGGGTGAGAAAACACCTGGGATAATTTTGAAGCCAAAAAGCACCAAGCAAGACTCTATATCCAATATCGCAATTTATACAATTAGATGTACTCAGCCAATATTCACAAATTACCTTAATGATATGTCAACCCTTACTATTGATACTATGGATGCACAATGGCGGCTTATTGGACAAATACATATTAACGTGAGACTTTACATTAAAAGAGATCCAGTCATGGCCAAAGGAAAATTAGCCTCGAACTCAGGGTTTGCAAATCTTGAGGTTGATGGAGTCTTTCCTATATTAACATGTGAAAACGAACCGAGGAAAATAGGAGAAATTGAAATCAAAGCTTTTACAAATTATCATGGATGGGAAAATGAAAGGACTAGTAAAGAAGTACTAGCTAGTTTTGAGATGAATGAATTAAAAGCAAGGTTTGAAGATCCGATTGGTAATATTGAAGAAAGAAAAGTTCAAGACGATGACAGAATCCCAAATTCTTACTCCCTCCTTGAGCGAATGATTAAATTTATAGTAAAATTCGTTTTTTTCGAAACGTAAAAAAATCCCAATTCACAATAATTGGAAAGCAAATATTTATCATTTATAAAATTTTTTGTTTAAAACGCAATTTGTTTAAAATTAAACAGAATGAGCTCGAGATTTCATTATAATAGTTATCACTTATATATCAAATATTTTTTCATAAAAATGTTTGTTCCTCAATGGGTTTTTGAGCAAAAATAGGGACTTATCCAATGGTTTTGTTTGCTCACGGAGAGAGGAGTTATGCAAATAAGAATAGAGGAGAATATAATAAAGAAAAATTAGATGAAATGAAGCTTGAAATCGAAGGAAAAAACATAGAAATATATAAGAAAAACGACCCTTCAAAAATTTTTGTTCCCAAAAGTTCATTAAAAAAGATCCCAAAACCAGAGCATGCTGTAGATGAAGAAGTAAAAGCAACAGAGAAAAATATTGAAAAAGATATTAATCCACCAAGTTTAAGTACTGAATGAGAGAAAGTCAAAGCCAAAGGAGATTCATTGAAAGCTAAACTTTTAGTTGCAAAAGCAGAAGAAATAGCATTAACTACATCAGTAGAGCAATCCAAAATAGATGAAGGAAGAATTCCTAGTGTTCATGAAGTAGAAGCAATGATGTTACCAGAAGACATTACTGTAGCCAAACTTCCTGGGCCTACTGATATTTTTGAAGTTCCAGAACGCGAAAAGAAGCCATTTTCTGACCTAACATCTATGAAACATCTCAAATTATCAATTTCCACTCTTACACTTCTAATCGACAAATCAGAGCTCAAAGACAAATCATTATTTTTAGAATGCATAGTTCCAGTTCCAACATTAGTTCAAAGGACTCCATCAGAAAAACTTCAAAATTCTCCTATTTCTATCTTCATGGATTCCTTTAAAATTACCAATAAAAATATCTCAAATAACCTCTATACTTTTAACCACGAATCAGTGCACCATTTAGGTCTAGGAGAAGGCATCTTTGGAAAATTAGCCAACCAAAATATTAGGATAAAGCTCTGCACAAGTGAAACAAAGGAAAAGCCTATTGAGCTAGGAAGGGCTGATATTTTGTGGGAAAAAATTCTGCTCGCTCCAGGATTTATTTATTCAGAAACAATTGATTTGATTGGAGAAGATAAAAATCCAAGGGCAAGGAAAAATACAAAAGCTAGAGTTATAGGGAGGCTAAATGCGTCATTTTTTATGGTTAGTGATGAGAATAAAGATTTGAAAATTGCAGAGGCGAATAAAAAAGAAGAGGTGAAGGTGGAAGAAAAGCATGAAGAAATTTTAAAAAATTATAGCTCCGAAAAGCCAAGCCAAGAACTAGAATTCAAATCGTTTCAGCTTTATTTATATATTGAAAGTGTAAGCCAAGTTGTCAGATCAGATGGATCTTATCTTATCTTATGGAATTTATATCGCTTAACGTCCACTACGGGGTTACGACCCCAGGTTTATCACTCGCCTTTCGTCGCATCGGGCCCACCAGTCCGCTGGGGACAGACTCGCTTTGATCTCCAAGGTGCTTCTAGGGCAAATGTCCACGTCTTCGACGGCTCATGAGTGAGCTACTTGCTTGTACATGGGTTGCTTTTCCGAAAAACCCAAAAAATGGATTTTTCTGGTCAGCTATCGGCAAAAAGGAAAAATACAAAGCCTGGGACGTAACGCCCAGTTTCACGCTAGGGAGTTGCCCGAATGGTCCAGAGGACTTTGCTGGGCTTCCCCTTTCCAACCTTGTACCCTCCTTCCCCACGAGGAAAAATCCACCCCTGAGATTAGACTAGGGCTAGGCTCTGAAAGCTACCAGAATTGCTTACCTAGCATTGCTGTCCATCTCTGAAATGGTAAAACCTTGCCGGATATAATTAAAATATGAGTCGAGGCTGCATGGCCGGGAGGCCATGCCCAGACGAAGACGCCATATTTTAATTATCAGATCAGATGGATCATTACCAAATATTTTCATAAACTATAAGACATTCCCTGATCCAGAAAAAATTTCAACACCAGTTTTTTGGGAATGCGATGAAACTATCTTGCTGAGCTAATTTGGCATAAATATTGCAAATAATATTTTTTTATTTTTAATTAGAATAGGAAACCAATCCTTCAGTAATACGCATAAATAATATGATCTAGTATAAAAAAATTAATCATAAAATGATGATCCCCATAACAGCTACAGAAAGTATAGTATCAAAACTCAGAAATGCCTTTATAACTCTAGAAGTTTGGGATAAAATAAGTACAGCTAAAGACGAGCTGCTTGGTTTAGTAAAGCTTCAATTGAACTTTTTCGCAACTGCATTATCTTCAGGAAATCTCGCTCTTTTTAACAGTGTTTATCCTATAATAGCTGTTGATGAATACAGGCCAATAAATAATTTAAGAACTGCAAAAGATATAGGGTACTTAAGAGTTTGCCTTGCATTAGGAACACCTGCACAAGTCCACAGGCTGCATTTATCACAAAGTAATGCTGATAATAACTCAGAAAAATTCTCCTTTACCAATAAAAGGCAAGACAAAAAAGAGCAGGAAATCGAAGTCAAAGTGTATGAGGAAAAAAATTGAAACCAAAAAACATCCAAAAAAGAAGAAAAAAATGAGTGGGACATAGAAAATGTGAAAGGAAAGCAAGATAAAATAGTAACAGAAAGCATTGAAAGTATTGGAGACATTGCTGCATTCTTAAATACAAAACCACAGCAAGAAACTGTAAAAGAGTCTCCTGTAATAGAATTGCCAGTAAAAGTTGAACCTCAGCCATTAGCTGAGCTTCCAAAACAATCTCCAAAAATTGAAAAAATATTCGAAGAGCCAAAAATGCAAGAAATTCCAAAAGAAAAAACAAAGGAAGAACTCGTATTTTTTATTAAAAAATGTTTAGATATAGAAGAAGTTAGCATAGAAGAAGAGCTTAAAATTGTAGACAGGTTCAATCACCGTTTCATTCATAGTGAAAATTTTTCACACCTTCTACAAGAGCATACACAAATAAAATGATAGCTTTTTCGACCCGCTCTCTTCTCCCATACTCTCAGTTATTTTGGGGTTTTTGAGAGCTGAGAGCTGGCGGAGAGGAGCTGAAATATCCCTGATGACCCATTTTGACTTTAATCTAATCTAATCTACAAGAACTTAGGCTAGGAATACCCCCGAATGACATCCAAGCTTTAATTGACCTTATCATCTCAGAAAGTCCTGAAACATCGAATAAGCGGAGAATCCAATTTATTGACATTTTCCATACTCTTGGAATTCAGCCTAAATCTTCAAATACAAAACATTCTTTTTCACTTACCTTAAAAGATATTTTTGCATGCCCATTTCTTACAAAGCTTCCTAACAAATCTACTTACCTCAAATATTTATTCCCTAAAGAAGAAACATACATGGAGTCTGAGCTTTTAGAGGCTAACAATTCAGTTTCAATTAATATAAGCTCGCTTCATTCCTTTACATTACCGAATCATTCAGATATTTCTGACTCCCCCCATTAAATTGGAACAAAATATAAGTAAAATTTGCATTTTTGGGCACTTTAACCGTCCTTTATAATTGAAAGACAATTTGCTTTCAAAAGGAAATTATAAAGATGAAAATATTAATTTTTATAAAATTAATTTTGATCTAGTTGAATGTAAAAAGTGCAAAGAGAATGCTATTTAAACAGTTTCCACAGTGAATCGATTAACTTTTTTCATAAAAATAAATTAAATTTCAAATTATTGTAATTAATTTATATTTTTTCAAATTTTAAAAATAATTAACCCCCTTAAAATTGAAATAGGGTTTTTTGTTCCGATTTAAAGGAGGAGTGAGTGCTTTTCTTCTGAAGATGAAGGAATTATTATTTATTTGTGTAGAAATGTTTCAAGGTCTGAAGACCAAGTTATTGCGAAAGCGGTATTGCCTATAGAAGAGTTAGTAGATCTTGAGCCTAATAAAAAAATCACAAGAGTGGTGTGCTTATACGGGGATAGAAATATTAAGGTAGAAAGCTACTTGAATGAAGTCATAGGGAAAATAAGGCTAGTTATTGAATATAAGCAGTCAATGACATTTGATGATCCTGGGAAATCAGTTGAATTAGTTTATGAAAAACAAACACAAATTGATATAGAGATTTACCTTGAATTTTCTAATTTTTAAGCTTATACAAAACCAAGATAATTTATGTTAAAAATCATAGAGTTTTACCACGGCAAAATATGCTGACCATTTTTATTGAAAATTTAGGTGATTTAAGCAGAGCTCAAAGGTATTTAAAGAACCTTGGAATTGAGATTGACCAAAAATGCAAAGTAAAAGTCTTAGTCAACATTTTCTGTGAAGATGAAAGTTTGAACAAAGAATTTGGAGTTTTGGAAATTGATGAACGTGATTTTGGTGAAAATGTGAGCATAAGAGAAAAATATCAAATAGAAATGACACTTAACAGTGAAATTTTGAATTATTTGAAAAATAAATCAGCCACGATCAAAGTAATTTTAATATCAAAATCCTATGAAGAGATCACTTTGGGAACCACAAAAATATCATTGATTCCATTGCTTTTGCATTCAAACGCAGCAGGAGAGTTTGCATTATTGAATGAATATGGACAGTTTATGGGATATATAAATATTTCATTTTCATTTCAGATTGATGATACAAGGCCTCAGTCCCCAGAGCAATTAGAAATTGCTGAAGAGCCTAAACCTTTAAAAAATCCAAATCTTCCTGATCTTGAGCCTTTGCCGACTCTTATGATAGAGGAAGAGCCAAACACTAGTAAGGTTCAGCTAACAATAGAGTCAGCAATGCATCTCCCTAAAGAAATTAACGGTGAAATTTCAAATCCATTTATTCAGTTCAAATGGTTTGACTCACAAACGTACAAAACTCCGCCAGTTTTGAGATCTTCTTGCCCTTCGTGGAATTCATCACACACTTTAAATATTCCGCTTGACTCCTCTAAGCTGAGAAAGCCAATTATTTTTGAAATATGGCATAGATCATTTACTAATCATTCTGATACAAAATTAGGAGAGTGCGAGGTCGATCTTTCTGCACTTATGGTTGTCGATCAAATTGATGGTTGGTATCATATAATGGATTCTTTTAAGAGTTCTGGGCAGCTAAAAATCAGGATAACTCCAACTGAAAATCTGTATGAAAAAATTACAGGAAAGCAAAGAAAAAATTCAAGAGCTCCTAGTCCAGCCCCAAAGCTCAGGGAAATTGAAGAAAAGCCAAAGAAAAAGAACGTCTACGAGGAGAGAATTAGCCTAATAAGTAAAAGTTTGGAAAATGAAAATGATGAAGAAATTTATCAGAAACATTTACTTCCCATCATTGATTGAACGATTCCATGATAATTTCCTAAAAATAGGAAATTAACCCTATCCTTGATTGAACGATTTTCATAATAGTTATGCATGAGACTACCTTCTCGGTCAGCATCATATCTAATTAGCTATCCATTATAGTAATCAATATTAGAGATTATACCATATAATCGGCTTTATGTGATTATATAGCGAGTCTCGCATCTTTACTAATAATAGATTTGATATTCCATCACGCATGAAATATTTTATTTAGATGAATAAATTTTTAATCCTTTAATTATGACGATCGTTTCGATCAAAGTAGGGGAGTTAGAAAATATGAGAACTCTAGAAAGTATCACTCATAATTACGGGTCATGGGGATTGAATAGAGATCGCTCACCACCAAGAATAGAGCAAGATAAAGCAGCTTTCAGACATACATCTCCTTTGAGAAAATCTAGAGTTTCTCCACCAAAGTATTTTGAAGAAGCTGAAGAAAAACAAAGGCAGTATAACTTTTCTGATATTTGGAAAGAAAATACCAATTTAGCACCACATTATTCTGAAGAAATTGCTCATGTAGAGCCTCACTATGGCAGAGAATTTATAAAATATGAAGAGGAAGAAAAAAAATTAGACAGTGATGAAGAATGGGACCAAAATAAAATTAATGATATCTTGAGCTCAATCGAGGAGGCTACAAAACTAGCTGACCAACTTCAACAAGATCAGTATCAGCTTCCTATTGAAGAAGAAAAAAAGCCTGAAGAAAGCCATATAAGAGCATATAGCTCTGATTATCGAGAACCAACACTATTAAGACCTCCTGGCAGAATAAGTCCAACGAATTTAGTAAAAAATCCACTGCCAAACATGATGGTTACTGATTCAGAAATCTCAAGAATTGCTGCAATTATGAAAGGAAAGATGTCTTAATAAACTAAATTAATTATTTTCATTTAATAAAATCCACATTTTGATGAAAATCTCTTATAGTAAATGAAGGTCAATATATATGGAAAAATTATATATTAATAAATTTCTCACTCCCCCCTCCGCGAGTATACAAAATCATTAGAAAAATCGCCATTTTTTGCCCAAAACCCACCCTCCGTGAGTGAACAAAAATTTTTTTAATAGAAAAATTTTTTTATGGAAAAAAAATTGATATATAAATGATAATTAGTAATATGAAATCTAGAGCCAATTCTGTTTAATTTTAAACAAATTGCTTTTTAAAACATAAATTTTATAAATTAAATTAATATTTGCTTTCCAATTTTTGCGAATTAGGATTTTTTTAAATTTCGAAAAAAAAAAAAATTTTTTTAAAAAAAAAAATTAACCCTTGTGAGTGAACAAAATTTTTTTGTTCACTCATGGAGGGGGGGAGTCAGCATTTAATAAAAAATTCAAAAATTATAAATATTATATAATCCATCAATTATGGTAAATTCTAATAATTTAATAAAATAGAGAATGAGCTCTTTATTCTATTCAGCTGACCGCAGATCAAATCCAGGGAAAGTTTTTTGATCTCCATTTACTGATAGCATGATCCCTGATTTATCTCAAAATATGATCTACGCAGGGTCTCTTTTTGTCAATAATTCTACAGGCCACCTTAAAAAGCGCCGTTTCATTTTGACCAACATTGGACTTTACTATTGCCCAAGCGCTAAATCTCCTCCTAAGAAAATGTGTATAATTAGCTGAAAACTATTATCAGTTTTTACAGAAGAGAGTGAAAATGGACCTAGACATGGGTTTTCACTTTCTTCTGGCAAGGTGAGCCATGATTTTTATCCTATAACGCCGTTAAAGCTTCAGACTTGGGTAAAACATCTTTCAATATATGCAATTGCAACAAGATTGCAAGATCATTATTTAATAGTAAAAGAAGCAGGCCACGGCTCAACTTCAACGGTTTTTCTTGGGATTGAGAAAGAAACCCAGCAAAAATTTGCAATTAAATCAATTTCTAACTCCTAGCTTTAAAAAAAATATAAAACTTATTATTGAATGATATAATAATATATAAAATCAAATAATTTCATAATGATCATATAAAGAAATATTAGTTTTTAATAAAAGAGCTTTACCGGCTTTGATAAATGAAATTGAATTTATGAGAGTTTATAAATAAAATAGCAAACGGTGCAAGAGAATTTGTTCTGCCTCATGGAATTTTATTATCCACAATATCATGATACTCATCGAATAAGGTGAGAACTCTAATTCAGTCAGAATTATCAGGAATGGATTTTTACTGCTTGACACTTCCGAGAAGGGAGACCCTTAGGTGGAGCACATGTTGGAAAGGCAAGGCAACGCAGTCTGTGAGTTCTGGAGGCAAACTAGCTTCTACAAGCTTAGAATGGTCCTTTAACTCGATACAAAGAGTGACGTAGGAAATTCCTGATGAAGTCACTAGTTTTTCTCCTATTCGGAGCGGGCTCTGTGACGCTTGCAATCACCCTCGCGGATCCAGACAACATGATAAACTTTCTAATTAATTTTAATTTATGAGAGTTTTATCTCATCCACGACTAGTGAAACTGCACAAAATTTATGAAGATGAGCAGCATGTCCATTTAATTCTAGACTACATGGAGCATGGAGACTTATTTGCCAGACTTACAAGACGAGGCTCCTTCAGTGAAGAAACAGCCATTAAGTTTACCAAAAATCTTTTAGAAGTTATCGAATACGTTCACTCAAAAAATATCATCCATAGAGATTTAAAACCCGAAAACATCTTAATGATGGACAAAGAAAATGACGTGGATTTCAAAATTGCAGACTTTGGCTTAGCCACTACTTCCAGCAAAGATTTAACTTCAAGATGTGGGTCGCCTGGATATGCTGCTCCAGAATTGTTATGGAAAACTCCATATGGATTTAAAGTTGACATTTTCAGTATCGGGGTTATTTTATATGTTCTGCTTACAGGGAGAGCTCCTTTTTATGGAAGAAATGTCCAAGAGCTATTAGTAAATAATAGAGAATGCAATATTAATTTTTATGAAAAACATTGAAAGAATATTTCAGTAGAAGCTATGAATATTGTAGTAAAATTGACAGAAAAAGACCCAAATCTGCGATATACAGCAACTGAAGCTCTGGCTCATCCATGGTTTATTAAAAAAGAGAATAAAAAAAGGACATCAAAGCGCGCAACATCAAATGTGGTAAAAGATAATCTGAATTTCATCCCTCCTTATGGGCTATCTAGCACACAAAATTACAGCAATAACAGTCCTTCTTATGCATCTCATGCTGTTCTAAATGGAAGATTTAAAATAAATAGAAAAAGTACAGTAAAGGTCCTCATGGACCCAGTGAAGGAAGATAGTCCAAGAAGAAACTATCAAAATCGGAATTTATTTATAACACTGAGGAAACTGGATCCCATTGAGACAAGAAAATAATTGTTTAAATTAAATCTATGCTTGATTAAGCTTGATATGCCAAATTTTATTATTAATACTTATGGTGACGATAACTATAAATATATTATAAATGGAAAGAGAGTACCTTGAGAAATGACTAAATGATATAGACAATTCGATTAAAGAAGAAGAGCAAGGATTAGAAAATCTACAAGAAGCTGCCTTATGGCCAGGGGCAAGCACACTGTCGTTATCGTTATCAATACTTATCTATAAGGACTATAGAAGTTTCCTATGTTTGGCGCTGTAATGCCGATAAATTCTGATCGGAATTTATCGGTTTGGTTGCACCAAATCAATGCCTTGGTCGGACCAAAAAGCGATTTGGTCCGACGAACTTGGAAAGCTCCTGGGAAAATGTCTGCGCTTTCAGCGCTATATAGAGGAAACCTCTATATCTAATCGTAATGCTCCCTTCACCTGCTCGTAGATTTTTATACGACCTTATAAAGGTTGCTCCTCTGGATAAGAGCGTACACTCGCACCCGGGTAGTTGAGTTAGTTGCATCACCGTGCAGTATGCCAACAGGGTTGCCCGCGCTTGAAAATTCAAAAGTACTGAATTCTAGTAGACTCTTGACCAAGATAGAAATCAGTAGTCAGGGCTAAACTCCTGGTTTCACGTAGGGTAATATTCAGGATTGCTTAAAAAGAATGCCACTAACAACTTCGAGACCCATCTATCACTGAGGCAAAAACTTGGCATTGGAGTAAAGATGCTGTCGGCCAACACAACACTGCTCTCTTCTCAAAAAAAGCCCCCGCCGCATACACATTCCCCAACACCATCATCTCTTCCTAATTATCCCCGTGCGCCCTATGGGATGCCAGCTACAGGAGCTAAGAGGGTGGGTTGGTTCGCCATGCCATTTTAATCTCTGGCAAGCACACTGTCAGAAATAGAAAATGAGTCCCAAGGCTTCAGCCATTTCTCAGAAAGCATCACTTCAGATGTAAAATTACCAGTAGAAGAGCGGCTAACTTACTACAAAGCTAGATCTCTAAGATCAATTCAGCAAAAGCGGCAGCAGCAAGTACAAGAAGAAATGGACAACCTAAAAAATCCTTTGATTTCAAAAAGGTCGCAAAAATTGGCCTCAAGCAATAGAGATGGAAAAATTGAAGATAGATTAATGCAGGAAGGGATAAAGCAAAAAATGCTGCAGATTAAAAAGGAAGCCCAGTTGTCGAAAGAGGCAAAAGTTCAGGCCAATCCAATAATAACTCCTTTAGCTGCAAGCTTAAAGCGGGAAGGAGACATTGTGGACAGACTTTTTGAATACCAAAAAATATATCAAGAAAAATTAGAAAATAAAAAAAATGATTCCCCAAAAGACTCCAAAGGCATCCCAAAAATAAATAAAATCAATGGGATTGAAAGCAAATATATGAAGCCGAATTCCCCAAAAACAGTCTACGTGGAAACATTTTCATATAAACCCGAAGTCAATAAAAAATCAGAAATCCTGGCTTCAAAGTTAGGAGACCCTAAAGACAGGCTCCTGCAAAAGCCAAAGGAAAAAAATCTTGAGGACTCTGAGTATACATTTAAGCCATCTATAAATAGAAGAGAAAATGACCCAAATAAAATTGAATGATGGGAGTCATTATATCAGCATGGCCAGTTTATAAAAGAAAAAAGAGAAAGAACAAAGGAAGAAATGGATAAAATTAGAGAAGATATTTATGGAAGTGATTTACTCTGAAACTTTACTCATCTACGAATTTTATTATTATCGGTTTCGGTTTATCTTGTGCACACTTTTATCCAAAATGCCAAATATGACTTATAAAATTAAGGTCAGTCACTTTGTCCAAGATTTTAGGACGTATAGGAGTTTTACCGCTTGTAAGAGCCGAGGAGTAAAACCCTTAGGTGGAATAGCGCTGAGTAAAGTATATATCAAGGTCAACGTGACCAGTGAAGGCTTTCTAGCTCTTTTATTGGGGTCTTTTGGAATACTTGCGTGGCAAGATGGCTTCTGATGTCATCAATTGGGAGTTAAAAGGGAGGTTTTGACATTAGAGATTATTACTTTAAAAATCTGATAATTAATGTTAATGACAAAATTAGAGAAGAGACCCAAATTTGACCTTTAAACCGACTATAGTTACAAAAGGGCATAAGCAAGAAAGCAATGAAGAAAGGTTTAAAAGACTCGAAGCATGGAGTAAGCAAAAAGAGCAAAAAATAGAGGAAGCAAAAGCACAGAATTCAAATAAAGATTTAGAAGGCTGTACTTTTGCTCCAAAAATCAATAAAAGACTTTCATCGAGCAAGCCAAAAATCGAAACAAAAGGAGTTGATAAGTTTTTACAAAGGCAAGGATTAGCTAAAAAGAATAAAAATGAAAATGATTCACCAAAGAAGTATCAAACTGAGACCCGTAATGAAGATATTTCGGCGGCTGAATTTGAAAATGCGATGAAAGCTCTTCATGATGAGCTACATTCAATTAATTTAAATATGTAACTCAAGACTAAATAGAGAATTTGAGCTTTCTTATTGAATTAGTCATAAAAAATATAAATAAATAAAACTAGCAATAGTTAACTGTGCCTGCCAGCATTAATGAAAATTTATTAAGATGGCATGCTTAATCCATTTATTGTATAATTTATTAAATATCTTCTGAAAATTGAATCAAGGAATCATAGCTAAATCTATGAAATAATTATTACTTCTTATAAAGGATATTATAATGCTAATAGTTCCAAGTCTTTTTAAGTTCAGTAAATAAGATAATTCTAGTTACAACCTTTTAATAATTTTTATTCACAAATTCTGTGGCCAGAATTTTTTATTGCATAATCTATAAGAGGCAATGCACTTATTAAATTGCAATGCTTTTTAGAATTTGGATGCATTTAATGTCTAAAAAATAGCAGCTTATGCTTTACGCATAAAGCTTTCCATTCTTCTCTTCTTTGATTGTGGAAATATTTCTTAATAAAATGGTCAAAAACACTTATGAAACCCTTGGCGATAGAGCTCCTAAACCTTGCGCCATAGGAGATGCTCATGGTGTTGCTATGGCCTTCACAGAACCAGGCACAACAGTCACCCCATTCCCATTCCAACACCCAGAGCTCCTTGATAATGAAATTAGAATCCACGTCACTCATGCAGGGCTTTGCCATAGTGATATCTTTGTTTCAACTCTTGGTTGGGGAGAGAATGTAAACTTCCCTCTGGTTCCTGGACATGAAATCGTTGGAGTGGTTGAGAAAGTCGGTGAAAGAGTTTCTAGGTTCCATGTCGGCGACAGAGTTGGTTTTGGTGTTTGGAGAGAGTGCTGTGAGCAATATGAAAGCTGCAGAGAGTGCAGAAATGGCTTTGATAATCTATGCCCTAGCTCCCCCCATCCCCACTTGAGCGAACAAAAAATTTTGTTCGTTAATTTTTTTTAACAATTTATGTATAAATTTTAAAGTATTTTATTCTTAAAAAATTCCAATTCACAAATTGAAAGCAAAAATTAATATTTGCTAGTAAAATTTATGCTTTAAGCGCAAGCTTTTAAAAATTCAAAAAAATAAGCTAGAAATTTCATTATAATAATTCTATTCTTACATATAAAATTATCTTAAAAAAACTTTTGCTGCACATGGAGAGTGGGCTTTACCAAAAAAATAGGGGCTTTTCTAATGATTTTTTCGATCACAGATAGGAGAGTAAGGCAAAGCTTACCTATGATCCATACTTTGGAGGATATGCCACCTCATTCCAAGCTCACGCCAGCCACTTTTATAAAATCTCAGACGATTTCCCAGGACAAGCAGCCCCACTTTTCTGTGCAGGATTGACCGTCTTCTCTCCGATAATTTAAATATGGCATCTCAACTTAGGCTTGGCCTCTCAGCTAAGCAGTCTCGAGCCCTATTTAAATTATATCCGGCAAGGTTTTGCCAACGAATGGACAGCTATGCTAGGTAAGCAATTCCTGTAAGAGGCAGGAGCCTAGCCCTAGTCCGCTTTCGGAGTTGGTTTTTTTCCTCAAGGGTAAAGGAAGGTTGAAGTTGAAAGGAGGCGCCCAGCTATGCCTGCAGGGAACATCCAGGCCATTGGGCAATGCCGCTAGCGAGAAACCAGGAGTTTCGCCCTGGGCTTCAACTTTTCCTTTTTGCCATTTTTTGGGTTTTCTGCATGGACAACCTTGTATCCCACAGCCTCAAGCAAGGCCGCAGAATTCCTAAATCTGCCCACTCAACACTGGAGCAAGGTTGTAGCTTGCAAGGAGGAGACGTTCAACAGAACAGGCTAGCCATTAAGTTGGAGTCCTGTAGGCGGCGTCGCAAAGCGGAGGAACCTTCGGGGTCTGGTGACTGCGTCAAAACTAACAGCTTAGCAGCTGATAATCTCGTAATTAAGATTAAGATTAAGACCGTCTTTTCTCCTCTTAACACTCACATGAGAGCAGGCATGAAGGTCGGAGTTGTAGGAGTCGGAGGATTAGGACATCTTGGCCTCAAATTTGCGAGAGCTATGGGTGCTGAAGTCACTGCTATTTCCACAAATCCCCACAAAATAGAGGAAGCAAAATCATTCGGAGCTCACCACTTCTTGAACTCAAGAGACGAGCAACAAATGAAGGAAGCCGCCAACTCTTTTGACTTTATCCTAGATACTGCAATCCAAATCAATATTGATCAAGACTGTAAGTTGATAAAACCAAGAGGGATATACCGTGAGCACAGTTTTAGATCGACCTGAGAACCCCCTCCCCACTAACCTTGATGGTTTCAGCTTTATTGAAATCTACAAATTGAATTTGACTAGTCAAATCCTTAGTGAGGGACTTGCCATTTTGAATCAACTATTCGTTCAAACTGAAACCGTCAGGTGGTGGGGGAAGAGGAGTTTCAGGTCGAGCCATACCTGTTCTGAAGGTATATTAAATATCGTGGGTTTACCTGATGCTAGAGAGAATTTAAACTTCAACTTATTTACGATTTTAGGCAAAAACATTAATTTGACTGCAAATCCTGTTGGCTCGAGATGGGAAGGAGACCAAATGCTTGAATTTTGTAGGGTGCATGATGTTTATCCTTTGGTTGAGGAGTATAAGTTTGCGGATTGTCAAGCTGCTGTTAATTCTTTGGCTCATGGAGTTCCTCATTATCCTAAGTTCAGAAATGTAATGGAAACTGCAAGCTTTATGGAAACTTTCACACCTAGCAAATAACCTTTAATTACTCAAATCAAATTAAAATCCTATTCATAAATATTGCAATTCCTTGGAAAAGGAATTAGTGAGATTTCAATGGAATTTTACTCTGCTTCATTAATATTATTAGATCTTGATCAATTGTTTTATGATAAGAAGGAACTATTGTTGCTTCAGATAGGAATCGGGACTGCTTTACAGCAGATATATATAAAAGTCTTAGAATTTTTGAAGAGATTTTCAGGATATATTTGCATGAAAACAATAAATTTGGATTTTTATTAAATTTTGATTAGAAATGAATGAAGTGCTATGAATTATCTATTACTTCTCTTCGAATTTTAATATTTGCTATTTATTAGATATCAATAGTTCACATAGTAAATTACTATTTTGAGTTTGAAAATACTTGCGTGATGACTATGTATTCGATTAAAATAATTATATATTAATTGTAATAAACTAGCAACATTAAATTTATTGCTTCTTGGCTTGTCATGACAGCCTAAACAAAATCAAGCTTGTGATCATCCACATTCCCCAGCCCTCCAAAATAATAGCTAATATTGCAATCCCAAGAGAATCTTCAAATCCTTGCTGACCTAATGGGTCGCAAGATTAAGATTATTAAATATCCAACCATAGGCGCTCCCGCAGGCACTGACCATTCGCCCCCGTCTAGGCTCCAAAGATGGCATGAGGCCATTTTGGATTTCCGGCCTGAACCACCTGTCCAGGAGGAGATTAGCTCATCCTGGGCAGAGCTGCTTCTTGCGAGCGCCCCGATGGCCACGATGAGGAAGGACCATACGGTAGGCAAAACCTGTCTAGCCCATCTGGCAGGGACAGGGAAAACCTTCGGAGAAACAAAACACCCTGATTCGGCAAGCTTTCCATTTGAGACAGTCCACTTGAGCCCTAAAGGCACATTTCGCCACCACTCTCGCCGGTCCACTGCTCCATAGGAGGTGCGCCTCGGAGTCCAATTTCCGTCAACGTCACCATTGTATTTCTATGGGTCGCAAGGAATGCATCCTTTATCTGTTGCTGGATCACAAGTTTGGCAATATAAGTTTAAATCAGTGTATTCATTTATACTTAACGCTTCATATCCATACTTGTAAGGAGAAATGTATTGTATTCAACTGAAAGCCGCTGGAAGTGAATTTAGATTAGCAAAGCTCCCTCCAAAAATAACGAAAGGAATAGTAATCAAAGGTCCTCCAGCCATTGCACCGCTTTGAGATTTAAACAGAGATCCAGTAAATAAGCCAAATGAGTTTCCACACATATTAAAAAGCAGCATAATGGCATAGAATATAAAAAATTTAGAAGCATCATGATTATTTAGGCCGACAGCTCAATATACAATTAAGCATTCTAACTCCCCTCTGTGAATGAACTTAAAAAATTTGGTTCATTACGAAAGGAGGCTCGTTTTTTAAATTTCTATATAAATTTATAGTAAAATTTTTTTTTCGAAATTTAAAAAAAATGCGCAAAAATTGAGAAGTAAAATTTAATTTACAAAATTATGTTTTATAATGCAAGCTGTTTAATATTCAGCAGAATTAGCTAGAGATTTCATTATACTAACTATCTATCACTTATATATCAAAAATTTTTCATAAAAATTTTGCTAACTTTCGGAAGTTGGGCTTTAACCAAAAATAGAGCTTTTCCAATGGTTTTGTTTCGCTCACATAGGGGAGTAAGAGAACTGCAATTACCAAGTTAGGCAGCTCTGTTAGTGATTTTGCTATAAAATAAGAAAAGCTATCATAAAGGCCTTGGCCTGATTCTTTCAAAAATAAAGGCCGTTCTGATGGAAAACAAAGTAATTCGTTTTGAGAGCCTAAGGTAAAAGCTGTTAGTGAAAGCATAAACAAAATCCCATTGCGGTTTTGTATAGCTGTGGCACCTGTGCCTAAATCATTAAAAATCAGCACAAAGAGAATGCTGATTCCAATAGCTTGAATGAATTTGACTCTGCTAAAGATGACATTTCTTCTTGCATTTTTACTTGCTCTTTTAAATAAAATTAACAATCTCTCAAAAAAGCCTATTTTATGTGGCTTTTCATTAAGATCATAGTCATAGTTTACTGTCTCAAGTGTTTTCTGGCCACTGGTGCTGTCTTGAGACTCATATGATTCTATTAATATTTTTAGAGTTTCCTTTTCTTCCTCAGTTTGTTCATATCTGTTCACCACATGCATAATTTTCATATAATAGTCACTTGGAAGGACATGTCTAGGGCATTTATATCCTAGTGCTGCAAAATATTTTCTCGATTTTTTAGCGCCACCTTGATAGACAAATTGGCCTTCACTCATAAGAATAAGTCGATCAAATTTATTGAAAATCATTGAACTAGGCTGATGGACAGTTGAAATGATATTTCTTCCTTTTTGTGATTGCTCAACTAGCAATGTAAATACAATATCTGCTGTATAGCTGTCTAACCCAGAAGTTGGCTCATCTAAAATTAATATGCTTGGTTCTGTAATTAGTTCAATTCCAATGCAAATTCTTCTACGTTCTCCTCCAGAGACACCTTTTTTAACGACACTCCCTATAACATTGTCAGCTATATTGTCTAGTCTTAAATCATCCAAAATTTTATTAACCCTATTTTTATGTTCCTCCAATGTTCCTGGACATCTAAGTCGTGAAGAAAACATTAAGCTTTCTCTCGCTGTTAGAGTTGATAATAAAGTGTCTTCCTGAGTCACATAAGCACAATGCGATCTATAACTAATTTTTCGAATATCGTTGCCATTAGCAGTTATCTTCCCTGATATATGGCTGCCTGAGATACTGGCTATTTGCCCAGCAAGAATAGATATTAGTGTTGTTTTTCCTGCCCCAGAGGAGCCCATGATTGCCAAAATTTCGCCGGGATTAGAATATCCTGAAACTCCTTTAAGTATGCTTTCAGACCCTTTTTTAGTTTTTACAGTGCACTCGATTTTTTCCCACACAAGCTGTATTTGGATTTTTGAGTCACTTGTTTTTTTTAGAGATACCATTTCTACGGATTGGTCTCCAGAAGAATTATAGTTTGAGTTTGAAATTTCTTCAGTATTGATATCAGAAATACGCAACGCAGGACTTGGTGAGTTTCCTGACATTAAATCACAAAATATGTTAGATTATTCCTGATCAGAAGAAATGGTAAGAGTTTCTAATTTAAACTATATTTATTATTAATTAAAAGCATATGCAGAAAATAAGAGTTTTTTGATGATCTATTTTAAATTTATAGAAGTAAAAATGATATATAAAAATAATAAATACAAATTATAAGAAAAACATTTTAGCAATAATTCTATGCATAAAATAGAATTTTACTAACTATTAGCAGAATATTAAGAATATATTAAGTTTTGATTCAAAATTAATCGATTATTTTGAAATTTTCTTAAATACGTCAAAATCTACATAATTATTCCCATTTGTTACAAAGTGAATCATATTTTCAACATCAGGATCTGAAACTTCCTCTCCTAAGCAATATAAAGCATACTTCAATTCGTCAGGTCCTAGTTGTCCATCATGATCTCTATCAAGGGCATCGAAAATCTGCTTCAGTATATTTTCTTCTGCTTCTCCATCAAAAATATCATCCATTACTCTTTCAAACTCGGAATACTGAATATTTCCATCCCCATTAGCATCAATTTTTTCAATAAGTTCTTGCAATTCTTCTTGCTCAATATTTATTCCTTCGTTTAGAAGGTACTCTTCCAATTCTTTCGCATTAATAGTTTGGTCTCCATCTTTATCAAACTTTTTGAACATTTCTTGAATCCTTGCATGCTTGTCCCCATCAGCATCCATTATTATAAAACTCCTTTTTATTATATAGGATCCCAATCAATTATGAAGCTTAAAATCGTACTGTGTAGGATTTATAGAGTCTTTTCTGATATCTTCAGGTAAAAATCCAGATTTAATGCCTGATACTACACTTGATTGTATTTGAAAAATGACTGGATTGAGTTCTTTTGTGTATTCCTCATAACCGAACGCAAACATATATCCAAATGAGGCTATGAACATTTCAATACAAAATAAAAACTCATGAATAATTATAGCAAATTCTTCAGAACTTGGAGTAAAAGTTTTGTTGATAAAATCTAGTTGCTGCAAAATAATTATTAAGGTACTTTGCTAAAATGAAAAAAATATCACTATTCTATTGCATAAAAACTTTGGTAATGGCTTATATAGGCCTCTAGAAATTTATATCACAAAATTACTAGTCAGCAAGCGTAGTTAGCTTCTTTAAATATTAATATTTTATATGCTATAATTCTCTCTATTGATTTCTTTTTAAATGCCCTGAACTACTCTTTGCAAATTTAATTCTATAATTATTATACTTTTTTTAATAAACTAAAAAAATAAATGAATAATTAATGACAACTGAAAGCATTATCAATGATGTCCCGAGATATTCTCACCATGGATCATATAGTATCAAAATAACGCAATGCCTAATCCGTACAAAAAAATTTATCAAAAGCGCCGCGCAAGCCAGAAAATCTATTTGAATTCTGAATAAATTGAGAAACTTGTAGATGCTCCAAAAGCTTCATAAATCTTTATTAGTAAAAAAGTGCCCAAAGTCCCTAGCTCTTCCTTTTTATCCGTAACACGAGAAAAAAATTAAAAAATTCAAAAATCAAATTACAGTGATGCTCCGCCTTCAACAAAATATTCCCCAAACTATTTTTGAATCAGACTTAGAACACCCACTAATGTTCAATTAAGAGAAACCCAACGATCAAGCGTACCAAGAGACTTAAAAGTGTTTTGTCTGATTTTTTCGATGAAAAAGATTTAGAATGGAATATCCATATAAAGCTGAAAGAAAATCTGAGCTTCAAAAAGCAATAAATTTAAGCGATTTAATGAATTTAGCTGAAATTAGAAGATGTAAAAAGAAAAAAAAAAGCGCTAAATATTGCCAGTCTCACATGGCAAAAATTTCTTTTAGCAAAATAATTATAAGATTAATATGCAAGCAATGCATTTATTGGTAAGAAATTTAATTACCTGAAGAATTCCTTTTATTTTGAATTGCTTTCTGAAGAAATCCATGTCAAGCAGAGGATTCGTTGTTTGGATCTAGTGCTGCAACAAATTCATCAATTCCTTTCATATTCGCAAGCTTGTAATGAATAAAATGGTGCAGGCTCTTCCTGTATTTCCTTAATTGTGGTAGATCACCTAACGTAAAACTATAATTTCTATCTAGAAATGAGTCCATAAAAGAGTTTACATCTTCCTTATTTACATTTCTATCTTCAATGAAGAGATCAATCTCCCAAAACCCTTGTGGCTTCCTAATGAAAAAGCTTTTTGTAGCATCACAAAGCTGATTCTCAATATGTTCGATTACTTCTCTATGCAGAGATTTTAAACTTGCTTCTCTCAATTCAAAATCAATATTAGCATTTTCAACCTGTAGCTTGTCTATTATATTTCTCAAGTCTCTTATCTCTTTATTATAACTATCAATTTCATTTCGCAGTCTATTGATTTCTGTTTTAAGTTGTTTTCTTTCTTTTTTATCTTTTTTGCGTTTTTCTCTTGTTTTTTCACTTTCTTGTCTGCTTCTTACTTCTGCTTCATTCATATTTCTTTCCATTGTTTTCATATTTCTTTCCATTGCTTTAAATTTTTCTTCCGTAGTATTTTTATACTGAGTAAATTGGCTTATCATTTTATTTTGTAATTCTGTTGAGCGTGACATTGAGCTTAGTGCTTCCATGTGTTTGCTTTTTTCATTTTCTAGTTCACTCAATAATTTTTCTTTTTCAGCCGTTAATTTTAATGCATCTTTTTTAAGTGATTTCAATCCTTTTGTCAACTTTTGCACCAGGAGTTCTTTTTCAAGGGCATCAACATTCTTCGATTCTTCTTCTATGCAATGTTTCATTTGCTCTGAAATGAGTTTGACTTTGATATCTATTTCTTTGAGCTTGCTGTCAAACAAGGCTAATTTTTTTGTAAGGTCTGGCTGTAATTCGAGAGAAACTATTATTGCGGAGTGCTTGATTTTAATTTCTGCAGCTTCATCCTCATTTAGAGGCTGGTCTTGATGTTGCGTTCTGATGAGTTCTAATCTGATTTCTTCTCAATCAATTTTAGCGCCAGATACTATGATGTTGAGACTGCTCAGTGCTTGGTAGATATCTTGAAGTTTTTGACTACTTTGCTCGCTTCCTTCTTTGGTTGTGCATTGATATGACTGAATGATGCTGCTGGGGCTGGAGTGTGGGAGATCGAATGATTTTTCCATATATTTATTAAAGATATAATTTAGCTTAAGATACGCTATCGATATAATTATATCAATAGTAGGTTTGGACTTTGGGAATATCTGGAAATTTGTAAAAAATTTATAGACTTAATTATCTAAATTCTAAGCCTTTATTATAACTCCAGTTCAATTATATGCTTAAAAATCAGAATAATTTCCAAAATAATTACTTAATTGATTTATTCTAAATTGACAGCCATCAAGCTTCTAAATTATTATCAACGTCTTAAATCCCTTAGCAAATTAGCTAAAAATCAATATTTACATTGAAAAATAATCCTCAACCCCAGGAAATTTTATTGACCATATGAAAAATTTGAATTTCCCATATTTTAGAATTTAAAAAGAATCTAAGTCAAAATAACTTCAAATTTAACACCTTTGAGCAGTCTGAAAGTATTTTAGAATATTTTTTATTAATACAAAATCATATCAATCAGTAATGCAGACAAAAACCATCAAAGATCCTCTAATGCTTTTATTTGCCTAATACAATTATTTATTTCAAGCTAATAATTTAAAGTTTAGCAAATAATTAAATATTAGCCTAAATAAATAAAAATGAGACCAAATATAATATAAGGCAATAGAGCATATACTCCACATAAACTTTTTCTTCAGTTTTCCCTGAGCTTTTATTCTCTAATTGCATCCTCAAGCACAAGCACGCTGCTAATACTGCTGTTCCAATGCTACAAAAAAAAGCTGATAGAAATGCATTGAATGGAAAGCTTCCAGCAATTTTCATATAAATATACTGAATTGTTGTCAAAATTAAGTTGAAAGAATAAAAAGATTAATTAGCTTCGTTCTTTTCTAAGTCTCCTTTGAGTATTTCTCCTTTAGCATTTAAAAGACTCTTGCATGGAATTTATTACTTAGGAAGCCAATGACCGCTAAACCTGAAAAATTACTAAAATATATAGAACTCTGTTGGGAGAGAGAAGCCGGTCTGCCCATGTATCTAATTGGGGCAAATGAAATGTGCTGAGCTACTGGTACAATCTTTCGGCTTAGGACTCGCTCCAATTCACAAATGGGTGTAAATTCATCAGGCATCTGTTGAATCACCAAAATGCCGATACTGTGGTGCTGAAGTTGAAGATGAAATTCATGTAATTGAATTATGCAAGACTTATGAAGAAAGTAGAGTTAAGATTATCAAGTATTTATCAGAACTGTTAATGGAAGATTTCTCTCAGATGACTCTGAGCGAGATAATCTTGTGTAGTTGGAAATTTGAAAAGATTTTGAAGCTGAAACATAGGGAAAAAAATTGGAGAATAAATGGAAGGATTAGACTTTTCCTTCGGGAAGTTGTAAAAACTAGGAAATTATTAGGGGATAAATTTGGTCCGAATTAAATGGATGATAAAATCATAAAATAATAATAATAATAATTACTGAGGAAGCCATTTAATAATTATATTAGAAATATTAATTATGATCCTGCATACATACATTTGATATCAGGCTTAAAGAAATGCCAAATTGTTTGCATAGCATATGAATAGAGCCTATCAAAGACCATAGCTCATAAGTACCTCCAATCCCATATATCAAAATTAAGCCCTTATACATTATTGAAACTACTATCTCAAATCTACAGACAAATATACAGCCTAGCAATTTTATTTTTAGTAAATATATTTGGAGCTCTTTTTATAGACTCTCGGACATCTTTTACACTATGTAAGGAGTTTAAAAACGGCAATAATTTATGCAGCTCGCAGTCAGTCATATCTCCATATCAGCTTGATATTAAAATCCCATTATCTTTTTGATTAGAAATGCAGCTTCACGAATTATCAATAATGATTATATCTTTTAAATTTCGGTTGGAGAAAATCCGTAAGTCTTTTACTTTATATCTCCCTTTGTGGACGCAGCTTTCTCTATATATTCTTCTTGCAAAATACTTATGCTCTGGATCTAGCGAATCCAAGACGGGATCTGCATAGAATGAATTTGAAGCTGTAAAAACAAAAACTTCAAAATTCTTGTTCACTTCGTGTAAAAATTCTCTTGTAAAAGGGCGAATTTTTAGACCAAGTCTTTCAATCGTACCATTTGGTAGCTTGATTTTGATAATAATATCATTTTTATCAATATATTTTGAGCAGTGAACCAGAGTTTCATCCAAGTCTAAAATAATTGTTTTAGGAAACTTGCTATGAGGAAGCGCTATTCTTTTTCTCACAATTTCTTCAAGTTCGTTATCGAAATTCTTCCTATGCAGGTTGATTGGAATTCTTTCTGAGTTATCACACATATTATTTGATTTTTCTGGCAAAAAATTTCTGGGGCTGAATACTGCTGGCTTGTAAAGAGAATGGAGAGGGTATTGTTTTGGCTTATAAAAGCCACTTAATGTAATAGATGGCAAAAAAGCTTTATCGTTTTGCAGATTTATTTCAGATAGATTTACTGAAGGAAGAATTTGGTCTGAGGCTTCCAGTTTTGGTTTTTGCTCTAAAATGTTTGGCATTGACGAAGTTCCATTATTTACAATAGTCAACCCTTCATTTAGGGGCAGCGAAGATTTTCTTCAATCCCTAATTGTTGCATTAGCTTGTATCGATCTGTTAAATGTTGGATGCCTCTCTCCAAGTCTGCTAGTAAATAAATTTGAAAAGGAATGAGAATTTTTCCCTGAATTACAATTTGACATATTTTAAATAATGAATTATCAGTATTATACAAAAAAAGCTGTGTAAAAAGGTAACTCTTTGGCAATATAAGATCCTGTAATATCTAACTCCCCCCCCCCCCCCTCCGTGAGCGAACAAAAAAATTTTGTTCGCTCACGGAGGGGGGTTAATTTTTTTTTTTTAAAAAAAATTTATATATAAATTTTATAAAAAAATATTTTTTTCGAAATTAAAAAAATCCTAATTTGCAAAAATTGGGAAGCAAATATTAATTTAATTTGCAAAATTTATGTTTTAAAACGCAATTTGTTTAAAATTAAACAGAATTAGCTCTAGATTTCATTATACTAATTATCACTTATATATCAAAATTTTTTTCCATTAAAATTTTTTCTATTAAAAAAATTTTTGTTCACTCACGGAGGGTGGGTTTTTGGTCAAAAAATGGCGATTTTTCTAATGGTTTTGTTCGCTCACGGAGGGGGGGGGGGGGGAGTAAGAGAAAAATAGCCCATGATGGTTCATCCGACTATGCATTTTTTCAATTGTAATTCCATCTTTATTTTTCGCAATTTTTTCAGCAAAAAACTCAGCAAGTCTCCTTCTCTTGATATTGACCGCATCGAGATGGTTAACAAATAAGCTAAGCCCGTGCTTTCCTGGCTCTTTTGGGGTAATTAATGGTGCCACTTCATCACTTAAGCACTCTTGGTTTGTCCGAATTTCCAAAAATCCGACTTCATTATGTGACCCTGATAAAACATCAAGGAATAAATAATTTCTTAAAATATTGGCTTCATCTCATAGGATTTTGTAGAATGCTTTGATAAACAGCTGAATTACATTTGGCCTTATAGAGTATAGTTCAGGATACTCTAGCATTAACTTAATATGAGAATCCCCTATATTGTTTGGATCAGAAATAACGTCTAATAAGTCGTCGATAAGTGTTTTTCTTGGATTCATTATATCTAATCCTTCTACTGAAAGTTCTCGTTCTATATGAGAAATAGAATAGTCATCAGTGCACATATAAAAATGCTCTGAATCCATAAGACTCAGCCAGTCTTCTAAGTAGCGATCAACATCATCCTGATCCAAAGATTTTTCTGTAATATCTTCAAATACAAGTAAAGCCAAAATAAATTCACCAGCATCCCCGCCTGGCGTCCCTAAGATTTCTCTATTAATTCTTCCATCTAAACAGCCAAATGAATTTTTACTAGATTTCACATAAGTAAAATTCTTACTTGAAAGCTTTTCGCTGACGGTTTCATAACTAGCTCCCTCTCCTTCTTTATCCTGAGAAAGCTTGATTTTACTTGGATGACATTTTACCCCTTCAATTTTTTTAACAGCCACATCAGAGCAGTCACATGCAATTTTATAATTTTCATCGTAAACTTGCAAATTACTTTCAAACTTTTGATAGTCATCGTCAGTTTTTTCTAGGCCTATATTTGTATTTAATTCAATAGCTGCTTGCACGATAATCCCTAACAAAATTGCAAACTTCATAATTAGACATTTACGTTAATTAATTCCTGAGCATAAATGAGAAGTAGCCTGGTATTTTATATAGTATCTATTGAGTGGGCAATTATATTGATTTTATAATAAATTATTATATCAATTATAAAATAAAGTCTCTTACGCCGTTTCTATTCTCCTTTTTAGAGCTGCTTTGTGTTGATGAGTTTAAATACGGGGATTTCGGTCTTATTTTTCTTGCTGACCTAGGTCTTGATTTTTCTTCTGAAGAGTTGTCAATTAGTTCTCTTCTTGGAGTCGGAGTTGTTAACCCATCCTTCATAAATCAAGGCGAAGATTTTGTTGTATAAGGAGATATATCTTTTTCTTTTCGTTCATGTGTAGAAGCAGTTGTAGGTCGACTTGAATACTCTGTTAAGACAGCATTTATGTCCACTTTTCAATTTGGGTCCACAATGCTTGGCTGCTTATTTTTTGACACAAATCTGGGATCAAAAACAATATGATTTCCAATATAATAGTATCCATTATTCGAGGTATCTTTTGCTGCATGAAGTTGTTTATATACAGGTGTGTTTTTTACTTTAAGCCTTCCTATTGTATTGTAATTAGCATCATATGCTCCTGGCCCAACTCTGAAGCCAGTTCGTCTTGCTTCCACTTCATATTGCATAAACCGTTTGCTTATAGGAAAATCTTGATGACCTTTTGTAGGAGTTGTTGATAAAGATCTACCATCACAGGTTACTTGTGGATTATAAAAGTCTGGAGTTCTTTCCTTTGGGCTCCTAAAACCTAGATCTGTTGGCCTCATTTTTGCAGTTAATCTTATAATGAGAATATTTTATATTAGTTTTTCTTTCGGAAGTGACTGAGAAATCGTTAGCTCAAGCAATGATCCCAAACTTATTTGTTAGATAATCACCATAAATATGTCAACTTCGAAGCTCTGGCTTAATCCTCCTCGTGGAGGTGGTGTTGTTTTTGTAGAGCCTACAATCAACAATACAGCTTATTACAAATGGGGCAATCATAGACAAAGAGTGTGGAGATTTCCTCAGAATACCGCAACAGATCTTCACCCTATGGCACGTCATTGGCTCATGGACTATACTTATGGGAAAGGCTTGATTGTTCATCAGCGCTCTCACTATACACTGAATCAGAACTATATTAGGAAACCATTCACAAAAGAGTGGCTCCAAGCTATTTATTGGAAGCAAGCTCCTGGAAAAATTTATCTGATTCCATGGCTTTTATTCATATATGGAGCAGGTGCATGCGGCATGAGAGCTTATGACAACTCAGCTTATGATTACTTTTATTTCACTGATTAAGCTCATTAAGTAAACCCTTACTCCCCCCCATCCTTATCGAATGATTGACTGTAAAATTTCCTAAAAATTGGGGAAATTAACCCCATCCTTGATCGAACGATTTCCATATCATGCAAATTTTTATATATATAAAAATATATTAGTTATCAAAAGCTTGGGAAGATGTACCTAATGAAGTTATTTTCAAAGACTTTGAGACGACAGAAAGCTGCGGAATCAACCATCCGAAGTGATTTAATCATCAGCCTAGGCCTAAAAACTCAATAATCTAAAAAATAGAGATTCTTTAAAATGTTAAAAAAAATAAATTAATTCAGTAAGGAAAAAATTAAAATTTATACAGTTTAAAGGGGTACTAATAAATCAAAATATTAAAAATTGGTATTTTTATGAAATTAATTCAATTTTTTGCTGTAAAAATAATTATTAAATGCTCTTAACCCTCTTATTTAAAATTAAAAAAAAATATATATATAAATATTTTTTCCCGAAAAAATTTTTTTTAATCCCCATCCTTGATCGAACGATGGCGAGTCGTTCGATCAAGGATGGGGGGGAGTTAAAGGAAAAAATAATTAAGGACTTTAAGATTTAAATACAAATATTTATCCAATAAAAAGCACGATAGATTTCTCATGCTTTTGCGTTCTGTGATATTGAAGAATCAAGTCACAGTAAGTGCCATAGCCTATTGGATTCAATTCGTTTAAGAGATGATTCCGAAAATTATCTCAAAAATTTTAATTAGATCTGATGATTAAAACCGCAAACACCTCACACTTATTCGCATGAATAATATTTTTACAGCAGAAATCCAAAATTTAAGATTTCAAATAGCTGACTGAATTGTACTGCAAGCCAAATTAATTTCTGATATTTAAAATATTTTGGATTTGAATGGGAGGATAAAGACTGATTAATCACTTGCCCGGAATAATTAGGCTCATAGCTAAAAAGATTATGCTCATGAAATTAAATCAGATTTTTGCTTGATAATTTCTTCAATTTTGTAGTATTATAAGTCATTTATTTAGTTTTATGGATAATTTATACTATTTTATGTTTGTATTGCTTAAATTTTGTGTTTTTACAGATTTCAACCTCTTTTTTATCTATATAAGCCGCTCAACACATTCTTTCATCTTATTCTAATATTACTATAAATTATAAAAATTTTAAGAAATTGAAAACTTAATCATAAATTCACTAATAGTTTTGTCTTCTCAAATCGTGTTTCAACTCTCACAAAAATAATCAATAACAAAAAAATTTGTGAGGAGATGTGCTCTCCATCTAACTAAAGCTATCAAAGACTTAGTTCTGAAGGGTTTTAGGCGTTTCTAATATATGTATCTAGATATCTATTGTTTTACTATTCTTAAAGAAAGAAATTTATCATAGGCTCAGGCAACTTGTTTCATAACGGTTTTGCCCTATTCACTGATCCAATTTTCAGTGACGTAATTAAAGAAATTCGCATAAATGTCCGAACTCGTTCAAGAGGGAAATATCTTTATTCTCTCCATTCCCATATCCTTTATGATTCCAAGAGTTGAAGAAATCCACAAGCTTCTCGACATCGTAGAGAATCATGAAGGACCAACAGCTTTAATTATAACCTCAAAACACCATAAAATTTTTTCAGCTGGAATGGACCTTAAATACATGCAAAAGCATGGTGCTTGAACAGGCCTTTCAATATTTTCTGCACTTATGGGACTTTATGGAAGGCTTTTATCCTTTAAAGTGCCTACAATAGCAGCACTGAATGGGCATACGATAGCTGGGGGTTTAATTTTCGCACTTTCAGTAGACTATAGAATTATGGCGAGAGGCAAATTCACTATAAAAATGACTGAATTAGGCTTAGGAGCAGTTATTCCTAGAGGTGGGAATGTGGTGCTGTCTACAAAGTTAACTCCCTCAGTGCATAGAGATCTTGTATTAAGGTGTAAAGAATATTCATGTGAGGAAGCTTTAGCGAACAATATTGTTGATGAGCTTGTTGAATCTCAAGATTTAATGATAAGAGCTAGAGAATTAGCAAATGAATTGGCAAGCTTAGGAGAGAAAAAAGATGTTTATATATGCGTTAAAAAGAGCATGTATTATGATACAATTGATATAAACTTAAAAGCAGAAATTAAGAAAATTGAATGGAAAATAATGGGTAAAGAAGAGTCTAAACTTTAAAACTTAATAAGTTTAAGATGATTCGTTACAAAATTTTAATATTAAAATGAATTCTTTGGTATTTTTATCGTATTTGTCAAAATTGCTATTTATTTTTTGGAAATAATTTATAGTATATTGGCTAAACTGAAGCTTTCTTATTATTCGTTACGGATTTGGCATGCTGTTTGGTAAATAAACGAGTAAAAAAAAATTTAATAAATTTTGCAGTTTAGATATTCTTTCTCCTTCTGAAAACGAACTCATTCAGCGAGCAAAATTTATAAATTAAAGTGAAACAATTTTGTTAATGAGCAAAATTAAATAAAAATTTTTAATTATTTTAATATAAGAAATTATTAAATAAGCTAAAAATTTTTTAAAAAATCATATTAAAAAAAGTGCTAGAAATTAGAATTATATTAAACACAAATTTTAATTAAATTACACCTATAAGATTTTTTAAATATTTTTATTTTTACAGCTTTACTTCAGCTCTATAAATACTTTATATATATTTACATATGTATATTTTTTTCAAACTCTGCATCTTTGAGATGGACTTGGTCTATGTGGCTTGCCAAAGTATACTTATTATATTTTGACACTCCACAATATTTACAAACAACTCTGGTTGATTTTTCATGGACTTGTCTTTCATGAAACCTCAAGGCATGCTTATGCTTGAAAGCTTTTCCACATTTTTCGCACTTAACCTTCTTTTTTCTATTTATATGTGCTCTTCCCATATGTTGTTGCAAGCCTTTTTGGCTTTTGCAAGATTTTAAGCATTTTGGACAAGAAATTCCAGAAAAAACTGGATTTTCAAGTGAAGGAGAATCAACAATGGGGCTGTAGTCTAAATGCAAATCAGAATAATCATCAACTCCGAGCTCAATATCTAATAAGCCAATTGTCTCATTATCCAGCTTAAATTCTTGAACAAGATGCTCTCTAAGATCTTTAGGAGATTTAAAAATTTGTTTACATAATTTACATATATTGGTCTTTAGGCAGCATTGATCAGAAAGCACTATTGGGAGAGCTTTTACATCGGTTTCTTGAAGGGAAAGTGAATGGGAAGCATTCAAAGTTGTCGTCGAATCAAAATCCATCTTTGTTACAAAGGCGTTGCTGTATAAAAATGTATTTACTGAAAAAATTCTTTTAATTTCCAAAAATATTAATTTTGATTTTATTAGGCCTGAAACGTTGCATAATTATCATTTCAATTTAAGCACAGCTTTAAATTATAAAGAAATTGAAAAGCAATAAAAATAAATGGCAAAAAAGAGAGCTTAGGAAAAATGAAATATCTCTGACTGACAAATCAAAATGAAACAATAAGAAAACAGCTTTTATGATGATATTTGAAAAAGATTTTTGGAATGTTTAGTGTCGTACTCACTATTTATTAATTAATTTTAGATATTTTTTAAAATTTCATACTTAATTCAGAAAGCTGTTAATTTCAATCAATCAAATCAACAACACTCTTATCTCTTCAAATTACAACGAGATAATCAATTTTATCAATCTAATTTTCATTATTTATAAACCCACAAATATTAATGACGTAATTATATAAATTTACATAAATGTCCGAATTAGTTCAAGAGGGAAATATCTTTATTCTCTACATTCCAATATCATTCTTAATTCCAAAAGTTGAAGAAATTCATAGATTGCTTGATATTGTAGAGAGGCATGAAGGGCCAACAGCTTTAATTATTACTTCAAAACACCCTAAAATATTTTCTGCAGGAATGGACCTTAAATATATGCAAAAGCTCGGAGCAGGTCATGGGCTTCCAATATTTGCTGCACTAATGGGACTTTATGGAAGACTTTTATCTTTTAAAGTGCCTACAATAGCAGCTCTTAATGGACACACAATTGCAGGGGGTTTGATGCTTTCCCTTTCTTTAGATTATCGAATAATGGCAAAAGGCAAATTTACTATGAAAATGTCAGAATTATCCCTAGGATTAGTCTTACCAAGGGGTGGTGCGACTTTATTATCAACAAAGCTCGGCCCTGCCACATATCGAGATCTTGTGCTAAAATGTAAAACATTTTCAGCTGAAGAGGCTTTAGCAAAAAATATTATCGATGAGCTAGTTGAGCCTCAGGATTTAATGAAACGAGCTAGAGAGCTAGCAAATGAGTTATCAAGTCTAGGAGATAAAAAGGATGTTTATGAATGCGTTAAAAAAAGCATTTATTATGATGCAATTGAAATAACTTCAAAAGCAGAAATAAGAGACATTGAATGGAAAACCATGGGTATGGAAGTTCCTAACTCCCATCTTTAAATTGGAATAAAATATATGTAAAATTTCCATTTTTTGGTACTTTAAGAAAGTTTAATTGGAACAATTTTATAGGCAAAAATATTAATTTTTATAAAATTAGATTGGCCTAATTTAATAGAAAAAAGTGCAAGTCAAGTATTATTTAACGCTGTATCATTAAATCTTTTGAATAATTAATCATAAAATAAATTAAAATTCATAATACTGCTTTCATCTATTTTAAAAATTTTTAAAAAAAATTAAAACTCTTTTAATTGGAACTATTTTTTTTTAATTTTTACAGGGGTAGTAAACTTTAAATGTTTAAGCAAATTTTAATTAATTCGCTTTGGAATTAATGCTTAAATAATCAAAAAACCTTTGATACTTTTTTGATAAAATTATAGCATTTATTCTGAAACAATAAAATTTATCATCTTGTTATTTATTGTTTCTTTGTAATATTTTACCCCTTTTTATTCGAAATTATCATCTTAATTTAAAAAACTTCTGAACTTAAATTAATTAACTGCCGTTTTATCCGTGTGGATATAATTAAGAATATAAATGTCCGAGCTCGTCCATGAAGGTAATATTTTTATTTTGTATATCCCGATTGGGTTTACAGTGTCAAAAGTTGCTGAAATAAATAGTCTTCTTGATATTGTGGAGAGTCATGAAGGGCCTACTGCATTGATTATTACCTCAAAGAACCACAAAATTTTTTCCGCTGGGATGGACCTTAAAGAAATATTAAAAGAAGGTGGAACAGCAGAGGCAGCAGCAAGAGTGTTTATCGCACTTATGAAATTATATGGTAGACTTTTAGCTTTTAAAGTGCCTACAATTGGTGCACTTAATGGGCATACCATTGCTGGAGGATTGATGTTTGCCCTTTCTCTAGATTATCGTATTATGGCTAGAGGAAAATCTACACTGAAAATGACAGAATTGCCTTTAGGAATGGTCCTTCCAAGAGGTGGAGATATTGTCCTAACTACTAAGTTACCGCCTACTGTTCATCGAGATCTTGTTCTTAAAGGAAAATCTTTTTCCTGTGAAGAAGGCTTAAGTAGTAGCATTATTGACGAGCTTGTAGAGCCTCAAGATTTAATGAGAAGAGCAAGAGAATTAGCAAATGAATTGTCAGCCTTGGGAGACAAAAAGGATGTTTATATGTGCGTTAAAAAAAGCATGTATTATGATAGTATTGAAACGAGCTTAGAGGCTAAATATTCAAGAGCTGAGTGGAAAGCTATGGGTGAAGAAGAGCCTAAACTATAAGAATAAATGATTTAAGGTCATTTCACGCTTATTGATATTTAAGAATTCATCATTTTTTTTATTGTTTATTTGACAAGACTCATAAAACACTAGATGTATATAAATCTTAAATTTTAATAAAATAAAAATTTATTTCCAGAATTTCCATAATGATTTTTCTTGCCTAAATACTTTTTTAATTTTCCTGTTGATTTAATCTCTTATCAGGTGGTTAATTAGCACAATATTTTAAAAAAATGCTTCTTTTACGATATTAACGCAAAGTAAATGAGTACTTTTTGCATTGGAATATGATTTTCTAGAAGAAGCCCAAAGATCAAGCCATTTTTAGTTCAATAATTTAAATTATATATTTAAGTTATATCATACCTTTTGTATGAGCATGCTCAATATGGACAGTAAGCATGTATTTATTGTAAATAATAGAACCACAAATATCACACTTTACCCTTGTGGCTTTTTCATGAACTTGCGTAATATGGAATCTCAACGCATACTTGTTTTCGTATCTTTTACCACAGATCTTGCAAGTGCATCTCTTTCTTTTGTGTATGTGAGCTTTGCCCTTATGCTGTTCTAGGCCTTTTTTACTTTTACAAATTTTTGAGCAGAAAGGGCAAATTAAATTTTTCCTTACTTCGTAAGTTGATTTGTTCACAATTTGGGTTTCAGTATCATCAGACAAATCGAATCCTAACTCAAGATTCAAGAATCCTATTATTTCATTGTCAAATTCTAGCTCTTCAATCATATGCTTCTTAAGAAGAATTACTTCTGAAAATATCTTCTGGCATAGCTTGCATTGATATGCGCTTAGTTTAAATGTGTCAGCTATTCTTGGTGAATCATTGCTACCGATTTGCGTGCAAACTGGGAATGGCTCAGGTAGGTCTTTGAGCTGTGTGCTTTCTAACTTCATTAGTGTAATTTATTTATTACTGATTAAAATGGTAATACTGAACAGGAGGATTTATATCAGTAACTCTTTGTCTAGTTCTAGCTAAGCATAGTATACAGTTTTAGATATAAAGAAGAGGTGATGAAGTCAATTTATTATGGCAAGTACTCATTTTGACAATAATTTTAAAATAGATGAAAATAAATTAATCAGGATTTTTTATTAACTCCCCCGTCCTTAGCACCATTGAAAAATCCTATTTTTCGCCCAAAAATCACCCTCCGTGAGACTACAAAAATTATTTTAATATATAAATTTTTTAAGAAAAAAAAAAATTGATATATAAGTGATAATTATTATAATGAGATCTCTAGCTAATTCAGTTTCATGTTAAACAGCTTGGATTTAAAACATAAATTTTACAGATTAAATATATATTTGATTTCGAATTTTTGCGAATTGGAATTTTTTTAATTTCGACCAAAAACATTTTACTATAAAATTTACATAGAATTTTTAAAAAAAATTAACCCACTTCGTAAGCGAACAAAATATTTTGTTCGCTCACAGAGGCGGGGAGAGTAAGTAATGGAGGACATAGATGTTATACCTATGAAAAATAAAAACAAGATAACGACTTTATGCTGAATGATATTAATAAAAATCATTTTCACATTTGAAAGCTTTGCAAGCATTTCATATTTTTAATTATTTAGAGTATAAATGGACTAAATAAAGTAAATTTAATGATAATAAAGAAAAAATTACTGCTTTAATAAAAAATTTCTGCTTTTAATAGACCTAATATTTTAAATATTTTATTTTTATTAATTTTTTGATTTCTCTTATTAATATAATAATTTTCTATTATTCTTAAAGAAAAGTCTTGGAAATTTATGCATTATATCTCTTCAATAGGGACTAAAACGTTCTCATTATTTATAGCCCCAAAAAGACTTAAATAACAAATTTATAAAAGCATTATAAAATTATGCAGATTCTTTTGCGATTCTTTATACAATTATATTATATTAATTAATATAAAACCATATATTTCTCCTATTAAGAAAATTAATAATTAACATGGCATTTTCTAAAGCCCATCCTCAGATAAAGTATTTTTCGTCCCTACAAAAAGAAGGAAACATTTCAGCTAAAGCATCAAAGCTCACAATAGATGTTCCAGAAAACGAAGAAGATATATTATCATCTGAGATTTTATCTATAAATAAGAATTCTCCTTCTCATTCAAGAGACACCTTTAAAGCAATAAAGATACAATCTAATTCAGGAACTCCAAAAAATTCCACTCCCATATCAAAGCAGTATAAGCCTAACTCCCCCCCCCCCTCCGTGAGCGAACAAAACCATTAGAAAAATCGCCATTTTTTTTGACCAAAAACCCACCCTCCGTGAGTGAACAAAAAATTTTTTTAATAGAAAAAATTTTAATGGAAAAAAATTTTGATATATAAGTGATAATTAGTATAATGAAATCTAGAGCTAATTCTGTTTAATTTTAAACAAATTGCGTTTTAAAACATAAATTTTGCAAATTTAAATTAATATTTGCTTCCCCAATTTTTGCAAATTAGGATTTTTTTAAATTTCGAAAAAAATATTTTTTTATAAAATTTATATATAAATTTTTTTAAAAAAAAAAAAATTAACCCCCCTCCGTGAGCGAACAAAATTTTTTTTGTTCGCTCACGGAGGGGGGGGGGGGGGAGTAAGCAAATTCATAGTGAAGGAAACATTCCGACTGGAAAAGAAAAATCATATAATTTTTCTCCGGAAATTAAAACGTCTTCTCGAGATCCTGCTTCTTTTTACGCTTTAAAAAAAAATTCATCCTATAAAATCGGAGCTTCAACGAAGCTGAATCATAAATCTGGCACTCCTGACAAATCCAAAAGGCTTCTTGACCTCCCGCCAAGACCAAAAATGATACATAATAAAGGATATCTAGGGAAAATTGAAATAAAGCCAGAAACAGGCTCTTCTCCAACTTTGAATATCCATATTACGCAAATTAAAAAGTCAGCCTCTTCCTCTATACGAATAAAAAAGCAGCTAACCGAAGTGGAAATTAAAGCTATGAGTGAAGTGCATTATAAAGAGCATCTGTTTCAAACTTTTCAAGCAATGAAGTTAATTAAAAATCTACCACCTCTAGAGCTTAGTCTAATTCGAGAAAAAAAGATATATTTACCGAAAAAAGTTGGATGGGAAAACAAAAAAACGGCTATTTTTGATCTAGATGAAACATTAGTGCATTGCTGTGATAGGACTAATGATTGTGATGTAATTTTGCCTATTTCTTTCCCCTCAGGGGAAACTTTAGCTGCAGGAATTAACATTAGGCCATATGCTGTTGAATGCTTAAGAGAAGTTAATAAAGATTACGAGATCATTATATTTACAGCTAGCCATCAAAGCTATGCAGACGCTGTATTGGATTATTTGGACCCTAATAAAGAAATTATTCATCATAGGCTCTATCGAAATCATTGTGTAAATGCTAAAGGAATTTATATGAAAGATCTCCGAATATTTGCCAATAGGAAAATAAAAGATATAGTAATTATTGATAACTCAGCTTATTCATTTGGAAATCAATTGGATAATGGGGTACCTATCATATCATGAATAGATGACTATTATGATAAAGAATTGTATAATCTTATTGACTATTTAAAAACATTAGCTAAGGCAGAGGATATAAGGGATATAAATCGGCAAACTTTTCATCTTAAAACTCTCTATGAAGATTATATTCAGGATTTTTTAGCAAATGACAGAGAAGAAGCCAAACTTGTAAAAAATAGCAAAAAGGGATAAAAAACTGATTAACATTATTTTAAAATCAAAGTTCCTGTTGCCTTTGCTTAAGGGAATATTTATTAATTAAACCTTAATTTGAATCATTTCTTTAATTTTGATTGTATGAGGAATTTGAAAAATTTAATTTTTTCTAATTATATAAATAAAAATGGATTATGATGCACCTTGGAGATGCAGATCTGCAAGCAGCTTCGAAAAAATTGCTCAAGTAGGCGAAGGGACTTATGGGAACGTATTTAAAGCAAAAGATCGCATAACTAATGAAGTTTATGCAATGAAAAAGATCAAAATGGACCGAGAAAAAGAAGGCTTCCCAATTACAGCTCTTCGTGAAATCAAGCTTCTTAAGCAAATGGACCACCCAAACATAGTCAAGCTCAAAGAAATCGTGACTTCAAAATCAACTGACGACCGCACGCCTGGAAATGTATATCTGCTGTTCGAATATATGCATCATGACTTAGAAGGTCTTCTTAACATGCCAAAACCTAAAATAGAATACACAGTTCCTCACTTAAAATGCTTTATAAAGCAAATGCTCCAAGCTATCGAATATCTCCACTCCAAAAATATCATCCATCGGGACATCAAATGTGCAAATTTACTAGTCAATGATGATGGAGAGGTAAAGCTGGCTGACTTCGGGCTTGCAAGAAGTGTCAGCTCAAATCCCCAAGAAATGTATACAAACCGTGTCATTACTTTGTGGTACAGGCCTCCAGAACTGCTTTTAGGATCAACTAAATATGGAGGAGAAGTCGACATGTGGAGTGCTGGATGCATTATAGGTGAAATTTTAGCAAGAGCACCTATGTTTCCTGAACCAGATGAGCCAAAAATGATACAAAAAATTTATGATCTTTGTGGAACTCCTAGTGAAGAAATCTGGCCAGGTGCTTATTCCTTACCGCATTTTGAAAAATTTGCTCCACGAGAAAGAAGGACGAGAATGCTGAGGGTAAAGTATGCTGAAAAGGCGAAGTACCCGAATTTTGATGAGCTCGCCTTAGATCTGATTGACAGACTGCTGCAGTTAAACCCAGAAAACAGATTGACGGCAAGGCAAGCTTTAGATCATCCTTATTTTACAACAGAGCCTTTGCCTTGTCTTCCAAGCGAGCTACCAAAAATTAATGAAGAGCTTCACGAGTGACTTGTCAAAAAACAGCGGAAAGAGCAAAGACCTAATTATCCTCCTGGCTATAAGCCTCCTACCAAAAGGCCTGCTGATCGTCCTAATCCTTCACCTACAAAAAGAGCAAAGCTAGATGAAGAAAGTTAATATTAAAAATTGATCTGTTAATCTTTTACTAATAAATCATATATTTCCGCTGACATCTTATTGTTCCAATATTAATTTTATAATAAACTGCTTAATAATTGATAAGGTTTCTTGTTTCTAAAATTCGAGAGTTTGTGATGGTGGATGGAAAAATAGTAGTTCAATTCTTGGTGAGGTTGAATATAACTATTTATAGCAAACAGTTGATTTTAGTAATCTTTATAACTATCTTCAGATCAGTTGGCAGCTGCAATTTTATCATGCTTTATTTAAAACCTTGTATTCGAATTAATGATATTAAATAGTTATTCAATCACAAAATTCAAATTAAGCATTTAATTTGTTAAGAATATATAGATTTGAGAAACTAATGATTGCTTTTATAATCAATTAGTGAGTATCAAAGCTTATTAACTTAATATATGACATTTTTTCTTGATCTGCTGTTGAGGCATCTTTTGACGTTTATTTGCCTGATCATTTAAAAATTTAATCAAAGAAATAATTAGATATGATTTTCTTAGAATAAAAATACTTTTTTGCTTAGAATAAATTATTGAGTACTTAATGGGATTTTTCCCTAGGAAAAAAAAATTGTTGTATTTCGATAAGAGAGTATTTTCTGATGGTCTTTTTGATTTCCTTGATTAAAAGCAAAGCTACTGATATTCATTTTAATTTAAGTAAAAGTTTTATTACGAAATATGTTCAGTGGAGTATTTCCATCCATTTTTGTCTCAACATAAGTTGGTTGTCTGCTTAATAGGCTTTTATAAATTTTTCTTACTTCTTACAACTAAAATATTAATTAATAAGTTTATATAATGTCAATGCTCATATTTATACACAAAAAATTATGTTTTTTCAAAGTATAGGATGGGAGAGTTATTAATTTATTTAAACTAATCGAAAATATCCCACTCTCCTATTTATATGAAAATTTTTGCTTTAGTACAGCTATAAATTTAAAGATAAAATGGATTTAATACTTTTTTCAAAATTAAATAAAACTCATGGATCAATTAAATAACTTGCAGCTTGGCCTTCAAGTCCCACGAATTATAGTGCCTGCTGGCTTTCCTTCTTTAACGAAATCCGACGACTACCCCTTCAAATGCTCCCAATGTGGTCTGTGCTTCAAAAATGAAATTGAACTTACTGCTCATGATTCTCCAGAACCGAATATAGAATCTTATAAAATTCTTGTTTACAAACCACCTCTTTCCGCAGTTAGATTGCCATGCGCTAATCAATTTAATTATTGCGAGCTATGTAGTAAATATTTCAACTCAAACCAAGGCTTTAGGCAGCATCTTGGCAAAGTGCATGAAAGTCAAGGGATAAAATAAAATGGCATTCAGTTCGAGCGAAATTAACTCCGCTAATTTTCTCTCCTCAAGCAATTTTATTTATGGGGAAAGGTTTTCTTCTGATAACTTCTGCACAGCAGCAGCAGTTTAACTCTGGCAGATAAGCCGAGGCACTGCTCCAAGTACGCTCGAAGTTTTTACCTCTCAGCACACCCGAGGAAGGTAACCCTTAGACGGAGCATAAGCAGGATCTAAGTCAAGGAAGACAAGGCAACGCAGCCTGTCGAAGCCGGAACACTGTATTTGTCCGCGCACTGGCGCAACGAAGTGGATCGATCTAGAGGTCCATGGGCACGACACATGGACAAATATGGTGGCAGCTCTGGAAACAGCTGCCTTCATAATGGATGTTAAAGGTTATAAGCTTAATAAGACAATATAAGCATGAAAGTCAAGGAAAAAAACGCTGAGTGCAATATTTGCCACAAATTATTCAAGCATAAGCACGCTCTGAAGTTTCATGTGGACCAAGTCCACGATACATTTAAAAGAGTACCTTGCATTCGCTGCAAAAAAGAATTTTACAATAAATATAAGCTTAAAAACCATTTGAGGAAATGTAAAGTCGTTGAAGATTTGAGTGCTGGAGAGAGCGTTTATGAAAAGCCTGATGATGAAATAGTTTAATTTGAATTTTTCTTAATTTTTAAGACTTAAATAAAAAAAATAAACGTATATAAAAAAGGTAATTACGATAATGTTTTAAAATAAGATAAAAATAAAGCCTCAAATCCTATTCGATTTCAAATTTTGTTCATTACGATTTTGCTGATATTAATGAAAATGCTCAGGCTCATAAATTGAATTTCTATAGATATCTATCCAAAAATATGCAATTCTTTTTACTGATAAAATATAAAATTTACCTAAAGAACTAATTAAAATCCATAATGTTTTATTTAAGCCATTGCCATTTCAGGTCTAATACGTTCTAGGGGTGCAAACCATCATTCTAAAAATGTTTCTTTATCGATATATCCATTTTTGTCACTACCTTCTTCTCCATATAAGATAAATTTTTTAAAAGTTATCGGCTCAATTTCTTTTTATTTTTTATCTGCTGTTTAAAACATAGAAACCACTTTTATATTTTTTACCATTAGCTGTTTAAGTCAAAAATTTTAATTGTTCAAGCTTAAAATTTACAATTATTTTTTACAAAATCTCCTCATTAAAAATTTCTAACACATGGTGGAATAAGCAATTTTTCAGCTTGTCTGCTGATTACATCTTGATACTTGAACATGTAAGACATGTCATCACTGACGCACAAAATATGCAAATGCAAGCTCAAGCATAGCCTATGCAGTAATGAACCTGTCAGAGTATTGATATTATTTTCAGTGCAAACTTTATCATATTTTTTTGCGACTTGCTTTCTGGTCAAATGCTCTTTTTCCAGCTTTGTTTTCCATAAGCTCGAAACTTTTTTCAGGAAGTATCTTTTGGCACCTTCTGAAGGCCAAACCCATCTTCTTTCTTCCATTTTAGATACAAGTGGCCCACAATGCCTGGTTCTCTTGCACCCAGGATCTTCCCATTTCCCTCCACAGCATCTCCAATGAGGCTCCCAAAGCACGATAGTATCTTGCCCTTTAAGTATTCCTGAGTGTCCGAAGTCCCAATAGCCAGTATGGCACTGGCAGGCTCTATCATGATTGTCAGTCTCTTTATAGGTTTTTTCACATGTGGAATTCAAGCAATATCTGGCCTCATTATCAAGTGCTTCTTTATTTTTTTTCTTCTGATAAGGATTTATGTATGGCTTAATTTCTGTATTGAAAAACCTTGAACTTGTAGCCGTTTTCGAAAAAGTTTCCTTTTTAGAGGTCCGGTTTGGCTGGATCCCTGGATTTGTGACAGATTTTGTGATAAAATAAATTTTTGCTTCTTCATCGGGATACTCTGCAAATCGATGCTCATCATCAACGCATCCGCCAGATTCCATACCCATTGGGTCGGCTTCAGCGTTGCAACAAGACCAAAAGCAGCCCCCTCTTTCGTTGAACTCTAAGTGTCCACTGTGGTAAGAGCAAGAATTGTTTGGCTTATTTTTTTTACCACATGTATTGGGGTCTGGGAAAGATCTTCCACAAAATGAATCGGGATGAAGACTGACTGGGTTATTTTCACCTCTATTTATACACTTATGCATGACAAAGGAATTTGGAACTCCTTCGTGGAATCCTACTTTGCAGCCTGGGCTTGTCCATTCTCCTCTACAGCATGTCCAATTTTCAGGCCATAGACCATGAATACTCCCGAACTCCCATCTTCCAGGATGATATCTGCAGGCTCTTTTATGATTTTTACCATAAGTATATATATCTCTATTTACAATATAAAGTCTATTTTGGCTGGTTAACCTCATGCAATCTAAATAATAATATGTTTATAAAATTGATTTAGACCTCAAATTTTTTTTATGTCTGTAAAACATGGAAATATATGGTAAAGATGTATATTTTTGATTGGCAGCCCCAATGCTTACAATACATTTCTTGATCAGACAACAGTTCCAAGGTCTCCTCTCGCTTTTTTTGCCCACTCATTCTGGGATCTTCTGATAGTGTTATCAAGCTCATAACGCAATCAGGATGTCTATTATCTTCTCCAGCTTCCTTTCTATACTCTGCTTGGAATTTTGTTAATTCTTGCGTGTTTCCATACACATAGGCAACTAAATAAATAGAATCCAATACATACCTCGTTACTGGCCTTTCATTTTTTATTTTATATAGCTTAAGCCTCCCAAATTTATCTTTATATTGATCAGATCCAACCCCTTCAATAGATGCTGCAAAAGTCCCAATCCTTGGAGGTCCATATTTATTTCCTACGATCTCACATGCAGGAAATTCTTCTGAAATATCTTTATAGGCATCATTAAACCAGGACTGGTATTCTCTTTCGCTATGTCTAGTTGTAGTCTGATGTGAGCCGCAATTTACACAAAAATCAATGCACACTTCAAAATTTCCGCTTCGGTTGTTCATGAATTCCTCACAAATCGTGTAGATGTGGTTAAATTTCTCACGAGGGTCCATATCCGCTGAGCCAAATTGCTCGCCGAGTTCGATGGAGTCTGTATAAGATCGGAGATTGTCAAGGAAGTCCAAGTAGTGAATTAAGTCTACTGGGTCGTCATTTGGTCTTTCTGGGGGTACTGAGCTATAACTTTTTGCAGCTTTGGCTAGGGCCAGAAGTTCTTTTTTGGTAAAGTAGAGATTTACTTGGTAAAGAGGTGGCATCATTCTGTCGAGTTCAAGCTTGTCAAGGATATTTCCTTCATCGTCTCTATATGTTGGCAAAGCTGCTCTCAGTATTCTATAAATTGCTGCAAGCCAATCTTAATCTTAATTAATAGGTAGCAGTGTGTCTTATTGATTTTGCAGTCAGAATCCCATAAGGAGATTTATACGCTTTGCGACGAGCTATCAAGGATATGAATGTTTAGGATGTATTGCTTGACAAGTTAGCTCTGTCAACACCTTGCTCCTTCTCAGGTCCTGATGCCACGAACACACGAAATACCGCTTGCTATGCGTCTTCTCCTTCCCTTGCCGGCTTCAGTGCTAATTGGGCAGGCTAGGACTCCTGCGGCCTTGATCGAGGTGGAGAGAAATATGATTATTCACATAAAAATTTCAGCTGCCAGCCAATCAAAATACGGCAAGAGCTTCCCTACCTTCATATACATTTTGGGGTTTGCCTGGAAATACTGATCCAGTCTCTCAAAAACTGTCAGCTGCGCTGCTCCTTTATCTTGTTTCTTAACTGTTCTTGTAGTTTCTAGCATTTTTGGAGCTTCTGCATCTTTAATCAAAGTTTGTGTCATTCCTTCTGTTTTTTTCATATAAAATATGGCATTTTCCCAAAAATTACCCTATATTCTATTAATCTATTTCAGTGAGAAAGTCCAAGAAATTCAGTATATCTGTGAAGTCTTAAATGCATTCGACTCATTCCAATTCTGCATCCCGTGCTGGTACATCCTTGAAACTTCATCCCCAGGCAAAGCAGAGAAGAAAAATATTGGCTCAGCAATTGACCCAATAAAACCATGATTCCAAGGATCTTTTCCAATATAGCACTTCCCTTCATTAAACAAGCTTTCGTTCCTTACAGCAATCTCTGAGTCCAAAACCCCATTAATATATAGAGTAGCTTCTGTATATTCTGCTTGGTGAAGTGTGAAAACCACATGAACCCATTTTTTCAGTTGAAGTTCGGCAGATGCAAATAATCTTTCACTGCTCCCTCTCTCAGTATCAAATTTTACTAGCTCCCATCTTTTAAATAGAAAAAAAGTTCCAATATAAAGGAGGGTTACTACAATTTTTTATTTTAAAATAGTTGCTTAATCAAGTTTTAGGAGCCCCTTAATATTCGAGGATGACTCTGCATGCCAAGACCTCTTAAATTTAAGCAAAGCTCTAGAAAATATATTTTGATATTAATATAAATATATTTATTGTGCTTAAACTTCCTTTAAATATGAGCAAGATAAATGTTCGATTTTAATAAAAATTAGCCAGTAAATTGCTATCAAAGCAATTTACTATTTTTGCCTATAAAATTTTTCCAAAGAAAATAAACTTCTGATCCTATTTAAAAGTGGTTGTTTCCTAAAATTGAAATTTAATTCAATTTAAAAATGGAGTAAAAGATTTTTCTCTTGCAATGATATTGTAGGCTGTGAGGTGAAGTTGTCTCCTTTGTGGAAAACTGTGACTTGGCGACCTTTTAATACTTTTTGAAGATAGATTCAAAAGGAGATGGAGTATTCTTTGCCAAGTTCTTTGAAATTGTCACTTTCAATGCTTTCTATCACATCACCTTTGAACTCAATTGCACCTGTGAAGAGCTCTAAAAACTTTAAGGACATATTTTGAGCAGTTATTTATATGCTATTTCAAATCAAATTTGATTCTGCCCATTATATGTGCTATATTCAGTTGAGTATAGCATATATAAAGTTATTAAGATTTAAATTTATTAGTTTTATATGCGAGTGGGAATTTGCTGGGACGATATTAATCATCCTTTCTCTAATATGAAACTTATGGATTATGTATTATAAAAGACATGAACAAATTGTGCAGGTTTTTTGCCTCACTCAACAAAATTCAAACTGGGACTGATAAAAAGGCATATGTGGGGTATATTATTTACCGTGACTCCGTAGCCTTAACTCCCCCACTTCATTGGTCGAACAGCCTAGTTCTGATAGAGGATGGGGTTAAAAAAATTTTTTATTAATTTTATGTTAAGCTTTTTCCATATAAATACTTTAGGAAATATTATAGAAGTCGTACTATAAATGCTCATTGTAAAATATAGCCAGTTAGATTTGAGAAGAAATAGGAGAGCTTTATGAAAATCATTTGATTTAGGATGGGAGCGAAGTTTTCAATTGTAGGAAATCTCATTTGAATCGTTCAATCAAGGTAAAGGGAGTAAGTGTTTCTCCCTTGAAAGCTAAATTTACAATGTCTACAGGAGGATACTTAAAAAATGCCAAAAAAGGTGCTCTATTAGTTGAGTTTATTCCATACAGAGATGACCCAATTGACAACCAGAGACTAAACTTGCTGCCAAAAGAAAAAAAAATGATTTCTCTCACAGAAGACCACATTATTAAACTGATAGCTCTTAAAGAGGAATCTCTAGAATTTCAGCGTAATAATAGATGGGACGAAAAGAAGCTTACGGTCTCCAAGCAAGCCGAGCTCTGGAAATTTACTTTAGCTACTATCAATAGAAGCACAGAACTATTAACTAAGAGTGAAATAAGCTTAAAGCCTCAAGAGTTCTCAATGATAAAAAGACTATGTGAGGTATTTTCTAATATAGTTTTCTATGCCTTATATACAAGGTTGGCAAGTGCTTGAAAACCCGCAGCTTGCAGATGGATTAATTATTTCTCCAGAAGAACTGAAAAAGCCACAAAATGATGACATGATTTAAATAATTCATTCGGATATTCGCCTCTATACAAATTTTATTAATAAGCGCTGGATCTTTAGCAGGAAACCTTAAGAATATATTAGCCAAAAATTTTAATATTAAAGCCATCTTAACAACTTTGGATTTTTGCACTCAAGCATTTGCAAAATGCCTTGAATGTCGGTTAAGCTGCTTTCTTGAGGAATCAGCTTCGGATCAATCACAACTCTATGCAAGGAGCATCGATGCGATCTTTTATTTTGATTTTCTTTATGGGAGCTATAAACAATTTCTTGCTTAAGATAATTATCATCAGCCCTAAAATTTCTCTTTTCTGGGGTTTTTGATTTGGAGCTAATTCTGTTAAGCTTATAATGCTCAATTCTATCAATTATTTTTTTCCTTTCATTTTCAACTTTCAGCGATTTATCTCTAATTTTCAGCATTCTGCATAATATATTTTTTCTTTGACTGAATGAGTCTACAAAAGATCTTTCCTTAGCTCTTATATCTCTTAAAATTGATTGGGATCTAGTATAGCCTGGCTTTTTTGTGAAAAAGTTTCCTACTGATGGCGATCTAATTATGCCTGAGATATAATAAGTAGAAGAATTGAAATCGGTTGCAACGTTTTTGGAGTTCTTAGATGACGGAGTGCAAGAGTGATGCTTGGAATAATGTCTCGGGGTAAAAGAGGTTTGCACTTCTACTTCAGACACAATGTTCATTTATACATTTCTATATCCTTATAATAAGAACAGTTGGTATTATATGAAAATCTTACACTCTATTCAAATTAAACCATCAAGAGAATTAGCCGCTTCTATCTTATTCTTGAACACAATAAATAAACAATAGCTGATAGGAATTAAAGAATGCTCAAGATATTATATTAAATTGAGTTTAGAAATCTCTCATTTCTTTATATCGTTGAATCTTCTTATCAGATTTAAATTTAAGAAAAATGGTATAAAAAGTACTATTACTGTAGATGAATTAATGTCTTATTTATATATTTATAAATTCAACAAAAAAAGCATAATTTTAAAATGTCATCATCGTTTAAACCCGTTAGCTTCCAAAGCATCAACATAGGGAAGCATATAAAAAGTTCCAAAAAAAGATATGAGTGAATCTTTGAATTGGACTCAAATGTGCATACAATCGACCTTTTTGTCAGCAGAATTTCAGGGAAAAGGACAATAATCGTTGATAATGCCAAAAAAGTTGATTTCAGAGAAAATTCATCTGATCCTGAAGCATCTGGCAACATCAAAATAAGTCACTATATGTTGAGGATTCATGAAACAAGTGGGCTGAATTTTGACCTGACTTGTGGAAAAGCTTCATTTTCTGCTTTATTGAGCAAGCAAAATGAAAGTAATTCAAGTCAACAAAAATCTGTGTGGGAAAATAGAAAGGATACAAAAGAAAATGTTGTCCCAAATGTAGAAAAACCAAATAAAGAGGCAATTACCAAACCTCTAATAGTAAAAAGAGCTAGTCTAAATCCTCAAGAGCAGCCTAAACCTCAATACCCTGCGAGATATTCTGTTGATGCAGGAAAACCTAAAAGTGTAGCTGCTGAACAAAAGCCAAAAGAAATTGATCTTTTGGCACCACCTGAGCCAGATTTAAGTAAAATCCCTGATGATTTGTTCGCAAATATTGAAGTGCAGCCAAGATCATATAGCTGCAGCGCAAATCCATTTGAAAGTGGAAATAATTTTGATTGGAAAGGAGAAAATCCTTCCAAAAATGTCAAAAATGCCGCACCAGTGCATCAGCCAGAGCAAGGCACTTTTGATCTTTTCGATTTAGACAGCTTGCATCTTGGAGATGGTTATTCTCCAGCTGTGGCTAAAAAAATCGAAGAAGCGAATAAACCAATTTGCTATTTACCCTCAAATATTCCAAATATGCCATTAAATCAGCTTCAAACTAATAGACCACAGCCTCAGAATCCATTTGGCGCTCAAATGATAAACCCTATGATGATGGCATACAATCCATATTATATGAACATGAATCAATGGAACCAGTAAAATGTTTATAAATAAAAGTTTATACATAAAATGGCGTATGGCGACCGACCCACCCTCTCAGTGATGGTTACCCATGTATATCCGGGCATGGTTTTTGGAGCCAGGAATTAGCCCAACAACATCTGGGACCTCGAAGCGAGAGGCCTAAGCGTGAGAGCCGCTGTTTTTGCGACCAGATCCATGGGCAGTTATTCGTGACTTCTTTTTGCCAGCAGCGCTCAGCCCAGTGAGTGCCCGAAATGAGGCAGGGTGAATTACCTGCCTAAGCTGCTTTAGTGGCTTGCCCCGAATGGCGAAAGCTGTTGAGTTCTTTCTCGGGATGACCGGAAAAGAGGGGAGGCGAGTTAGACACCAAAACGGGGGTCTCTCCAGTTGAAAAGGTGCCCTTCAATGGGCAGATCTGGCGGACGACGAAGCGGAGTTGGCGTAAACTTAGGCGACGATCCAAGTTGGAAATGGAGGTGGTCAGCAAAGCCGGTATGAGACGGCCCTTGACAATGCCTCTACCGAGAAACCCGGGGGTTTCGGCCCGGGCTTGGTGAACGCTCTGCCACCACACGGGAAACCGTGGCATGCGACCTCGGACGTAGTAGGGACCTAAATACCCAGCGTAATCTTAATCTTAATCTTAATAAATAAAAGTTTAATGCTTTTAATAGTAAAAAATTCCTTATTAAGTAATTAGGGTGGTGGAACTAATTTCATAATCATGCTAAAATTAGTCAGCAGTTAATAGTCATGAGTTTTCGACTATTCTAAGCTAAAATATAAAAATAGCATTTTTATCTAATATTAGAAATTTGAAAGCTGGTATTAGGACTTTTAAGCTGATAATTTATATTAAAAATATGCAACTCTGTTTGTATTACTATCGCGAAATAGTAGATCATTAAAGATAAAAGGTTGTGCAATTTTATAGAGCACAAAATTCATAACATTTTTACAAACATACTAATATTAATAAATGGTTTTATATATTTATAAGAATCAGCCAAATAGAGATGATTCGAAATAAGCATACATTTTTTGGAACTTAAAATGTTTTTATTTAAAATTGAAACGCTTTTCTACCCACTCCATTTAAAGTACATTATTTTATTATATAAATAATAATATTAAAGAATTGTTGCAATTTTAGTTAAAATTTATCTATTAAAGAATAGAAAAAATAAATAAAATATGAAAAAATCGAGTTCAATATTTTGAGGCTCTCTCATTATGAAATAAAAGGAGTTAGGAAAATTCGATTGATTAATTTTTAATGTTATTTCTACCTGATAATATAAATGGGCTGTGGAACTTCCAAAAAGTCCTTCAAAGATGTTAGTCCAACCAAAGTTGTCCAAAAAGAGGTAAAACTTTCAAATAATGTTGCCTCCGCTACTCCTTCTTCAAAAAATCAAGAGCAGCAAATATCGTCTCAAAAAAAGCCTGAAATCTCTAAACCTCAGCAGCCTCAATCAAAAAATCCTTCATCCGCTCAAAAGTCAGCGAAAGAAGAGAAATCTCTTGAGCCAGCCAAAAAAGCTGCTGCATCTCCTGTCCCAGCGGAAAACTCAAAGAAATTACTAAATTCACATGAGGTTCCACAAAAGGGTCATGGAGAAACCAGCATAGACGGCCATCTCTCAGAAGGCATCAGATCCAATAAGGCGAATTTAAATAATACTTACGAAGCTCTAAAAGACAGATCTCCTCAGCCTTGTACTTTAGGAGATGCTCAAGGCGTAGCGATGGCATTTTATGAGCCAGGTACTACGCTATCACCTCTTCCATTTCGCCACCCTGAACTTCTTGATAGAGAAATTCGAATTAATGTGACTCATGTAGGCTGTTGCCAAGGTGATGTGCTTTGGGGAACCCAAGCTTTCTTTCCTGGCGTCCATTACCCTCTTGTTCCTGGTCACGAAATTGTTGGAATTATTGATAAAGTTGGAGAAAAAGTGACTAAATACCAATTTTTAATATTTTGATTTTTTGGTTACCCCTTTAAATTTTATAAATTTTTGATTTATTCTTTATTGAATTTTTTTTTTTTTTTTAAATTTTAGAGGATCTCTATTTTTTAGATTATTGAGTTTTTAAGCCTAGATTAATAACTAAATCACTTCGAATGGTTGATTCCGTAGCTTTCTGTCGTCTCAAAGCCTCTGAAAACAATTTCATTAGGCATATTTCCCAAGCTTTTAATAACTATTATATTTTTATATATATATAAAAATTTGCATGATATGAAAATCGTTCGATCAAGGATGGGGGTTAATTTTCCCAATTTTTAGGAATTTTTACAGTCAATCGTTCGATCAAGGATGGGGGGAGTAAATACCACAAACCTGGCGACAAGGTAGGCTTTGGAGTATGGCGAGACTGTTGTGAGCAATACGATTCTTGCTTGCACTGCCGCACTGGAAACGAAAATTCTTGCTCAAAACGAGTAGGTACTTATGACCCTCACTTTGGAGGATATGCGACGTCATTCCAAGCGAAAGGAAACTTTTTCTATAAGCTTGATGACAGTTTTCCAGGAGAGGCAGCACCTTTATTCTGTGCAGGCATGACTGTATTTCCGCCACTCCAAAAAGATGTCGTTGGTGGGATGAAAGTGGGTGTTGTTGGAATCGGAGGACTTGGACATCTAGCTTTAAAATTTGCAAGAGCAATGGGTACTGAAGTTACAGCTATTTCTACGAGTTCGAGTAAAGAAACTGATGCAAAGGAGTTTGGCGCACATCATTTTATTAACTTAAAAGATGAAAAACAGGTGAAAAACGGGATCGGTAGCTTAGACTATATTATTAATACAGCTACAAGCTATGATATCGGCCAGTGCTGCTCGTTATTAAAGCCAAGAGGCACCCTTAATCTTTGCGGAGCTCCAACTGCAGGAGAAAATTTGAATTTCAATTTGCTTCAAATTCTCATTAACCAGCAAAGAATTCAGGCAAGTCTTGTAGGATCAAGACTGGATGGAGAAGCAATGCTTGACTTCGTAAGGATCAAAAATATTTATCCGACAGTCGAAGTTTATAAGTTTGCGGACGTCCAAAATGCCATTAACTCTTTAGCATTTGGCAACCCTCATTATCCTAATTATAGGGCCGTTCTTGAGATGGGAAGCTTTATGAAAACTTTCACCCCGGCTAACTAATACATTTATGGAAAGATAATTATTTCTTTAATGAGTAATAATGAAATCTAAAACAGATTTTAGATTACGTAAGTAGTTTTTCTGACAATCTAAAAAGACATAGAATGTCTCTGATTGCAGTTCGTAATTCTCGTCAAGGTCAAAAACGGCATTTCTAAATTTATAGACGACCCCATATTATATGAATAGGAATCAGTTAAATATTTATAAAAAAGTTTAATGCTTTTAGTAGTAAAAAAATTCCTTATTAAATAAACTAGAGTGGTAGAACTAATTTCATAATCATGCTAAATATAGTCAGCAGTTAATAGTCATGAGTTTTCGACTATTCTAAGCTAAAATATAAAAATAGCATTTTTATCTAAAATTAGGAATTTGAAAGCTGCTATCAAGACTTTTAAGCTAATAACTTATATTAAAATTTGCTATTCGGTTTGTATTGCTATCGCGAAATAGTAGATCATTAAAGATAAAAGGTTGTGCAATTTTTATAGCACAAAATTCATAATATTTTTACAAACATACTAATATTAATAAATGGTTTTATATATTTATAAGAATCAGCAAAGTACAGATGATTCGAAATAAGCATACGTTTTTTGGAACTTAAAATGTTTTTATTTAAAATTGAAACGCTTTTCTACCCACACTCTAGTTAAAAGTACATTATTTTATTATATAAATAATAATATTAAAGAATTTGTTGCAACTTTATAAAAAAATTACCTATTAAAGAATAGAAAAAGTTGAATAAAATATGAAAAAATCGAGTTCAATATTTTGAGGCTCTCTCATTATGAAATAAAAGGAGTTAGGAAATTCAATTGATTAGTTTTTAATGCCATTTCTACCTGATAATATAAATGGGCTGTGGAGGTTCTAAAAAGTCCTTGAATGATGCTAGTCCTACCAAAGCTGCCCAGCAAGAGGCAAAACTTTCAAATAATCCTTCTTCAAAAAATCAAGAGCAGCAAATATTGTCTCAAAAAAAGCCTGAAATCTCTAAACCTCAGCAGCCTCAATCAAAAAATCCTTCATCCGCTCAAAAGTCAGCGAAAGAAGAGAAATCTCTTGAGCCAGCCAAAAAAGCTGCTGCATCTCCTGTCCCAGCGGAAAACTCAAAGAAATTACTAAATTCACATGAGGTTCCACAAAAGGGTCATGGAGAAACCAGCATAGACGGCCATCTCTCAGAAGGCATCAGATCCAATAAGGCGAATTTAAATAATACTTACGAAGCTCTAAAAGACAGATCTCCTCAGCCTTGTACTTTAGGAGATGCTCAAGGCGTAGCGATGGCATTTTATGAGCCAGGTACTACCCTATCACCTCTTCCATTTCGCCACCCTGAACTTCTTGATAGAGAAATCCAAATTAATGTAACTCATGTAGGCTGCTGCCACAGTGATGTGTTTATGGCTACCCAAGCTTGGTTTCCTGGCGTCCATTACCCTCTTGTTCCTGGTCACGAAATTGTTGGAATTGTTGATAAAATTGGAGAAAAAGTGACTAAATACCAGCCTGGCGACAAAGTAGGCTTTGGAGTATTGCGAGACTGTTGTGAGCAATACGATTCTTGCTTGCACTGCCGCACTGGAAACGAAAACTATTGCCCAAAACGAGTAGGGACTTATGACCCTCACTTTGGAGGATATGCGACGTCATTCCAAGCGAAAGGAAACTTTTTCTATAAGCTTGATGACAGTTTTCCAGGAGAGGCAGCACCTTTATTCTGTGCAGGCATGACTGTATTTCCGCCACTCCAAAAAGATGTCGTTGGTGGGATGAAAGTGGGTGTTGTTGGAATCGGAGGACTTGGACATCTAGCTTTAAAATTTGCAAGAGCAATGGGTACTGAAGTTACAGCTATTTCTACGAGTTCGAGTAAAGAAACTGATGCAAAGGAGTTTGGCGCACATCATTTTATTAACTTAAAAGATGAAAAACAGGTGAAAAACGGGATCGGTAGCTTAGACTATATTATTAATACAGCTACAAGCTATGATATCGGCCAGTGCTGCTCGTTATTAAAGCCAAGGAGAAAATTTGAATTTCAACCTGTTTCAAATTCTTATTAACCAGCAAAGAATTCAGGCAAGTCTTGTAGGATCAAGACTGGATGGAGAAACAATGCTTGACTTAGTAAGGATCAAAAATATTTATCCGACAGTCGAAGTTTATAAGTTTGCGGACGTCCAAAATGCCATTAATTCTTTAGCATTTGGTAGCCCTCATTATCCTAATTATAGGGCCGTTCTTGAGATGGGAAGCTTTATGAAAACTTTCACCCCAGCTAACTAATTCATAATATGGAAAGATAATTATTTCTTTAAGATAGTACTGTATTATAATGAAATCTAAAACAGATTTTAGATTACGTAAGTAGTTTTTCTGACAATCTAAAAAGACATAGAATGTCTCTGATTGCAGTTCGTAATTCTCGTCAAGGTCAAAAACGGCATTTCTAAATTTACAGACGACCTTGCTGAGACCTCTAGAAAATGATATCCAAAGCTATCTGCGAATTCTTTTCCCTCCTCATACGCCACAACTCTTTGATTTTCCAAATCGCTTTTATTTCCAATTAAAAACACAGTAGAATCTGCACCTGCATAGAGCTGTACGTCCCTGATCCATCTTTTTAGATTTACAAAAGATGTTCTATTAGTAATATCATAGACAATTATGATACCTCTTGCATCTTTATAAAAGTGAGAATAAATCACTTTATATCTCTCATTACCTGATGAAGTCCACAATTCCAACATGCATCTTCTACCATCTTGAAGGGCTGAAATAGAATTCTAACTAAGCCAATACCTTTTCTATTCCAATTGTTGGAAGATAGAGATCTGAATATCTGCCAAGACAAAAACGATTGATCAAGGTAGATTTTCCGACTTCTGAGTCACCGATTAGGATGACTTTTAAGGTATCTTTGCTATTTTGAGATTACTTTGCATGCTCGTCCATGTGTTAAATTTATGTAAGAGAATTTTTCCTCATATTAATATTTTGTTGCCGAGAAAAAGGAGATTTGGCTTAAACTTGAAAAAAGAAATAAAATAATCATAAGCTATAAAGCGCTTAATTTTAAGCTTAACACAAGACTCTCAATTGAAGGCAAAGAGAATTTATATGTTTTTGTTTGTTAAGTCAAGTTTGATTTATGGGAAATACAAAACGATGCTGTAAGATAATTAGAAAATTCTTAAAATCTTTGAAGAAACCTGAATAATACAGCATCCTAATCCAATCACTATATTTCCAGATAATTTGAGAGCCCACTACAAGAAAAGCGACATTAAGAGCTTCCGATTAGTGAAATACGCTGCGGCTTAACAGGGAACACTTTAATAATTCTGACTATAGAAATATGTTCTGATTTATTTAAATATTGAGTATAAAACGATTATATCGATGCTGTACACAAAGATTTTAGGTAATATAAAGTGCCAAGTTGATGAAGGAAAAAGCCTATAGCTATTTTCCAATAAAATTTTACAATTTTTTCTTTTTTTAAAAATTTCATGTTCTGGTGAAACCATAAAAACTAATGGAAGATAATCTAAATTGATGACTCATATTTTCATAAGCATTTTTCAGCTAAATTTGCAATTCTGATATAAATATGTCGCTCAAGATAAGCAGCTTCAATATACTCAATACTCACAGGTTTTATGAGCAGCGTATCCCTCTAATAAAACGTGCAATCCAAGAAATGAACTGTGATGTTATAGGCGTTCAAGAAATAAACTATGAAGGAAATAAAGAAGTGTATATAACCCCAGACTATGACTTTAAATTCTCCCCATTAGCAGAATCAATGGGACCTTGGAATGTTAATGAGATCCCAGAAGCTTATCGATGACTTGAAGGATTTAGAATAGATGGAAATGCTTTTTTAGTTAAGCCAAAAATTAAAGTATTAGCAGAGGGATTCCATCAATATTTGGACAATTTGCGAAATGCTCAAAGGATGAAAATAAGGGTTAAAGATCAAGAAATATGAATCGTCAATACTCATTTAGACTGGCAAAGCGATGAAAGCAGGGTAAAAGAAATCGAAGAGCTATTAGATTGAATAAAACCAATGATGGATTTTCCTATTGTTATTACTGGAGATTTTAACGCCACACCTGACTCTGAAGTATATCGCTTACTTTCAGAGAAGTTTCAGTCTGCACTGTATTCAATGAATGGAAAAGAGCCTGATAAAACTTATCCATCTGAACTTTTGGACCATGAGGAAATCATGCGAACATGACATTATGAGCTTTTAGGCCCTAAAGTACCCAGAGTATACGATTATATATGATTCAGAAATATCAAGCTTAAAGATGCGAAGGTTATAAATAGCATCAAAGAGGGATTATTTTGTCCTAGTGATCATTATCCATTAGTAGCTGAATTTGAATTGAATTAATATTGCTAAGTCTCCCTACTTTTGTGACCAACATCATTGGAAATCCCTATTTTTTGGTAAGTAGCCATCCAAGTGAGTGAACAAACAAATTTTAAATATAAAAATTTTTGATGGAAAATATTTTAATATATAAATGATAATTATTATAATGAAAACTCTAGCTTATTCTGTTGAATTTTAAACAATATGCATTGTAAAAATAAATTTGGGTTCTCCAAATTTTGCGAGTTGAGACTTTTTTAATTTCGAAAAAAAAATTATATTAACCTCGGCAGCGAACGAAATTTTTTTGCCCATCTCACGGAGAGAAGGAGGAAGTATATCATATGTTTAAATATTTGTAAATTTCAAGCGGAATATAGCATAAATTATTTTCTTGGTATATTTTATGATTTAAGCATTATGCTTAATACTATGAATCGAAACGTTTCTGCTTCTCCATGCCATTCTATTTATTATTTAATATAAGATATAGCTCACCATTAAACATAACAGAATTTCCACTTTATATAAGCATATTTAATATTAAAAGTAAAATTCTAATTTTAATTTTAAGAAGATGTGAGGTCCTTATAATAAATATGGAATGATGAAATTGTGCTGAGGTTTTTCTGAATCTTGATGATTGACTTTCTGACTATTACATACAGAAATAATTTACTAAATAAATCCTCTAATTGCATACAATTCCTTTCTGAAATCTAATTAGATATAGTTTTAAATAAATACAGATAGGAAGCATCCTTTAGCCAGAAGAAATTTTTATTTTTACTAACTAAGGTTGAGCTTATACAGAAACTCATATAAATTAGCAGCTTTCATTAAAGTTGTTAAGGCTGCAAATTGCTACCTCTCTACCTGCCTTTAAGTGCAAGTAAACCATTAGGAAATGCGTATTTCGGGATAATTAACTCCTTAAGAGATAGAAAAAAAATATTTAAAATTAGAAAAAAATATTATGGATAATTTTAATATAGAATCTTTATAACCAAGAAAGAGAGCAAGCAAAATTTATCCTACTAGTTAGGAATTAAAAAAGCTCTAATTACTTTAGCTTATATAAAGAATATAAAAAGAGATTTCTTAATATTGGATATAGCAAAGAATGATTTTATAAATTGCGCTAAGTCTTGAATCTATGTAAACTTTTTAATTATTGTAATAAATTGATGCTCTAAAAATATTCGACAGCGATCATAATATGTTTAATAGCCAGTTATCATACAAAAGTAGTTTAGACCAATTTAAAAGCCAAGACCGTTATTCTTACAGCCCTGGAAATTATCAAAATTCACTCTATGAGTCTTCCTCAAAATTTCCAAGAAATGAAAGATCATCATTGGAAACGTTTTCTCCTAATCTTCCCAATCCTTTATTTAAAATCAATTAAAATGTTCTTAAAATTCGTGAAAGGCTAACCCTATAATTTATCGAACAATTTTATATGGTAAGCGTGAAACTCACTCCTCCCTTATTAATAATAATGAGTCTTAGAGATTATATCTGATAACTGTTCCTTCGCAATTTGAATGCAATTTATAGCATATATATATTATTCAATCTCTTGAGCTAAAAATTTTAATATAAAATAATATTTCTTTTTTACAATTTTTTTCCTCGATCTTTGAGCGAGCAATGATGATTGGCTCAATCAAAATGGGAAGTAAACAAACTTTTAGTTCCTTATCAACCTACTCAAAGGCAAGCTATGAAATAGAATCTGAAGCACTTAAAAGAGATATGGGACGCTTACGCAGCCGCATTGACTTCAACAACTCGGAACATTCTCGCAAAATTGCAGATCTTAAAGATGCTTACGAAGAACAATTACGAAATATCCAAAAACAAAAAGAATACGAGCTTAATAGTATTGACAAAAAAATACAATTCAAAGAAATAGATCTGGACGCTTTAAGGGAAAGAATTGAAAATGAGCAAAGTTCGTTGGCGAAAGAAAAAGCAAATCAAGAGAGAAATACATCGAAATTAAGTATTGATTTAAGAAATACTGCAATAGAAATATCAGAAATGAGAGGAGAATTTGAAGAAATCAGCCAAAATGACATTGAAAGGAAAAAAATTGAAATTGATCGACTCTTGGATTATCAACAAAGAGAATCTGATGCTATCGCTCAAGATCAACAAATGCAATATCAAGATATGCAAAACAGGATATCAAATAAAGAAAAATTAATCAGAAGCTTGGAAAATGAGCTTAGACAGTTAAGAAAGGACCTTTTATTTAACACTGATGAGCATGAAAATCAAATCGCTATGCTTAAAGAAAAGCTTTATAATGCCAAAAAAGATATTGAAGTCAATGAAATCGATATTAATAAAATCATTGCGACTAGGGATGGAGCCAGAAATGAAATCCAATACCTATCAAAAGAAGCAACCGCAATGGAAGGAGAGCTTTCAACCCTTATGAGGAGAAACTCCAACTTAAAAGAAAAATCTGGGAAATTAGGAGAACTCGTTTATGGAAAAAAAGTAAAATCTCCAAACAAATCTCCTAACTCCCCTCATGGGCAAGCAAAACCATTGGAAAATCCCTATTTTGGCTAAAATCCACCATTTGATCGAACAAACAATTTTTTTAATATTAAAATCTTTCTTAAAATACTTTGATATATAAGCGATAATTATTATAGCCAATTCTATTTAATTTAAAGCAGCTTGAGTTTTAAAACATAAATTTACAAACTAAATTAATATTTACTTTAAAATTATTTCGGTTGGGATTTTTTAAATTTCGAAAAAAGTGTTTACTAAAAAAATTTTCTATAAATTCTTTTAAATAAAATAACCTAACAATGTTCGCTCACAGAGGGGAGTAAGAAAAATAAATTTAATAATTAATTATGATTGGAAAGATCCTCAAACCTTTTATAAGAGGTAGAGATATCCGTCGCAAAATATTAGAAGCCCAGCAGAGAGCTGGATTTCAGAACGAAGACATAAGTGCTAAAGAAATAAAAGCAGAGATGGAAAAAGTAAATATTCCAACATCTCCATCTCGAGGTATGCTTACTATATGTCCAACACCAATCGGAAACTTAGACGATATAGCAATTCGCCAATACCAAGCCATAAAAGCAGCTGATATAATTGCATCAGAGGACAACAATCTTGCATCTCATTTAGTTCAATCATTATTGCAATATGACTTTTCATCAATCAAAAATACAGAGTTCCCACCACAAGACATATCAAATTTGCCAAATGCTGATGATTCCGCGAGTGATGCTCATAAGGATTGGAGCGCAGTAAGTATGGTTAGGAAATTTAAAGCGGAGTCTGGAAGAGCTTTATTAGTGAGCTTAAAAGCAACGAATGCTTATTCAAATCCACAGCTTAAGCTGATAAGGGCAATGAAATCAGGGGTTAAAGTAGTTTTGCTGGCACCATCAGGGTCACTGCTGACTGGAGCAAGCTTAAAGCTAGTTTCAGATTCAATAAAAGAAGGAGTCAGCTTAGAAGCACTTCCTGGGCCTGCAGCAGCTATAGTCGCTGTTTGCTCGTCTGGATTTCCTGCTGATAATTTTTGGTTTGTTGATTATCTTCCTGATCTATTATTTGAAAGAAATCTGAGGCTTGAAACTCTAAAAAAAAGCGAAAGTACTGTAGTCTTTTATGAAAAAGCTGATAAAATAGTCAAAACTGTCGAGCAAATCAATAAAATCTATGGAATAAATCGTTTCATGGTTATTGGGCAAAATCTTACAAGAGAAAATGAAAAGGTTTTTAGAGGGACAGGAGTTAAATTGCTGCAAGAATTAAAGGAATACACAAGCCAAAGCGAAAATAAAAGTGACTTTGTGGTGGTTATATCTCCGTTTATAAGCAAAGCAGAGAAAGAAGTTTTTGAAGTAAAATTGACACACATTATCAGCACATTAAGGAGCAAGTTAAGTATAACTGAAAAGAATCTAGCATTTTTGGTTGAAAAGATGACAGGTGTATCAAGAGTGCGTGCATTGAAGATTCTTAATAAGCTTGAAAAATAATATTAAATGGAAGATCTCCTTCTTAAAAATGAATACTCACAGCAAGAGGTCTTAAGAAAAGCCATATCAGATCCACAATCATTACCAACTTATACCTTATAAATATGTATCAAAGTAAAAGCCTCCGTGAATCTTTTTTGCTTAATTTCAGCAAGTCAGTAAAAGAAATTGATAATTCAACTCTTTTTATTAATTTTAACAAGCCAAAAAATGCTTAAAGCAAATAAACAAAGTTTGGCCACTTTTAATCAAATATTTACCATATATATGAGCTACTCATCCTTCTGAGATATACATATGGGAATTAGAAAAATTACTCTCACAGACAAACCAACGAATAAATGTCCTTGCTTCCCAATACCATCACAATATCCTTGATCACCAATCTAATCTCCAAGAAATCGGAGTCAATTTAAAATCCCTTCTAAAAAAAGCTAGATTTTTGCAGTCCCAATCACAAAAAATGAGTAGAGAAATGTCAGAAAGTTATGATAAAATCTGTGAATGTGTAAGGCAACTTGAAAGAGTCCAAGAAGCCAGCGAGCTAATAAGGAACGCCCAGCAGTTTTTCTTTAAGATCAAAAAAAATAAAAATAAAAAATCACCAGAAATAGAAGAACTTGCACAAAGCTTAAGAGGTGTTAAAGCAATAGAAAAATTAATGAACAATTAGGATAATTTTGATAATTTAGCAATAAATCGAGCAAATTTACATCAATTTACATATTTCACATGCAGTGGAATTAGCTTCTGCCTCAACAATTATGTCTTCTTTTCGGCTTCTATTGCTAAATCCGCCATAATTCCTTTTCATTGTTCTCACTCCATTGCTGTCATCTTTTAATTTTGAAAGAATCCTGTGCCTGTGCCCTGGTTTTGATATTTTTATTTCATTTTTCAGAATTTCATCAGTGATTGGCCATCGCGAATTCATTAAAGCTAATAAATGCTCTAGGTCATCATATCCTGAATTTTCAAATAAAGGCAAAAGCATGTCTAAGCCTAAAGTAAGCAGCCAATTCCTCAGGGTTGGAAAAGAAACCCCTTCACTTGTAGGTGTAGCTACGCTGCAGCATCGCCATTTTTGTCTTCTTTTCGAGTTTAAGCTAAAAGGTTTTGGCAATGCATCTTCATCTAGAGCAGCTAGTAGCCTTTTCCTAAGTCCAGGCTTTTTAACCCCAATTTCTTTAAGTATTTCATCATTAAGCGGCATGGACGATCTCATTTGTTCACACATCTGCTTAATATCATCGTATCCCGCATTTAATAAAACATCAAAAAGCTCATCTAACTTTGTCATCACAAGCCAATTATACATTTGTGGCTTGTTTTCTCCTCCAAAAGAAACTTCCCGTTGCTTTTCAACCATAGTCTCGTTTACAAGTTTCTCTGATTCCGGCTCTAAAACTGAGCTTAAGCTTCTATTTAAATCAGGCTGAGTTTGCGTTGAATTATGTCGAGAATTTATTGTGAGTCTTTTCCTATTTTTAAGGTCTAAGAATTTAAGCTCATTTGAAGGAGTTGAGTATCCTGAATTACTCCTAGAGGAGTGAGGACTTAAAGAAATATTTTCAAATGATTGCATCGGAATAGAAGGGATGGTGTCTATAGGGTCGAGGCTTGGCATACATAACGGTGAGGTCCTTGTAGACTTTTCAGAAGAGTTTTCAGCAGAAATTTTATGTGTCAAAATTTTTTTCAAGTCATTATTAGGTGCTAGATCCAGAGGAGTTTTTCCTATTCTATCCTTAATTTCGATAGAAGCTCCATGCTTGATAAGAATTTTAACAATCTTCTCATGGCCGTATTCAACTGAATAGTGTAAGGCTGCTCTGCCAAATACATAATTCGTGATATTTGGATTAGCTTTATAGCTTAATAGTAAGCTAGTCAGCTTTAAGTCACCTTTAGAAGCAGCATGATGAAGTGGAGTGTCTCCATCATGCTGCTGATTGTTAGGATCTGCATTATATTCAAGCAAAAGTTTAGCCATCCTGAATTTGCTGTTATCAGCTGCTTGATGCAAAGGAGTTTCACCTATTTTGCTTGGAATATTCGGACTTGCTCCTTTATCTAATAAAAACTGAGCAACTTCGAAATGACCACAGATAACTGTATGATATAGGGGTGTCCACCCTAGCTCTGGGTCTATTTGGTTTATGTTGGCTTCTGGGTGAGATAGTGTTTGGTTAAGGAGAAAAAGATCACCTAACCTGCATGCTCTAAAAATATCGTCTTTTACAGATGATTTTTCCATAGATTTGAAATTATAGCAGTGATCATGATTTTAGGAATTGTTTTGCAGTGCGGTTTATTCAATTTAATCAGAAAAAGGAAGGATAAAAATTATAGGCATTCCTTTGACTATTTTAGCATATCTATGTGTACAAGAAGAAATAAACACAATTTTTTGCAATTATGATGGAATTCTTCATTTAAAGCTGAATTATTATAATTTTAAATTTAAAACTCTATTTTCTATTATAATATGATTAATGAAAATTTATAGCTTAAGCTATTGATGCTATAATAAATTTATTAGGTCAAGCAGTCTGCGAGTGAGCAAACCCAATTAATTTTTGATAAATTAAATTTCTCTATAAAACAAGAAAAATTTTCTTTTAAATTTTTATATATAAATAAGACCTTATATTGAAGCCTCTGCTAAAAAATTAATAAATATAGGCAACATGCATTCTTAAACTTATAAATTAAATTAAATTTTCTCGTATTTTAATTTAAAAATCAATTTTTTAGTATACATACAATTTTTATAATAAAATTTCAACAAAATATTAGCAGCATTTGGATATTGCAAAACGTTTTGGCTCGCTTATAAGCGGAGGAGGAATATGCTCTTAAAAGTTTTTATCTCTATCTGTTTCAATCTATTTTTTTCACGAATGTATGCATAAGCTAAAATCAGCTTAATATTCATGTGAATCCATGAATTTTTCAACTTAAATTATTATTGCCTCTATTATGTAAAACTTCGTTTAATTTTTTATCTTTGATTTCTAATTCCTCCCTTAATGAGCGAACAAAACAATTAGAAAAGCCCCTATTTTTGCTCAAAACCTTCATGAGTTAACAAAATATTTTTATGAAAAAAAATTGTATATAAGTGATTATTAGTATATATAATGAAATCTCTAGCTGAATATGTTTTAATTTTAATATACATAAAATGGTGTATAACGTCGACCCGTCCTCCCAGTGACGGCAAACCATGCATATCCGGGCATGGTTTATGGGGAAATGAGTATATCCAGCAGCATCAGTAGCCTAGAGGCGATAGGCTTAAGCGCAGATCCGCTTGCTTGTAACCTGATCCATGGGCAGTTATTCGTGACTTCTTTTTCCAGCAGCGTCCTAGCCAGTGGATGCCTGAAATCGAGTAGGGTGATTTCCCTGCTTAAGCTGCTCTTGATGGCTAGCCCCGAATTACGGAAGTGGTTAGTTCTTTCTAGAGATGATCTGAAAATAAGGGAAGGCGAGCTAGACTAAAGTATAACACGGCGATCCCTCCAGAAAAGGGCTCCCAAACGGAGCGAATCTGGCCCCAGGATAGGTACAGTTGGCGTAATAAAGGCGAAGGGACTGAGTTGGAAATGAAGTGCCCGGTGAAGGTCTGCAGGCCCAACAGGGCAACCCACTACCAAGAAACCACGGGTTTCGGGCTAGGCTCAGAGTTACCAGAGGTGGAAAACCACCTATTAGCTTGGGTCAACACGCGCCTGGAAGTAGAGAATTTAAATATCAGCGTTTAATCTAATCTAATCTAATCTAATTTTAGCAAATTGCATTTTAAAACATAAATTTTTCAAATATTTTCCAATTTTTGCAAATTGAGATTTTTTCGAATTTCGAAAAAAATTAATGATAAAATTATTTATAAATTTATTAAAATAATTAACCCCCTATGTGAGCGAACAAAATTTTTGGTTCGCTCATGGAGGGGAGGTAAGAGGGGTTTCACATGTGAAAATTCTAAACTTTACGTAAAATTCCTTTATGGCTTGTCGGAACCATAGCAAATTTAAATCAAAATATTATATATTTTTGCCATAATAAAATTGAAGTAAAATGATGGTTATATAATAAACCAAGCCTGAAGAAAATTCGAATATGGAAGAATTCTAGATTTAACAAAATTACTTCTTCTGTGCTATAAACAATTAATTGAACCATAGCTTACTTAAAATAAATTATTAATTAGCATATGTTTTTACCTAGCTAAAATAGGCAAATAACATTTTGGGTTAATTCGATTTTAATTCAAGATCTGGCATCTTACAAACTTTTGCCGCCTTGATTTCTGCCTTTCTAGCTGTTTGTGTGGAGGGGAACTTTCTTCATTCAATTGATTTTTGCTTTGGTCTGCCGATTTAAGCAACTCAATATCTGATCGCTTGGTGAAGTAGAGCTTGTTATTTGTTAGTGATTTGACTTCTACGTATTTGCTCACTCCTCTTTGCTAGCAAACAAAAAAATTTTGTCCACTCATAAATTTTACAGTAAATATTTTTTCGAAATTTGAAAAAATCCCAATCCGCAAAAATTGGAAAACAGTTATTTAATTTGTATATTTAAAATACAGTTAAACATAAATTAGCTATAGATATGATCTATTAATAATTATTTATATATAAAATTATTTTTCATAAAACATTTTTGTTCGCTCATGAAGGGTGGGCTTTTACCCAAAACATATGATTTTTCTAATGGTTTTTTGTTCGCAAACGGAAGGATGGGATTTAGAGAATAGTTTGGATTTACTTTACTGTTTTTAGACTTGGAAGTGTAACAACCCATAGCTCGATAGTATGGAAAATAATATGGAACAATAGTGGATTCAATATATGGAAGCTGCTTCTTTTTTTTTAAAAATTTATTGAAATAGTAAGCCAAGCTTCTCACTCTTTTCAATATCGAATAAATTGCATATAAAATGTTTGATAAATAAAAATTTTATTGATCACAAAATAATGACTATTCTCTATTAATATATCTATTTCCTCATCTCAGCTATAATTTTCTAAATTTTTATAACTCCTCCTTTTAAGATTAACAAAACATTAAGTGATAACTATTTTTGAAAAATTAAAACTCTTCAAAGCAATCAATATTACGAAATCTCTTACTCCCCCCCCCCCTCCGTGAGTGGACAAAAAAATTTTGTTCACTCACCGAGGGGGATTAATTTTTTTTTTTTTAAAAAAATTTATATATAAATTTTATAAAAATTTTTTTTCGAAATTTAAAAAAATCCTAATTCGCAAAAATTGGAAAGCAAATATTAGTTTAAATTTATAAAATTTATGCTTTAAAAAGCAATTCGTTTAAAATTAAACAGAATTAGCTCTAGATTTCATTATACTAATTATCATTTGCATATCTAAATTTTTTTCAATAAAAATTTTTGTTCACTCACGGAGGGTGGGTTTTTGGGCAAAAAATAGCGATTTTTCTAATGGTTTTGTTCACTCACGGAGGGGGGGAGTTACCAAACCTATTAATTTTTAGGCAGCTTGCATTTTTAATAAACCTCTAACAAAAGCAACTACTCTTAAAGAGAGAATTAAGAAAATAAACCACTTCTTTCATATTTCCCTCTAAGTAAGAGAGGCTGTAAATGGTTGATGGCTATAATAATTACCTGAGAGCGATAAATGCAACAGCGCCCTAGTGAAACACAAATAGTCGTAAGCGATCTTCCCCCAAGTGTCACAGAAGCTGACCTTTATCAGCTGGCATCTCAATACGGTCAAGTTGCATACATTAGAGTTCTCAGGCATATTGACACAAAGACCTCACTTGGAGTCGCATTTATCAACTTTATCGACACCGCAGCAGTTGAGAAAGCAAGGAACGAGATGAATGGGCTAGCTTTCAAAGGCAGAATCATCAGAGCTATGAAGTTCAACAAAGAACGCGACCCTGAAGCAAACATTTTCGTCAAAAATATCCACGAGAGTGTCACTTACAAGGATCTTGAAAGCCACTTCAAGAGCTTCGGAAATATTTTGTCTTCGAAGATCAGCTTTGATGAAAACGGGAACTCCAAAAAGTACGGCTTTGTACAGTTCGAGAAAAAAGAGGCAGCCCAAGCAGCAATTGCAAACGCAAACGGGTCAGCCCTCAAAGGAAGCGAACTGCAAGTAGCGAAATTTATCCCTATCGGCAGCAGAATGATATCGAGCAACAATAACTTGTATGTGAGAGGGTTCGGCGCTGATATGACAGCTGAAAGATTTCACTCAGTCTTTTCTTCCTTTGGAGAAATCACTTCACATGTCATTTTGTCGAACAGAGCCAGAGATGGCACTGACAGGCACTTTGGGTTCGTCTGCTTTGCCAACCCTGAAAATGCAACAAAGGCCTTAGAAACCTTGAACGGGAAGTCAGAAGACGGGTTCACCTGGTACATTGCCGTCCACATGAACAAAAAGAAGCGACTTGCAATGCTCAGACAAGAAAACGCCAAAAAGCAAGAAGACTGGAAGAGAAGAAACGTCTACGTCAGAGGTCTACCTTTAAACATTGATGAAGAAAAACTAAGAAAGCTCTTCGCTGAGTTTGGAGAAATTGAGTCAGTGAGGATTCCAAAAGTAGAAAACATTAGGTATGAAAACGCAGAAATGATCAAAGAATTCACTGTAAAAGGTGTCGCCTACATTTTATTCGCTCAGCCTCAAGGCGCCACAAGAGCAGTGCAAGGAATGAGAGATAAGTCAGTAGAGGAAAAGAGATTATATGTAAACCTGTGGAGACCAAGAGAAGAAATTGCCAAAGCTATCAACATCTCGAAGATGAAGAAGATGCAAAGCTTCATGTTCGACTATGGAATGATGCCTGGACCAATGATGATGCCTGGAAGAGGAAGACAAGCAGCTAAAGCAATGCCTGGAAGAGGATGGGCTGGTCAGCAGCCAATGGGAAGAGGCAAGCCACAAGCTTTCCCACCTCAGGCCTTCCCTGCTCAAGGGTTCCCTCCTCAGCAAGGATTCCCAGTTCAAGTTCCAATTCCACCTCAGCAAGTAGCTCAGCCATTAGTTCCATTGAACTTTGACATTAAGACTTATGAAGTTGCACCACCAGAGTTCAAGAAGAGAATGCTAGGTGAAGCCTTATACCCAGTCGTGCTAAAGAGTTCAAATACTAAGATCGCAGGGAAGATCACTGGAATGCTGCTAGAAATGGACAATCAGGAGCTATTTTTGTTATTAACCAACCCAGAAGGATTGAAATTGAAGGTCGGAGAAGCAGTTGACGTGCTCAGAAGAGCGTGGGAAAATGACCCAGAAAGCTTGAAGCTCATTGAAGGTTAATAATACTTAATTTCTTCCTCAAAAATCATTATAACCTAAAATTGGTCTAAGACAAGCCAAATTGACATTCTTTATGAATTAATTTTGGTTCAATATGAACTATGCCTCTACACTAGTTGTATCGAAATTTCAGAAAAAAGCTGATGGATGCAATACGTGTAGCAGCTTACTCCCCTATTGTAAGTGAACAAAAATTTTGTTCTCTCATGGTGTTTTTTATTAAAACAATCTATATATAAATTTGGTAGTCAATATATTTTAGGTAATTGAAGGCAAAAATTAGTTTTATTAATATATAATTTATGTTTTAAAGTACAAGTTGTTTAAAATTCAACAGATTTGGCTAAAGATATATTATACAAACTATCGCTTATATATCAAAATATTTTTTTATCAAAATTTTTATATTATAAAAACGTTTTGTTCTTTCATGGTGCAGAAAAGTTTTTATCAAAAATAGGGATTTTTCCAATTATTTTGTTCGCTCACGGAGTGGGAGTTAGAAATTCTGAAGAACTTGGCTTGCAATTCTACATGTTTGGCTGATGCTTAATGCTTAATACTTAATTAAGATTGTTGAAAAGCTTCGTAGGCTCAAGGTCGAGCCTCTTTCACCTCTATAACGCTCCACCTCTGGCTTGCTAGTCCGAGCATGGCCTCTCACTGTGTTGCTCCTTAAGGGAGAGGGATTGGACTTGCTGCCCGTAAGTTAAAGGCTCTGGGTCATCATGCCGTACGTCGACAGGGACTAATTTCCAGAAAATTCGAGAAACGAATTTTCTGGTCACCTGTTGGCCAAGATGGAAATCCATCTTGAAGAACCACTGGTGTTGCTCGGACACCCCTTTCCAACCTGGATGTGAAGTATACGTTCCGCTAAGCCGGATATTGCGCTCCACCAAACCAAGTAAACCTGGCCGAATAGTTATTACTGAGCGCCATCCTCCCTCTCTACAATTTCCCTTTATCTCCCCCAGCTACAGGTGCCAAAAGGATAATGTATACATGTCTTGCTGATACAAGAAGTGAAAGAGAAATGATCGCCCAAAAGCTGATAAAATCGCTAGACCAAAACTTTGATGTTTTTCTAGAGAAAGGCTTGGATCATAAGCATATGAATTACCAAGAAAGAGTAAATAGCATTGAAGAGAAAATAAGTGAATTGTACGAAGAAAAACGTAATAATAAATCTGTAGGACTGAGAAGATATGAAAATAATTTGCAGAGCAGTTCTCTAGTAGATAAGAGACTTAGGGACTTAGAGCAGAAAATGATAGATCTTGAATATGGGTTGAGCTTAAATGTCGCAGAGCATTATGATAATTTTGATACCGCTCATACAATTCCATTAGAGGTAAATGAGTTTGACCCAGCTGTGGGACTGTATCATGACGATCTTAATGACCAACTTATTACTCTTGAAAAATTAAAGCATCTGAATAATTCACATGAAGAATTAATCAATAATTTATTTGAAGAATCGAACTTTGAGCAAAAAATGATTGCTTTTAAAGAGGAATGAGATGAATTTAAGTTAAAGAGTCACAAATAAAAAATGGAGAGTATGAATTAGGGTCCTTGTCCCCTAAGGTCATCCTAGTGAGGGAAGTTCAAACTTTCTGAAGGATATTCGCGCTGGAACTGCTTCGGCAGTTCCTTGTGTGCTTGAATCAAGTTCAAGAAAGGAAGAGAGACTCGTCTAGGTCATAGGCTACTGTAACGGTTAGACGGTTAGGCCAATTCCACCTACGTTGTTCAGAGCTGTTAGCCAGTGATGGAATTCAGGAAGGATGGGCTTGGTTTCGTTGGTCCTAAGCTAAGTGGGGGTCAACGGAGAGTTATCATAATCTTAAATCTTAAATCTTAAGTTAAAGATTGATACCATCAATAACCAATTGAAAAATATTCAAGAAATGCAAGATGTGTTGTATAAGAAAATCAAAGATCACTATGATTCAATAGCAGAAATAAAAGAAAAGCTTAGTCTTCTATAAAAAAAATTGCTTGCAAATTGATAGAGCTATTTATTTAAAAATTGTCAATTAATTTGCATTTTATTTGTTAGCCTAATATAAAAAATTATATCAATTATATGCAAATATTTTAAAGCAATTCATAGTTATTTATGCCTTTTATATAACAATTTTTTACTAGTTCCTGGAGGCAGATTAATTAGAAAAAAATGAATTTATCTATTTCTTGTTCAATCTCGTAGGGTAGGATTAATAAAATGAAAGAAAAAGAAAAATCATTCAATACTTTAAGCCTAAATTCTCTTATAAATGCAGCAGAAAACATCTTTAAGGGTTATCATTCTTTAAAACACTACCAATCCCAAACTAAAACAAATTTAAATAGCCACCTTAAGCTACTACAAACGATTCCTCAGCTAAGAAACAAAGCTCAAACTTTCTCGGCCGAATTAAGTAAATTAATGTAAATTCTGAAATTATTAAGTTACAACTAATTCTTTTAATTACTTTCAACAGCCCCTTCTTTCCTACATACTGGGCATGCTTCTTTATAGCTCAACCATTTTCCCAGACAATTTTCATGAAATATATGGTTGCATGACATTAATATTCCTATTCTTTGCCCTATGTTGAAGGCATCCAAACAAATCGCACACATTTCTTCCTTCATTTCTGACGAGTAGATTCATATTTTTGGTATCAGCTTTTCTCTTATATTTGCCAAAGTTTGGTATTGCTCAATATATGCTCTAATCACATCGGTACAGCAGCATAAGCTTAAAAAAATCAGTATTATAGATGTGATGAGAAGAGCAAACAAGTATAGTTTTTTTCCCTGGGATTGGCTATTATGCGTTGCATAAATTTCTTATGGACGTTATACGCGCCATTTTCATATGAAATTTCAAATTATGAATTTGCCGCACTAAAATCTGCATTTTGAAACGCATATTTGGTTTTCACATATCAAATTCAAATTGACATGCATGCGCATGATAAGAAATTATTGCAATACATAATAGAAGATATTAATTAGTTTTTGTTGCCATTATTATTTAATTTATAAAGTGCCAGGCAACTCTCCATTTGTTAACAATTTATTATATCTGTTTAAGTAGCCTTTTATTTCTTTTTCTTTTCCTATAAAATAATATCTCTAACTCTTAATATCGATATACGAGATAAGGTAATTGTTCACTGGGCAATTTAAAGGTAAAATGCATAAATTTGAGGCTCTTCTATTGAAAAACCTTCTCCTTCCAGGTTAGATCCAACAATAAAAAATTGGCAAAAGACATCTAAAATTCCTGTTGAGCACAGTTTTCCTATGTAAAGGTAAAATATTGAGTAAATTATTTTGCTGAAATCTGTAACTCCTATTAGAAGCATCAGTTTCTGCATTATTATGGGGTTCAGTGCTAAAAAGGTATTGGAGAGGATTATTGAGAGCGGAAAGAAAAGAAGGAGCCTTAAAGTATATTTTTGAGAGGAAAAGGTTGATCCGTCCTTGGTAGCAAGTGTAAGCATGATTGGATTTGTCATACAGCTTAAAGAAAAGAAGGCTAATCCGCAGAACTTGAGAATTGGTTCTTTAAATTTGGCCGCAAATAAGTAGCATAAAAGCAGACAGTTATAGATGATTATGCTTCCTATTGAACCAAAGAGAGAAAGCCTTTGGGCCCAGTTCATTTAATATTTATGAATTGAATTGATAAATTAATTTAAACGTCATTTCTGATATTAAAAATAGGACTGAAACAATGTGGGATATTTTTAAAGTAGCAGTTTTTTAGACTAATATGGTGAAAACACTTATATTTGATTTTTCAATATTAATCCTCGAAACACTGATAAATAATATGTTTTATTACGTTTTTTTTAAAGTCATTACATTTTATATATTTTTTATAAGTGCATTAGGCTACATGCTGAAAGACCTTAAATAACTATTATAAAATAAATTATTTGTCTATGTGCATTAAAAGGCTCTATATCAAACGACTGTGCACTTTTGATAGCGCGGCATTTCCCAGGAGAAAATCGTTCGAAATTTTTTGATAGTGAAAAAATTTGAATGATAAAAAGTTAAATTTCAACTCATGATAAACTATTTAAAAACCTTTTAACAAATTCTCTTTAATGAAATGTATAATATCAAAAGTACATCATCATTTGACCTGCACCCCATTAAAACATATCAGATCTTTGCAAAACTATAAAGCTGCATCATAATCAAAAATATCCCAGCTAATACTGCTATGAGAAAAATACATGAGAAATTTTAGTTTATGCAATTTCAAAAATATCTATATGTCAAGCATGACCAAAAGCAAGGTCTGATATATAGCGCTTGACTCCCTATTAACACTTATAAGTAAAAATATCAGAAAAAAAAATTCCTTTGATATTTTAAGATAATTAAAAATGTGAAATTAAAACTTACAAATACGAGATATAAAATAAAATTTAAATTTAATTTTGACTTTGAAATTTGAAATTTGAAATTTTTTGGAATTATTAAATATTTTTTCTTTATAAGGAATTGTCCTTAAAGATCTATAAAGGTTGTATGTCATGTATGCTTTATAAGTATTACATGCTGAGAAGAGTCCAAATCGCTTATAGAAAATTCCCTTTAAATTGCCCGCTGAGTTCGCAATTTGGTCCGACCAAAACTAAAGATTTTGGTCGGACCAAATTGTAATTTTAACGGGAAATTCAGCCACTGATAGGGCTATCTATTGGAATTAAGTATATGTAAAAATAAAAAATCATATCAAACTTATATCCTACTGCTTTCTCATTTATACATTTTTCACACCTGTAGAGGTCTAATATCATTATCATCCTCAGATTTCTCATAAATAAAATCATCTTCAATCTCCCTGATATGCTTAAGATTAGATTAAATCCAGTTGCAATTTTGGAAGGAAATCCATATATAGCCATTGCATGTGACAGTTGTAGAGTAGCTGAGCTAATAAGGCAGTTTCTTTCTCAAATTCAATTCCATATGATAAAATCTGGTGTGACAATAATCCTCAATAATCACTCAAAGGTCTTAGTCCAATGAAATGCTCAGTTTGAGCTCAGCAGGATATTTTAGTGATAACTTTATGACTGCTCAGAGTAATATACAACACTTGCTCTGCCTTTATATAAATCTTAAGATTTCAAAAGAAAATGTAGGAACAAATGAAAGTTAAATAAATAATTAAAGATGAAGAAATTACAATAATTTTAAGCTTACTCTTTGATCAATCATGTCTGGAATTGCAACACCTTAGCACAACTAAAAAATTGTGCATTTCTTCCTTTATTATTAATCGAAATTTCCATGATTTCTCAAATATTTGCTTTCTACCTTCATAAATTCTATGAATTATCAATTTTTGAGCAATCCTCATGGCTTCTTTATTTTCAATTTATCAAATCACTATTCTGAGTCATATTATTTCAATTTCTAATATTATACATTTTAGCATAGGCAAAAAAATAAACCCTATTACATAGATTAAGATTTATCTAAATAACACAACAATTAAGAAAATAAGAACTATTTCCCTAACATGGTTAAATATTGATCTGATATGGAGTATATTCCTAATGCTAATAAATTCTAAGCCATATCCTAAAACTATATTGATCCGCTAATTCAATACAAAAGATATATATCCGAAATGGCAGGAAACGAAATTAAATCAGGCTGGATCGAAAAGCGATCACAATATCTTAAGTCCTGGCGAGAAAGATGGCTTGTGCTCTCTCCTTTGTTTCTCCAAACCTATAAAACCCCTACAGACCAAGAGCACGCCACAATGAGTTTAGAATTATCCACTATAGACGAAGCAGTTCCCAGTGAATTTGAAATAGCAAAAGAGCACTGTTTCAGAATAACAGCTCAAGGCACCCGATATTACATAGCCACTGACACTGACCAAGAAATGTGCTCATGGCTCAACATCATTAACCATGCTCGCCACATTCAGTCAGTGCCCTTGCTTTCAATCAATTGCATGCAAGAAAAAAAAGCGACCAGTGAAGTATGCTTAATAGCGACATTTTCAAAGATTAAAGAACTTTTGCATGAAAGAGAAGAAGAAATGGTCAATGAGCTTGAAGAATGCCAAAGAAACTATATAGAAAAGGTGGAACAAGAACTGAGTGAACTCACCCAAACTTTAGATGTGGAGAACGAAAATTACAGGTATTTTACCGAAATTTATAAGAAAGAAGATTCTTTGATTAACAAAATCAGAAAAATTCAAGCAGGGAGAAGGAATAATTTGAGCTTCAAAGAGTTTGACAGCTTGAATTGCTCTACACTTAGCGTATCAATAAAAGAAGAAGTTTTAAAGAATTTGATTAATTTTAGCACAAGAGTTAGCTTGGTTAATCCGATGGAAGTAAGTATTAGGAGAACGAATATAACTAGAGCTTTGAAATGAAGGTATACAGGTGAAAGAATAGATGCGCTTACTTTTATGGTTAGCAGTGATGTTAAACTTACTGGAGTTGGTATTTGCGCTCCCTACAAACAAGGAGGATCTGTCACAGTCAAGGATTTTCAAATTGTTAAAGGTAAGGTTAAGATTAAGATTAATGCTGGGCATTTAAGGTCCCCGCTTCACAAGAGTGACATTCTGTATAGCGCTAGCCATCTGGCTGTACATCAGATTGTGTGACTTTAGCCTCTGGTATCTCCAAGCCAAGGCCGAAATTCTGGTTTCTCGATAGTGGAATGCCCTATTGGATCGAAACCTTTGTTGGGCTCCACTATTTGAAACCTCTTACCTTCAACCGCCTAGTCATTCCACCCTGCCTCACTCCTAACCGGATCTCTACCTATCTGCAGCTCTTCAACGGGGTGTATCTATGTTGTCCAGTCTGCCACTCCCTTTTTTAGGTCACCCTAAAAAGTCTACGCAATTCGGGGCAGACCAATATTGCAACTTGCGCAGTTCATTTCGGGCGCTCCATGGCTCAGGTGCTGCTAGCAAAAGGAGCCAGAAGTAACTGCCAATTTGGATCAGGCCACAAACCAGTGAATTTGTGCTTAAGTTCTTATCTGCAGGATATGAGTCACTCCTGGCTCCAAAAATCATGCCCGTATATACATAGATAGCTGTCACGGAGAGGACGGATCGGATATCATCGCCATTTTATGTGTATGAATTTTTAAAGGTAAATATACGAATTCAAGCTCAGTTTATAAAAATCCTAGCAGGATAAATATTACTTATAGTCCTGAAAATTCAGTCACAAAGGTGCCTGTAGTTGGTGGGCTGAAAATAAAGAAATTTGCTTGGTATAGTGTAATTTTTTGCATTGAAGGGGATCATACTTACAAATGTGTAGACTGCTCTCAAAAAGTGCAGGGGCCTGGCGATGTTGAGTGGGAGTTTACAAATACATCGTTTCATCAAAGCCATCAGAATAATAGATGTGACACTGTATGTGGACCAATTGCAGATTTTTATTATATGCAATTGCAAAAAAATGACATGTAAAAGAAAATTAATAAATTTTTTATAATTATGATTTTAGAACTATATTAAAGCTCTGCATTATATCAATCAACACATTAAAATGGTGTGGCGAACTAACTCACTCTCTTAACACCTGAAGCCGGGGTGACCTAGGGTCAATTCTTAATGGAGGAGGTCCTAAGCAATATATATCCGGCTAGGCTTTCCTTTATTGGATGGAGCATAATGACGGGAAGCGACAACATACTCACATCAGGTAAAGGTTTATACTCTTAATTAAGATTAAATTCAGTTGCTATATCAATCTCAAAATTATAAGAAAAGTCACAATTATAATAGCCAATTTTTAAATTATATTTCCGCGTTTTTAATTTGAAGAAGCAATTATAGGGCAAATTGCAATTAAAGTTAATTTTCTGAGACGAATTTATCAATTAACCTTGAAGTTTCAAATTTATTTGGTATTTCCCTTATTATAATATAATGTGTTGGTTTTTTTAGACACTTGAACGCTGAATGTACATGCAGAATAAAACTCCGCATTTGGAGTTGAGCAAATACGAGTGGATCACTTTTTGAAATAAAGCCAATGTATTATAATATAATTCAAAATAGCCATAAAGTTATAAATAATAAAATGGGAGCAGACTGCTCATGCTTACGTGAAGATCCAAAACTCAATAGAGATGAAATGACTATGCAAGACACCCGCAAACCTGGTCAAGCTCAAGAAGCTAATCAAGAAACAAAAGCCCCTGATATAATTGTCGATTTTCAGATATCTGGCCCAGATAATAATGTAGATAGCATTGGAATCCAAAGCGTAGCAAGAGGTTACTTACTCCCCCCCTCCGTGAGAGAACAAATCATTAGAAAAATCGCTATTTTTTGCCCAAAAGCCCCCCTCCGCGAGCGAACAAAGTGTTTTTAATAGAAAAAATTTTTGATATATAAGTGATATTTATTATAATGAAATCTCAATCTAATTCTGTTTAATTTTAAACAAATTGTGTTTTAAAACATAAATTTTACAATATTTGCGAATTAGGATTTTTTTAAATTTCGAAAAAAAAAATTTTTTATAAAATTTTCTATAACTTTTTTTTAAAAACAAAATCAACCTCTGTGAGCGATCAAGATTTTTTTGTTCACTCACGGAGGGGGGAGTTAGACAGAAAAGAAGTAGCAGCTCTAAAAGAAATAGGTAAAGTAGTTAAAAGTTTCAGCCCAAACTTTCATTACGAACCTTTTAACGGATCCCTTTCAAGCAAAGTCTCTTCCCGTGTCAAGAAAATTGAAAAAGAGTGGGGTCCTTATGATCCTGAGTCTCCTAGTGATGATGGAGTAAAAGTTATTTCCTTTCCTGCTTATGTCCTCGATGATGGAACTATTTATGAAGGGGAATGGAACAATGATGGAGAAAAGCATGGAAAAGGCACTGAAATTGAGCCAGATGGCTCAAAATTTGTAGGATATTTCAAAAATAACAAAAGATATGGAGATGGACGATTAATCACTGCAGAAGGAGATATATACCAAGGGCAGTTTAAGAGAGGAAAGCTAAACGGAAACGGAATCGCAAGACACCCAGATGGCTCAAAATATGAAGGGAATTTCAAAAATGGGCTTCCTCACGGAAAAGGCAGAGAAGAGTTCGAAGAAGGAAACTATGAAGGAGAATACAGGAATGGGAAGAAAAATGGCAACGGAATTTTCAGCTGGGCTAAAGGAAGCAAATATGAAGGAGAATTCAAAGATAATAATATCGAAGGCTATGGGCATTATGTCTGGCCAAATGGAAAAGAATATAGGGGAGAATGAAAAGAAAATAAAATGCACGGATCTGGCACTTTTCTGTGGCCTGATGGGAGAAAGTATGAAGGAGATTATCAAAATGATATCAAGCATGGGCATGGAGTCTTTTCATGGCCAGATGGAAAAGTTTATAATGGAGATTGGGAAAATGGAAAACAAGAAGGCAAGGGAAAATTGACCTACCCAATTAAAAAAACAAGAAAAATGGAGACAAGATATGGAATTTGGAAAAATGGAGTGAGAACTGCGTGGGTTAAAAAAGAGAAAAATAGTAAAGATGAGGAATAATTATGAACGAAAGCAAACTAGTCATAAATTAAAAAAATTAATCTTTTAAATATTTCGCTGACAGATAAGCTCTATTTGCTTACTCCCCTGCTCATGAGCGAACAAAACCAATGGGAAAATCCTAATTTTTTGCCCAAAAAAACCTCTGAGAGCGAATAAAAAATATTTTTAATATAAAATTTTATGAAAAACATTTAATATAATTGTGCAATGAAATCTCTAGCTAATTCTGTTGAATTTTAAACACTATGCATTTTAAAACATAAATTTTACAAATTAATATTTGTTTTCTAATTGGAATGTCTGGTCAAGCACAGGTCGCAACCAGACACCCCCACCCCCTAAAAGTGGTACCCCCACCCCTAAAAAATGGTATCCTCACCCCCCCTTTCACAGATGGCACCCCCGCCCCCACCCCCCTTTAATATAGCATAGATATATGACATATGCTAATTTAGAGCAGGCGTAATAAATAAATTATTATTTTAAATATTCAAAATTACTGATTTATACTATATTCACATAGCGTAGCACAATCGATTAAGGAGTAAGTGGAATGGGGTGAGAATTTCCTATAACTACTAAGACGCCACATCTGAAGAAATTTGTTAAAAAGCATAATAATGATCTTTGGTATTAATTAGCAGTATATCCTGCATATATTTATGAACTTTGTGGAACAATGGCTAAAGAGTCCAATTAGAGATCCAAAAGTAAAACTGGCAATAGCAAATACTATTTTTATTAGCAATACTGAATCCTGTTGCCAATTCAGTCCTGCAATCCTTGTACAATGGGCATCAGATTAGCTTTAATTTATGAATCAATAAATTTAATGCAAGTTTTGGATTGTGCTTGGCTCATTTAATAATTAATGCCATTATCTATATTTGCACTATATTTATAAATCTAAAAACAAATTTAATATATTTTCTCATTAATTGTTAATTAATTTAAATTTATTAATTAATCACAAATATAAATAATTTATGGACTTAATTTATGAATATAGTGTTTTAATTAGATTATATTTAAATTATTGTGCTTGTTTCCTATCAATTACTTCTATAGGATAAAACCCTTTATTTTTTGAGGGGGGTGGGGGTGCCATCTGTGAAGGGGGGGTGGGGGTACCTTTTAGGAAGGGGTGGGGGTACCTTTTTAGGGGAATTGGGGGGATTCCCTTATTGGGGGGTGGGGGTGTCTGGTTGCTACCTATGCTTGACCAAATGTCTTAAAATTTTTAAAAAAAAATAGTCCCCTCCGTAAGAGAACAAAATTTTGGTTCACACACGGAGAGGGGAGTTAGGAGCAAATTGCTATAAAATCTCTAATGGATCTTTAATAACTAATTGAGTATTTAATTATATAAATTTTTTGGTCATTTCAGTTTATTATTAATATATGGAGCACTAATTCAATAGCAATAAAAATAATTTCGTCTGAGTTGTAGAGCATTTTGAGAGAAATAAAAGGAATCATTAACCGTTAATTAGATAAGACTATATATCTATATTATGCTATAACATACAGATTTTGCCAGTGCAAATTATATTATTGTCTAAAAAGCTATTTGTGGCTCAATAATATATTGTTTTAACCTAATCCTGGAGAAGATAATTAAAAAATAACAGAATTACCTCTGCCGAATTAAACTTTCTATATCAAATAATAATATTATAAAATGAACTCTAAACTTCTAGAAAATTACTACAGGAATTTTTTCCCATGCAATGACCTCTGCAGATGGCTCAACTTGGGAATTGATCTTAAAATCGATGATTCTACCACCAGAAAATCATACTTTGAGAGAAGAGAGTTTGTTTTTTACTACCACGGAGATATCTATTGTCGTCACATAAGTTTTAGCTCAGCGGATGAGCTCAAAGAGCAGCTTATCCATGATAAGCCGGAAAAGTTTGGGATTGGAGCTGTCTACAGCTTGCCTCCAAAACTTCGAAACCGAAAACAAAAGAAAATAAAGTACGAGCCAGTCGAACGCGAATTTGTTATTGATATAGACATGAGTGACTATGATAAAGTCAGAACTTGCTGCTCTGGGGCAGTTGTCTGCCAGCTTTGTTGAAAATTTTTAGAATTGGCTTGAAAGACAATAGACAATATTCTAAAAGAGCTGTTTGGTTTTAGCTCCCCCCTTCTTGCATTGAACAAAACATCAATAAAATTTGCATTTTTGGGTATTTTAAATCCCCTTTAAATTTGAGGAAAATCTGTTTTTTCAATCGGAAAGTTAATCGATAAAAATACTAATTTATATAAAATAGCTTTAACCTAATTTAATAGACAAAATGCAAGGAAAATGCTATTTAGATATTTATAAAACTGAATCAATTAATTTTTGGAATTAATTCTTCATAAAAAGAAATTAAAATTCAAATTATTGCGCTTGATCTATATTTTTTTAAAAAATATCAAATTTGATAATACAAATTTTTTATTTACCTAATTTAATAGACAAAAAACAAGTTAAAATTTAATCATTTTTAACACTGAAAATTTATATTTTTAATTCTTAAATCCTTCCCTCAGTGAGCAAACAAAATCATTAGAAAAATCCCTATTTTTTGTCCAAAAAACCCACCCTCCATAGGCAAACAAAAAATTTTTTTATGAAAAAAATTGATATATAAGTGATAATTAGTATAATGAAGCTAATTCTGTTTAATTGCATTTTAAAACATAAATTTTACAAATTAAATTAATATTTGCTTTCCAATTTTTGGGCAGCAGGATTTTTTAAATTTCGAAAAAAAAAATTCTATAAAATTTATATATAATTTTTTTTTAAAAAAGCAAATTAACCACTCCATAAGCGAATAATTTTTTTTTCGCTCAAGGAGGGAGGGAGTAAGAAAAATGAATTAAAATTTTAAATTATTATGCTCAATTTGTATTTTTAAAAAAATTAAAGTGTAAATACAAATTTTTATTGGCATAATTTAATAGAGAAATTACAAAATAGATATTTAATCATTTTTAACGCTGAATCTATATAAAAAAGAAATTAAATTCAAAGAATTTATATTCTTTTACAATTTTTAAAAAATGCTTTTAAAAAAATTAATGATGAAAAAATAATTTATAAAATTAGTTTAGACTTATTATATTCAAAGATAAAATTATTTAAATAATTTATTTAATAAAATAAATTACAGTTCAAAGCATTATAAAAAATATTTTTAAAAAAAGATCAAGATAGCATTACCGATTTTTATAAAGTTAATTTTGGTCTGTTTTAATGATAAAAGTGCAATTAACGATATTTAAAACAATTTTCAATAATATTTGATTAAATTTTTAATTATTTCTTCATAATTATTGTGCTAATTTTTATAACTTTAAAAGTTCTTTCATAGAGAAAAATTAAAATATACTTTTTTTAAAATAGTTTATTTTTGTATTTTTTGTTTCAATTTAAAGGGGGAAGTAAGGTTAATCTGTGGGTTTTTTCTGGTAGAAGAGGGATACACTGCTGGGTGTGTGATTCTGAAGCAAGACGATTAAGTGACTTCGAGCGAAAATCATTAATTGAGTTTCTAAACTCAGGACCAAATTTCAGCATATATATTCTTAATATTTGCCGAGCAATTTTTAATAATCGCTTTGAAGAAATCATTGTGAAAGACCAGAAACTGTTTGAAAATCAAGAAAGATTAGACGAATGTGTTAAAATTATTAACAGCCAACTTGGCACTACTCTTAAGTTTGCAGCTAAAGGAACTAGCGAAGAAACATGGGCAGAAATTCTAGACTTCATTAATTCGCAGCTTGATCAACAAAAAATTGACGAAATAAAAAACAAAATCTATTTCAGCTATTTATATCCAAGGTTAGACATATATGTCTCGATGGAAATATCAAACTTGCTTAAGTCTCCATTTTCTGTCCACCCAAAAACAGGTAATTTGAATGGCAAGTTTTGCTTTCGTCTCTTTTGCTTTTTTTAGTAATAGAGATTATATATTAAAAATAATTGTTAGTCAGACAGATAAATTCAAATTTATTAACCCATTATAATATATCTATTCCATTCTTAGTTGAGCTGGCAGAAGAATTTAGAGTTGACAAGGTTCCAAACCTAGTAGGTCTAAATGCTGGAGTAGATGATCTTGCCCCTCATATAAAAGTTTTGAACATTATAAGTGATAAGCTTAAAGAATGCTGCCGAAAAAAAAGAAATAGAAAAACAGCAAATTTCGATACACAAAATTATGTACCGAAACTTTAAATTTATCTAATTAATTAGTCTTTTCTATAGAAAATGATAAAACTTAATTTCTCATATTGATATTAGTATAATTATAAATTGCGATAATCGTTAAGATTCTATGAAAGACATGAAATTCCAAGATATGTTGATATAGTCGTATTATTCCCCTTATTTAATTAATTCAAAGTTGCGCCATAATGCTGGATTTTCTTAATTTTAGTTGATTCATATTTGTGCAAATTTTGAATTGGGATTTAAGTGTCATTTGAAATGAAAGACAGCAATAAATAGTCCTATAAAATGATACATGGAATGAAGAGCTCAACAAAAAATCAAGTATAAATTCAAATGATACCAAATAATTTTAAAGGAAATACAAACCAAAATTACTTAAGGATTGAAAAATTGAGTCGCGATTATAATAAAAATTGCGTTCAAAGTAGAGAATTAAAGGAGAAAAGCATCCAGATGGTAGACAATAGGTATTTATCTATAATTAAATTGATGCAAATATATTAAAAAGAACGATAAAGTAAACAATAAGTGAACCTTAAGAAATTTATAAGCAGTCGAAACGATTTTATGAGCAAAACAAAGCAATTAGCTAAAATAATCGATTTTTTATTGCAAATTTTACAAAAATCCATTAATTGACTCATCATTTAATTATGGTTATTTGAACAGAAATCTAGTAAAAAAAACTTATAAATTAGATTTGAAAGCATTTCTATTTTCAATATTGTTTTCAGCATCAATATTTAGTTTCTTATCTTATGTGCTATAAATTGCGAATTATCAAGCTATCCTATTCTAGAATTTGCTATATATCTTTTATGCTGGTCAAGAAAAAATTATCACAAAAATTGAAAAATTTAAATAATTTCTTAATAAAATCTGTAAAATGCAAGTTTTTAATAGGAAATTAATCTTAATTATTATTTACCGAGGAGACTAAATCCATCTTAAATTTTTTCGATTTTCAAACATTTAAATCTTAGAATCGACTTCTCTGTATATACCCATCATTCATTCAATTAATTTCTACAGAATTATCTGCGGATATTTTGATTGAAGTGCTGAGTTTTAGGCTTCATCTAGAATTCACTAAATGGCGAACAATAATTTGTTAACTAAACGCTTTAAAACAGCCTCACTGAACAATTAACCTTAAATTATCTTATATTAGCAAGTTCGATTACTCTGATATTAAAACTTGGGAAGTTTCAGGAGTCTTTACATGAGTAACAATAATCCGAAAAATTGTTCCATTAGCACGAAGGTTGAGATGGTTTGTGGCTACTTTTGGTGAATTTTGGCCTGATAAAGACTCCTTGGCAATCGAAGTATCTTCATCGTCTCGAACCTTAGATTTAGATAAACCACACCCCATTTTTTATTTAAGACCTTCCAATTATTCATATCATTTAACTAAAGATAGTCGCAAATATAATTAATTCGAAACATTTTATATTGATAAATTTTGACAAGTGATAGAAATTAAAAAAAATTAAATTTGATGGATTATGGAATAAAAAGACAACTCCACTTTTTATGCGAATATCTTAAAGATGGCTGGTATTGTGGTGCTAGTGTAACAGTAATTGTATTATTCATAAAACAGCCTTTGCCTGACTAATAAAATGATTTAATTTTAGATATATAACTAAAGCGAAATTCAGCAAATATTTGGCATAGATATATGATTGAAGAGCTTTAATTGGCTACTACTAAGCAATAGCGTGAAATATTTTAGCCTAAACTAAAGCTGCATCATTGAATCTATTCGAAATTTCTTTACTCCCCCCCCTCGAAGTTCGACCAAGATATAGGGAAAATTCCTATTTTTTTGGAAAATTAACCCCCCTCAAAGTTCGACCAAGACCTATATAAATTTACTAGGAAAATAAGCAATTTTTCAAAAATTTTAATCTATGTGGGGGTGAGCTTGCGATTTTTGTATTCAAGTTCTAAAAAAGCGTTACAAAACCATCTTGCACTATTTTTTTCTAACCCTTACACCCTCTCAACCATACAGAAGAATATGATAAATATTTTTTTTTTTTGACTACTAATTATATAAAAAAAATTCTATATAATTTTTTTAAAAAAATTTTACTTAACCCCTCGAAGTTCGACCAAAAAAATCTTGGTCGAACTTCGAGGGGGGGAGTTAGTTAAGATTCTGAATATGCAATAAAGCTAAATGATATAAGTAGCTCGAAGCTATAGGGTCTTAGCACTAAAATAATGCAAGGTATGATAGAAGCTTATGAATTTTCAATATCAAAGCTGTAGATTGTTATAAATAAATTGCTAACATAAGTGGCAACTTAATCATAACCTCAAGAAGCTGCATATAAATTATAAAAGCTCCGAAGCGAAATATGAGCGGTGATAATCCCATATTTTTATAACTCAATATCACAGTTTTATTGTTTATTAAATTTTTAATTTTATTAAGACTTTAATTTTCAAGAATCAATTTATTCTAATCTGCTGCCATTTAGTTTAATTTATAGCTCTCCTAAATGTTTTGAATTCCTTAAATTGTCAGGTGCAAAAATATATAATATCTAGAAAAGACGACTGGAAATTTTGATTAAAATCGCAGACTCCAAGCAGTTATATACATAAAATAGCGTGAGAAGCCAACCCAACCTCCTAACAACTGTAGTGGGGAAACTCAGGGACCTTGTGGAAGGGAGTTTTGGCTTTTGGTATGTGTATCTGGCCAGGCTTTACTTGGATTTTTGAAGTGCAATTTCCGAGTTGGCTGACTGCAGACTCTCGTCCAAGCCAATGTTTTACCTCGGAGGAGTGTCCCAGAAATACCAGTGAAGCTCCTCCCGGCCAATTTGGAATGTTTCTAAGACGACACCAGGTGCTGCGTCCATGACTACTAATTTTCATCTTGGCCGGCAGATGACCAGAAAATTTGTTTTTCGAATTTTCTAGAACCCAAACCCCACTTTCCGAATATCAGGAGTATGCGTAGGCTCATGTCTGGCAGAGTAAGATTTTGAAGATTGTGCGACAATTTCTGGTGAGGGACGTATTGCAAGGGAATAAGGGTTCCGATGCTGAGAAGGAGCTTTTCTATAATCTAACTAAGTGAAAGTGTAATGATTCTCCAAGCATCTAGAGTTATTGAAATAATGTGATACTTCATGGTATTAGCTTCTTACCCTAATTAAATAATAAAGGCTTGTATATCACATTAAATGATTATAATTTGAAATTTAGAGAGATTCTATTTAATCTAAGAGGAGACCACATAAAAATACAATTATAGTTATGATTTTATTAATGGTAGCTAATTGCTTTTTTATTATAAACAAAAATTATTTCTAATAAAGGCATAAGAAATTAAATGTATTTTTAAAATTGAGGGGTTATTTATGCAAAGATAAAGGCGATCTTTTAGATTTTCGAAAAAATATTCAAAATCTTAAGCTTATTTTATATTAATGGGGCATCAAAAAGAAAAAACGAATAAATTAATGTATGGCTTTTTTAATACAAAACTTGATATTTCAAGAAATCAAAAGGAAAATGCTAATTTGCAAAGCAAAAAGAGCAGCTAAAAGTTTCTAAAATTCTATAAAAGTTTTCTGCTAATGTTCAAGCTTATAGAGAAGATAAAAATGGTTTTATTTATTGCGCCAATGTTTTATCCAAGCTAAGTATGCCAAAATTTAAGCAAATAAATATCTCTTAATATAAATTTGCATCTTCATTCTTTGTGTTATTCCTAAGCCTTAATAATTAGTGCACATGTTATGATTTAAACATAAGATAGCTTAGAATGATGCGATTTCTGACTGTGATTTTAATTTTATTGGTATTTTTTGTGATGGAAGAGTAATAATTTATTTAGAAAAAGGTTATTATCAACAGGGAATATGATTTCTTCGATTAAAAACATTCAAATTCAAGAGATAGGGGGTACACCGTTTTTTGTTATCCCAATGTTTGCTCAGCCTCCTTCAATGTCTCAAGCGCCTCCTAAAGAAATTGGCAGAGATTACCGAGAAGAATATAAAAAGCTTTTAGCTGAAAATGAAACCCAAACTGGCCAGCTGCAAAACTTACTAGCCGACATCGACAAGCTTCAAAAGGACATTCAAGGGTTAGAACGCCAGCAGCCATCTATAAAGCACGAAAGACCTCAAGCTAAAGCTCAAAGGACAAGAAGGCCTGCCAAGCAAATTAATAGGCATTATCGCTGCCGACTGTGTCCGAAATCTTATGGGTAAGAACTATTCAGTTCTGAAGGATCGTTAAATCAGCATATGAAGCTCAAGCATTTCGAGTTTTACCAGCAAAGAGAAATGTCTAAAGATATGGGTGAAATATAGAGGATTAAGGATTAAATAAATTGATATTACTGTCATGCTGTACAGGGTTTCGATTTCTTTTATAAAGTAATAAAATGCATCATAAGTATATGAGTGAAATTGAAAGCTCACTTGCTGCAAGAAGAATAGGGAAAAAAAGGTTTAATGTACATAAAAATGAGACTTCTGAGCAGTTTACTATTGGAGAAAACCGATCTGTTTCTCCAAATCCAGTTAAAAGGGATACAACCCCAGTTCCTATTGAAAAAATGATTAAGAGAGATATGACACCAATCCCAACAATGGCAACTCCATATAGCATAGACCAGCAGCAAGAAAAATGAAGCGAGCGCAGACATTTTGAAAACAGATCAAGTAGTATTACTGTGGAGGCCGTTAAAAGCCCAGTGATTGAGAATTTTTCTAAGCCAATATCTCTTCGAGAAAAAAGGCCTAAATTTAACTCAAGTTTGAAGCAAGACTATCAAAACTCTCCTGATTTAGATATCTTTTCAAAACCAATCATAAGTGCTTCAACTCAAATTATTGAAAATAAAGAAGTTCCTAGTGATGCTTTTCTAAAACCCCTTTTACATCAACCAATGTTTACCAAAAAAAATCCAAGAGTCCAGGATTATAATCCGATTACAGGGTATATAATCAAGCCAGAAAGGAATTCTCCTGAAAGAAGAATTGGAATGAACGATTATGGGAAAATGGTGCTCCAACAGCAAATGGATCGGCCTTATTTTTCAATTTCATAATATAAATTTTTCTAGATAAATTAATTAAATACTTCTCTCATGATTGGATACTCTTGATCCATGATTTTACAACTAAATTTGACTAACTCCCCCCTCCGTGAGTGAAACAAATCATCATTAGAAAAATCGCTATTTTTTGTCCAAATACCCACCCTCCGTGAGTGAACAAAAAATTTTTTTATGGAAAAAATTTTGATATATAAATGATAATTAGTATAATGAAATCTAGAGCTAATTCTGTTTAATTTTAAACAAATTGCTTTTTTAAAACATAAATTTTGCAAATGGAATTAATATTTGCTTTCCAATTTTTGCGAATTAGGATTTTTTTAAATTTCGAAAAAAAATATTTTTTATAAAATTTATAAATAATTTTTTTTTAAAAAAAAAAAAAATTAAACCCCCGTGAGTGAACAAAATTTTTTTGTTCACTCACGGAGGGGGGGAGTAAGTCACATGTAACAGTCCCTTCAATTGTTACAAAACTAATGTCTTTTCTATTTTTCACCCAAGCTTGCTCGATGTTAAAAATGTCTGGTTCATCAAACAGTACTCATACTCCTGGATTTTTCATGAGTGACCACTGTGGCTGGCCTACTTTTGTATTGACTCTTTTTATAGACCTTTCTTTTCAATTATTTTCAATCTCTTTTCACCTTATTAAGATTAAGAGCCTTGTTTAAAGATGGCTAGGATTTCACCTCTACAAGTTAATCCGCATCAGTTTAAAAGCGCCCTACTGACACCGTCTGCCTTGCTTAGGCTTCGACAACCTGACTTGCTCCCGCGGCGTCGTTCGCTATCAGCTTGAAGCCTGGGGCGTAGCTCCCAGTTTCACGCTAGGCACCTGCTGCCTTCAGGGCCCCTAATTCGAATAGGGATCATACTAATCTAGGGGCCGATAGCCGGCTGTGCCCTTTTCAACTCCATGTCAGTAGGAAAAATCCCATGTCCCAGGTATCATACCCTGTGGCACGGAGAAAACCGCTGCCGAAATACATAAAGGATGCCGAACCTGCATCTCGACTTGGTTCCTCCTCCTGGGCGTTCCCTGCAGATGTTGAGTAAATTGCATCAAGAGGTCGGGTGCTCTCCTCCGCCATATTAATGTAAATTCTTTTCACCTTATAAAATCAACCTCAAAATTGGATTTCGTAAGTCTTGTTTTATCAAAATTTGATTTGTAAGCAGACTCGATCATAGCTGTGTGCTGAGCAGAAAACTCTCTGAATTTTCCGTCATCACCTTGTCATGCCCAATATATTCTATTACCTCCTCTCTCAAAATTTTCTCTTCTCTGCTGTGGAGGTGGATTTCATCCATCAATAACAATTTTCCCACTTCTCATTTTTGCTTCTAGATTTTTGAAATGCTTATCTGTATATGCTTCAAAATGAGATTTCAGTTTTTCTCTCTCTGTCTTTTGGCTTTCAGCTAGTTGAGCCTTTAACTTTGCCTCTTCTTGCCTCTTAATTTCTTCAATTTCTTCTAATTTTTTTTGCTCTTCTTGAATTCTCAGCTTAGCCATGCTTTCTTCCATTTCTTTCTGCAGCTTTTCTCTCATTTGCTGCATTGCTCTGGCATTGTCCTCTATAAGCGTCATCATGTCATAAGCTGGCTTTATGGAGGAGATATCACTTTTTTGTTTATCTATTGGACATTTCAGCATAGAACCTTGCTTGAGCATGTCTTTACACACAACACATATAGTATGACCACATCTTAATGTGATAGGCATTCTGTCCCTTGAGTAGACCTCAAAACAAATTTTGCAATCCGGGGAAAATTCACTTTGATTTGCGTCCATATTATTATCTTCTCTACATTATTTTATTCTATAAATGGACTTTACATATTTAGAATCTATTTTCATATAAATAATTATAAAATACCATTAGCAAGCCTTTGAAAAGAATCATATTTTACGGTTTTCCAGTTATCTGCTGCCTTTTCTACTAATTTTTCAATAAATTCCATGCATTGCTCTTCTGATAAATCCAGTCTAAATCTTGCACTGAATTCTTTTAAAGCCCTTTCTGAGTCCCTAAAGCAATTTAAAGATTCCCCAGGCCTCATCATCTCAATTATAAGCAGCAGCTCAGTTGTGTGTTTCCTTAATGCTAAAAATCCTTGATAAAGCAAAATTTTATAATAAATGAAAAGCTCTCCTTGGTATCCTCCCATCAAGTCAACCATCTCATTAGTCAATTTAAAAGGAGCTGACTCAAAATTTATGTTCCCTCCAGGAGTATTTGTTAAGAAAAATCCGAAATCAATATGAATTATATGGCCTTTGGAGTCAAGCAAAATGTTCCCATTATGACGGTCTTTTAGATTTAGTATGTAAGAGATAAGGGAATAGCCAGCTAAACTCTCTATGAAATTCTTTTGGGCTTCGAGGAAGTGGGAACGGAAATTGAGAGAGAAAAAATCTGATAAGTTTGTGTAGTTAGGGTAGGTTTTCTTGATCGCATGAAGTGAAACAGCATCGGGGATACATTCAATGAAGCCTGAGTTGTGGGAGATTATGAGGATATTGTAAGGTCTTAAATATAAGCGCAGTTTGGCAGCTTGAAAAATTTCGTTGCATTTTTTGATGACTTGCATCGCCAGAAGTTCCTGTCGGAGATCATCATGGCCTTTTACTATTAGTGGGCGGAGTTTTCAAGATTTGTAGTGCCCAAAAATAGATGAAGCTTGGATTCGAGATTTTGTATCCTCCCAAGCTTCTCCTCAAGGAGAGTCTAGAGATGTTTTTATTTGTGAATTAGAATTTTCTATTTCTATTTCATCAGTTCTAGAGGCTGCCAATGCATCTTCTGATTCTGCAGTACTAATGCTTTTTATTTCATTTATTTCAGCAGTTTTTATGCTTTCTCCGTTTATTTTATTGCATTTTAAAGGGTTTCTGATCTCTGCTTCATTTTCTAGCTCTTCTTCATTGATATCAATAGTCTCCACAATGATTTTATAGGGAACCCTCGCTTTAGTCTTAAAGCATTTGCACTCACTACTAGGTATACTTACTATCTGTTCACTATAAGTTTCTTCTGCATAAAATTCCAATGGCAAAACAATTCCGCGATAAAGTCTTTTTATATAATTTGAATGTTCTGGCCTGTTATAATATTCCCTTGTATTTCTCACCCAGTTATCTAATTCTTGTATTTGTTCAGCCAAAGCTGTATCTTTTTCTTCATCAGGAACTGAAATAAGTTCTATTGATATTCTTCCTAGCGTTTGAGCAAGTTTGTGCTGGTCATTAAAATAATCAGCCCTTGCTTGCTTATGGATAAGTAAATCTTTCTCAGATTCAGAAATATTTAGCTTAAATAGATGAGGCGGCTGAGTAGTTTGGCCTTTTCTTGATTTTTGGCCATTCACGATGACCTTTTCGAGATCTCTCAAAGTGCTACGGAGAAGCGGAGAGTATCTTCTAGGTCCATCATACAAATTCGCTTGTAGCATTCAGTATGCTTTCTATATATTAAAACAGTCTAATTTAGAATTTAGTAAATTAATATGCCAATTATTGATGCAAATCCTTCATTTTATTTTTCGTAAGCTATTTATTCACAATATTATATAATTTGACTGCAAATACATGAGACTTAACCGAGGTGTCTAAGAAGAATGACGAATAAGGAGCATGCTCTTGCTTTTGTGTAGAAATATTGATCAGCTGAGGTAAAAATTCAAAGACTTTTTCAATCGGAATTTCATATAGTTTGTTTATCAGAAAAGCTTGAACGCCTGAGGAATCATGCTTGTATAAATAATAAAGTAGAAGCTCTATGGGAAGACTAGGCACAGAAAATAACGCTGGCAATAAACTTTGTTCATCTGTCATATTATCATTCTATAGTTTTGCTTTAAAGATGGTAAAAACTATTTAAAATAGTCAAAATTAATATTTTTAAACTAGTTTATTAATGCATAAGGGCTCGACAATGGCTCTGGGCTTGTCCCTTCCAGTGCAAAGGCAATTATTTGGGTCTAACTTCATGATGTTTATTCTGCATGTGTCGCTTATAACTGTCTCATAATCGTTTGCTAGAATTAGCTGAGAGATTCCTGAATCTTCATAATGCTTTTTGGCAATATCTTTATACCTTGATCCTTGAAAGGGACAGCGTGTCATGGCATTTCATTATACCATCTTTAAATTGGTCTTCAGTTATATCAAAATTTATGAAACGATTTATACTAAACATAATTTTTTAAAAAAAACTGCAGATAGTGCTATTAAAAAATTTAACAAGAATGCAATTAAAAAATTTTTGATGGAAATATCTCTATATACTTACCATTTACGTTAATTTCATTATAAACTTGCACTAAAGCTGCTGTAAATATCCACACAGAGGAGACCAATGAATAGGAAAATAAAGCAATATCATCTCTATTCCTTTTATTTCCATTGTTGAAACTTCTTCGTCACCATGTTTTAAACTCAATCCTAAATAATTTTCCATTTATTTTAATTTTTAAAAGTCTTATTGTGTGATATTCGTTTCGCAAATTCTAATTTATTATTTTAAGTTATAGCTCAGACTCTCTTATTCCAATTTCTTACTTAATTCCTTTGGACTCTTCATAAACTTTTGACAAATATGTTTTCCAATCGAAAAAGCACCAAAAGAGACGCAAAAGTTAGCTATGACCACTATATAGCTGAGCAAGTTCGTGAAAGTCAATCCTGGATATATAATAACACCTAAATAAGCTGAAGGGATTACAACACAAAACATATAAACAGCGGAAATGCATGCTGGTCCTAAGAAATCTTTATTAACAAAGGTTATAGTAGATGAGATCAGTTCTGGGATTAAAAATAAAAACACTCCTCCATGAGTGAGAATTAAATGCCATAGTTCAAAATCTGGCGAGGCTGTAAGAGGGTAGGCATAAGCCCAATATAATATAGTAACATTAAGACCCATAGTCCATGATATTGATAATAAGACTTTTCTAAAATTCTCACTTCCTAATTCTCTAAAAAAGCACAAAAAAGTCAATGTTTTTGCTAAAAGGGTCCAATGAGTTAGATAAAGGAAAAATTCAAGTTTTTGAATCGAAATTCCCCTAATAATCAAAAAAGTGCACACAGTTAGTGCTAGAAACCGTAAGGGTTGCTTATCCATCATGTCAGAATCTATTTTATCAACCAAAAAATGTTAACAAAATATGCCCATTAAGGTGAAATAACAAGTCCTTCTAGAATTTCTTAAATTTTTTAAATTCCCTAAAATTTATCTAATTTTCTAATTTTGATTAGCTTTCAAAGCATCACAAATGTTCTATGCATTAATTTTAAAATTCTGCAATACCATTTAGAAATTTGAATATCTTTTTTTGATATTTTTAATAATTTTATTGCCCTGTTATTATTCTTATATCTGGCCTATTTTAAAAGTTATCTAGACAATTTAGAAAAGCATAATTAAAATCTTCAAGTTAAATTCAATTTCAAGCATAAAAAATAGATCTATATAGTGTCTGAACCGCTATAGCTTGCCTTGGCGAGGGTTCTCTGCAGCAACTTGGAGCTCTGACAAGCCACCTAAAGGTGACAAGTCAACCCCAAGTTGACAAATCCTTGCAAAAGAGCGCACTTTTGTAAACTTGGAGTTGACTTGTGTCACCTTTAGGTGGCTCGTCAGAGCTCCAAGTTGCTGCAGAGAACCCTCGCCAAGGCAAGCTATAGCGGTTCAGACACTATAATAACTATAAATAGTGATGGAAAAGATCTCTCTCAAGCCTCTATAGCTCAGTCGGCAGAGCATTTGCTTTGTAAGCAAAAGGCCACCGGTTCAAACCCGGTTGGGGGCTCTTTTTATTGCAATTATTTTTTATCTTATTTATAATTTTTGTTGCTAGCTATAATCAAATCAAACGAAAATTCTTTCAAACTCACAGCGGCAGCTGCATTATCATCAACTTACCTCAAAATTTATTCCGACATTTATCAGTGACAATTATGTGGATTTTTAATCCCTGCTCTAATAAATTAATTTACTAACCCAAATAAGCTGACTTTTTCATAATTTAAGCTTTTTATTAAAAAACGCTATAGGGCCTTTTCTATAGATGGCGCGCAATGCGCCATCACCGGGCCGTGCCGGGAGAGGGTTCCACACGAAGAATGGTTCTACGTGTGGAACCCTCTTTTTGGCTCGTGGAAAGTAGTTTTCTCACAGGTCAAAAAGAGGGTTCCACACGTAGAACCATTCCTCGTGTGGAACCCTCTCCCGACATGGCTCGGTGATGGCGCATTGCGCGCCATCTATAGGAAGGCCCTATACTAATTCATGAGGATTAAAATGAAGTGATCTAATCTTAAACCACTAATATGGGACTTTGCTGCAGCAACCCAGAGTTTTCATTCTCGAAAAGTGGGCCTCTATACCCTAATAATTACAGCCTATTGATTCCCTATCATGATCATAAAGCTCAAAGGATATTTAAAAAACAAGTTTCATGCACGCTAACATTCCCGGTGCATGAATATTCAAAAGTAAGTAACTTAGGAAATCAAGAGATTTCCATAACAGGCTGCGTATTGCCAGGGATGGATCCATCCCAGGTTTATTATAAAGAATGCCAAGACAATTTTGTCTGTATCGTTACCCCCGATTTCATTATTTCCGTGCTTTTAGATGGCCATGGAAAACATGGAAAACTAGTATCAGAACATTGTAAAAAACACATCGAAACATATTGCAAAAATAAACTATACAAAATTCAAGAAAACCCAGCAAAGTATGTCGAAAAAATTATATTAAATTGCGACAGAAACCTAAATTCATCAAAAATTGACACAAATTTATCAGGAACCACAGCCGTTGTTGTATACTTTGGATTGCATTCGATCCATGTATCAAGTGTTGGAGACTCACGTGCGATAATTGCTACACGCCCCTTGAGTATCTGCAAAACCCCCATAAAGACACTTCAAGCGGTTCCTTTAACTATTGACCAAAAGCCAAACCATGCATCAGAATTGAAAAGAATTACAGATTCTGGAGGCTTAGTGCAAAGAGCAATATCAAAAAATGGCAAACATATAGGGCCTTATAGAGTGTGAATTAAAGGGCAAACACTTCCAGGTTTAGCAATGTCAAGATCAATAGGTGATAAGCTAGCAACTTCAGTCGGAGTTACTTCTAACCCAATAATTCAAACATTCCCACACTATGCAAATACAGATAAATTTATTGTTTTGGCTTCAGATGGGATTTGAGACGTCATGACAAATGATGAAGTTGCTTTATATTTGGAAAAATTTTCAAAACTTGCTAATCCTAAAGGATTAAGAGCACAATTTCCAGTAACACCTGCAAAGGCAACAATCGCAAGATTACTGTGTGAGGAAGCTAGAAGAAGGTGGATTGAAGTTGTTAAGAAAGAAAGCGTGCTTATTGATGATATATCGTGCTTAGTTCTAGAAATAGGAGAAGACAAAGAAGTTTTTATAAAAAGCTTGCCTGAAAGAGTAATAGAGAGTAGGAACAGCTTGGATGATATTGAAGGAAGCGGAACTTTGGATGTCTTAGATTTTAGTAGAAACGACCCTAATAGAGGAACTTCTGTTAATAAAGAAGACATAAAAGAATTGTTATTATAATAATAACTTTTCAATATATAATCATGAATTATCATTCTTTAGATAAAATAATATTATTTTCGAGCTCTGATTTTAGCCCAGCTAAGAGCATCAGCAATTTCTAGAAATAAAATTTTATTGGATTAAATAAAATGGATTTTGAAATATTTGGTATCATTTTGGTTGTTTCATTTTTTAATTTTCCTCTTACTCCCCCCGTCCGTGAGTCAACAAAACCATTAGAAAAATCGCTATTTTTTGCCCAAAAACCCACCCTCCGTGAGTGAACAAAATTTTTGATATATGAGTGATAATTAGTATAATGAAATCTAGAGCTAATTCTGTTTAGTTTTAAACAAATGCTTTTTAAAACATAAATTTTATAAATTAAATTAATAATTGCTTTCCAATTTTTGCGGATTGGGCTTTTTATAATTAGGCTTTTTATAAATTTAGAAAAAAAAAATTTTCTATAAAATTTATATATAAATTTTTTAAAAAAAATTAACCCCCCTCCGTAAGTGTACAAAATTTTTTTGTTCACTCACGGAGTGGGGGAGTTAGCAGAGATTGGCTTGAATTGGTGTTCTCAATTATTTATTTTTTTATATTTTTCAAATTCTTTTATTGTAACATTTTTATATTTCTTAAATTACTGAAATAATGAAAATCCGACCAATTGAGAGCGATCGTCAAACAGCTCCAGACCATGACGATCGAATGAACACTTTATCTGTTTTAGAAGGTTTAGAAATTGACGAATCAAATGCACATTTAAGAGGAGATGATACCTTTAATGGCCCTGTTGGCAATCGAAAATGTACAGACACTCCTTTTCTTATCGCTTTCGCAATAGGAAATGTCGTGCTGCTTGGGCTTTCAATTTATGGTAATTTCTAATTAGTCTTTATTATTGGTGATCCTGATCGACTTTATCGAGGTTTTGATTTTCGGGCTGATGTCTGTGGAATTGGAAAGTTAGATGACCGAAGATTTATGTATTGGCCAGATCCAAGCAATATGGATTGAAGCTTATGCATTCACGCATGTCCTTACTATTATATGAAAAATTATTACTGCATTTATGACGATTATAATACCAGTGTATATTTAAAAGAATGGGGGTGCTGAGACGCTTATGAGTCTACTTCTTATGGATTTTATTGCATCCCTACAGCTAAGTCTGACAGAGAAAACGTTATAGATGAGCTTGGCAAGCCTATGACACAAATGAAAATCGCAAGCGGCGATTTAGTTTTGAGCTGGGATTCTATATTACTTGGAGGAGTGCTAAGCATAGTGATGGGTTTTTTATATTTATCCTTGTTTAGAAAAGCACATGTTATCAAGAAAATTATAATTTTCAGCATTTGCTTATTGGCTGGGCTTATTGGCTATTTTATCTATTTATGGGTAGAAGCAGCCAATAAGATACATAAACTTTACTGTGAATCATATGGGCCAGCCTCTCCTGATTATTGTGAAACCAGCAATTATAATTTTTATATCGCCTTAGCTGCATTATCAGGATTTTTTGGGTTACTGTACTTATATCAAATATATTTAAAATACCGAAAATTCAATGTAGGAATAAATATGATTGTTTTAACCTGCAAACCTTTGCATAACATTCGAGAACTTTTCTTTTTCCCTGCTATGCAAATTATAGTAGGGCTTGGAATCATGATGCTACTTGCTCTAGTTATATGCTGGACTTTCAGCACTGGGACTATTGTGTATTATAAAAATAAAAATGTCCCAAATGGTGAAGCAAATAAAATCGAATTCAGGCAAGGTGAAGTAGCAATTTTTGCATACAATGCACTTATATCTGCTTGGTGGCTCAGCTTTATGGTTGATGTCGGGTTTTTCGTTCTTGCTGGAGGAGTTTCTACTTGGTATTATTCAAGGCAAAAGGATGCGCTTTATGTAAGATATATGTAGATGCCATTGTGAAAATCTTTTAAAACTTGTTTAAGATACCATCTAGGATCAATTGCTTTTGGCTCTCTTGCAAGACCTTTTTCAGTTATCCCTTGCTGGCTGATACGCCCCTTTGACAAAATGAAGCTTAAAGCAAAAGACCCAATGCCGAAAAGTACGAAATTTATTACTGACTGTTGCTTCTGTATTAAATATTACCACAAATATTTAAGATTCTTAACAAAGTACTCTTACATTTATGTAATATTCATATAGCTCTCAATTTTTGCAGACCCTTATTTCCGCTCTTCAAAGCGTTCCTACTATTTAATGAGACGCAATTACTTCAGAATTGGGAAACCTGCTGCAATTGGCAGTTTTATAATTTCTATAGTCCAATATGTGATCACCCTTTCTGGACTGTGCCTTACTATGTCTCTAATTCTCCTCCCAGACAAAACTGCATCAGGCCAGCTTTCCATAGAAATTGTCTCAACTGCCGGCCCTGCTCTTTTCACTTTCCTTATCTCCTGGTTTATCGGTAAATCATTTGCAGGAGCCCTCGATATAAGCTTAAACACAGTTTTGCTTTCTGCTGCCAGCGACGAAGAAATGTTTACCCGTGAGCAAAGATTTGCTGAGAAAGATCTGATTGATTTTATGGATGGGATTGGAGAAGAGCAAAATGAGTTTCATAGGGAAGAAAAAATGGGCGTGAGAATGGAGGGTAGGAAGCTTGCATGGTATGAGGAAGATGAAAATATTTTGAATGAAGACCAAGTGTATAAAAAGGGAGATCTGCCTTCAAGAGATCATGATGTAAGCGGATTAAGAACTACTATGAACAGCCCTGCTAGTATTTTATATGTCCAAACTGCTTCGTCAACTGTGAGAAATCCGGTATTCATGGATGAAATTGTAGAGGAGTCAGTTGAGGAAGATCCAAATCATCAATATGTGATAGGCAGACAAGCTAAATATGTAGGGTAATAATTAACTATATCAAATTTTCTTTGTGAAAATTATAGCTTTTAAAATAAATTTTCACATTTATTTATATAGAAAACATTTGCGGATTTTAGAAGTGAGAAAGATTATTTTTAAATCAAAAAATAGTGGTTAATTAGACCAAAATGATCCAAAGTAAATTGCTAAATTTACATTTAAGAAATAATGAGACTAATCTTTCATAATTTATAAACCCATTCCTCTTGGAATGCTCAGCTTTCTAGTCAGCATCAAAGGATTCCCTGCCTCCATTGGGCTTTTACAATTGCTGCAAAAATACGTAACACCGTGGAATTGCTTATCAAAAATTGGAATTAAGCAGCACCCGAACCAGCACCCTAATAAGCACATTGACCCACACATATTCCACGTCATAGAGGTAGGATCATATTCTTTAATGGGTGCACTGATTTTCATACAATATGGGCATTTCCCGAGTTTTGTCCCTTTGCCATGCTTAGTCCCAGCCATAGGTGTTAGATTCATCGTTGTGCTCAATTCATACCCATAATCTTCGTACTCTTCTTGGCTTTGCTCATCTTCGTCCAGTAAATATCTATTTGCATCTTCCATCATATGATTTTAGTTGAATAAAATTAAATGGAAAAGACTCAAAATTCTGCTTCAGGCTTTGAGTGTCATATATGTATGGAGACTGCGAAAGAAGCCGTAGTAACACAATGCGGGCATTTATATTGCTGGGCCTGTATTAGTCAGTGACTTAACCAAAATAGACAAGAAAGGACATGCCCAGTCTGCAAATCGGGTATTGATCCAGACAAGATGGTCCCTATTTATGGATCAACTAACAAAGAGAGGAGCAACTCTGAAAGGCCAAAAGCTCAATGGGAAAAGCCAAAGCCAAACCCTGAGTATAGTAGGTTTAGAGGCTTTCAAGAAGGCATGGATAGATCTGGAATAAATTTTTCTGCTGGATTCGGACTATTCCCAGGCATGTTTGGATTCACAATCGGGACTAATTTTAACCAAAACGACCCAAGAGCCGACACATTGAGCAAAATCATGATGATTATAGGATTATTGATAATTTTGGCTATTGTTTTCTAATTATAAATCTCCCCTCCGTGTGTGAATAAAAAAAATTTTGTTCACTTACAGAGGGGGCTATTTTTTTTTTTAGAAAAATTTATAAATAAATTTTATAGAAAAAAATTTTTTCAAATTTTTAAAAAAATACCAATTTTGCAAAAATTGGAAAGCAAATATTAATTTAATTTATAAAATTTATGTTTTAAAACGCAAATTGTTTAAAATTAAACAGAATTAGCTCGAGATCTCATTATACTAATTATCACTTATATATCAAATTCTTTTTTCATAAAAAAGTTTTTCTATTAAAAAAATTTGTTCACTCACGGAGAGAGGGAGTAAGATATTTAAGATAACCTGATACCACTAATGAAGATTGTTAGAACAAGTAAACGTCTCTTTGGCCTGCTGGTTCTCAATTTGTATAGTTGTGTGGGATATGTTGTACTTATCTTGACATATAGCTGTAGCTTTGGCTAAAGCAACTGCAGGGTCGTCTGAGCCAAGATGGCATGATAAGGAAGGTTTCCCAATACTAAGACTCCATACGTGCAGATCATGTATATCATAAACTTCATCAATCTATATAAATTTTACCTCCAAGATATCATTAACCAAAGAATCAAGGTCAACGTTTATGGGAGCTCCTTCCATAAGCACTTTTATGCATTCTTTCATGATAGGTAAAGTTGTCCCAGCAACGATCACTGAAAAAATAAATGTGCAGATTGGGTCAGCTATGCTCCATTCAGGGTTAATTACAATGCAAATGGCTGCTATTGTAACCCCAACACTTTGCAGCAAATCCCCTAAAACATGTAAAGAGGCTGCTCTGATATTTACGTCTTCTTCAAGCTTGTGGCCAGTTTTTTCTTTTCTGGCTTTAGAAGGGCTGTCTTTGCGCTTTTCTTTATGGTCATGAGAGTGCTCGTGGCCATGAGAATGCCCCACTCCATGCAAATGAGAAGAATGTAACATCCAGCCCATAACAATGTTGCACACAAGACCGATTCCTGCCGTCACCAGCATTATTAATCCATCAACTTCTTTTGGGTTCTGCACTCTAATAACTGCTTCGTAAAAGAGCCAAATTGTGAGGCCCCAAATTAAAGCGACGCTCATTATGGCTCCGATTATTTCAGCTCGGTGGTAGCCGTAAGTCATTAACATTAACATTGGAAATTAGTCTTGGGTCTCCCCTATTGGTAACGCAGTCACCAAGGACCCCGAAGGGTTCACCTGCTTTGCGCCGTAGTCCAAAACAAACCATAAAGGTCTGCCATCGGGACAAGGTCTACTCCTCCCACAGCGAACTGCGGCTCAAGTGTTGAGTGGGTGGGCTATGGACTTCTGCGGCTTGCTGCTTGAGTACAAGGTTGTCCACACAAAAATCCCAAAAAATGGGATTTTTGATGTCCTTTCGGCAAAAGGGAAAAGTTCGTCACCTGGGGCGTAACTCCTAGTTTCACGCTACGCAGTTGCCCGATTGGTCTAGGTATTACCTGTAGACTTAGCTGGGCTTGCCCTTTCCAACGCCGAACACCTCCCTTCCCTCGAGGTAAAATTTAATCCCAAAGTGAACTGAGGGCTAGGCTCTGAAACACAACCAGAATTGCTTGCCTAGGATTGCTGTCCTTTTAGGGTTAGCAAAACCTTGCCGGATATAATTAAAATAGGGCTCGAGACTGTCTGGCTGAGAGGCCAGACCCAAGTTGAGACGCCATATTTTAATTGCTAGCCCTTAGTCAATTGGCTTGATGCTGGGCGAGATGATATATAAAGTGAAGCAATTGCAATTGCAAATCCAGAGAGATCTGAAAACATATGAGCGGCATCTGTCATGATGGCAATTGAGTTTGCGAGAAACCCGCCAACTATTTCTACAACCATAAAAATTGCACAAATAACGGAAACGAAATACAGCTTCGAGAGAGACTGTGATTTTTTGGGATCTAGTTTAGGCTTTGAAGGAGGAGATATGCTTACAAGTGGTATTGAGAGGTTATTATCTGTCATTTTTTAATTATATTTCGTATGGAGGTTATTTCAAAACAAATGATGTGAAAATATTTTATGTGTAAATGTTTCCGGTCAGCTGATTTTGGTTGAATTTATGGAAAACTGACATAGACTTATACTGAATTGGATATAAATGGCAATAAATCGCTCGATATTTAGATTAATACACATGCTAAAGAAACAATAAATTAATAATTCTGCGTTTAATAATTCCCGGTGAGACGTTTGTTGTGCTGTGAAGAAACTGCGTGGCTTTTTAATTGTGATGATAATATAGTTGAGTTGCATGAAAGACATTTCAGGCTTCTTTTTGATTGATCATGTTTATAATTCTTTTCTATTCTAAATCTGCTTCCATCATATAATACAAAAATTTCACCATTCTTCAAGCCCGTGGGAATTTCGAAATCTGTGTCATCTTCGGAATATTCAAAATTACTATAGTTTGATGATTGTTCTTGAGAAAACTGACTGCTGGTAATTGAATTTTCCTGACTCGGGTCGTCTAATGTAATAATATATGAAGCTTTTAATCCTTTTAAATATTCTGAAAGCATTTTTATTCGATTTTCTTCAATATCTTCGCCGTCAGGTTCCCTTTCACTGCACATACAAGTTCCCATAATATTATTATAACAACTAGCTTAGGCAAAGAGCTGGTTGATGATCTAAACATTTTGAAAATTTTTGAAATGGTTTGTGTTAGGTAAAAATATTTTAAAATTTAAAAAGAAGGATTTAATTTTTAAAGAAATGGATAAGATTAATATTTATGCAAAACTAAAGGGCATGATAAACTATTTCCTTAATTAAAGCAGCTTAAATATTCTAAACTACCATTAATAGATTCTCTGTGAATAAATAAATAAGAATATTCTTCTCTGCTTTATAAAATTATTATTGCATTTAAATTTCATACCAATTTTAATTCCTATGAAATTTTAGAAATTTAAAATTAAAAATAATAAATAGCTTTAAATATTAAAACAATTTTGCCATATTTTACTTCATTTATCTTCCTATTGCACCTTACTAAATATTTATATCAAAAACTTTTATAAGATGTAAACCTCATTTCAGGGAAGAGAACTCAAAACGCTCGAAAGGAATCCAATCTCCAATGAAAACCAAAACAATCCAAGGATATGAGCTGCTTGAAACTCTAGGAAAAGGTACTTTTGGAAAAGTAAAACTTGGGCTGCATCTTCTTACAGGAGAAAAAGTTGCTATAAAAGTCCTCGATAAGAACTGCATTTCTGATGTTTCAGACGTCGAGCGGATTTCTCGAGAAATCCACATCTTAAAATTGATAAGTTAGTTAGTTAGTTTTAAATGGCCATACGTGGGCGAACCGGCGGACCACAACACCTCAGCTCGAAAGACGACTCCAGGTCGGGTTCTGATGCGACCATACTCCCAGGCCGGACGCCATCTTGATTTCTGTTCTGAGCCACCTGTCCAGAGGATCAGCTCCTCAGGGCAGAGCCACTTCTTGGAGAATGCCCAGATGGTCCTGATGAGGGAAGACCATGTGGTAGTAAAACCTGTCTAGCCCATCTGGCAGGGACAGGAAAACCTTCCGGGGAGAAATAAAACTTCCTTTTCGGCACGGCTTCCCCACCTCTGAAGGCCTACTTAAGACTGGGAACGAGGCCCTATATTTCAACTTCATCAGAAATAGGTCCCTACCAGCTCCATAGGAGGTGTGCCTCGGAGTCCAATTTCCGTCAACAGCACCATTTTATTTCTAAAATTGATAAGGCATGAAAATTTAGTCCAATTATACGAGGTATTTAAAAATTAGGTTATAGAGACCAGCGAGAAAATCTATTTGGTCATGGAATATGTTAGCGGAGGAGAATTGTTCACCCACATTGTCAATAGCAAACGATTAAAAGAAAAAGAAGCCTGCAAATTTTACCAACAGATAATTTCAGGAATTGAGTACATTCACAAGCTAAACATTGTGCACAGGGACTTAAAACCTGAAAATCTATTGCTTGACCACGATAAAACTTTAAAATTTGTAGACTTCGGGCTAAGTAATACTTATCTTGAAGGAGAGATGCTAAAAACTGCATGCGGAAGTCCTTGTTATGCAGCCCCGGAAATGATAGCTGGAAAAAGCTATATTGCCTCGAGAGTTGATATATGGAGTTCAGGAGTTATTTTATTTACCATGCTATGCGGGCATTTACCATTTGAAGATTCAAACACTCATCAATTATATAAAAAAATACTAGCGGGCGAGTATCATGTGCCGAAATATGTGACTCCAGAAGCTAAGGAGCATTTTTTGATTCGCCATTCTTAAATTTGATTAGCCAGAAAATATGGCATGCCAACGAATTTGGCAAGCTATTGTCCATCAAACCAAAAAATGCTCATTAGTGGGCTATTCTTTGTAAATAAGTATATTTTTTTTGCCATCAAAGTTAATCTTTAAATATAGATTTTTAATTTCAACATGAAAGACGAAAAGTTTTTAAATATAACTTTTATAAAAATAACTCTATAAGGGTTGAGTAAGGATTTTTTTAAAATGCATCTTGAATACTAATCCAGAGGAGCGATATAGAATAGATCAAATTAGGCAGCATCCTTGGTTTAATTTGATTAAACCATCACCTGATTCTTTTGGATTTATAATAGGATACGATGATCTTCCTATCAATCAAAAAATTTTAAAACAATTATCAGGCTATGATTTAGATCCTTATGAAATTCAAAATCAACTTATATCAAATAAACAGAGCAATGAAGCAACTGCGTAAAAGTTACTTACTCCTTCCCTCCGTGAGTGAACAAAAAAATTTTGTTCACTCATGGAGCGGGGCTAATTTTTTTTTTTAAAAATTTATATATAAAATTTTATAAAAATTTTTTTTTCGAAAATTAAAAAAATCCTAATTCGCAAAAATTGGAATTCAAATGTTAATTTAATTTATAAAATTTATGTTTTAAAAAGCAATTTGTTTAAATTAAACAGAATTAGCACTAGATTTTATTATGCTAATTATCACTTATATATCAAAATTTTTTTCCATAAAAAATTTTTCTATTAAAAAAATTTTTGTTCACTAACGGAGGGTGGGTTTTTGGGCAAAAAAATAGCGATTTTTCTAATGGTTTTGTTCACTCACGGAGGGGGGGGTTAGATACTATTTATTATTAAAAAAATCGCAAAAAAAAGGTGAATACAACGATACCGAAGAAGAGCCATACGATAATGGGTCTACAGCAAGCCCCTCCTTTCATAATAAGCATCGAAAAGTCGTGGATTTAAGTCAAACTTATTCTTTCAGCCCGCATCCTCCTTTACCGAAAACTGGCTATGATATAACAATTAGTCCAAGACATAAAAGAATTGTCGAGACAATCTCATTCAAAATTAGTGTTAAAAAGAGAGCTCTTATATCTGATTTGAAAAATTCTCATCTCTTCTTCTGTGAGTATGCAAAAAATTGTATAATCAATTGCATATATTTCTTAATGTGTAAGACATGTGGGAAAAATCCCCAATGTCAAAAAAATTTAATAGTCTTACATAAATGCAGACTTCACATGTGGAATATTTTTTGGCATGTGGGGAAATTTCCCACATGTCTTGCGTATTAAGAAATATGTGCAACGGATAATAGTATTTCTTAAGCAAGATTAGTTTTTCTTTTACACAAAAAAACTAGGGATTTTTCCAATATTTTATCCCTCGCTAACAATGGAGGGAGTTAGAGCAGACATCAAAGGGTTAGTTCATTACTTCCAAGTGTAAATCCGCGATCTCCTCGCAGCATTTCAAGACTTTCAGAGTCTCCTCAAGCTAAGCACACGAAAACGAGTGTAAATGCTACAACAAGATTGCCAGGCCATGATAGGTTTTCAATAGCTGCTACGAGAGTGTTGAATTCTCCTAAATTCACTGAAGAAAACGATGAGACGATATCAGCAGTTGAAAGCACATTTAAAATCAGACCAAGAGTCGGCACCGCTATGTTAGTCAAAGCGTTGACTAAAAAAATGTAATTAATTTTGAGTTTATTAAAATTATTTATACAGCAATGCTAAAAAAATGATGCAGAAAAAGGTTTAATTCTAATTACTTGAAAGGCAAAATAAATGGAGTTCCAAATGCTGCACTTTTCACATAATAAATAAAGAAGTTTGCTGTAAAAAAGCAAGAAATAATTTGCGACCCTAATACAAAATATCCGGCTAACCCAGGAAACAAATTAATTTTCACTGATTTGAAAACTTTATTTAACTCTCTGTAAGTTTTAAACCAAAATATTGAGCTCATTATCTGTGAAGCAGCCCTTGCAGCTACAAAATGTACAGAAAAGTTTTCAACAGCTTCTGTGCTTTTTAATTTTTCAATTAAAGGAATTAATGCGACAGCCTCCATGTACATTGATAAAGTCCACAATCAGTCAGTCAAAAAATTTCTGTTTAGAGTTGCATGAACAAAAAGCGATAAAATTATGCATGGAATTGAGTAAAGTATCATGATCGGTGATTCTTTTACTTCAAAAAGTTTTGAGGTTATATATAAGCTTTGGCCAAAAGACGCAATTTCGACAATTTGATAAAACCAATCTCCAGATGTATCATAAGGTAAGTAGTTTTCAAATGGGATAATTGAGTTGAGGCGGCTGAAATATATAATGCTATAGTATAAAAAGGAATAGAATGATAAACCATCTGTGTTATGAGTCACTTGAATACAGATTCCTATAAAAGATATCAGGAATAAAATAGTGACATCAGATGGACTCTGAGATGCACAGGTCGGACCAGTTCTGATGAAACTGAAAATAGTGCCCATGTCACTTATTGAAGTAGGTCTTTGTAGGATGCCTGCCAATGAAGGAGTTTTCTTTTTCCCTGAAGGTTTTCTGTGCTCTTGCCAGAAAGGCTTGGGGCTTTACCTTTTACTTAGTCTCTGCTTATAGGAACTAGCAGGGCATCCGCATAAAGTGTCTCTAATTTAAGGAGATAATCCTTAGGTTAGGTGAGCTCACACGAGATAGGCAGGCTAGAGGCGTATCATCTTATGGCCTTATAACGCTAAACTTAGCTTAACTTAACTTATAAAAGATATCATTTGGAGTGTTGAGCATAGGGTCAAAAAGAAAGAAAAGTCACCATTTGATGTGTATAAATAAATCAGGATGAGGATTAGAATAACAAGAAGCCAATATTTTATTTCTCGTCTTCTGGTTAAGTTTCTAAATTTTCTTGGATTCTTCAAAATTCTTTGGAAATTTTCCCACCACATTTATACTTAAAATTTCGTGTCTTCACAAGAGATCTACTCCATAACGACTATTTTTTTGGCCTAATTTTTTTTGGCCTATTTTTTTTTGGCCTATTTTTTTTTGGCCTATTTTTTTTTGGCCTATTTTTTTTTGGCCTATTTCATAACGACTATTTTTTTTGGCCTATTTTTTTTTGGCCTATTTTTTTTGGCCTATTTTTTTTGGTCTATTTTTTCTGTCGAGGATAATTCATGAAGCTGCTGAGAGACTAAATAATTATTGGTAACGGATATATTTCCTTACACAATTAATATTGAGTAAATTAAGTGGAAAAATCCTAATTAAATTTTAAAATTCTCGAAATTTAAAAAGTAATGAATTAGCATTCATGGAGTAAGAGATCTGTTAAAGGTGTATTTTATGTTGATAAAATCGTTTAAAATGCATTAAAAATTATATATTAAAATCATTAGTATGAAATTAGGCCCAAATATTAGTAAAAAATAGCTAAAAAATGGCCAAAAAAAAGTCCAGAAAAATAGATCAAAAAAAAAATAGGCTAAAAAAAATAGGCTAAAAAAAAATAGGCCCAAAAAAAATTAGGCCAAAAAAAATTAGGCCAAAAAAAAAAATAGGCCAAAAAAAAAATAGTCTTTATGGAGTAGACCTCGTGTGAAGGAACCTTAAAATTTATGATATCTAGATGAATCTTATTGAAATTTTTCATCAAAACTGATATTTTGTTTGCATTATTTATTGTTTTATTCTAAAGATGACAATCTTAAATTCAATTATGTGTGCAAATTATTTAATTTAATCCTAAATAGAAGTGGTAACTGTTGAGTTATAGACGTGCCTAAGAGTAGCGGTGGCAAGTTTTTCCAATACTGTTTCTTTATTTCCAAGCATTGTATCATAAATTTCTGAGCTAACTTCCATAAACTTTTCAGTGCTTTGGCTATGATTCCTCATTTCCAAAATCTTTAATGCAAGCTCAAGGTCTGCTATTTTTTTTTCTTCGTCCGCAAGAAGATTATTTGCTTTTTCTTCTGTAGAAAGCCTTTTCTCTTCTACTTCCACAATTTTCTTGCATAAGCTTGTTCTAAGAGATTGGTATCCCTCTGATTCCAAGTCAAAGTCATTATATCACTTCTGAACAGAGTTTTCTATATCTCTCGCATAGTTTTGGCCAATATTCTTTTTAATGCCCGCAATGTATTCAGACAGCTCATCAAACCCTCCACAAGTTTCACTTTTCGATTCTTTTATAATCCTGGACGAAGCTGTCGCTTCGAAGCATGAAGATCTTGAAGTATTGACGTCTTGAAAATAATTCTTTTCTTTTGAAAAGTTTTTCTCTTCTAATGCTTGTTTTAATTTTTTATTTTCATCTTGAGCTTCTTTTAACCTTTTCCCCATCTGCTGTACTTCTGATTCTATAGCCATCACAAATTTTTGTGTTTTTTTCTCATACATTTCTTGTATGGCTTTAGTTTGAGGATCAGAAACAATTTTTTCTTTTTCCTTGCTTATAGCAGTTTTGAATGAATTCAGTGCTCTTGATTCATTTTCCTTTTTGTTCGCCAGTTGCTTTTCTGTAGCTTTTTTAGCTTTTAAATATTCATTGGCGAGAAATTCAAGTCCTTTTGGATTTGCGGAATTTATGCTAGGTTTTGAAGGAGCCTGCGTTGGAACTGCTATTTCTTTAGGCTTTGGAAGGGCAAAGAGTCTTGGGGAAATTGTGTGTGGGAGTTTTGGAGATTTAATAGGAGAAAAAGGAGAAGGAGATGCTTCTGGACTTCTTTGGCTCATTGGAGGAGTTTCTTCAAAAGTTGAAGAAATGCTAATTGACTCCTTTGGAGTTTTATCAGGAACTATAGAGATTGATTGAGGGGGATTTACTGCAGGTGGAGAATTTTCGATTTTTTTTGGAGGGGGAATGAAGTCAGAGGATTTTGTATCTTGGGCAAGTTTTTTGGCTCTTTCAAGGAAATCGCTGACCCGAGAAGATGTTTGGGACATTTATAATTTAAATATTATTTAAGTAAAATAAGTTTAACATTATAAGTTTGATTTCAAATCTATTTTTATAGTCCCAGGAACTTAATAGCAAACGCTATAAAAAATCATCAAATTATGCATAAGCAATTATTAATAATATTTAAATTGCGCAATTAATCATAAAATCCTTCCTTCAATACTTGCTTATTTTCTAGTAAATTTGTTAGAAACCAATATTAGAAAATTTAAGTTAATAATTATTTTGATATTGAATTAAAATTTTCATGAATATAAGCGTTATACAAAAATAAAGTTTATATATATTAAAAAACTATTAATATTTTAAGCAAAAATACTTAATTATCTAGTAAAATCTGATAGTTATATATTATCTCCAATATACATTACACTTTAAATGGCTTTTTCTCTGCAAGTATCAGATAATCCATCGCTTTTTTTATTGATACATTTGACTTACTCGCTCATTCTTGATCAAATGGCACCATTAAAATCGGATAAATAAACCCTATTTTGATCGAACATTTTCATATAGTGAAACATGAAATCCACCCCTCTACCCCCTTTCAATATAACTGCCTATCTTTTCTAGTAACGAATATTAGAGATTATACCTTATAATCTCTTCTACGCAATTCTAATATAATCTATTTTTTTTAATTTATTGTATGCTCTATCTCTTATCACTAACGCTTCAAATATTTTATTGAAAAAATAATAAAAAATTTATATATTTTTATTTTTCTTGAATTTTTTAATGATCAAAAGATAGCGATCGTTTCGATCCAGGATGAGTAGAGTTAGAAGCAGGCGGAATAATTTCGCTCATAAACATTTGCCTATGTAAAAAACATCGATTCTTTACAATACTTTGTCTTTTTCGTAGAGGTGTATAATTATTTTCATTATTTTTCGTTTGAAAGCCTATATTAGGCAATTTTACATTAGGAACAGTTGCATTCATAGATTTATTCTCGATTTTAGATGAAGGTCTAATTCTCGTCCTTTGTTAGCAAGTGAAAACCTTGCGCTAGCCAAAGGGAGTAAATTTTTTTTTAAATTTTATATTAGAATATTTATAAAATTTAAACAGAAAATCTATTAATTATATTAATTTATATTTTAAAACATTTTCTGTTTAAAATTTAATAAATATTTTGAGATTTTGTTATTTTGACCAAATTTTTTTTTTCTTTAACTAACCAATGAGGCTTAATTTTCCCAAAAATAGAGAATCTCTAGTTTTTTTGCTCGCTAATTAAGGAGGAGAATAAATATTTGGTTTGCGCTTTTAGCTATTGAAGCTGCATTCTGGAATTTTTGGTCTTTAAAGTTGGGAGCATTTGATCAAGAATTATTAAATTTCTTTGTGTTCGAAAATTCTGGACTTGAAATTGCTCTAATATGTTTTTTTTTAGCCTCCGAATTATTAAAAGGGGTTTCTATTTGAATGCTGATTCTCTTTTTTGGAGTACATGGCCTTATCTTAAAATTATCTTGCAAAAGATAGGATTGGTAGTCTATAGTATAGTCTTGGCAGTCCTCAATAAATTTACGAGGAGATCCCACACAGCTACTCACAGGACTAAATACAGGATTAGGTGCTCCTGACTTGGAGATTCATATTCGAGAGATTGGAGTTCTGACATCCTCTAGATTAACTTCGTTGGAATTTAAACAGCTTTCATATTCAAAACCTTTGAGATCAATTATCATCAAAATTAAGTTATAACTTTATGGTTTTTATTCGATACTTATTTTTATCAAAAAAATTATTTTATAGTTGAAATGTCTTGAGAATAAGCCATCATGCTTAAATTAATCAGTTCTTATATTAAAACATAATAAAATGCTGATGATTATTAATAAAAGAATTCACATTGAAAAATAAACAATAAAAATAATTTATTAATTTATTCGTAGTTCAACTATTAAATTAACTATAATTATGATAAGCACAATCAGTAATCATTATAAAGCATAAATCTTTAGTATTCCAAGTATTAAATTTAAAAAATTCTTACTAAATTTTAATTATGTCCCACGTTATCAAGGTTCCTCTTATATAGATCATTGATAGCCGTATAGCAAGATTTTCAACAGGCTCAAAAGATACACCAATCCACTCCAGAAAAAGTTTCTCTGATTATAGACATGTAAAGCTTAATCCTATTGGTAAATCGCTTCAAGGCGTTAACAATATAAATTCTCTCTCTATTCAGCCAGATTATAAAGAGCAGCCAAAACTGGACGATATAGAACTAAGGGAGGCTCAAAGTGTGTGCCAATCCATACACCCAAGTCCCTCGATTTCTGATGCATTCGATAAATCTCCAAAAATTAAAAAAAGAACGATAAAGAGAATCCAAATCAAAGAATCCACACAACCAGCCGATAAAACAATTGAAAATCCGCCTGAAAAACCAGTCGAGCCTGCACCTGTAAAATACCCCGACTTTTGGAGAGAACTTCGAGCGAAAATGATAAAAAATCTTCAAATTCCAATTATTAAAACCCCTGCATACACTTTTATCTTATGAAAACATACTTTAAAAAGAGGAATTAGTCAGCTTTGTGTGACAAGAAAAATCAAAATCATTGCAACTTCAACAATTCAAAAGAATTGGCGAAGATTTTTGAAGCAAAAAGAATATAACCTCCTCAAGCTTTCCACATCAGTAATAAAAGACTATTGGCTGCATGTGAGGCCTGAAAGAAAAAATTTCAAAAAGGCCCAGTTTTTATCAAGATTTTTATATAGATATGCAAAGATCTCATATAGGAAAAAAACTAGGTCAGCTACCATCATTCAAAAATGATATAAGAGATTTATAACAATGAAAAAATATCAGCCAGCTATTCAAGAAAAATTGAGAGCAAAGAAGCATAGAGATATGATGAGGAAGCAGCAAACTTTAGTCCAAGAAAGAAATAGAAAGAAACAAGCTGCAAGAAGAATAGAACAGTAAAATATATTTAGGGGGTGGCTTGATTATATGAATAAGAAAAGGATGAGAGATATAAGGAAGTATCTTTGGAGCCTTCCTTACGAATGCAGATTGCTATACCTCAAATTCAAGCAAGTAAAGCAAGACGCAGATATGCTTAAAGCGGACGTTGAGCAAATGATTGCAAATAAGCAAGGAAGTATTGCATCAAATGTCCCGGCCACGGAATAAGTTAGTAATATTGTTTCTATGTTTTATTATATATCTCGTCAATAATGGGCTATTACAGATATTAAGAAGAACACAAAACAATCTTGATTATTTCTGCACAAATAGTCTCTAACTTAATACAAAAAGCATCAGCTTTAAATTATAAAATAATAAGCCTGAGGTTCTCAAGCTCAAATTGGCAATATTGATCAGAATAATCGAGTAAGCTGCAATTGATTATCAACAAGTAAAGCTAAAATTCGTTAATTAGGCTTCCTTTCTTAAACAATAATTATTGATCTTTACTAACTATCCGTTTAATGCGTCTTCTTCACTTTTTGAGCGCATAACTGTAGGTCTTACCATTGCTCTCCCAATTGATCCGATCCACGCTTCTTTGTCACTTGGATCTAAGGCACTGAAATAAAACACTCTATCCCTAGTATCAATTCTGAAAGAAAAGTCTTTCTTGGTTTCCTCTTCTGCTGACTTCACTGTTGAACAATCCTGCAGTCTTATGCGCTCTGTTGGATTGTCTCTATATCCCTGCTGCTGCTTGAAAGAAAAAAGGTATTTGGGTGTAAGAACAAGCCATCTTCTTCTCCATTCTTTAATAAATCTGCTCCTCTTCTCAATCCAGCCTTCTTTGAGAATTGTTTCGAAATTTTCCGTATCACTTCTTTCCATATTATATCTCTAAGATTAATTGCATAAAAGTATAAATTAAAACTATTTCTTTTGGAACTGTAATTTTCCATGCGCTCGAAGCGATCTCATAATCTTATTTCTATGATCAATTGGAATTAATCGTCCCAAACTCCATATATTTGTAATCTGTTGCTGAACCTTATTCAGTTCCCTTACATAAACGAAAAAATATAGAATAAAAACAATGAAACAGTACGATGAACTAATTCATATAACAAGATAAGCATCTTTCTTGATCATATCTTTTATATCAGACTCATAAAGATCAATAAGAGTTGTTCCTATTTCCACCAATTCTTCTTTAGTCTCACTTATAGAGTCCAATGAAGTATTTTTCCCTTCAACAATTTGTCAATATACATCTCGGATGCCTAAATAATATTCGTTTAAGGAAGCATAATATCCTTTTGATAAGGTGATGCATTGCTCTGACAAACATGCGTCATCTCATATATAATTATTGTGCTTTGAGCTTCTCTTGAGTGAAGAAAGATGGCGAAAAAGTAAATTGTACTCTGAAAAAACCATCAGCTCTGAATTAAAGATAAAGGCATAATCTGGGCTTATCTCATATTGACTATAAGGGACAATCCATTTGTAGCCATAACTTAAATTCGCATATTTTACTTCTTGAAGCCAATAAAAAGCAGCATTTGCTGCTGAGGTTCTCATCCCTGCCCAGTTGTTTATTTTTGGCTTAATTTCTAATGTATTTCCGAAGGTCTCGTACCCGATAAAATAAAAAAATAAGAAAAATGCTGCGGAAAATAAATAATAGACTGTAAGTCTTACCAATATTCCTTTTCACTTATTTGTTGCCTTAATATTACTTCTCTCTTCCAACGATTTAAATTTATTTTTATCATTTTTTTTATCAGACTCAATCCCATGGGTTTGCTCCAGCCTTTCTTCGCATCTGGATTTGAGTTCAAGGACTAAATCAATTGGCAATAAATAAAACAAACTCCAAACTGTCTGGTTAGATTTTTCGACCTGTCTTAAAGTCGGGATAATAACTAAAAAGAAGCAAATAAACATAAGCGCAACTGCACATGATGCAAGAATGAGAATCACTTCTAAAAACTTTTGCATGTTTTCTTCTGCGTCATCTATGAAGTATTCGATAGATATATTAAGCCCTTGCATTGTTTCTCCATAGCTGTTTCGGTATATATAAAAGAAATTAGGGTTTTGGGCATCAATTTCGTTTAAAGGAGTATTATATAGCATAAGTGCTTGAGAGACAAGGTCGCGCATTGCGTCCATAAGGTTTACATCTGTGCTGTTAATGACCCCACTTTTTAATTCCCATGATTTTATTTGAGAATCCTGATACATGTCTTTAGCTTTTCCATCTTTCCAGCCTTTTAGATTGCTTTTTATATTGTCTATAATTTCATTATAGCGATTTATGCCTGTCAGAAGTCTCTCTCTGCTTGCAGATTCCATTGATGGTGGCAATTCTCCAAGGTTAATAAGATGTAGGGTTCTTGCATCCAATGAAAAATAGGTATTTAATGTCCGACGTTCAGCAAGATCATTAATAATTACACTTTCCAGGTATTTGGTCGAGATAAACTCCAGGTATATCATCATAGATAAGGCAGCTAAGTTAACTATAAGACACTACGTAAAAAATACAGTTGCAAAAAAGGCCACTTTAAATCTGAACATTGAACTTGTCACACCGGTTAAGAGAACTTGTGCTTCTTGGCTTGAAGTAAAGCTTGCATTGGAACTCACAGCTGAGCTAGCTATGCTGGTTCCTGATCTCTTTTTGGTAATATCTTCTTCTATTACAGAATTTCCATCTTGCAAGATGGAAATCCATTTTGGCTCGGCGACAGCAAAAACAAATCCCAGAATTCGGCCGTAAAAAAAAAAAATAAAACGGCCGGAAGGCCAAGGGGGGCCGCAGATGGCAATTCTCCGGGGTGGGGTGCAGGCTTGGGCTGACTGGGCTTCCCCTCGACCCACAGGCAAGATACCGACGGCGCAACATCAATCAAGCACTTCTGGAGGAGCATTATGGTGCCTGCGAATGGCACAGGTGGTTCCAGAAGAAGACAATGGACGATCCTCTCATACCCTGAGCACCACCAGGGGTTAAGAGAGTCCTTGCCGAAATTTTTGATCCAGCAGGGTCGGGTGAGTCTCCCCGACAGACTGAGGACGTCACCATTTTTGATGGCTCCGAAGAAAAAGGGCGTTAGGTGGCTTTAGTGCTTAGTGCCACATGAAGCACGAAGCTGAAGTCCGACTGGCTAGGGGCTGAAATAATCCCCGCTTAGCCTCTCTAACTAATCTCTCTCTCTCTCTTCTATTACAGAAAACGAAACCACTGAAGCAGCATCCCCAGGTTTTTCAGAGTTATTAAACAAAAACCCTCCTAAGTCTTTTAAATCAAAAATTTGTCCTTCCTGAGGAATGGGGGCATTTTTGGTTTCTTCTTTTTCACTAGATTTGTCTTCTTCATCATCGTCTTCTTCAACCTTTTCTTCTGAAAGTTTTACAGGCTGCTTCGAAGTGGTTGCATCTTTTACTTTCCCTCCTGCCACGTTTTTTCCAGCCTTGAAGTCAGTTTCCCCAATTTCAAAAATCTGTGGGCTGATATCAAAAGTCACATTACAATTTTTATCACTTTTTTGACGTGGTTCTTTCAAAATCCCCCTTTTTTCCTTTTTTTTTACTTCTTGCGTTTGCTCAATTACTCCTAAATCTCGCAAATCTTCGAAACTTGTGGTCTCTTTATTGATTTTTCATGATTTTACTTCATCCTCATCTGAAGTTACGTGCAGCATTTTAAACGTAACTTTACCTATTTTTAGATCAGTGAATCTCATTGTAAGAGAATTGACTATTCCTGGGATCATGTATTCAAAAATTGTGCCAGGTGGATATTTTTCCCGGAGAGAGTCAAAATTATTTATGACTTTGTTAGCATCTAGTTTGTTTAAAAGAATAACCTCTTCTGAATAGCCTAACAGCCGAGCCATTCCTCTTGTATTTACAGTTATCATATTAGAATCATCATATAATAAGCATTCTCTTGCCTGAGAGTTTTTCTTTATTGCTGAAAGAAAAAATGGGTAAGAATCAAGTGCTACAGCTCTTCCTTTATAATAGCACTCAATAAGATATCCATGGGCATCAAGCATTATAATATTAAGATTAAGATTAAGATTACGCTGGGTATTTAAGGTCCCTACTACGTCCGAGGTCGCATGCCACGGTTTCCCGTGTGGTGGCAGAGCGTTCACCAAGCCGGGCCGAAACCCCCGGTTTCTCGGTAGAGGTATTGTCAAGGGCCGTCTCATACCGGCTTTGCTGACCACCTCCATTTCCAACTTGGATCGTCGCCTAAGTTTACGCCAACTCCGCTTCGTCGTCCGCCAGATCTGCCCATTGAAGGGCACCTTTTAAACTGGAGAGACCCCCGTTTTGTCGTCTAACTCGCCTCCCCTCTTTTCCGGTCATCCCGAGAAAGAACTCAACAGCTTTCGCCATTCGGGGCGAGCCACAAAAGCAGCTTAGGCAGGTAAATCGCCCTGCCTCATTTCGGGCACTCACTGGGCTGAGCGCTGCTGGCAAAAAGAAATCACGAGTAACTGCCCATGGGTCTGGTCGCAAAAACAGCGGTTCTCGCGCTTAGGCCTCTCGCTTCGAGGTCCCAGACGTTGTTGGGCTAACTCCTGGTTCCAAAAACCATGCCCGGATATACATGGGTTACCACCACTGAGAGGGTGGGTCGGTCGCCATACGCCATTTTATGTATATGGGCATCAAGCATTATAATATTGGAACGGGGCACACACTTCAGTGGTGGTTGTGGTTTTAAGATATTCTTCCATTGCGCGATTATGAGAATTCACTTGGTTTCCAGGAGGTGGGATATAGTTAGCAATATTTTGTCCAATTGTATATCGGGTGGGAACGCCTAGCAAATTTCCTGCCTGCGTGTTCATATTGGTTATATTCCCCATATCGTCAGGACTACCAGAAACAATGATAATTCCATTATTTTCGTCAAAATAATTAAATCTCTCTCCAATCATTGCATTTTTTTGTTCCTGCTGCAGTTTTTCATGCTCCGCTCTACTCACGAGTTCATTCCCTTTGACAGTATTATTATAAACTTCAAGTAAAAATGTTCCATATATTCTCAAAGCTTGCTGGTTCGTTGGATATTGCTTTATCAAATTTTTCGAAAACTTTTTGGCTTTTTGAATTGTTTTAAACAATTTATACCCAATTTTTTCAATTTGATGGATTTGCGGGGCTTCTGCACTCATCTCGTTCCAAAAATCCAATTGATCTTGGCAAGCTTCTTTATCAAACATAAGAGCGTCTTCATAAAGTTTTCGAAAATTTATATAGTCGATTTCTTCTAGTATTTTTCTTCTGAAATCATTAATTGTGTTTGAATATTTGTATTTTAAATAAGCGCCTTCTAATGAAAACTGGGTGTCTATTGTTTTTGTCAGCTTTATTTTGGCAAGTCCATCTTTTTTTAGGACTATATATACATATAAAAACTCCCATATAGCGCAGAAAAAATGATTTTCAAACCGATTTGCAATTTCTCTATGCAAGCTATGAATGTGAGCCCTGATTTTTTTGCCAGCAGATTTGCCTTCAACTGTTTTTTTATTCAATGCTAAAAGTTTCAAAATTTCAAATCTTACAATTATTTCACAGACATAAGGGTTTGAATAGTAAATTATTTTATCAT